>OY735247.1:19984881-20584881 GCA_963457695.1 Neria commutata | reverse complement strand
AAAAAAAAAATGGTTAGAAGCCCACAGTGCATTCAAAAATGAGTTATAATTTCAAACATTTGAAGTCGTTCTCTTTTGGGGAAAAGGTGAAGCATATTTTAGGAGTTTATTTCAAATTAAATCGCAATCTTAATATATAACAAGTAAGGAAGTATCAGTCGGGTTTCACCGCCAGAGTAATACCCTACACCATGTTCCCAAGTGGGATGATAATTCACTGAAATTGTGGGTGCATTTGATTTACAACCTACATAGTGGGCGGACCACGCCCATTTTTGTCAGACTACAAGATATACCTAATAGGACAATATATGCCAAATATTGATGTTCTGACAGGTGTACAACAGATGTAATCGGCATATTTATTTTACTGCCCCCATAGTGGGCGGACCACGCCCATTTTTTCCTATGACATAGATGACCGAACCCTTAACTTGAATACCAAGTTTTATTCTTTTCAATGAGTAATTAGGCAAATTACAGCAATTTGATCGCAAAAAACCCGAGGTAGTGGGACTTACAGGCCTATAATGGGTCCTTACACTGATTTGGCTAATCTCAGAACTTGAAGTAGTGGAAGGTTCACTGCGACTGTGTGCCAAATTTGGTCCAAATCGGACCACTCCTTCTTTCTCTCCTTCGCCAACGGACAGCCAGACAGACAGACGGACAACCGGAAATCAACACAGAAAGTGATTCTAAGCATTTCTTTATACTTATGTCTATACCTAGGACGGCTCCTTTAATGCGTTACAATTTTTGCACAAAGTTATTATACCCTATTACCATAGGTGTAAGGTATAAAAACGTTTGTGCGCATGTATGTTGCAGCATCACGGCTGAACCACAGAAGCGATCGACCTTATACTCACAACATATGTTCGTGTGGTGCTCTGAATGGTTTGTTTTCATGTAAGACCTTCCTAAGTGGCGCTGCTGTGGCGGTTTTTCGAATATTCTTATTTATGGACCGATTTGGCTCAGATTCACACCATATAATACTAAAGTTGACATATTATTAAAAAAAATTTCTACCATAATTGAGATACATTTCAAAAAAATCTTGGAATAAAATAATTATTTTAGGCAGAACAACGTTTGCCGGGACAGCTAGTACATATTCTGTAAATTTTTGGCTCAATGAGCAATGAAGAGAATCACTAGAGATTCACGAGTCACTGTTACATCTAAAAAAGCTCACTGTTTGGTGTGCTTTATGGGCCGGTGGTATCGTTGGTGCTTACTTCTTTAAAAATGAGAACGGCGAGAAGGTTACCGCCAAAAGCGAGCGATATAGAGCCGATTATTTCGTGCCCCAATTAAATGAAATGTTGACTGCATGGAATGCATGTTTTTCCCACAAGACGGCGCCTCATGACATGCAGGGCGTTAAACAATCGACTGATTGGAGGAAACATTTGGAGAACGCGGTTTTTTCGAAATGAGCCAGTTGATTGGCCACCGAGATCATGCGATTTAACGCCTCTAGTTTTTTTTACGTGAAGTCATTGGTTTATACGATAAAACGGACGCGGGGCGTTGTCGGAAGACAACATTGTGCGAACGATTACCGAGATATGGCCCATTGCTTGGGAAAGTGGTCAAAAGTTAGACCTGCAGATTACGCCATGTACGCGCCAGCTGCGGCACCAACATGCTCGAAAATATGTATGTTCAAACACTAATGCATTAGTATTATCTTTCTAAAAAGGCCAATTTACAGATTGAAATTATGTAATCTCATTATTTTATTTAAATTTTAAGTTCTATATCTTTAAAAGTGGCCTAAGCCCACACAGGCTGTTGCGCAATTATTTACTTATTTTATATTCTACATCTCTAAAAACCCCCTATTTTGCTGCGTAGGTCCAGGCGACATAGTTTAAGCAAAAAATGTACGAATTTACTTTTTTGTTGTAGTATTTGACAGTTGAGTCACTATGGGCCAGTCGAGTGGGCTTGTCAATGCGGCTCTGATATTCGTCTCTCATCTACTTTGACTTCTCTGCTGGCGCGTATATATGAGTGTAAACATATTAAGGGGAGTGTACACTGTTGCGTGCGGCATCAACCACCCATCCACTGCACGACCCGCCGCCTGAACTCACCGGCTGCTGTGGCCACATTTTAATTGGTCCTTTGTGTGAGATTTGCATGTGCCACGCTCTTCGCGCTTGCCACCGTTCGTCTTTCCGATGTGCCGTCGCCCGTGGTCATGTTCGGCAGCTACAATGCTTCCTTGTTTGCCTGTCTGGCGGTTTTGAGGCTAAAATTTGTTTTAGCTTTTCCTCTTAACTTTAAAATAGTCCTTTAGTTTCAAAATGTATTTGGCCTTTATTGACAATTCAAATACCCTAAAATCAAAAAGCTATCAAAAAGTATTGGAAAAGGATTAGTCTGTTTTCATTCATTCCAACAGTTCTGACGGAATCAGTTAGCAAGAAATAATAAACTAAGGCGCTAATTTTTGAAGTTCGCTCATTCTAATTTTAATTGTTTCTTTGGTAAAAAGGCAAAACATTTTTAGTCGAAAGTAAATAACATTTGTAAACCGATTTGTATGTCAATGCAACTTTCTAGTTTGTATGCTTGCTTTTTATAAGCTTTATATTAGGTTCACATCCGGTATGTGGGTCGTCAAATCTAGTAATAAATTTTTCACCCACTTCCCGACTACTTAGAGATCTGAAACTTTGCATACATGCGTAAACACGCTGACAATACATGAATCAATATGGGCGTAGGATAAGGGGCGTGGCACTTTTTTTATCAACTCCAGATTTGTGTATAACTTTAGAACTACACATCACACATCAATGAAACTCGGTAGGAACTTACTACATATCCATATCCTTCTACTGAGAAAATAAGGGGGCACTGGATAAGGGGGCGTGGCACCCCCATACAAACAAAATTTTTGATCTCGATTAGCTTTGGAACTAAAGGTCCTGCAGCATTGAAATTTCGTATGCAGTCGCCTCTTGGATGTGTCGTCCCACTGGTAAAATTTTATGGGCGTAGGATAAGGGGCGTGGCACTTTTTTTATCAACTCCAGATTTGTGTATAACTTTAGAACTACACATCACACATCAATGAACCTCGGTAGGAACTTACTACATATCCTTCTACTGAGAAAATAAGGCGGGCATTGGATAAGGGGGCGTGGCACCCCCATACAAACAAAATTTTTGATCTCGATTAGCTTTGGAACTAAAGGTCGTGCAGCATTGAAATTCCGTATACAGGCCCCTCTTGGATGCTTCGTCCCACTGGTAAAATTTTATGGGCGTAGGATAAGGGGGCGTAGCACCGCCCATACAAACAAAATCGTTTATATAGAATAGCTTTGGAACTAAAGGTCGTGCAGCATTGAAATTCCGTATACAGGCCCCTCTTGGATGCTTCGTCCCACTGGTAAAATTTTATGGGCGTAGGACAGGGGGCGTGGCACTTTTCAAGCAACTACACACTTGGGCTTCAGTTTATAATTATAGGTACACCACACATCAATGAAAAACGATAGGAACTTACTCGCCGCGCCTTGCAGGCAAAACAACAACAACTCATCGCGCCACAAATATGCCACGAATATTAGGGTCGATCACAGCCGTATTATTTGTTAAATTGAGGATATGACATATGACGATAGGAAACACTGTGAATACCCTAAATATTGTGTACTGCTCTGCAAGTTTTAAATTCTTTTTGTGAAAAATTTCAAAGCTCTAAAATTGAATTTATGGAAGACTAAAAAGTAGAAAATAAAATTATATAAAAAAAAAACTTTTTAAAAATAAGCTTTAATTTATTTAATGTACTAAAAAGTAGAAAATAAATTGTTTCCAAGTCACCTGTATCTTACTATTAATAAAAGCTTGTGCGCTCAATATCCATATTCAAAATATCTTTCATTACTAGAATCTATTTGCAAAAAATTATTTAAATAAAATACTGTGGTAACTGGTTGACAAATATTGAACACATGAGCGCCCCAAGCTTTTATGGATAGTAAGATACAGGTGACTTGGAAACAATTTAGTTTCTACTTTTTAGTACATTAAATAAATTAAAGCTTATTTTTAAAAAGTTTTTTTTATATAATTTTATTTAAACTAAGAATCATAAAACATATTGAACTTCACTTTAAATTGTTCGAAATCAGAAATGTTTGATCCGTCGATTACTTTCAATGCAATAAATTCGATTTTATTGATAGTATTTTTAATTTTGAACTTCATAGCTCGAGTTGGAAATATCAAAAATAAAAGCGAAAGTTTTTAGTGTCCGACCTAAAGTGACTTTTTCGGCCGAAGCTAAAGGTTCTCCTTTTATGTTAAAAAGTGTAAACGTTGCTATATTTCATTCGAAAAATATTGCATTGAAACTCGCGCACGTAAAGATCTGCGATAAGAATCAAAAACGGACACTGAAGTGATCAGATATTGAACAAAGATGAACAGAAATGTAACAGATCAGGCAATGAAATCGAAAAATTGTTTTATTTAAATAATATTTTAGGCCGTTTCTTTAATACCAGCTTAGCTTTTTCGTAAAAGAAAATCTGGCAACATTGCTGTCTTCCTTCATGCCTCCTGCGTCCTGTGCGCATTTACTCCCGCTGTTGATAAGACTGATTTGACGACAAGCCAGCCCCACTTTATACTTTGTGCTTCGTTTTGTTTAGTCCTCTTTTGTGTGTTTATTTTTGCTTCTTTCCTTCAGTTCAGTTTAATTCATTTCACGCAGATTACGTAGATTAGCCGAAACTTACATCAACGGTGCAATTTATGTTGTTGCCGTAATTGAGCCACATTTGTAAGGGGGTTTGTTGGTTGATTGCTTGTTTTTGGCGCCTTTTGGCTGCTGCTCCTTCACTGGCTTTGTAAAATGCCAGTAGCTCTTCCGATAAAGTTCGTTCTGAGTTGCTTTTTATTGCTAATAAGGTTTTTCTTTGTTGTTCCCCTCCCCGACCCATGTTCTGGCGGGCATATCGCTATTTGCCCCAGGCTGTGGCAATCTCCTTTATTTATATCATACATATATAAATTGTATTAAATTGGCTCAATAGTTCCAATCGGAGCATAGTCCGAGCTATGGACAATATTCCAAAAAATGCATGGTATAAAAAACAAACAAATCGAATATGATTTGGTTGGCCATGCTCTATCTAAGAAATCCCAAAAAATCTTGTCGATGAAATGATAACTGCGCGTCGAAGAGCTGTTTAAAAAGATAAATTTGGAGCATATGACTTCAGTTTTTTAGTGCGATGAATGAAAATCAGATGAAAAACTAACTTTTACCAGGAATCTATCAAAAGATACAGTTTTTTGTTAGTAATTTATTATAACAATTTTGCCCAATATTGGGCATTTAACTGAGGCGCAGAGGTGTATTAGTTTTACACCTAATTCGATGTAAAGATAAATAAGCATTCTAAAATAGAAAATCGCATCGACTCTATAGCGAAAGTCAATGTATGAAACACACATAAATAATGCAGATTCACTGACGTGTTATCAGTACGCTCAAATTGCTGTGGGTGCAGATGAGTAGTAGGCCAAAACAGAAGAGTATACGCTTTACTTGTGACTACTCGTGGCAGATCTCTTCCACCAGCATATTTCTCTACAAACTTAATATCCATCCTGAGTATGTCTACCGTTTAGCGTTGCCACCTTCGTGTAATTTCACTATAATTGGGAGCGTAGTTTACTCTCGTGTACTGCCTGGGAATTTTATTCTGAAAGTTCGTTGAATAAAATTTCAAATCATTGAAGTACATTTGATAGTTCGCTACACTAGAAAAGTCAATAAAATTTTAAGTGTGTAGAATTATCAACATTTTCGAAAACGGTTTATATTTAACAGTTTCTGCTTTTACAAAAAACATTCCATTGGATGCAATAAAAAAGTGCCGCGAGTGCTTGCTCCCGTGCGATGACAACAAATTTCCAAAGTACATTTTCCAACTTAGCTGAGAGCGCGGTAGTGCTTGCAGAGAAAGGCTTCTTTGAAGTAGCATCCACATACACAAACGCACACACACGTTCCCTTGACTTTTGTAAATTGTAAAATATACGTAAAAGTCGCAATTTATTTTGATATAAAAAAGCAAAACCATTTGTGTTATTCTTCAAAACAAGCTGCGAACGGAGCTTACCGGACCCCAACTGAAAAGCCACAGCCGAATATGGAAACGAGTGAAGAGCAGTGCGCTGAAGCGCAAAGATTCATTGATGTCGCGCTGAGGGAAATGAATGCAGGAAAATATGAGAATGCCATCAAGCTGCTGGAGCGCGCCAAGAATTTGAATCCGAAATCGAAAGCAGAGGAGCTGCTGGAATTGATACGAAAATTGCACGCAAACTCGGAGCGAACGCAATCTGCCTCCTCCACAACTCATGAGTACTCGACAACGCCGTCGTCAGCCGCCCATCAACGCAAACAATCGCCCACCTGCACTGCTGGTAGTGATACCAGCAACACTGAGTACAGCAAGGAGCAGTTGGATTTGGTGAAGAAAGTGAATAAATGCCAGAATTTCTACCAGGTTTTGAATGTGTCGCGGGACGCGAAGGACACGGAAATCAAGAAAGCGTACAAGCGGCTGGCGTTGCAACTGCATCCCGACAAGAATCATGCCCCGGGCGCTGCAGAGGCCTTCAAGACTGTTGGCAACGCCGTTTCCGTGCTCATCGACCAACGCAAACGTAAGGAATACGATGCCACCGGCGCTGATTCACTCTCTACGCACGGAAACACTTTCAACGCGAACTACCAGCGCTACTATCAAAACCACACCTCCTTTGGGGCCACCTTCGGCGGGGAGGATATATCCGCGGAGGAACTTTTTAACATGTTCTTTGGCAACTTTCCTTCGCAGGGCCGTCAACGACGCACCTATCAACCGGCCAATCAGCGCCAGCCGCAGGAGCAAAGCCAACAACCGAGTCTGGCTTTCGGTTTGATTCTGGTGCTAATTCTTATATCGATGCTGTCATCGTTCTTTACATCGGACCCTGTTTACAATCTACAGCAATCCAGGTAAATATGTCAATTTGAATTTTCGTTGTAAAATTTCTCGCAAATTAGAGCCGAAATAAGATTTTAATATGAATTATTAGGAAAATTTAAAGTTGTATGGTATAACTGTAGATCGCATTAATAATTCCAAACCAACTTCCTCTAGATGCACGCTTTGTCACAAAACAGCTCTCAAACACCTCCCATAGTTGGCAAACTCTATCATCATTTTCTGACTACGTAATGATATTCAGTAGTGTGTCTAGATCGCGAAAAATCTTCAAAAATGTTACAGTTTAGGTTCTACGGCAGCTCTATTTTTGCTGACTTAAACCACCAGACAGCCAATGGCCTCTTACTCAAATGTCACTGGATTCCTCCAGGTTTAACTCTTACCTCAATGTCTTTTATCAGTTCTTGAAGTGGTTTGAAAGACGCTTGGTTTACCAGACATTCTTCAATGAAGTAGTCCGCCGTAATGCATACGCTTCTTTTATCAAGTACCGGGAATGTGCACCGGCGGTTCTACCTCCTCCGTGCATAGTCTACAAATTTTGTTTCCAATCCTATTTTCATCAAAGCTGCCGTATCCCATCGTTAGTGATACCAGTGATCTGAGATTTTTCCAGTGTATACTTAAAACCTCTCGTTCGAACTTCTCTGCGGACAAACCCAGGAATTTCCTGATCTTATTCTGAGTATGATTCAGATATAAAATACTGATAAGTTAAATCCTCTTTTGCCAGTATGTCCGTCTTTTAATTTCCATCGATTCCTGCGATCATAAAAAAATCATTGAGCTTAAAGACGCATTGCAGTGCAAGCTTTGAGTTGATCACTTTACAGTCGATCCTATCCATATACCTGATTAAGCTGACTTTATGCGCATAAAACCAAAAACCCCGACCGGGCAGAGGTAGTGTCACCTCCTGTGGCATGGCATGTGACGCATGTGGCCATCACTGATGAGTTTTTGGTACAACCTTTCTGTAGTGCCTCTAATCGCATTATGGCGGTCCTTTGGTCAGCCGTCGGCTACCTGCGATTATTGGTTGCGTTGTTAGCGTATGTAAATGTCGTAAAGATACCCCACCATTGTCCACACGCTACATTGCATTCTTGACTTCCGCTCAAAAGAGAACAATGGGAACATTTCCAGACCTTTCGACTGAACGCATCAAACGACATCGATTTGAATTCCTATCCTTCCAAATGATTTCTATCGCCTTTAGAAAAAACTAATCGCTTATTTTATTCTTTTTTCAAAAGGGAACTTAATAGTTGGATATTTTCAGTTTTATACTTGAACATATAAGGAATTGCTGCACAGTTTCAGGCCGTATAAGCCCATAATATAAGCCTAAAACTATGCAAATTTTTTCTCATATTTGTATTTTTAAGTCGTACGACATCTTTGACGGGTATTATCTAGTACATTTTATTTTGCGTGAAATTTTACAAAAATTCCCCTATCCCCCTCCTTTGCACATATTCAAATCTCAAGCTAACCATATTCTGGCCCAATCATTTCAGCAAATATCCTGTGCGTCGTGAAACTCAACACCTCTCCGTGCCATATTATGTGAAGGAGAATTTTCAAAGCGATTATCAGGGCTCACTGGGACGTTTGGAGAGCTCCGTTGAGGAGGATTTCATATACACGATGAAGCAGAATTGCTATCGTGAGCGTAGCTACCGTAAGTAATCATAAATATTTATGGCCCACCAACAACAACAGATATAACACGCATCTTCGCATATACATACATATACACAGGCAAATATCAATACAAACTTTCTATTCCACCACTTTCTTTTCTTCTCTTTACCACGGACATGACTCCCTTACTGCGCTTCACTACGGCCGCTCACAGGTGAGGCCATGATGGCACGTGCACGCAGTTTTGGCAGTCGTGCTCAATTCGCACAGGCTCAGGGCTTGAAAATGTCGTCATGCGATAATCTGTCGAAAATTGGCATTCAACGCTACTCACTGTACTAGAGGATTATGGCCTGGCACGGAAGTTGGATTCTGGGCGAACCGAGTTAATGGAGCAGTTGGCTTTTGATTATTAAATTGTGTTATTTAGATTGGCCGAAATATGTACCATTCTTATTGATATTGTTTGAAATTCTAGCAATTACTTAACTCTGTATGTACTTGTCACATAACAGTATTCATATTTGTCAAAATATTAATAAATACTCAAATACAAGTTGTGCTATTCTAAATAGTTCTCGGTTTTCTGTATTATAGTAGTTAGTAGCAAAAAAGTACGACTACCGGGGCAGCTACCCCCCACTCCTACAAGTTGCTGGCATAAAATTTTCTTATTGTTTTAAACTTTATCGTGCTTTGAATAATTTCTATTATAAAGTCATATTATTCTGTAATGTACTTTGAATAATTTTTTGAATGAAGATTATACATACATATATGTAGGTATGCCTAAAGCATCGACGGGCCACAGTGTCCACTCGTATCTGGCCGTGTGCGGCGTGCACGAGGTTCTTTGCGAATCTGCGACAACCTAATACCCTACACCGGGTAAGCGAGTGGGGTGATAATACACTGAAATAAATAAAATTGTGGGTGTATTAAATTTTCCGCCTATTTTTTGGAAAATTTAAAGGTATGATCAAATATGGACGCTTTGGTGTATATATTATGGAAGTTACGAGGATTTTCCGTTTATCTCGCATATAGTAGGCGGACCATGCCCAATTCGTTTAAGTTCGTAATTATTCTTCGAGGAAAACTTCCGAGGTAGTTGGACGTACAGGTCCATTGTGGGCGTGTCCTTCAACCGATTTGACTAATCTCGGAACTTAAACTAAGCCAAGATTCACTGTGACTGTGTACCAAATTTGGTCCAAATCGGGCAACTCCTTCTTTCTATCCTGCGTGGACAGACAGACGAACAACCGGAAATCAGAACAGAAAGTGATTTTGAACATTTCTACATATGTACTTATGTGTATACCTAGGACAGCTCCATTAATGCGTTACAATTTTCGCACAAAGTTATTAACCCTATTACCAAAGGTGTAGGGTATAATCATTTCACTTTTCCTGGCCAAAGAATTTTGTGCATTCATGCATGGAAAAATACATTGGCTTAACGAATAAAAACAATGACAACATTTTCATTGAATTATGAAGGATTTGTGTTTGTGTGTAGCTTCAACTTGATTTCATTCATATTGCTCAGAAAGTACCACCGTGGAGAGCACCCCACCAAAAGGAAAAGTAATTTCCCCCTCAATTTATTTATCCCTTAGCATTAGATTTGCACTTGGTGGCGTTGTCCTTGTGCCTATGCATAACTGTGCCTGGTGTCTGGTGAATATCAAAACAAAACAAGCAAATTCAAAAACTTCCCCATCCATGCACTTCTCATGGTACCCACTCAGATATGGCATGTTGCTGCTGTGTCGGAGTTCATTAACGACGAGCGTGCCTGTATCGTCATTTGAGTGGAATGGAGCGCAACATTCAGTCCGCAACGGCAGCGGCACTATGTGCAGTGCTCGAAGAGTCCTTCTATCTGCCGTGCCGCCTGGTACCGAAAGTCAATTGCTGTGTCGCCTTTCAACTGTTTCCGAATCGTAATGTTTATTTATGCATGCGGGCGTATTTACAGTTTGGTGCTTTATTCCGCCTACAACAAACAACCTCCCAGCAAAAAGGAGTCGTTCCTGCGCCAAGTTGTCTGTTTGTGTTACCAACCGATGCTATAACACGTCCCACTTTTTGTCCTTGCTTTTTCCTGACTATTTACCGGTTTGCCCTGTTCTGCTCCACTGGAAAATGTGTAAAATGCATTTAAAATTGCTTAGTCTTCTGCTTCTTGTGAAAAACAGCTCTTTTCCCTCATTTCCCTTTTGGAATGTTGCAATGAGGCGTGTTCCTTAGTTCATGACTGAATTACATTTGTGTTGTCTCTTTGTCGAGAGATTTTTCCCAATTATAAAAAAACTTCACAATTTGGCTCTTCCACTATTTATTGCAATCTGTACAGAGCAAATTTAGCAATATTTACAAAATTACTTAGTAAAATTGTGAAGTTATGTAATTTTTATTGCAACCAATGGTGCAACCATTTCTTAACAGTACATCATCATCGGATGAGATCTTCCTCTTAAATCGTGTG
This sequence comes from Neria commutata, assembly GCA_963457695.1. Lineage (NCBI taxonomy): Eukaryota > Metazoa > Arthropoda > Insecta > Diptera > Micropezidae > Neria > Neria commutata. The sequence goes on along the minus strand of OY735247.1, from coordinate 20,573,700 downwards.
GAAGTTGTGAACTGGGATATCAATTCTGATATGAGTGGGTTTGGATGGTCTTGGAGCCTCTAAATGTACGACGTAGCATGCTTATTTTGTTCCTAAACGACTGTGGAAACTTTGAGGTCACGATGGATTTAATTAATTTTTCATAGTTTGAAATCATTCTTAGAGTCTTTGATTGGAATCTTTGCAGTATTTCTACATTAAAGTTTGCCGCAATGTCCCAAAGCCTGTTTTTTCATTATTAACATATCTATTAGATATATAATATCTGTAAATCTACAGCTGTAATTCAACATGTTTAAAGTCACAGCATTTAGCATGTATATTTTTATATGGAAGGAAATTCATTTGTTATTTTGAATGTGTTTCAGGTGAAATCGACGATCTCATAGAGAAGCTGAAAGCGACATCCGTTAGTCCCACAAACACTGCAGACAACACAACGAGCCTGCTCAGCGAGATATCGGCCACGAAAGATCCCAAGCTCTTCGACAAACATGAACTGGCGGAATTTTTCTTAAGCCTCGCCCAGTCGGAGGACACGAACGTGCGCAAGGAGGCCGCCAAATGCATTGCCGAAATCACAAAGTCGGAAGTGCAGCGCAAGAAGTTCACCACGCGGAAAATCATTAAAGTGTTCATAGATTGCCTGCGCAACATAAACCCGGACGCGGATAACATGGAGTTGCCCATACAAATCTGTCGAGCGCTGGGAAATATCTGCTACTTGAACGACGAGGCACGCGACATCATACTGGAGCTGCAGGGCGACGAGGCGCTGCTGCAATTGCTGGACATAGCGAGCGTGAGCGATGCCGAGAACGCGTTGCAGTTCATCAAGGTGCGTGGTGGCTTGTTGTCGAACTACCTGCTGGGCGGCGAGGGTCTGGCCAAGCGCGCCATGGAACTGCAAATCATGCAGAAGCTGCAGAATATCATTTCTATTGGTGTGGCGAATGTCGAGGAACACGAGGATCTGCTGCTGAACACGCTGCCTCTCCTGAGCATACTCACTGAGAACGTGGCCGATCTGAATTTCAGCCCGAGTCTCAACATTCAGCTGTCGCGCATTTTGGCCGCCTCAACGAATCCCGATTTAGCCGAAATGTGCCTTGAACTCTTGCATTACCAGGCGGAAAATGACGAAGTGAAGCTGCTGCTGGCGAAGGACGGCCTCTGTGAAACCATCTATAATCTGTTGGAAAAGTACAAGACGCTAGCGAGCACCAGCGAGGCTCGCGCCCTCATGAAGCTGGCCTGTGAGCTAATTGTGCTCATACTTACCGGAGGTAGTGCAGTTAATTTCCATCCAAGAAAGCGTGCCATAGTGACCCATTGCATTGCTATTGTTGTTGTTTTCAGATGAATCAATGCATTTCTTGTATGCCACGCCGCTGCTGAAGAATATGGAGGATTGGCTGGATTCGCATGATATCGATCTGTTGACCACGGGCGTCTTAGCACTGGGAAACTTCGCGCGCACAGACAGTCACTGCATTTACATGGTGGAACAAAAGATCATGAACAAACTGCTGGACGTTCTGGCAAAAAATAACGGCGTCAAGGATGATGTGCGCCTGCAGCATGCGCTGTTGAGTGCGCTGCGCAATCTGGTCATACCCAAGCCGAATAAGGGCGCCGTCATACAGGCTGGCCTTGTGGAGACTATTCTGCCAATGCTAGAGATACACCAGCCACCCGTGGTATTCAAGCTGCTGGGCACATTACGCATGACTGTGGACGGACAAGGTGAGTGGCAGCCTCAATAAACTTATCTATTTTTAAAATACTACTTTTGACTCTTTGTTTGCAGAGAAACTCGCCTTGGAGCTGTTAAAGAACAAAACGCTCATTGAGCAGTTGGTGCATTGGAGCAAGTCGTCCGACTACGCGGGCGTTACCGGTGAATCGTTGCGCCTAATGGCGTGGCTAATCAAGCACGCCTACCTGAGTAAAATCGCCTACGCGCTGCCACGCAAGGGCGACGCGCCTGCCGAACAGCTCGCCGAGAAGCTGCCCTCGTCGTTGGAGTACGACAGCAGCAGCCTGAGCGAGTTCATCGCAAACGAGGGCACCGTTGAGGCGATGGTAAACATGTTGACGTCGCAGCATCTAGTGATGCAGAACGAAGCATTGATTGCCTTATGCATACTGTCGGTGGTTTACTTGACGAAAGCGACAACCGCCGAAGATGCGGAGCGCCTGCCGGACGCACTCATCAAATACGAGGTCGGCAAGAAGCTGGCAGAGCTCATACAAAAATCCTCGGACACAATGACCAAGGAGATTGTTGAGAATCTGCAAAACTTTTCGAATTTGCTGCGTACATCGCATAAGTTATTGGCACATCTGGAGGAGCACAACATTAATAAGCTGTTGGAGTCAATACCCATTCTGACGGAGTACTGCACACTATAAGAGTGCGTGCCGTCCCGCCCAACAAATAAGCATAAAGTGGTTTAGGGAATTTGTGAGAAAATAACATGTAAGAGTGGACGAGAACGAGCAGAGAAGAGAGGGAGACGATGAAGAGAAGAACAGAAGAACATTGTTGAAATTGTTGATCTAAGCATGCATTTTTACATTTTTTATTGGTTAAGAGTTTTTAATTTAATGAGGAAAAAAATTGTATATTTCTAATTCACATTTTATTGCTCGTTGTTCAAAAGAAGATTTAAAAAAAATACAAAAAGGTTCATCATTTTTGAGGAGTACTGAAAAGTTTAACACTTGTTTTGCTCGATGAGCGAAAATGTTCGAATTGCGATCCCAAAAAGATAAACTTATTTGAAACCTTTTTTTGCTCAAAAATGAGTGATGGAAAACAAAGTGAACACTAAATGAGGGGTGCGCTTTTTCATTTTTGTTGCCATTTGTATTTACATTGGAGGCAACTTTTGTTACCCTTGATCTCCAAAGTTGCCCAACGTATATCGGTACTTTGGAATAGGTTTGCAAATAGAACAACGATTAAAGGTTAAACTTGTAGTACATATTTCAAACAGGTGCGGTCCCAGCGGGGGACAACTGCCGGGGGATGATACAAACCGGGATGGGCCCAGGCAAAATTGTTCGGTGGGGTGATTTTGGTTGAAAGAGTAAAGAACTCTTAAAAATAAGTGGAGAATCCAGAGAAAAAGTTTCGGGGGGAGAGCTTGTAGAAATAAATTAAAAAAGGTATTTTACACTAATTATTTTAATTTTTGTCCAATTCTACCTTGTAACCGTTTATTGTCTGCCACTGGCATGCTAAATGTTATACTCTTTAAATAAATTGCACATAACAAAAAAGCAGGAATATATAAATATTAGCAGCATGATTCTTATCGGTTAGAAGTAATCATTTGGCGTGATTTATAATATTACAAAAATCATTTTTTCTATATTTCATCGAAAAAATAGCGACTACTTTTTTTTACCTAATCGTTCAATGGTTGAAAGTCCCTGCAATTTAAGCCCAAATGAAATACATGATATGTCATGATTATTAAAATAGTTATTCCCAAAATCCGCTTTAAATTTGTGTCCATGCTGTCGTGTTTATTGTCTTTACACCAGGAGGTACCATTAACATAATTTCAATTATTTTTCTCACAAGCCCCGCCAGCCCCGCCCTCTAAATTTTTCTTGAATTTTCATCTATTTATTCATATACTTCCAACTCTTTGAAAACTGAAAAACCAGTCCGTCCAACAATATTTATCTGGGTGCGCTGCGGGAAATATGCGAATATCATATAAATGAATATTCGCGATTACGATTGCGAATGTGAATCTATCTTTTTTCAATGTGAGCGCAAAACAAAAATAAAACTTTAAGCTTTGTTCCATATTTCATCTTCGATCGATATTGAAATCGATCGCAATAAAATCCGAATATGTACTCCAGTCAACTCCAATCGATAGAGAAATGTGGAACATGAACTTTTATTATAGGGGCTATTTTATAATTCTGTGCTCAAGGTTTTGTTAATTTAAGAAACTGTTACACGAACAACATCATTTAACTATAAGTAGAGATGTAGAAAGTCAATTTATACGTTCAAAAACTAAAAATGTTTCCCATATTTTGATGAACAAGCACGCAAGATTCGAATCTTGATTTTACGAATGCAAATATGTATCTTCTTTCAAGTGAATATTTTCTTTCGCAACATCCCTAGTGCAAAAGTCCGTACATTTCTAGTAGTTGTATGCGTAGTTTTGCAGCCTCTCTTTAATAGAAAAAGCTCTAGCAAGCTGACTTTATATTAGAGTTATAAGAGAAGTTGTCGTACATCGAAAGTTTCCTGTAAAAGAGGGTTATGTGTATTAAGCGGATTATGAGTTGCTTCTGGCTTAAGTGCCATAACACCGATTTTTAGAGGTTCCGCCACCCTGTTTTTTCCTATAATTTCAAATTGATTCCGTCAATTTTACAATTTTTATATCCCGCTAAAAAGAAGAGATACAGAAGAAATTTCGCAGATGCTTTTTTGATGAACACGATGGCATTCAAAATTTATTTTTGTCCTAACTCGAGTTATACTGCTATGGTTTGTGGCCACTGAAATAATGAATAGAAAGATTCATCCTCTAAAATAAAGTTCAACGGAAAAGTATTTTAAGCAATTCATATGATTGGTTTTTTTATTGGTGTGAAATATTGATATTGCAAGTTTTAAGAACATATTTTTGAGAAAGCCTCTTTTCAGAAAGTAGCGACTATGGGACCTTACGTGTTTCAATAAAATACAAATAGTACCAGAGACTAGTAATACCGCGTTCACAACTCCGACCAAACGTTGATTCTTGTTATTTTTCATTATATTAACGCTTGATCTCTGGAAGAGTTTAACATAATCAGAATTCGGTCAGACATGAGTGGCCTGATCAATTGATCAAAGTGAATTTCAATATAGCGAATATGTGGAGTGTTGCTTCTGTCGCTGTGTAATTGAATATTTCTCAACAACTTCACAGCACTTCTCGTTAAAAGGACCACATTTTTGACAGCCTTGTGTTTGTCGAGTCGCTTAGGCTCTTGGGCACTTTTTGGTCGAATGAAAACCAACGAGTGTAAAAATTATAATTTACAAAAATCATTTGATCCCTAGTGCAACGCGGCCTGGCAGCCCTATTTTAGCGAGCGTCACAGTTCAATACTTTTTTATCCGTTGATATGTTTCATATGAAAAGAAATTTCTTCCTTATGCAAAAAAAATTAAATGGCAATTAATTCTGATTGTAATGACAGAAAAATGCTATAAGCTTTTATGATTGATTACGTGAATTTCACTATATATTTTAAAACTAACCGAAAAATATGAGATATTTGTAAAACTATAAAATATTTTATTAACATACTTTGTCGCCAAAAGAAAAGCTTTCCTGTCAAAGGCAAAAGCCAAAATGTTTGCTCTTCTTCTAATTTTGTTTGTACAAATTGAGGCACAAAAATATATTTAAAATTTAAGCGGTATTTAATAGAACATATTATGTTTTCGCAATTTAAGGAGTATTAAAGTCTACGCATGCGCACATTGCAATAAGCAATAAAAGTATTACTAGTTTAACATATAAACTTAAAATGTCTTAGTCTCTAATTTTAAGCACAAATAGCAGCACAACTTGAAATCAATCTCACTTGTAGCATTAAATTTAAAGAACACAATTTTAATTTAAAGTGCTCTCTGGTATAGGGAAAGAATTACAGAGCAAAAACTCAGAAAATCGCTCAGTAATATACTGGAATTCGATAACAATCAGCAAAGCAAACTTTGTTAATAAAAAACTTTGCATGAAATCTCTTTTTATTTGAACACAAAATCACGAAATTTTCACGATTTTTTAATTGACATTTTAAAAGTGAGTTGCATTTTCAATAAAGCAAATAACATACATACATATACACCGTACATAGCAATTCAAATGCAATTTGAGCAAGTTCATATATAATATATATATACATATATATATATACAAACACATATGAAGATATTTTAAAATATTATACATTTACATTTTTTAAATAATTAAAATAAATAAATTATTATGCATTAAGAAGGCGTTATATAAAAAGCGGAATGTTCGAGTGCACGTCTCATGGTAGTATAAGATTTTTTCTTAATTGCATACACCCCGCAATGAACATCAATAAAGAGATATATATACCATCAATCGAAATTGTGATTTTATTGGAGAATAACTCGATTTTAATAATTGCAAAAGGTTCGAAGTTCGTATTCTTTATTTTCAACGAGAAAAATGCTCAAAACTAACGTACTTTTAGCCATTTATAAAGGAACACTGCCAATTTGTTCAACTTTCTTGGTTAGTCATACGGCATGAGCGACTGAACAATGATTATAAAAAAAGGCTTTCACATTTACGGCAGCACGACATTTCCAGTATGACTTATGTACATACATACGTTACAACTTCCTTGGCAAAAGTGGTTTTTATATACCTAATTGAAGAGCTTGCAACTGTGTGATTGCTTACTTACTCATAGGTCATACTATATTGGGCGTGGTTATAAACCCATTTTAATTAAGTGAATATTTTATTGAAATATGTATGTACTATATTGGTTTCTGAGATATGGCTATTTTGTTTACAGTGACAGACTGAAGTGGCTAACTCAATTCAGACTTCGTTCCAATTTCCATATATGTAATTATCAATATCTAGTATGCCTCCTTCTGGTCGTTACAAACATACGGACAAACCCAATATGCACTCACGTAGTGCAGTGCGTACCAAAAGATTCGAGTTCAGCTATCACAAAACTGTTGAATTTTTTTTGCACTGTGCTCCATTTTAAGATTTTTCCCCGGACAAAAAATATATGTAATATCAGGCATATCTATATACATAGCTTAAATTACTTCAAAAGTGTGGAGTTTTTAACTTTCAATGGCAACCAGAATTTATCTTCGCGCCACAGCTAAATAGATGGCCCGTAGGCCGCGAGTTTCCTCCACTGCCGCATATCTAATCTAAACAAGTAAGGAAGCATCAGTCGGGTTTCATCGACAGAGGAATACCCTACACCAAGTAACTGAGTGGGCGGACCACGCCCATTTTTGGCAAGCAATTTTTGAAGTATTAAAAGGTGTTCTTACAAGCAATGAAGTGACCAAATATGGACAGACTGGTGTATATATTATGGAAGTTATAAGGATTCTCCACTTACCGTCTATATAGTGGGCGGACCACGCCCATTTTTTCGTATGACATAGAGGGCCCACACCTTACCTTAAATATCAAATACCATTCCTTTTAATGAATAATTCAACAAATTTAAGCAATTTTACTGAAAATATTCCGGGGTAGTGGGACTTACTGACCCATTGTGGGCGTGTCCTTCGACCGATTTTGCTAATCTCGGAACTTGAAGTAGTGGAAAGTTCACTGCGACTGTATGCCAAATTTCCTCTAAATCGGACAACTCCTTCTTTCTCTCCTGTGGCCACGGACAGCAAGACAGACAGACAGACAGACTGACAGACAGACGGACAACCGGAAATCAACACAGAAAGTGATTCTAAGCATTTCTATATACTTATGTCTATACCTAGGATCGCTCCTTTAATGCGTTACAATTTTCGCACAAAGTTATTATACCCTATTACCATAGGTGTAGGGTATAAAACCCTGTAGGAGGTATATTTCCCAGTTTTTTTTATAAATATGTATATGAGTCGATTTAAAGTGATAAGTTTGATAGCCCAAAAGAATGTTTCTACAAAATTGAGTTCGACTACGATAAAAATTTGAGCATATGCCTTTATCTCTAATGGCTACACCATGCCTAAGTGGATAAGTGTTCGGTCCTTTATGCGTGGAGTCGGGGGATAGAGGAAGCATCAGTAGAGTAAGCCTGATAGAATAATACCCTACATCAGGTAACTGAGTGGAGCTATATACCACCACTGTAAGAAATTTAATTATGGGCATATTAAATTTACCGCCATTAAAGTGGGTGGGCCATTAAAACCAGTTTACTGAAAAAAAATTCCGCGACTGGTGAACTTATAGACCCATTCTGGGTGTGTCCTACAACCAATATGGCCAATTTCGTCACATAAACTAAGTTAAGGTTCACTGTAACCAAATTTGGTTAAAATCGGATAGCTGCAACTTTCTCTCCTGCGGCCACAGACGGAAAAATCCAGACAGAAAGTGATTCTGATCATTTCTACCTATATACAGTCTATATCTAGGCTCTTTTAATGTATTAATTTTCGAACAAAGTTAATATACCCTATTGTCATAGGTGTGGTGTTGGTCATAAAGACCTCGAAAGTTCAAATAAAAGCACGCGCAAGTAATTTTTTAGGAAGGATTTCATCTTTTTACTATCTGGCAGTACTGTATTCAATAGAAATAGAAAAAGATAAAAGCATAATGCAGGCACAAGATATTCTTTTATCCACATAAATATCTAATATTTTAACATCTGTATGTATGTATGTAGATTCACGCCGAAACTTTAAAAAAATTAACTACATATTTATGTATGTACATACATATGATCGATTTTTAGATCGTCTAGAATAATAGTATAGAAATCTTTCACTCGGACGTTTCAAAATCTTAAGAATAGTAGAATAGCTTATAGTACAGCTAACTAGGCAACGCCATTTAAAATAACAAAGTTAACGTTATTTATGTCAAGTAATTATACTCAATTAGATGCAATTTCTGATTGGAAAAATCCCATATAAATGTTTTACAAAATGCTTCGCATTGTAACTAATTTATGCCGGAGCAGTTATTCTGATTGGATGCTAATCCAAGATCTTTATTTGAATGCAAGCCGGAAGTAATTCACGTCAGTTTATCAATTTATGGCGGTAGATGCCGCTGCTATGCCGCCAGCTTTCTCGCTTTCTCCGTCAGATGGCGTTTGAAAATTTGAAAATCTTCCTTTCCGTTAGTACTTCCGATTAGTACTTTATTAGTACCAAAGATATACAATAAGCAGGCCAGGCGTTTTCAAATTTACAGTTATTGCAAATTTGACAAATTGTGAAATTTAAATTTTTCCCGTAGTGAAAGTGAATAAGTGATTGTGATTTAAAGTTTTCTAAAGTGAAATGTAGCCAAAAAAAAGCTATAAAAAGTGCAGCGCGCCGAAATGTCTGGAATAAGCCACCAATAGGAAAATTTTTGGTTTTCCTCGAGACGGACGCGCCGCCATTTGGATAGACCGCCTTGGATTGGCTGCAACGTTCAAAACAAACAATAAGTTTGTGTGTGACAAGCATTTTCATGCACAAGACATAATGAAGAGGGGACTTCAGTGTGCAGCAGTCCCAATCGGTAAGTTTCAGTTAGTATTTTATTATTTAAAAGTTATTAATTTCATTTTTTTAAATTTAGCAAATGCCCCGCAGCAGCAGCACGTCGAGATAATGTTGCCGGAAATAGAAATGGGCAATGCTTCTGATTTCGTTATGGATGTGCACCAGTTGCCGGACTATAACGGTGCAGATAAGACGGGTGAGTGGAGAAAATTTTTTACTTTTTTTCTTTCTATTGTCTTTAGTTCTTCCTTCCAACAGTGCTGCAACTGTGCATACACTCTTTAGCCGTGTAAAAATTGGTACTATAATGCAAATGGTTTTACAATTAATAAGGAAAATAGTATATACTAATATGGTATGTACTAATATGGGAAACAGTAGTTTTTTTAGTGCGAAAAACTGCAACCGTTCACCGCCGATTTTGACATAGCGATTTTTCGAAGCACAGACTTGTGGCATTGGCAGCATTGTTTTGCGCTGGCCTGCCCATTGAATGTTGAGCTGTCAAATCAATTCGCAGAAAATTTTCTGCTTGTAAAATTTTACGGGAAATAGAAAATTAATCGAAAATTTGAGTAACTACAAAGGCAATTCTGCAAAGTTGCATACATTTCGCAAAAGAATAAGATAGAAATTGTGCGGAAGTTAAAAAACAGTAAAAAAGCGAGAAGTAAATTTGTATTCGTGTAAAGTGCAAATAATTTTCAGCAAATATACCGAAACTGAAATTGCATTTGTGACGGCAGAAACTGACTACGACTGTAAAAAAAAGGTGCACCAGCAAAAGGATTTGCGAGGTTGTCTCATTCAGCCATTTTCATTTGCTTCAGAATTTCAAGCGGATTCCCTCATACCATCCAATTAGTGGAACAATCAACTTGAAGGTAATTTTGCGAATTTGTGTTCAGAAATGATGAGCTCTGTAACGTGGAGACGAAAGCGATTGCTTTTTTGGTGCCTTCCTTGTTCCAATTCGAACTGCTGCTTTCCTTCACTTGGCCAGTGATTTTGCGATTTTAGGCTTCGCCTTCATATCGCATTCGTCGTGCTTCTGCTCGCCCAGACCATTCACGTCGCAGCAAGTGTCAAAGTACGTCATTTGACAGCGAAGCTCGATTCGGGACAGAGCAGCTGGTTTTGCACGTAGAGCGGTGCAGCAAAGCGGGTAGCATATGTATATGCTACGTATGTACGTCATTGTCATCGCCGGCAACATCGGCAAATTTCAAAGTCCCGTGCATACCTTACTCTAAACTAATAGTAGAAATAATTTGTCGTTTATTGTTAATCATAGTTTACCCTTTATTGGCCGTTCAGTTTATCTCATGCAATCTTATTGTAGAATTGATTAATGTTTCTTTTTCCCTTCCCCCAGGCCTGTTTCATGCACACCGACTTGGCTGGGGGCTACTCAAGCTACTGCCCCTTCCGCGAATACATCGCTATTTCGCTATTTCTGTTCGCCTATCTGGGTCAATATCACTAGCTCACTGAATCGTAGACGTTTAAATGCTTCTATATTGTTTCCGCTTGTAGTATAAGAGAGCATTTTTATAGGTGCAGTGTGTGCGTGTGTTTTTTATATTTAATTGTTTTAGTTTAACCTTAGCAACTGAGTTTGCTTTTGATGGTCTTGATGTTTTGGGTTCATTGGCACTACTGAATTAAAGGAAGTGAATAATTTCATGCGATTTGCTTGTAATTGTAAGGTCTTGCGAATAAGTACACTTTTCTAGATGGGTACGATCCCAGGGAACTAGAAGTATCTTAATTTAAACTTCAAATAATGTCATGCTTAATTGTCCTACTTCACATGTTCGCATAATGTAGATTTTGTATTTTTCGTATAAGTGCCATACTCGTCTGCTTTTTATTAAACACAACAGTTTTTTAGTGATTTCTTGTTATAGATCAAATAGATTATAGTATTTTGCAATGAATTCGCTTCAATTTAGTACAAATAAACCTTATCATTTGTATTGATGTTCCACCATAACAAAAGCCAAATGTGTCAACAAACGCGAAATATGCACATGCAGCTGTCATGCGTAAAGTCAACAACATGGCGCGGTAACGAAAAGTACATTCATTCAAAGAAAAATGCAAAAACTATTGTAATATGTAAAACTGTTATTTGCATAATACAATAAAAGCGGAGCCGCAGTTGCTCAGTGGAGGAGCGCGCGGTTTCTGATGTGAGAGGTCACTGATTCGATCTCTAGCAGGCTCACGCAATCTAAATAAAATTATATAAAAAAAACTTTTTAAAAATAAGCTTTAATTTATTTAATGTACTAAAAAGTAGAAAATAAATTGTTTCCAAGTCACCTGTATCTTACTATCAATAAAAGCTTGGGCGCTCATGTGTTCAATATTTGTCAACCAGTTACCACAATATTTTATTTAAATAATTTTTTGCAAATAGATTCTAGTAATGAAAGATATTTTGAATATGGATATTGAGCGCACAAGCTTTTATTAACCCTGTAAATCCCAGGCCTGCCTTTAGGCGGGCTTAACGAAAAGTTCCCTAAAAACAACATAAATAAAAAAATTCAGAATAAGGGGATTCCGAAAACTTAAGTAATATATGCTAGCATGTGTTTGTTTGTAGCGCATGGGTATAGCTTATTTCGATTCGCAGAAAATTAATTTCAAACTCAAATTTGGCAGTGCTCGGACGTAAATAAATATATTCGTTCAAACAGTGATTTTCAAAAAAAGAAAAAATATAGTTAATTTCATCGTACAGAGTTAAAAAAAATACTGGTGAGTATGAAATTTAAATATATATTAAGTGATGTAAGAATATACTGGCATTTAATGAATTAAATATATTAAAATAGCTCCGAAAGTGAAACCGCCTAAAGGCGGGACTGGGTATTCCGCTCAAAATTTTTGATCATTGTGTGCTTTTAAGTTTTTGTGTTTTTTCGCCGTTTTTTTGTTTTTCATAGAAATATCGCGTCGAAAAATTAAAAATCTGTCTGAGGAAGAGATTTTAGCAATGATGAAAAAAATTTCAACTGATAACGAAGATATAGGAGGTGAACAAAAAAGTGATTCTGAAGATGACGATGAAGATCACAAAGATCAGCCTGGTTATGATCCATTATTCAAAGTGAGACCACTCATCACTGCCGAAGACATCCTATTTTCCAACTTATGATGTTCGCCACGATCAGATTGGTCTTTGGTGGACCGATATGGCAAAAAAACATGCAAAATGAGCGGATGCAAATCTGAAACTCGGCATTTTGTTCAAAATGTAACATTCATTTATGTCATTTAAGTACAAAAAGTTGTTTCTTAGAGTATCACAATCAAAAATAAAGAAGAAAATATGAATCAATATCCAAAACAAGAAATAATTCATTACAAAAAATTTAAGCGGGAATGCCCAATCCTGCCAAAAGGCGGGGTGGGTATTTTCACCTGTACCGGGTAAAGTAAGGGTCTAATTAAAAAACCGACTTCAAATTCGTTCATTTTGACCAAAAATTAGTTTAAAATGATTCTATGAGCTCAATAGAAAAATAAGGCATTTGAGGGTTAATAGTAAGATACAGGTGACTTGGAAACAATTATTTTCTACTTTTTAGTACATTAAATAAATTAAAGCTTATTTTTAAAAAGATTTTTTTTATATAATTTTTTATTTTTACTTTTTAGTCTTCCATAAATTCAATTTTAGAGCTCTGAAATTTTTCGCAAAAATAATTTAAAACTTGCAGAGCAGTACACAATATTTAGGGTATTCACAGTGGTTCCTATCGTCATATGTCATATCCTCAATTTAACAAATAATACGGCTGTGATCGACCCTAATATTCGTGGCATATTTGTGGCGCGATGAGTTGTTGTTGTTTTGCCTGCAAGGCGCGGCGAGTAAGTTCCTATCGTTTTTCATTGATGTGTGGTGTACCTATAATTATAAACTGAAGCCCAAGTGTGTAGTTGCTTTAAAAGTGCCACGCCCCCTGTCCTACGCCCATAAAATTTTACCAGTGGGACGAAGCATCCAAGAGGGGCCTGTATACGGAATTTCAATGCTGCTCGACCTTTAGTTTCAAAGCTATTCTATATAAACGGTTTTGTTTGTATGGGCGGTGCCACGCCCCCTTATCCAGTGTCCGCCTTATTTTCTCAGTAGAAGGATATGGATATGTAGTAAGTTCCTACCGAGTTTCATTGATGTGTGATGTGTAGTTCTTAAGTTATACACAAATCTGGAGTTGATAAAAAAGTGCCAGTTTACCAGTGGGAGGACACATCCAAGAGGCGACTGCATACGAAATTTCAATGCTGCACGACCTTTAGTTCCAAAGCTAATCGAGATCAAAAATTTTGTTTGTATGGGGGATGCCACGCCCCCTTATCCAGTGCCCGTCTTATTTTTTCAGTAGAAGGATATTGATATGTAGTAAGTACCTACCGAGTTTCATTGATGTGTGATGTGTAGTTCTAAAGTTATACACAAATCTGGAGTTGATAAAAAAGTGCCACGCTCCTTATCCTACGCCCATAAAATTGATTGATTCATGCATTGTCTTGGTGTTTACGCATGTATGCAAAGTTTCAGATCTCTAAGTAGTCGGGAAGTGGGTGAAAAATTTTATTACTAGATTTGACGACATACATACATACATACCGACATACCGCGGAAAGTGAAGTTAATATAAAGCTTATAAAATACAGTTTTGTGTGATCCGCATTTCAGCTTCTGACAGTTTTGAAAAGTCATCAAAGCAAGTCAAGGTATGGCCAAATGCAGCTTTTCACAATCGGTTTGTCCTGGGTAGTGCTGTGTAAAATCTAGATGAGACGAATTCAATTCGAATTTAATTCAAAATCAGAGGCGCCAACATTTATGCAATGCAGTTAGTTGGACGCTTTGAAAGCCAGTCACTTCTGCATTCGTAAAATTCAACGCGTTTGGTGCAGCATACCAAAAAAACTATATCAGCAAACCTGGTGCCATGAAGAAAAACTTCTTCGATTGTACTGAGACAACAATTTGCTTGTTTTTAGGGTTTCGTTCCCCTAAAAGGGAAAAAACGGGAACACTTATAAGGTCACTTTTGTTTTGGGAGTGTGTATATAAAACGACCTTTTTTTAATCGTAGAAATCTGAAATTTGGCACGATGTTAGGTCTTAATAACCTAAACACATTTCCACTATAAAAAGTTAAGAAATATTTTTAGAAGTATTTTTTTATAATTTTTAAAGGTTTTCGGGTCGGACAAAAAAAAATATTTTTAAAACGTATCGTATGGGGTATTGTTAGAAAGGACTACGTTCATAGATTATAAAATGTATTTTATTTTTATTTTATGTAAACGGGTTAGAAAGATATAGTTAAAAAGGTGAAAAAAACAGACCTGTCCCCACATGATCCCATCTGCGCACGCCATTTCTCAACCGAAAATTTTGATAAAATCAGGCTTACTAGGTATTGGATCACGCATGACTGAATGGCTGCCCCTTTTTTCGAATTTTTTATTTTAAAAATTTTTTTAAATTTAAGATGACCCCCCTCAGAAAAAAATTTTTGTGGTTTATATCGAGTGGGGTATTATTAGAAAGGGCTACGTCCATGGATTCCAAAGATATTTTTTTTATAATTTTCTGTGAAGTGGTTTCGAAGATAAAGCACAAAATGTCGAAAAAATGACCATACCCCCTGGCTTTCTACATTTCTTAAGCTAAAATTTTGATAAAATCAGAGTTAGTAGGTCTTTAGTCATAGATTACTGGAAAACTGCAGCTTTTTTCGATTTATTTGTTTTTCTAATTTTTTTAAATTTTATTTAAGATTACCATAGTAAAAAATTTCCTTAGCGAAAAATTTTTGTTGTTTACATATTGTGGGGTATCGTTAGAAAGGGCTACGTCCGTGGATTCCTAAAATGTTTTTTTCATATTTTTAGGTGAATTGGTTTCGAAGATGTAGGCCAAAATGTCGAAAATTGTGTGGCCAGACGGGCAAAGAGAAACTAAATTCGAACGCTAAAAAGGGTATTTCTGGTACGGAACCCTCAGTGAGCGAGCCCGACTCGCACTTGACTGCTTTTTTTGATTGAATACGTTGAATTGAAGAACAACCAAAGCCAACTAAAAATACATAATTCCAGCTTCAACGCATCAGGGACCGAGCTCCACTGAGGCACGGCTGGTCAAAAATAATATTACGAAATGAAAAACTTTGATTATTACTTGTCAGCAAGCTCTCTTTATATATATGTACATAATTATAAAGCAAGAGGATATTAAAATATATCGGAATCGGATATTTCTATTCCCAATAGTGCAATCATATTTCCGAAAATTCTCAAACTTTAGGGCATGTATCGCCATTTTAGAATCCGTCGATAAAAGTTGTTTATTTCGAATTCTGATTCGATCTTGAAAGAAATGATATTTTTTAAACAAAATTCCTAATTTCGAATTTCTCACGTTACTCTACGGAATCTGGAGTTACACTTCGTAACGAAGTCCCGATTCCAACTGATTCTAGAATAGCCATGATTCTGTTGGAAAGTGAAATTGTATTCGCATGTATGTACATATATGAATGTTATAGCAGCAATAAATCCCGTAAAAACTGTCGTGTGAAAAACTAAAAACCTGGAACGAAAACTATAACATAATTCCAGGCTCATACTTACACTCAATATATAAGCCTGAAACTATGCAAAAGTTCTTTAAATGTTTTTGATTTCCTATAAAACTCTTGCATCCGACTCACTCATGCTATTATATTGAATTTTAAGTCTAAAATTAAAGCGTAAAAACAAATCGATCGCCACGACTAATTCAATCAATCAGTCGACTTTCCTAAGTAGAATATAGGAGCAATTCCGTGCTCCAGGCATAGTAGATTAGCTTGAGGTACGAGTACATAGTAAACGCATTGTGTGCCCTCAGAGCTGTTGGCTGCTAGCCTACTCTTCACTATCAAGGAACCAGCTGTTATTTGGACTAGAAAAATAAACTATATGCTTATATTAACAATCAACTCTTACACTTGCAAATGGAGCCACAGCTGGTGACAGTTGACGTACGCTTATTTACTAACATACTTAAACTCAAAGCAGTAAGTTTCGAAGTGACCAAATGACCTCAATTCTAAAAGTAGGTTATGAAATACAAACTGGGTCAACTTATATGCGATTGTGCTAGCAGGAACGTGTACCTGCATAGGCTTAGTTAAACTATTTAAAATTGAATAACGTGTTTAAATATTGCAAATTGCTCGTTACACATGCACAACTCTCAATGAATCTGAATATTTGCCGGATACGGTTTGGGATGTCAGCGTCTGTCATATAAACATCGAATCGAAATGCCAGCTGTTTATTGCACTTTCACTTACAACTTGTTCTGGGGAATTATTAGCTTTTGACGCATAGGTCAAAACTAAAAAAAAAACCATGAGAAAGTGTGGCGTTGTACAGCTAAGTTTATTTCACGCCACGAAGACCCAGCTAACATATTTCTTAATTTTATTTTTCTACGTCGAAAAAATGTGTTTTTTATACACACGGATGGAAATAAGAGCGATCTTATGAGATAACCTTAAAAACAAGTAAGGAAGCATCAGTCGGGTTTCACCGACAGAGTAATACCCTACACCAAGTAACCGAGTGGGGCGTTAATCCACTGAAAGAAATTATATTATAGGTGCATTTAATTTACCGTCTACATAGTGGGCGGACCACGCCCATTTTTAGTAAACTAGGTATATCTAATTGGACTATATTTACCAAATCTTGATGCTCAGACAGGTGTACAACAGAAATGATCGGTATTTGAAATTTTGCCGCCCCCATGGTGGGCGGATTACGCCCATTTTTTTGTATGATATGTAAGGCAGATATATAAACATTGGAGCTAAATTGCATTCGTTTAAATTCATAAATAGTCAATTGAGAGCAAGTTTCCGGAAAAAATTTTGCACCCTATATAGTGGGCGGATCACGCCCATTTTTTCGTGGGAAATAAAAGATCGACCCCTTAACTTAAATACCAAGAATATTTCTTTTTTATGAGTAATTAGGCAAATTATATTCATTTTACCGAAAAAAATCCGAGGTAGTGAGACTTACAGGCCTATAGTAGGCGTGTCCTTCAATCGATTTGGCTAAGCTCGGAACTTGAACTAGGGTAAGGTTTACTGGGACAGTGTACCAGATTTGCTTCAAATCGCACAACTCCTTTCTCTCCTGTGGCCACGGACAGACGGACAGACTGACAGACGAAATGCCGGAAATCAATACAGAAAGTGATTCTGATCATTTCTATATACTTATCTCTATACCTAGGACGGCTCCTTTAATGCGTTACAATTTTCTGACAAAGTTATTATACCCTATTACCATTGGTGTAGGGTATAATAACAAAAATTTTAGTTAGCGCCCTTCTACTAGATAAAGGTAACGTTCTATAATATTTCTTCAATTTCATAATCGGTACACTTCAAGTGAGTTAAAAGATTGTTTATTTAATGGGCAAACATAACTTAAACTTCCTATTCTTCAAAATGTTATTTTTTCCGCTATCGTGCCATTGTGCGCTGGCGATAAAATAAAACCCATAAATGTTTATCTTAGCTTCATATGTTTCTATAGGTTGTATCTGATTGCCATATCGGTGTATTTGAGTCTTCAAGTATTTTTCATATTTCAAATTGTAAGCATATTTAATTATGTAGTTGTATACGTTTTAAATTTATATACTCAAAAGTCGCTTGATTTTTCATATTATCTGCAGTGTCTATATTAAAACTACGAACACACAGCAAACGTCGTCTCGGCATGCATTCCCAGATAGCGAAGCACTTCCGCCCCTGCGCTGTGGAATTTTACAATAAAAATTTTGTGCGTTAATGTCATTAATAATTATTCTTGCTTGTAATGATCGTCGCTCGAGTTTAATTAATAATTAATTTCAAGTGCTCAGAGAATTTTCATTCATGGTTGCGGTTAGAATGGCCCTCTCAGTTTTCTTGCATGTAATTTCTCAATTATAATTAAAATGTATTGCTTATTAACCACTTATCGATGTGATGAAATGTACACGCTCATTTTTGTTACCCTTCAGACTTATTGATAACAAGCACACAAAAATTTCGATATTCAAAAGAGTACATGCAGTCCGTTTTTTATTAACTTTAGTATGTGAAATTCGAGTTTGATATTAGCTCGCAGTGCAGTTAAAAACCAAAAACATGCTTTCCGATTTTATTGAACGGTTCATTGTTAACGAATGTTCTTTTATACACCCGCCGATGAAAGCTGAAACTTTTGCCTGACTCTGAAAGTTCCAAATCCCTTGCCACATTGTAAAACCGAATTCTTTTTGAGTGTAGAGGAGGGGGAGCGCAAAAATATGTAATTTGAATTCCTGCTGCTAGCTTTTCAAAAAGCTTGTTTCCGCTGCTTTTTAGTCTGTCTGTCTGTGAGTAAAAGCCGATGGACGTCCCACCTCTTTCAGCTGCCTACCTTTAGTTTTTTTGGAGTGAGTAATGAGCTTAAAAAATTAGTTTTATTTGACAAATGCTTTCCACGTGTAAATTTCCACTTGTGATAAAAATTTGATAACATTTGTTCCAAATACACAAAAATACAAATAATAACATGCACATTTCTTTTCGTTCATAGTTATTGATTCCATGAATTAAAGAGGAGAAGATGTCGGCCTTTCAAAATAATACGAATTACGGTACTCCGCCAATGGAGCAAAGAAATATAGTTAATGGAATTGTAGCGCAGCCAATGCAGACTATGCCACAGCAGCAGCAACAATTACCTCCGCTTCAACAACAACAGCATCAGCAGCAAATAATGCAACAGAAACAACAACAACAGCAGCAACAGTTGCCAGCAACAATCCATAGAAATATGAGCAAATATATGCCACCAACAGTAACAACTAGTTCTGCGTCTGGTATAGCCCAAACTGCTGCTGCATTTGCTCCGCCAGCTACGAACGGGCCGCCACGCCTAGCAAACACGCAAGGTGGTAGCGTTGCCAGCAATTTGCCGCCGCACTTAAGGCCACCGGTTATGAACGGGCCTGCCGGCTCGCCACTCACTAATGGCGGCGGCGGAGGCGGCGCTGCAGATGGGTTGAGTGCCAACTCCTCACGCACTGGCTCACCCGCGTTGCAGTCCGTTCCCGCAACAAGGCCGCCCCTTTCAATATCAGGTGTCGGAGCTGCTGCTGGCGTGCCTCAAGCGATGCAGTTCGGCGCTCCGCCATTTTCTACGACTGGCTCCTTGTCGAGTAGTATGCAAAATTTGAATATGAATCGTACAAACGGTCCGACAACTGCACCTACGCAGCCGTCACAGATGCCACCTTCGAAGGGAGCTGCAGGCACGCCTCAACAGTTTCTGGTAAGCCCGTTGACTTTTTCCTCTGAATTTAAATTAGTTTAAATCGTTTTCGGCTTTTTTTGCAGCAAGGAAACTTCAAGACATCCGCTCTGAATGCTAGCTCGCCTCTGCCGCCGACATCTGCTGTTGCCGCGAATGCGAACAACAGATCCGTGCTACCACCTGCCAACAATCCGGCTTATAATCATCAGTCTATGGCATATGTGCCAACGTCACAAATGATGGCACCTTCAGCGCCGGCACAAGCGCAGAGTGCGAGTTACCCAGCAACTGCAGCACCACCTCCCACTACAGCAATGCAACAAAATCAATTGAACAACAATAGTCAATTGAAACAAGTGCCACTGCAGCAACAGCAACCAGCGTCGACCCAACGCAAACCCATGTACCCGACGACAGCTCAATTACCGCCAACGCCGGCTACAGCGCAGCAACCACCAACACAGCAACAGGCCTACTCTCAGGCATATCATCAGCAGCGTCCTACACCCGCACAGCAGCCAGGCATGTTCAATGGCCAATCAAACAGTGGGCCCCTACAATATCAACCGCAATCATACATGCCCCCAACGCAGCAGCAACAACAACAGCCGCATCCAATGTATGCCTCGGGCACGCCCAATCAATACAATCCACAGATGAGCATCACGCAGCAGGGTTTCAGTCGCCTCTGGGGTCAAGATACAATTGATCTTATGCAAAATCGTCACATACTTACACCGGCCACACTTCCGCCGCCGAAAATAGTGCTTCATAATCAATTTCACGAGTCGATTAACTGCAACCCGAAGTGAGTAGACTTCTCCGTACGCTGTTACAGTATTTAATTGCTTATATCTTTCGATAGCATAATGCGTTGTACTATAGCCAAGATCCCCGAAAGCAATTCTCTGCTGCAAAAGTCACGTTTGCCACTTGGTATTCTGATTCATCCATTCCGAGATATAAATGTTAGTATCTTGTGTATAGAGGTTGGTATATGAAAACTGTTAATGGATAAAAAATGTTTTGCTTGTTTCGCCTGCAGAGTCTGCCAGTAATACAATGTCCCAGTATAGTGCGTTGTCGACTGTGCCGCACGTACATCAATCCGTTTGTCTACTTCGTCGACAGTAAAATGTGGAAATGCAATCTCTGCTACAGAGTTAACGAATGTAATGAATAATTTAACTATAAGATGATTTGAGTGTTGGAACTAATTTAATGTGTCTCCTTTTGCGCAGTACCGGAAGATTTTCAGTTCGACCCGGCAACGAAAACATACGGCGATGTGACACGACGCCCGGAAGTGCGCTCTAGTACCATTGAATTTATAGCTCCTTCCGAATATATGGTAACCAAATACATAATTAGAAAATTAATGCTTCCGATCAACAATGTGTAACTGTTACATTTTTTGCCATTTCAGTTGCGTCCACCTCAGCCTGCAATATATCTATTCCTTTTCGACGTGTCGATTATCGCGCAACAGAGCGGCTATTTAGAAAATGTTTGCACCGTGCTGAGCAAACATTTGGAGGATATGCCTGGTGATGCTCGCACTCAGGTGGGATTTGTTGCCTACAACAGCCAGGTGCATTTTTATAGCATGGCCGAGGGCTATAACCAGCCGCATGAGATGACCCTTTTAGATATTGATGGTATATTTTCAAGCTGAAACATCGCTATAGTGAAATATGTAAATTTATGATTTGCGATTTTCTTCCTAGATCCTTTCCTACCACGTCCGGATAATTTGCTTGTAAACCTCAAAGAGTGCAAGGAGCTAGTCAGGGACTTGCTCAAGCAATTGCCCAAGCGTTTTGCGGATACCCATGACCCCGGCTCGGCTATGGGTGCTGCGCTGCAAATCGCTTATAAGCTGATGGTCAGTATTCTGCAAACATTTGAAGAAGAAATTGCATGTTAATATTATGTTTATGTTATAGCAAGGTTCTGGTGGTCGTGTTACCGTCTTTCAAACGTGCCTTCCCAATAAGGGCCCTGGTTCGCTAGAGCCTCGCGAAGATCCGAACAATCGCTCTGCAAAGGATGTGGCTCATTTGAATCCAGCCACCGATTTCTATAAACGATATGCCTTGGAATGTTCCGGTTACCAGATTGCGGTGGACTTGTTTCTGCTGAACCAACAGTACTGCGATCTGGCTACAATTTGTAATTGAATTTAATTACCAGATTATCGCTTGAATTTTTTACAAAATTTTATCGTTTTTTAAATCTTTAGCTGGCATAAGTAAGCATAGCGGCGGTTGCATGCACCACATACCGCTGTACCAGAAAACGAAGCCGCAGCACGTGGACTCCTTTAAGCAATGCTTCAAGCGCTACCTCACACGGAAGATTGGCTTCGAGGCCGTTATGCGTATACGCTGTACGCGGGGCCTACAGGTGCACACATTCCATGGCAATTTCTTTGTGCGCTCCACGGATTTGCTATCGCTGCCAAATGTGAACCCAGATGCTGGTTACGGCATGCAGGTAATTTGCCCTTATCGCAATTTGGGTGGATGTGTCCTGCGACTAATGTCTGTGCTTGTAGATTTCCTACGAAGAAAGTCTCAATGATGTGAAAACGATTTGCTTCCAAGCCGCTCTATTATACACGAATAGCGAAGGTGAGCGTCGTATACGCGTGCACACACTTTGTCTACCGGTGACGTCGTCTCTACCGGAAGTTATGCATGCTGCGGATGCGGAAGCTATTATTGGTCTGCTCTCGAAAATGGCCGTTGATCGGTCGCTGACATCGAACGTGGCGGATGCGCGTGAAGCGTTCATCAATGCCACTGTGGATATATTTAATGCATTTAAGATTGCACAAAACCTACCATCCGGTCAAACGGGTCAGCTGATTTCGCCAAGAAGTTTGGCTCTGATGCCTCTCTATATACTGGCTTTGCTGAAGCATGTAAGCATTTTATTTTACATTATTATGTTAGAAACCTAAAATTATGATAATTTTTTATGTGTGTAGTAAATGCAAACCAAAATCTGTTTATGCGCCTCTGTCATATTCTGATTCAGATAGATCACACTTAAATACCCCCGTTAAAAAGTTCAATGTTCTCTGATCGAAAATAACAGATTCACAAGCAATTGAAAACTATTCATGTTTCTGATCTTTCAGTCTTTATAACCTTATTTTCTTCTGTACAATAAAAATTTGTACAAACGGGGTTTCTATATTAAAGAAACTGCGTAAGATTAGCTTGCGAAGTCCGTAGCAAAATTCAAAACTTTAGTTTTTCGCATATAAGATTCTAAAACGTAACGCAAAAATCCTATTTAATTTTATTGAAAATGTCCAGGTAATGTAAATGTTTAAAGAGTTAATGTTAATAGTAAAAAATGACAAGCGAATCGGTAAAGAGATGTAGAAGCTATGTTTCCGACAAGTGTAAGAGATAAAAGTTTTCAAAGTTTAATTCGTTAGCATATTTCATACTCTGATGCCCGAGCAATGTCCGAGCTATGTGCTATAACTTGCACGAATCTTACGACTTTATGTGTGAAATTTGCAGGGCATATTCTAAGATGTTGTCCTAACATTTTATGGAATAATTCTGTTCGCATTTTACCAAATTTGGACACTTTTCTCAGATGGACTTTAAAACATATCAAATTTACTTCGGAACATGTACTTCATATGTATGTATTTCATATATTTTAGAATATTTAGAACTAGCATTTACCCGACGTGCGTTGCTACACCCCCGATATATTTTAGAATATTTAGAACTAGCATTTACCAGACGTGCGTTGCTAACCCCCGTGATCGTTTTCCGAAGAGGCAATATAATTAATATTTTCGATATATTTGTACCTTTGGTTCGTTAAACCAGTTCGACTTGTTTTTGGCTTTTACGTGCTTTTTATTTTGAACTAAATGTTCTCAATGGGATTTAACATTGCTAATATTTTGTGTTTGCAGAACCTTTAAAGAACATTCGGAATATTCTGATGTTCATTTGATAATATAAGGTTTATTTGGAATATTCTGAAGTAAATTTGAAAATTTCCGTTTGTGTAATTGAAAGATTTGGAAGTGCATTTTGATTTTCTAAATTGCACTTAGAATGTTTGAAGTAAATTTGGAAATTTTGAAGTTCATGTTAAAAAAGTGTACAGTGGCTTTGCTCCTTA
This sequence comes from Neria commutata, assembly GCA_963457695.1. Lineage (NCBI taxonomy): Eukaryota > Metazoa > Arthropoda > Insecta > Diptera > Micropezidae > Neria > Neria commutata. Next base: position 20,549,867 of record OY735247.1, on the reverse strand, counting down.
AATATTTCCGCGAATTGTTTACACAGTAATAATGGTTTCATACATTTTAGCCTGCATTCCGTGTCGGAACGAGCACACGACTCGATGATCGTGTCTACGCCATGGATTCCATGAAAACGTTACCATTGGATCAGCTCATCAAATTCATCTATCCGGAATTCTACGTCGTAGATGCCTTATTTTATAATGCGCAAAACTTAAATGCGAATGCAGCGGATGACGACGACGAAGATGAGCTGCCTGATGTGCCGCGCCTGCAATTGTCGGCAGAATTGTATGTATTTGCTGTGTATTTGTTCGATCCGAAATTGAATTACTAATTTTCTAATTTTCTCTCAGTTTGGATTCGCGATCAATCTTTCTGCTAGACTGTGGCACTCTTATTATAATCTATGTTGGTCTAAATGTGCCAGTTAACATATTGGAAAATGCGCTCGGTATGTTTGCTCAATAATTGGTTTCCAACTCTGAATTGAATTGGTATTCTTTCTTTGCATCGATAAGGCGTCAAATCAACCGCTGAATTGCCCGACTATTGTTATGGTCTGCCAAATGTAAATAGTACGGAAAATGATATATTAAAACGTTTCATTATGAAATTGAATGACGACAAACCGTATCCACCACTTGTACAGATTATAAGGTGAGTTTTACGTGGTATATTTCGCAAATACACATAATTATAAACTTGGATATCTCCTTACAGAGACACAAGCACGGCGAAGCCACAGTTGATTGAGAAATTAGTCGACGATCGAAGTGAATCTAGTTTATCGTATTATGAATTTTTACAACACATACGGAGTCAGGTTAAATAATAGTATTTTATAAGTGGAAATTAAATTTATGAAACAATTATGCCTAATTATAACTATTATTATTATTACTATTCAAATGCGGTTACTATATATACGAGTACATATTATGCAAATTTACAATATTTAATTAGCAATGTGCAAGAAAAATAAATTCACTAAACTAGCGTGTAACTGTGTTAGTTATGATAAATGAATCTAAATCTATATCGCTCTGCAATTGCGAACATACATGCTGCAGATACAATAAACCAACAATAATAATTAGTGGAATAGCTGTAGGAAGTCAATGAAGTAAGCAGATGTCCAGATGTTCGCAGACCGTACATTAGTGTGCATGTATATCACAGAAATTCGCATGCGTGTAAACCGCCCGAATGTAATAAAGGCGTATTTTCTAAATACGTTATACACTTTATACATACGTGTCGTCTTTAATGTTGTACACGCTAATACTAACTAAATCCAAAATCCGTATGTGCTGTTAGAGCTGGCTAGTAATGACAACGTTGGGAATGGAATATCATCTCCTTTTTGGTAATTGATTTTTTTAATTCATATGAAAATCAATTTGAAAAGTTTTTAAAGTTTCAATTCCATTTCATTTTCAATATATTCAATTCCTCGGTAATGAGTTTAAAAAAGGTTTCGATTCCATTCGGAATAGTAATGTGCACGTAAAATATTTTCATTTCCTAATAGGAGGCATTTGTGATCAATTACTGTAGTGGAAATAAATTTCATTTTGGTAGGAGTGATTCCTCAAATATATTGTTTCCTCTTCAATTCGATTTCAATAACAAAAAGAACCCAACTTTTACAATTCAATTCCTCTTGTTTAAGTAAAAATATTTACTGTGTATTATCTTTCCGATTTCTTTCAATTCGAAGGTTCTTTTATTACACATACAATTCCCGGTAAGAGAATAGTTAATTTTTGTTTACTCATTGCCGAGAAATTGAAAATGGAATAGAATTTACCCAGCTCAGTGTACTATCTACGAAATGCGATCGTAGCTTTAAGCACACAAAACTCTAGGGATTGCATTACGAGTATAATTTATTTTTAATTCTAATTAATCTTGCTCTTAATATAAAAGCGACTTAACTTCTCCAACTGAATAATTGCTTAATGATTCAGTTGACATTGCAGTGAAGTAAGGAGAAGTGTAAGCTCTTATACTCTAGTTTAAATTATAAAATTATTATTAAAACTTTGTGTGTTATCTATTCGCTTTGCTAGCTTATTTAAACTTATGTTGTGCTGTATTTTATTTAGTTGTAATGTAAGATATTTAGGAAATCGCATATTCAATTGTTATCGTGCTGCTTCCCTCTACTCCTCTGTTACCCGCTGCTGGCACTTGGCTATTTGTTGAGTAACTATCATTAAATTTGTATGCCTATTTGCAATAACAATTCGCATGCTATCCTTTAGTTGAACTGAACGGAACGGAACTGATGCATCGTTAATTCTTGCTTGCTGCATTCTGATTTACGTAATTACTTAGCATTTCTATCCGTCTGAGCACGGCCTGGAGTATGCTGCAGTCCACATGTGCCACACGTGTTTTCATTTATAGTGTGAATATAAAAGTATCACTCTATATATTTGAGCTACGCCGCGTCCCATATTGTTGGTTTTTAAAATATATCAATAAGAATGCCGTATACTGTGGATAAAGCATAATTTTTATTATTAAACTGAATATATACTATATATACCCCGTATATGTTAATAGTTTTATTTGATTGTTGTCAGTGGTGAGGAATTCAAAAAGTTTTTTCAATTCGAATACAGTTAACCGCTTTTTCATTATACAAGTCAAGCGATCTAAAAAGTTTCGAATGTTTGTATATTATAACGTTTTAGTTTTACTTGAAAAATTTTACTTTTCAAATAAACAGTTTTCAAGCATTTTCGTTAATAAAATGGGTAGTTGGTAGTATTTAGGTTAATCTAAACTGCTAAGCATTTAGCAAAAAACAATTATTTCTAAAATTTGTCGAACTTCAGTTCACTTTAAATATGTAGTATATCAGTATTTCACCTGTGCTCATCGTGAACAGTCGTGCTAGACTTTCTTCCGTTATATGTATGTATATACGTATGTATAGACAACTGCCTCGCTTAGTAAATTGTGCTACGTAATCCGTTGGTGTTTTCGCACTCACATTTAAATATTATTTAACTTTGTAATATTAAAGTGACAACACTATGGCCTCCATCTCGGGAGGCAACTATTACGCGTTACTTGATCAACAATCTAATAACGTTCCCTCACATAAACATATACAAGGTATAAACAACTTGGCCAACACAACGGATTTGCCATCATTTAATTATAACAAATCGAATCAAAACTATTGCCCTAAATCGCCTTTAAAATACTTCAATATCTCCATAGTGTTAAAATCACTAGAAAGTTTAAGGTCCGACAAACACGATAAAATCTCCTTCAGAAGAAAAGGTGACCTCTAAGTCACTAAGGGCCGTTTTCTCAATGTCTGGTTAGTTTCACTCTTAACCAGCACATAACTAACCGACGGAAAGCAGTTTATCTGGCGGTTAAGAATTTTCGTTTTCACCATGTGCTGGTTAACATTCTCTCGGTTAAAGGAAAAATGGAAAAGATTTGACGCTTGTTCTAGTACATTTGTTGTCAATATAAATCGAAAAATAAATTTTAAAATAATTTTCTGTGAAAAAATTTTAGGCAAAGAAGAAAAGAGATGCTGGACAAACGGCCAGTGGAAAAAGGGCACTGATCCAATAGTGGAGAGGCTTGGCGCACTCATAGGTTCCTTCTCTTTTCCATTTCCTCTCTTATAATCATTGCATTTTTCACTTGTAAAATGCGTAAAAAACGCAGTTTTCTCTATTTTCTGCATTAAAAATATAGCAATATTAGACGTCAGTTGAAAACGTCACTTTTCTTAGCTGTCAAACGGTGAGCCGGTTAGCTTAACCGACAAAGCAATTTTGACCAAATACTGTGAAACTGGAAACTTAAAAAGTCTCCGGTAAATGTGCTGGTTATCGCTTAACCGGACATTGGGAAAACGGCCCTAAGACTTAGTGTAAGAACGAAGCACATGCCAATCGCTTCCTCAAAACAACTCAGCTATCAAATGTCTGTCCGATCACCGTTTTTCTACACCCAACACTTAACATGGTGAAAGGTGTCGTATGTACATATATGCACCACCTCTCCAAACCCTATTAACTGAAGAAATATTGGAAAGATTGGAGCAGTGATGCCCACGACCTATACCCAAGGTGCTCATTTGTTTTTGTAAATACCCTTGGGTATAGGCTGCGATTTCTTCACACAGAAACAGCTCTTCGCACTAAACAGTACGAAAAACACAAACAATTGTGTTATTTTCGTTTCGTCTGCCACTGCCCGAGCGCAAAGCATCACCACTTTCTTAAGCTTTGTTGGTACACTTTTGCGACAGTTATCTTCAACGCAGACTTTGTTGTTGTCTTGCGCATGATTTCGATCAAAAAAGTGTGCAGCTGTGGAATGAGAAGCACTTGAAAAAATTTTTGCTCATATTAAGTTTGAAATTACAATTCTTCGAACTTCGGAAAATGAAGAACATATCTCTTCAGAAGAGATGTGGGAAATTAAAAAATCCATCCAACACCTTCAACATTCCCTACTGGTAATCTGTGTGGCATAGGAGAAGATGAAATAAATGTAACTGTGATATCTCTATATTTATCACCCTCAATAAATTTTTATCCACGATCTCAACTAAATTTTCAACAACGTGAGCACTTCAATAAAACTATTAGGCGACCTCAATGCGCGCAAAACAATTTGGAGCTCCCCCACTCTTACAAAAGTGGTGGAGCTCTCTCATCCGATTCCACGTTTACTTATATTGATGTATTTCTTGCTTCGGCAATTCTTTTACCCTTCCTTACCTGGAAAATAGACGACTCATTATATGGTAGTAATACTTTCCTATTGTATTATAATGCATAATGTATTACAATGCCACAATCTACCCAACTAAAACGGTACGCAAGCACTGCAAGATTCATGCGGACTGGTCTGAAGTTCAACGGCTCGCCCAAACAAAATTCTCCAATAGTACCCTATCAAACAATAACAGCAAAGAAGCAGATCGTTTCAACAAATACGTTTCGAAGGCAAACCAATCCATCTCCAAAACATCCACTATACATCTATACAAAAAAAATAATATTATATAAAAAAAAATTTTTTTAAATAAGCCTTTATTCATTTAATGTAGTACTAAAAAGTAGTAAATAATTTGTTTCCAAGTCACCTGTATCTTATTATCCATAAAAGCTTGGGGCTCACATAGTTCAAAATTTGTCAACCAATTGATACAATATTTTATTTAATTTATTTTTTGCAAATAGATTCTAGTAATGAAAGATATTTTGAATATGGATATTGAGCGCACAAGCTTTTATTAATAGTAAGATACAGGTGACTTGGAAACAACTTATTTTCTACTTTTTAGTACATTAAAGCTTATTTTTAAAAAGTTTTTTTTTATATAATTTTATTTTCTACTTTTTAGTCTTCCATAAATTCAATTTTAGAGCTCTGAAATTTTTCGCAAAAAGAATTTAAAACTTGCAGAGCAGTACACAATATTTAAAGTATTCACAGTGTTTCCTATCGTCATATGTCATATCCTCAATTTAACAAATAATACGGCTGTGATCGACCCTAATATTCGTGGCATATTTGTGGCGCGATGAGTTGTTGTTGTTTTGCCTGCAAGGCGCGGCGAGTAAGTTCCTATCGTTTTTCATTGATGTGTGGTGTACTGATAATTATAAACTGAAGCCCAAGTGTGTAGTTGCTTGAAAAGTGCCACGCCCCCTGTCCTACGCCCATAAAATTTTACCAGTGGGACGAAGCATCCAAGAGGGGCCTGTATACGGAATTTCAATGCTGCTCGACCTTTAGTTCCAAAGCTATTCTATATAAACGATTTTGTTTGTATGGGCGGTGCCACGCCCCCTTATCCAGTGTCCGCCTTATTTTCTCAGTAGAAGGATATGGATATGTAGTAAGTTCCTACCGAGTTTCATTGATGTGTGATGTGTAGTTCTAAAGTTATACACAAATCTGGAGTTTATAAAAAAGTGCCACGCCCCTTATCCTACGCCCATAAAATTTATTGATTCATGTATTGGGCTCTAGATTAGGCATGTATGCAAAGTTTCAGATCTCTAAGTAGTCGGGAAGTGGGTGAAAAATTGATTACTAGATTTGACGACATACTGACATACCGCGCAAAGTGAAGTTAATAGAAAGCTTATAAAATAAACATTTGCACCCTTCTCGGATTATTTTCCATGAAAAATGTGTGTAAAATGCTTACAATAGAAAAATTCTCAAATCTACGTAAAAATGTTTGACATCGAACGATAGTGTAAATTTTACAGGGTTCGGAACATTCTACTTACAAAGCGCAGTGTAGAACAAGTAAGGAAGCAGCGGTCGGGTAAGCCTGACAGAAAAATACTCTACACCTCAATTTACAAATTAAAAATTTTAAAGCATTCTTGATATCAATGAAGTGACAAACAATTGGCGGACCACGCCCATGTTTTGGTACGACATGTACGGCTGATACCTTAACTTGGGTACCAAATTTTCGCAAAAATTACACTGCCTATATGATTATTCAGATTAAAATATGGTAGATAAAAACGGCATGAAAATCTTGGTCCAAAAGCATTAGAAAGTCTTCCGACAACCTCAATTTTTATATAAACTCTCCATATTAAGTGGGAGAGATGCCGGCCATATTAGTTAATTAATTGATTGGCGCAACAGCCCGTGCAACAGACCTAGCTATCTCGCATTAACTTGTGTGTGCTTTTCATACTTTTTCACAAATTAACGGGACCTACTTTACCGAATCCGAACGGGTTTGAGAAGCCTTTCATGGCAAAGATTATTCTCAGAGAATTGCCAATTCGCGGCGAGAAGTGGCGCCGCGCAAAGAAACAATTTGAAAACAAATTTTCTTTTTATTAGATGTTACCGGACCGGGAGATGAACCCAGGTCCTCCGCATCAGCGACCAAGCACTTAGCCCACTGAGCCACCGCACCGGCCATATTGCTGATTTTTATTATAACTGGCATAAAAGCCCGTTTTAACGATCTGTGGACCTAAACATTTTTCAATATTTTTATTTCAACTGATTACTTTTACAAGTTTCAAAATCAGTTCTAAGTTAGTTGCTGTATTATCAGCTTATAAACAGCCATTTGGATCAGCTACGACATCAACTGTCGGTCTGCTAGGTGGCTTATCTCTGGAAGCTGTCGATGTGGAGCAAACGAAATCGGCGCAATCTGAGCAATGGTGAGTATCTGTCTTCCTCCTCGTTGCATTGAGAGGCGACAGCATGAACTTACGAGTCTGTAAGAATATGTAATAGCAACTAAAATTCGAATCCGTTGGCGCACAGAAACCAGACAAAAATCTACCAGTAGCTTGCGAAGATTCAGAGCGAGCGCAACAGATTCGTGATTTAGGATTCGACAGAGTCTAGCGGCGTAGTTATAGATTAGATTTAAATTGAAATCGCTTTGAGTTGATGATCGGAAATGGCAATTGGCAATGGAAAAGTGTTCCTGCTGCTCCTTATCTGCTTGGCTGTGCGGACTAGCCTCAGTGAACCAATTTTGGGTGAGTGCCTCTTTGGGATAAAATTGCCGCAAATGAGGAAATAAAAAAGTTTCATTTACACCGCAGGCAACCGAGTCGACGTTGAGGACAACTCTAAAGTGCAGGGCATGACGAAGCCGATCTTCGTGTACTGCGACGCCATCGGCAACCATTTAAACTGCATGCTCTACTGCAGGAGCATGGGTCATGGATCCGGCCATTGCAGGAGTGATTTCATGTGTCACTGCTTCTAGACCTATTCCCCTCGCCCAACGCGGGTTTGGCTGGAAAGCGTGTATGTGTGTGTGAAATATATTTATTGTTGAAATAATTGTTTACTAGATTTGTATTTGTTTATTACTTGCAAGAGGATTTAAAAAAAATAAAAATATATCAGAATCCCTACGTCCAGTCGTAACAAAATTAAGAAGAAGAAGTACTACCGGCGGACAGTTTTCTGAAGAGGAACAAAATAAACCGGTGGAACAGAAACATGCGGAAGTCACGGTCACTAATCAGCGCTAACTTGTTTAGTTCCTGTGTCTTATATGGTTATCCACCAGGTGTAAAAGCCAACGAAAAAGTGTAGGTGAGTCGAGTCAGGGGTTCACGGGTAGGCTCACTCGCTATGTTCAATAACCGGTTATCCGAAAGTTGTGACTCGGCTAAAGAGCCGGTTCTTTCAAATTACGAGCCGCTGGTTCGGCTCAAACCACGTTTCACCAAATAGTTTAGACCACTGCCTTAGCTTGAAATGGGTCTCCAGGCGCATCTGCTTTGTGCACGAATCAACAAAACGTTTTTAGTATTGACGTCAAGTGCCGGTTTTCGCAAGGACGGTGCAACTTCAACGTAATTTTATTAAGACGTTCTATTTCCAAGTGAGACTTCAGTCCGCTTGAAGCGTTATTCATACTAAAATCTTAACCTACCTAAATGCTACCTAAGTACATGATGCCATATGGATGTAGTACATATACGACCTTACGTTCTAAATACAAAAACCCAAGCGATAACGATCCTTCTCAGAAGGATGTTTCTAACGGATACCAGAAGGGTCGGATGCTTGTTATTGTTTCAATCGTTTATAGCCTTGCATCATAAAACATCGCGTGTGCATCAAGCGGCAGCGAACACATGTGCAACTGACACTCTTTTGTCCTTTTCTTGGAAGGACGATTGTTTTACAGCGCGTACCGTAGTTTGGATTTTCGCGAAGGACACTGTCATTATGTATTTTAAAAACCAAATAATTGCATATTCAAGGCTATTGCTAACTCATGCTTCCTTCCTCCCTAAATAAAAATTTTGACGGGGCTTCTTCTATTTGATCTTATCACTGAAATTTTTCTTGCGCCGCCCCTCGACCTACGCAAGGAACACCTTCTTTGCTGTAGCATTGTCGTTCACTCGCACGACATGCTCGAGCCAGCGGAGCCGCTGAATATGGACTCGCTGGACAACGTTCATGATGGCATACAGCTCATGGTTCGATCTAACACGGTTTCTCTCGAATAGCTTGTAACCTGCTTCATCGACTTCGGTGTGTGGACACGCTTTGGCGCCGCGTAGAAGCACGGGCAGAATCGGCATCTTGTACAGTTTTAGTTTGGCAGCTTTTCAACTGTCTACGATCTTTTATTTCAATCAATAAGAATTAACTAGCTACTATAGTTCAGTAGTTCAATCTTAAAAAATTCTGCTTTCGATGTATGTTTTTACTTAAATCAATTACAATGGAAACATAACATAACTAACAATTGTATGTAATCTTCTATATTATATATAATCTTGACCTCATGGCCAGGCCCTGAGAACATCTATTAAAGTAATTAGCCAACCCTAAGTGAAAATATATTGCATAATCTAAATATATATTTAATTTGTGCAATAACAGTTTTCTCCTGTCATATAATACCTTGTGTATTCTCGAGATATTTTAAGTATAATTTAATGGGACCTATTAAGATATTTTAAAGCCATGTCTAAGAGTACTGCGGCACCTGCGGCACTATGCTATGTGACAATACCATAAGTCAAAAGACGTCGTAGTGGGGTTAGTAGTGATATCCATTTGAATGTGGTGATGGATCTTGAGGTAGCATTTGATCGTATGAGTTAGCCGGCATTGATTGTGGATAGTACGACGTTTCGGGGAATGGGTATGGTTGTGGGAATGGTGGATGCACCGCGTTCCAGGGATTAGACTGATGTGGTTGAGTATTCGCTTCCTCACGCTGTTGCATTTGCCTGCTCAAAATAAGAAGTGAAGACAATGAAATAAATATTTTGTTGAACCTGCACAACGCTTATACAAACCTCTGGACGCTTATAAAGATCGCCATCATCTTCAGCTGTTCTTCTTCCGTCAGCTGTGGCGTCCAGTTTGGTGGTGTACTTGGAATATGATTAGAACTGTGGCCACTGTCGCTTGGATGCATCTTTGCTATGTGCTGAGAGAGCGTTTGTTTGTGACTGTAGGTGCGAGGACACAATGGGCACTTGTACGTCTTTTTGATGTGCCCACTTTGATGCTTTTGAAAGCTCTTCTTGAGGACCAGCTTCCCACAGATATCACATTTGGCCGTTTCGGGACTCAGCCTGCCGCTATGCAGAAGTCTGTGCTTAGTCATCGATTTTTTAGACTTAGTCTTCCTTCCACAAATATCGCACTTATAAAGCCAGGTTCTACACCGGGCCTGTTTTATACGTGCGACTGTGACTTTGGACACGTGAATTCGTTCATGGCGCTGCAATTGCCACAGCTCGCAAAAGCTCTGAGAGCAGCCATAACATTTGAAGGGGTGCTCCACTGGCGTTATTGCTGTCGGTCGGGACGACGTTTCAGTGTTGACCGACACAGCCGGCGACAGCAGCGATGATGTCTGCGCTTCTAGGTTGCCCAGTGGAGTTTGGTACTGCTCGTGAGTCTTGATATGCTCAAAATATTCGTCGCTCTTAAATTTTTTTCCAATTCCATTTGCTTCTGAAAGTGGTGGAGAATTCAGACAGGAAAAGAATTCAGTGTCACCGTTATCATTCTTGTCGACTGCCAATTCAATTTGAGGGGTGGCGCATTGATTGGTATCGATGGTAACATTTTTATCTTCAGAAATTTTTGGAAGATTCTGAGCTGCGTGTGAGTCCAAATCAAAGTTAAAATCGTTCAGACTATTCCAACAGCTCTGCTCTAAGCAATCGGTTTCCTTTTTGATATTGCCATAACTAGAAGACATGTTCTCTATAGCTACGTTGTATTCATCATGCAGTCTGACAGCTGCTTCCAGGCCGGGATGCCCGAAACGTGCGTCACCGTTATTCTTATCCATATTCTTGCCGCTGCTTTCAATCATAAAGGCATCTTCACATGTTTCCGGTAGAGCGCTGCCGGTTTTTTGCTGGCCGGGCAGGCTTTCCGAAACCACCATACAATCCAAATCGTTTTCGAGCAATTTGTTTTTTCCGTGCTCCTCATGCTCCTGTGTTGGCTTCGTTATGCTGTTATTGATTGCCGTGTTCTGTAAATTAGAGAAATTTCTTTAAGTACAAGCTCGTACAACAGATATCTTCTTATGTGAAATTTAGCGTAGAGTGACTCCACGAAATAATATTGATCGATTCATTAAACTATTATATACTACAACAAGTAAGGAAGCATCAGTCGGGTGTCACTGACAGAGTAATACCCTACACCATGTAACCGAGTGGCGGACCACGCCCATTTTTGACAAACTAAAAGATATTCCTAATAGGACTGTATATAGCAAATATTGATACACTGGAGGGTCTACAACAGAAATTATCGGCGTATATAATTTACAGCCTTCATGGTGAGCGGGCCACGCCCATTTTTTTGGTATGTCGTAGATGGCCTACGTCCACCTTAAATACAAAATATCATTCGATTAAATTCATAAATAGTTAATTGAGAGCCATTTTACCGGAAAAAAATTTTGTCGCCTATATAGTGGGCTGACCATGCCCATTTTTTCGTAGAATGTATAGGGCTGACACCGTACCTTAAATACCAAATATCATTCCTTTAAATGAGTAATTAAACAAATTGAAGCCATTTAACTTGAAAAATTCCGAGGTAGTGGGACTTACAGGCCTATTGTGGGCGTGTCCTTCGGCCGATTTTGCTAATCTCAGAACTTAATCTAAGTTAAGGTGCACTGCGACTGTGTATCAAATTTGATTCAAATCGGATAACTCCTTCTTTCTCTGCTGTGCTCACAGACAGTCAGACAGACAGACGGCCAACCGGAAATCAACACAGAAAGTGATTCTGGCCATTTCTATATACTACTTATGTGTATACCTAGGACGGCTCCTTTAATGCGTTACAATTTTAGCACATAGTTATTATACCCTATTACCATAGGAGTAGGGTATAAAAATACTTGAACTCTTGAGCATGTCATCGTGGCATATTGAGAAACCTTGTAAAGAGAGACGGCGCCGCGTGCAAAACCCGAAGTTTCTTCTTTAGTAGATGGTATGCGTCGGCTGGGATTCGAACCAGCGACTTCACGTACCAGGGACCGCACATCCTCAACTGAACTTGCGATACACATTGTAACAAGCCCAGTCCATACAAGCGAGGAAAAGCGGAATTTGGGTTTTTTCGTCAAGACATAGAAATTTCCAGGAAATGTGCGCTATCGGACAACTGCCACGCCCACCTTCAATACAACTCGACGTCGGTCAAAAGGCCGATTTTATGCTGGTTCGTTGAAACTTGGCATGTAATATGTGGCTGGACTTCAAATCACAAGTTTTTATTTAGAAAAGTATGGGATAACTGCCACGCCCACCTACAGATGGCAGTTTTTTTTAAAGAAAATTGCATAAACCCAGTGACGCGCAAATTGGTTAGTTTAAATATGTCAGATAACATTGGACTTATTAATCTAAGCATATTTAAAAGGGCATCTGCTACGCCCACCTTTACGGCCTTACCGTATAAATCCCCGTGATCGAACGCAACACGAAGCCAACGCCGGGATCAAAAAACGGCAATTTATAAATCACTGCGTAATTGCGTTCGTCGTCTTACGGCATCACATGAGCTGTCACGTTCTTACGAAAAAGAGTTGTATTATTCTAAATTTATCAGCCAAATACAAAACACACAAAATTTGCAGCTTCCATTGCATACCTCCCATAGCCTAGTGGTTAGAGCGTTCGACTAGCACGCGAGAAGTTGTTCAATCCTCAACCGCGATACTTTTCTTTTTTTTTTGTGATTTCGATCATCAACCGCAGTGCTAGTATTTTAATTTTTTTGTACTTTTTATACCCTACACCTATGGTAATAGGGTATAATAACTTTGTGCGAAAATTGTAACGCATTAAAGGAGCCGTCCTAGGTATAGACATAAGTATATAGAAATGATCAGAATCACTTTCTGTGTTGATTTCCGGTTGTCCGTCTGTCCGTCCGTCTGTCTTGCTGTCCGTGCGCACAGGAGAGAAAGAAAGAGTTGTCCGATTTAGACCAAATTTGGCACACAGTCGCAGTGAACCTTCCACTACTTCAAGTTCCGAGATTATCAAAATCGGTTGAAGGACACGCCCACAACGGGCCAGTAAGTCCCACAACCCCGGAATTTTTACAGTAAAATTACTTAAATTTGTTGAAATATTCATAAAAAGGAATGGTATTTGGTATTTAAGGTACGGTGTGTGCCCTCTACGTGATACAGAAAAATGGGCTTGGTCCGCCTACTATATATACGGTAAGCGGAAAATCCTTATAACTTCCATAACATATACACCAGTCTGTCCATATTTGGGCACTTCATTGCTGGTGAGAACACCTTTTAATTCTCCAAAAATGGGCGTGGTCCGCCCACTCAGTTACTTAGTGTAGGGTGTTACTCTGTCGGTGAAACCCGACTGATGCTTCCTTACTTGTTTCTTTAGTATTCGTGTTTAAAAAGTATTACAATACTTATTATTTGCTTCTGCAGATTACCACAAATCAATTTTCACTCGAAATTACCAAAAATTTTGGGTTTAAAAAACTGAACGCGAGCTCAAACCCAAGTGAACGATTTGACAGTTCATGTGAGTGAATCCGCAGCGTTGCGTTTTATGCGATACCGATTTTCATATGAAACTACGTAAGGCAACGCGAGCAGTCACTGAGTGAGGTGATGCGTTTTACACAATACCAAATTAGTGATCGCAGGGTGAAGTGAGGCGTAGGGATTTACAAAATAAGCACCTTAATCATAATCAGTGAAAGGAGCCTATGCTAATAATCGATAACAATGATATATCGAAACAAATAATCTCCAATATTCAAACGAAAACGACAATAATGTCCTTTTTTAAATGTTTTCATTAAAAATGTATCAAATGCAAAAATTTTGTATGTATATTCTACTGCTTGATGATTCAGAAATTGATTATACATTATTGGCAATGACCTACGACCAATTGTACCATACTTTATATATCATTCAGTTCTACTTCCACAGTCGCCACAAATAGCATACGAATGCACTATGTTAAATAAACAAATATATTTGTAATACTCTACAACCGACATGTGTATGTATGTATATGCAACTTACAATTGTTTCCGCATAATCTTTGAGATTTATAAAAAAATTGCAACCATATAGAATGCCTTTCTATGAAAAAAATCATTCTTTCGGGAACAAGCAATCAACTGTTTTAATGCTTGACTTGAAAAAACGTCGACGAGACTGAAGATTTTTTTTTATCAAAGGGAACCACAAGTTTTATTGAGAACAAGTTTAGTAAAACTAGACAGCGTCAGAGCGGTTACAGTTTTTTTTGAAACCCCATTTTAGCATATCTAGGGTATTCACAGTTTCCTTCTAAATTTCCCAACTGGCAACTTCAGCACGATAGTAAAATAAAACTGCGAGCCCCCTGTTTCGTGGACCATTCTTAATTTGCATTACAAGTGTTTGCTAAAGCTATAATTAAGGATTTATTACTCTCGCAAAAAGCAATATTCCATCCAAATGGACGTTTTGTGTGATTATTCTTTGAGAATTCAATAAAATTTGCTCAATATCTGTTTCCATTTTCGCGAATAAAACAGCTGATGAGAGATGCCAGCTTATCACGAAAGAAAAACACTCCTTATCTTTCATTACTAGAATCTATTTGCAAAAATAATTTCAATAAAATATTGTATCAATTGGTTGACAAATTTTGAACACATGCGTGCCCCAAGCTTTTATGGATAGTAAGATACAGGTGACTTGGAAACGATTTATTTTCTACTTTTTAGGACATTAAATTAATTAAAGTTTATTTTTAAAAAAGTTTTTTTTTATATTATATTATTTTCTACTATTTAGTCTCCCAAAAATTCAATTGTAGAACTCTGAAATTTTAAATTAAAATCAAATCAAAATTCTCGAAAGTACGAGGTCCAATGCACGTGCGTTCGCAACGAATAACTGAAAGCAATAGAGCAAAGCGTGATTTTGTGCTGTATATACTATACAGCAGTGCTTCTTCTCCCCTGCCTGTGCTCTGATTGGCTGTTGCTGAATTTAATCTATTATTTATTTGAAGACCGGGGCTTAGTTCAGACGATCTAGAGAGAGTTGGATGATAAATTATATATCATTTTAAAGTTTACGAGGTCTTTGTATTATTTGACAGACATGCTATTATTCTAAGAATGGGCTTTTCTAGACGGTTAAAGAATTGAACAATATTGAATAACTAGCTGTCCCGGCAAACGTTGTTCTGCCTAATATAATTATTTTATTCCAAGATTTGTTTTGAAATGTATCTCAATTATGGTGGAAATTTTGTAAATAATATGTCAACTTTAGTATTAGATGGTTTAAATTTGAGCCAAATCGATCCATAAATAAGAATTTTCGAAAAAACGCCACTGTGGCAACATTTAGGATGGTCTAACATGAAAACAAACCATTCAGAGCACCTCACGAACATATGTTGTGAGTATATAATACGCACAGACGTTTTTATATATTAAGATACACCATTTTAAGAGATTCACCATGAATTTTCAGGCATAAGTTCTCGAAGATTGTTTGAAAATGTTCTAAAATATTAGAGTTTTTAATTTCGAAAGTTTTGTATTGATTTATTTCTTTTCGAGATAAAGCCTGCTGAATAGATTTTGAAAACTTTGGCAAAAATATTAAGTACATTTAAAAAAAAATTTAATTTAGCTATGTCATAGGGCACACCCGATAATCGGGAGTTATTACTAGTTCTTTTTAAATTAATAAGAATACTTTTCTTTGCCGTCTGCCCTTTTCTTGGTGTTCGTGGTTTTCGGTTGAATAGCAGCGCTTCTCCTTGCCCTTGTCTGTGATTTAATGAAATATTTATATAATATTATTTGTACGGGCCTAAATCAGGCATAAATCTAGGTCATTACAGATTTCGTATTCTATAAATACGGCAAAATTATATAAAACACGATTAAATCGCTCCTGGCCCGTCTGTCGTGCTTCTTCTTCTGTCTGTGCTCTGATTGGCTATTGCAGTTTCGCTACTAACTTTGATTAAAGTAAAATTTTGTAAATGTATTGTCAACGTGTTTACGCATGTATGCAAAGTTTCAGATCTCTAAGTAGTCGGCAAGTGGGTGAAAAATTGATTACTAGATTTGACTACATACATACATACAAACATACAAACCTGAAGTGAAGTTAATAAAAAGCTTATAAAAACATATGTGCACCGAGCATATAGGGCCTGGGTACCACAGCTACATAGTATATACAATTATTTTTGTTTTGACCTTCAAAAATCTGGCAATTGATACCAAAAGGAGTCGGAACTCGAGGAACACTTTTACGCTCTGGTTGGTTGGCTTATGTGGTTAGTCACTGACTATCATTTAGCATTGAGTGCCGTTTTGTTACCACGCCTCGATCAACCTACAGCCATTTGGCGGAATTCAGGAAATTTAGAACATTCATGATATCCGCACTTTGGATGTCATTCATGTTCTCTAGAAAAGCCTTTTCACTAATGTCAATTATGTTTTCCAACATACATATGTATTTAATTCATAACAATTTTTTAAATTAAAAGATACTTTTGATAAGAAATCCACAGCGAGCAATAATTACAGTGACAACGAGCTAAATCAAATTAAAATATGATTAAATAGAAGGTGTAGTCAAAATAAATCCATTACTTAAAAAGAAAGAAAAAAATATAGCATAGTTAGAATGATCCGATTTAGGTCCTTCTGGGCAATCGAAATCGTGCTTACATAACGCTCGGATTCGACGATTTCCATGATTTTATTGACATTTTCGACAATTGGCCTGCTGCATCTTTGACATAAAAATTACCGAAACGGAATCGACGAAATCGAAATTGCGTTTGATTGCCTGTTACAGTATCAGGACCATAAACACTTATCACATTTTCAGACGCATGACTGGCGTTTTCACCTTTAAGGCTCAGTTAGTGATGACGTATCGTATTTATTCGTATCGTAAATGTCCGAGAGAGACCTGTTTCTATGAGAATTTCTGCGTTACGATCCGAATAAATACGTCAAGTACGAACGCATGTATAGAGCTCTGGAAAAACAGGTTTTGTCTGCGATACGAATAAATACGATACGTCATCACTAACTGAGCCTTTATCGAACAAAAACTGTAAAATATGGCATATTTTCTCTTTGCTTGTGTTCATCTTTGACGCGCGCTCAAACAAAATGGAGTCGAGCAGTCGGAAAACTGTCAGATAATTTTTTTTATTAAAATGTAATATTGTCTTTCAATCGCTTCCTAGCGTAGCCCGATCGCTCGCACTTACACAGCGCGAGATACAGATTACTAAAACCATCCATTGGAAACGTAATGGACTTATTTCTACTACACCTGATATAATTGGAAAAGGAAAGGTAAAGAAGGCAACCGCATCTCATAGTCATGTCAACGTATGCTGGCGCAACGAAATTCGGATGGAACAAGGAAAGAAGACATAAAGGCAACTGGCGAGCCAAATTCAGAAACAAATTGGAAAGAAGAGAATAAACATTTGGCATGCCCGCACGCATACTGGCGATCTTAACCAAAAGAGATGAGAAAAAAAGTAAAAAGTCAAGCGGGAGTAAGGCTTTTAATCCCGGACTGCGTTTGGAATTCGGGGATTTTCGGTATTGAAAACTGTAATCCCGGGATCGAGCAGAGCAAATTTGGTAATTTCGTCGAGATTTAGACGAATCCAGATCGACGGATTTTTGGTATAGAAAATTATAATCCCGGAATCCCGAGATCTGTTTGATTTGGGAACCGATACAGTTAGTTGCAACACCAACAGATCTTTTCCAAGCAATATCCGAATATCGCGGAAAGACCAGCCAACATCTGAAATGGCATTTTTGTAATTTGTTCAATTAGCAATCTGATACAAATCTGGTGCTAAATTACAAAAAGAATTAAATCTTATGTGTCCGATCAAAATGCAAAACTTGAAGATTTTAAGATTCACAAATGAATTTATGTTTGAATATACATATACATATGTATGTATGTTCTGACCCAACTTTTTTATCGGCACATCTGTTATAAAAAATATACATACATATATATTCTACTGCCTTTTATTAAATTTGTGCATTTGCCCCAAAACTATTCCATTGGAATTGTTGCGTTTTGTAACAGAACTTCTCAGTTGCAATGTATTTGAATTTGCCCAGCTCTGCTCAAATGTATCTGAAGCTCGATCTACGTTTGTTGTAACAAAAAAATTAAATGAAACTTATTTCAGCTTGACAAAAATCTAAGATGTGCTGCTTATATTTTTTGAGGTTTTCTTAGTTTACTTAAATGCTGCAATTTGTTGCCTTGAAAATCACAAGCAATTCTTTCGATTTTTTGATGAAACATATTTTGAATTTTATCTACTGTACGATTCACTGTGGGAATCATGGAATAAAAGAATCGCAATTTGAACCAAATCATTTGTCATGAAATGATCCCTTGCCTATTCAAGGGTTGTTTATTTCGAATGTTGAATCAAATTAAAAGAATTAATATTCTTAAATTAAACCATAAATTTGTTCGAAGTTCTCACATTACGAAGCATTCTGAATGCTATTCTGATTATAACAAAGTCTACATTGCTTTGCTCAGCATATCTTTCAAAATATGTTTGCATACGAAACTTCTTAGCTATCTCGAAATACCTAGCAACTACATATGCACTATTAAATAAATAAATATGCGCATGTATACTCAAACTATAAACAATCACCAATTGTTTGGAATACATATGTACATATGTATACAAATATGAACGTGCAAGTGTATCATATTTCGCAATAATACATCATCAGAAAGTCGAAGCAATACAAATGCAAAAATATTGAGCAATTCCGATTGTGCGCATAAAATGCTGAGCTAACAAAATCCTAATTTGCGAATGTCCACTGAAATATGATCATCAGTACGTGACTGTAGATACCCTACACCTATTGCAATAGGGTATAATAACTTTGTGCATTTCTAAGTTATATCGCAAAGGAGCCGTTCTGGATATATTTCAATGAATCACTTTCTGTCTTGGTTTCCGGTTGTCCGTCTGTCTGTCCGTCCGTGAGCGCAGGAGAGAAAGAAGTAGTTGTCCGATTTGAGCTAAATTCGAAATGCAGTGCCCGTAAACCTTAACTTAGTTTCAGTTC
This sequence comes from Neria commutata, assembly GCA_963457695.1. Classification (NCBI taxonomy): domain Eukaryota; kingdom Metazoa; phylum Arthropoda; class Insecta; order Diptera; family Micropezidae; genus Neria; species Neria commutata. The sequence goes on along the minus strand of OY735247.1, from coordinate 20,530,693 downwards.
CGAGATTAGTCAAGATGTGAGCCCTCTACGTCATACGAAAAACTGCGCGTGGTCCGCCTTCTATAAAGACCGCAAAATTTTTTTCGGTAAAGTGGCTCTAAATTAAGTAATTACAAACTAAAACGGATGAAATTTGGTACTTTGTCCGCCCACTATATATGTAGGCGGTAAACAGAAAATCCTCATAATTTTCATAATATTGGGTCATATAAAAAGTGTCTGCGATTTTTGGTACATTTTGTAATAAAAAATGTCTTTATTGAACATTAATTTTGATCAATAATATATTGGCCATTTGCCATTTTTCGGGTATCTTTATAATTCCGTCGGTGTAGAATTTCAGTGGTTAATATGTCAGTGGCCACAAACCAGAACTGCCTAACTCAGGTTAGGGCAAAATTGAGTTTTTAATGCCATCGTGCTTAGCGCGTCCAAATCTGTATGCTATCAAATATTCATGTTTGTATCTTTTTTAGGACGGCAATTATCCATCAAAAACCTAATACTTTTACATATGCAGCATTGAGAAATTGAAATTTTAAACTGCTCTCCTGAAAATATTGAAAACAGACTTAGGCGGTTATGACTTGCGACCACAGATATTATTCTTGATATAATGTTGAGGTTGGCTTCGCATAACTCGGTTCGGTTCACGTTTTATACTGACTATCGAGTTGTTATATGGTTCTTATTCCTCGAAGTAGAAGCATTAATGGTAAAGTCCGCGAAACGCAGGAGTTGAACCTTGAACATAAAATTCCCTTTGTTTCTGAACAGAAATATACAGCTATTGCCATTTCTCTGGCAAGTCAGTCCGAATTATTTAAAAGTATTCTTAACAGCTATAAAGTGCCCAAAACCGAACCCACTGCTGCACATATTATATGTAGTTGTCATGAGGATTTTAAGATTACCGCCTAAATAAGAAGGGAACCGCGCCCATTTATTCATACGATATGTAAGGCTGATACCTTAACCAGAATACCAAATTTGATTCGCTTAAATTCACATTTAGTCAAAATAGCGCCGTTTTAGCGCAAAAATCGTACAGGCGGACCACACCTATTTCTTGCATAATGTAGATGGCCTTTTACAAGTTTAAAAAAATTAATTTCTGTATGAAACGTCAAAAACTATGATTTTCACTGTAAAACTCGACATGAAATTTACCTCATTATGAATTGAGTCCGGCCTAAAAGAGCTCTTCGTTATGACGTTGGAACCGCTACCGGTATTATTGCAATTTGTATTGCGTTGGTCTTTTGTAGCGTCTCGGTCTCCTGGCAGTTCGTCGGTGTCCTCATCGTCAAGGTCGATGCAAATAATGTCCGGCACTTTCGACTTGGGCGATAAAGATTTATTCCCACGCTCACAGTTGCGAGCGCACTTTGTGCCAATCGTTTTGGATATCGTCGTCCTGGAGGCGTTGCTGCCGTCGTCGTCGGCCGTCAGGCGTAGCTTTTGTACGTGCGCCCAGAATGCGGTATTATTACAATTTTGATTGCATTGGTCTTTTGTAGCGTCTCGGTCGTCTGCCAGTTCGTCGGTGTCCTCATCGCCAAGGTCGACAAAAATAATGTCCGGCACTTTCGACTTGGACGATAAAGATTTATTCCCACGCTCACAGTTGCGAGCTATCGTCGTCCTGGAGGCGTTGCTGCCGTCGTCGTCGGCCGTCAGGTGTAGCTTTTGTACGTGCGCCCAAAATGCGGCCGCGTCGTACGCTGTGAATCCCAGCTCAACGGGCGCTTTCATGTCTCCCCCCGCGCATGCTGTGCACACGAATACAGTGCGCCACTCCTCATCACTGAAAATTTCCCCATGCTTGATCCAAGCTTTGGGTAACATTTTTTCGTTCAATAAATGCACCAACAACAACAATTACAAAAGATTATGAAATTAAAAATGCAGTTTCCGTTTCGTTTTAAAATTTCGGTAATTATTTAAAAAATTTTCTATTAATATCAAAACTTTTTCTTATACTAGGAAGACAGAAAATATCCTGGAAACTACAACAAAAACTGTTTGCGATTGTCGTGTATTACAACACACTCCAACGCTTCGTTATATACTGACATGGGCGAGCGGCTAATCTTGTTTAAAAGGGCCGGCGATTTAGATGCACACATGCATGCACACATATGTAACACGCATACATTCACAGCAGCCCAAGTGCCGGCTCAGCATGTTTTATGGCGACAAGCAGCAGCGACGGTTTAAAGCAGTGATGGGCCAACTCCGACTCAGCATAAAGGTTCAATCCGGCCCGCCGCAAATTAAAGAAAAAAGTAGAGCCCGACCGAACGCTCGGTCTCGGTTTCGGTTACCGAACAGTTCGGCCAAAAGGTTCGGGTTCGGTCTCGGTTCGGTCTCGGCTCCTAAGAGGCCGAGTATTTAGCCGAACAGTTGAGGAAAAAATCGTATAGTTTTAAACAAAATTTAAATTTTTTATTAATGCTGGAAAAATGTATCCCTAATAGAGGTCTGCATGAATGCATTTGAAAGAGCGACCAAGACATTCATTCGGGTTTGAATCTTTCGCTCGCATGTGCACTTATTTCCAAACATGTGTTGAATAAGCACATATGCCTTAAGAGTGAATGAGATAGCAAAACAATTGAGTAAATTGTAAGCGCAAGCACATTACTCACAAGCAGTGTACCCACTATTCAAATGTTTTGGTAAACAGAGTGCAATGCAGTGGGTGCACCGAGTATTTAAGGGGCTATACAGAATTAAGAGGCTGAGCTTTTTGTTAAAGAATTTCTGATGGAAAGACGTTTTAGTGTATTAATTATAATTTCTATGCATATTGTGGTCATTTTAAACATTATTTGCCGAAGAAAAGACTTTCGGACGATGCATTACTAACCGGCGCGCAGCAGCGGCTTCGTCAAAATTCTCCAGCTTACCATTCACTGCACCCACTTTACCCACTTCACTCACTATACAATAGCTTTGCTTTGTTACATTCGTTTTGTTTGTTTTGATTGTAGCAAATAGAGCAAGATAACAAATGCTACTCTTACTCTCTTTGAAAATAATGGCACGAGTGGGTATTTGTTTTGGTATTGAGAGGTTTTGTGAGTGTTTCACCCATTCAAATGTTTCACTCGTGCGCCGAGTGCAATGAAATGGGTATCCGTAGTGCACAGGCAAACCAAATGCATTCATGCAGACCTCTAATCCCTATACATCACGTCGGTTTGACACTTGATGAAGTAATGCCAGATTGCCACCACGATCGCACGTACCACGCATTTCTGTTAAGTTTTAGACTGGCCACACTCCAAATTAGGTTAGTTTTCAAACTCTCTGTGTTGCCAATCTTTATATAATTGCAGAGCACCTAGCTAAGAAAGTCTGCTCTCATTTCCCGGGATCAAATTCAATACCCTCAGTGAATAAAGACAAGCTATAGAGTTATTAAGATGGCCTGACGAAACTGCATTTTGGATTTGAACGCAGATTTAAAGATTTCAATGCTATTCAAACAGAATTGGATATTTGTGAACATTTTCAACATGCCTTTCAACATTAATTGTGAAATTATTAGGCCGTATTTGCAGCTTGAATTAATTGAATTACAATGTACAAAGGCCCTAACCAACATTTATAAAATTTTACAGCAGAAGCAAAAAACATTATAAAATGTACATATTTAGGGTATTTTTGAATTAGCTATAAAATCGTCATTTTTTGGCTTTAAGACTCTTATATGTGAGGAGCTGCTACCAGAAACTGTAAAAAAGTGTTTCATAAAAAATGTTGATTAGGGTCTTTGTACATTTTGCTAGTGATATGTTAATAAGTATTTTGCACCATGAACCTTACGAAGAATTCTATTTGAAATATACTGAAAGATCAGTCATATTAAGCATCACTTTTCAGAGTAATACTTGGCAGTTTGAACTCCAATAAAAAAGAACTTTCAAAACTGCAGTTACAATTTCATTAATCGCATTAATATTTGTATTGTTATATTTGGTTATTGTTTTTAGATATTTAAATAAATTATATTTGTCCGCAAAATCTTTGTCTTTTGGTTTTTTTTCTCGCTCTCCAAAAAGTTTGCCCATCCCTGGCTTAAAGCATTGCACCCAGGCACCCAGGCACCCAGGTAGCTGTCAAAGACGGTTTTTTAGAAGGACATTTAACTACATATTCTTTCACTTAAAAATCATACCTTTTATACCTTTTGAACTTACTTACATAGATACATTGTTATGTAAGAGTTTTTTTCATCAGGTTGGGATTTTTTTCAAGAAATTTCAGAAATGAAGTTTTTTGCGTTTTTCACTTAATAACTATATTTTTTCATTAAACTTTAGCTTAGCATATGTAGTTTGTCGAAAATGGACGTGGTCCGCCCACTCTTTAGGGCTGTAAATTTAATACACCTACAATAAATTTTTTTTCCAGTGAATTATCTCCCCACTCGGTTACCTGGTGTAGGGAATTTCTTTGTCGGTGGAACCCGAGTGCTGCTGTCTTACATGTTTTTTTATATTATGTTGGGTATTGATTGAAAGGGCTACTTACAAGAACTCACAAAATGCTAAAAAAATATTTTTCATGCACTAAAAATCAAAAATATGTCCTTAAAATAAGCAGATCCAATTCTGTGGGAAAAAAAATTCTCTATTTACTAATTTTTCTGTCGAAAATTCTGTATTAAAAAATGTTTGCTTCACATTACATATGGAATTAGTTAAGCGTCTGAATATTTAGATGTGTTGAAATAGTAGTTAAATTAGTTACTTGCAACCCGAATATAACGCATTATCTCTGTCTCTTTCCCTCCTTACTTAATATATGCCCCTATGCTAAGCTTTCAACTGTATTAGCTCTAAGTCTTGAATAAACCTTTGAGAATTACCTTTGAGAATTTAAAAGTGAAAACAAATTTTTCAAAAAAGGATTCTGCATTTAACAAATTTCTTAAATGTGGAATTGATTATGGGTGTAAATATTCATGCGCTTAAATTAAAAGTCTAACCAAATTCTTCTGGTGAAAATTCTGATAGGGTGCAGGGCGTAGGGCGTATGTTGTAGGGTTGATCATTATGTTTAAACAAGATGAAAGTGAATATGAAGCATAGTATATGTATGTATGTACATACATACATACGTTGCAGATACATATGTCATTTAAAAAGTTTTGTTAAATGTTTGCAGGACTGATAAATATGGATTCCTTGTTATAAGTAATAGCGTCGTTATTGATTCTGGACGATATAGAAAGGCCTTCAATATTTTCATTAAACAATAAAATGTAAGATCTAACTATATGTTTTGTTAGACATCTGTTTTTCTATATACTAACATATGTGCATACCACCTTCCTTAATGCGTTGCAATTTGACATAAAGTTTATGTACCATATTACCATATCTGTAGGGTTGGGATCCATAAATAGAAGAACTTAAATGGAAAAAAATAAATGAGCAAATAACGATAACGACCGTGTCCTTCGTGAAGTACTAAATTACGGTTTGCCTGTCAAATAGCCTTCCTTCCAAGAAAAGGACGAATAATTTAAACTTTTTCAAAATAAGGCCATAAAATATCAGAACAGCAATAACAGATAACGAAAGAATTCCTGAAGTGGCAGACCCTTCCGTTAGAATTCGGAGAAAGGATTGATGGTGCTTTACTTATTAAAGGACACCGAAGTAGTATAGATAGAGTGTTTTTGGACCAGGACCAGTAGCAGGAGCAATTTTGTTGTTGTTTTTTTGATGGCGCGCGTGGTTCTTTGAGTGTGCGTGTTGTGTTTGTTGTGAAATAGCGTGAGAATGTTGACTTCTTAGCAATAACACATGCTGTATGACGCTGTGTCTGTGTTCTCTTCCACTTGATAACATGTTCCAAAAGTTGTTATATTGGAAAAATTCGTGTTTATTCATGTCGCAGAGTTTTTTTTATTTTTGCATGCTAATTACAACCATACATATGTATATGTATGTACATATGTTGCAGTCAACAAAGTCACCATTTGGAAGCGGTTTTTCTCATCTGAACTCAAATCAAACATTTGGGCAATTTCCTCAATTTTAGGAAAATTATATTTTTTGTTTGTATAATCTTGTGGCAGAGGTAGTTCTGAATATTTTTCCTTGTACGCTTTTACACAAACCTTCGCCTTTCCATACCATGTATTCATTCCAACTAACCACGGCCTAGCAAAGAAAAACAAGTTTTTATATGTATCTGAGTTATAGTAAAGGAAATAAGTCTTCTTAAATTACCTGCATTTTCCTTAACTACCTGTCATTGTTGAATCACCTGTCTTTTCGAAACTATCGCCTGCCTTCCCTAAACTACCTGTGTGACTCCTTTGTCCTTTTCTAAGGGCATACCGGCTGTAATGTGTATGCCGATACCTGTGCAAAAGCCATGCACCACAGCGCTAGAGCATCATTTATGGTTTCACTTTTGAGGTAGAAGTATCTGCAGCTGTCGCGCTAAAATTCGGAAGAAAATTTGGTGTTGCAGTGAAACTGTCAAATCTTTATATATAAAACGCGGACTGACTAAAAAGCGTTTGTCATCTTGGCAGCGCGGCGGCAGAGGAAGCGAATGGCTTCTTATAAAAGTTTAGAACATTAGGTACCAAGAGCGATGATAGCGCAGCGAGTAAGGCACTGGCGCAGAAACTGACAGTACATGGGTTCGAACCCCAGCTCCGCAGGTTTTATAATTTTTCTTTTTGAAATTTTTTTATAAGTTTTTTTATTTTTTACTTTGCTTTGCTTTTTATTGTTGCTAATTGTTTTGTCTTATATACTAGCTGTCGTGTATACAGGCACACACGACAGGTGGCCCCCACTTGTAATAAAATAAAACATTGCAAATCTGCAAAATCTGTAGCGGCAAACATTTCAACGACCGCAACGGTAGAATCGTCAGCAGCAGCAACGTTCGATTAGCAGCATCAGAACCTGCAACAGAAAGAGTAACATTAACAGCATCAGTAGCAGCAACACTTGCAGGAGCAACTGTAGTAGTACCAACAGCAACATCAGTAAGAACAGTAACAGCGTCTGTAGCAGCAACTATAGCAACCAGCAGCAGCCACGATCGATTAGCAGCATCAGCACCGGCAACAACTATTAACACATTGTCGAAATTTGCTTGGGCTGTGATTCCAAATAAAAAAGACACATTTTTTTTAATATTATGTTAGTTGTAGTAAAAACGTTGGAATAGTTATGTCGTCTGAAATCGAAAAGTTTTTAGAGGAAGAGCATCTAGATGGGCTAGTTGAAAATCAATTTGGATGCCACTTTCGAGAATGTTTGTGGAGCAATAAAAAAGCCGGGTCTTGTACTTGAACCTCCTTTTATTATGACAAATCGAGCAATTCAACGAAACAAAATTTCTCTATATTAGATTACTACATTTTGAGGTTAATGTTATCAGCCACTTAAGAGAGTAGTTATGTATGTATCCTTACTGCCAAAAATTGCCAAGAAAAAAGCATACATCAATGTTAAATACGTTGATGTATACTGCTTTAAATTGGCGCTAGTTTCAGCATTATACCATTTTCATCATTTTTGTATTCCAGAAGGAAGCGATAATTTGCACTAAGAATACACCTAGCGAAATATTTATATGTGCAAAAATATTTTAGAAATTTTTTTTTGTCCAGAAGAGTTGTTAAAAGACGTTCTTTTCACGAGTGGTTCTTCAGTTGCCTGAAGCGTTTATTTATATCAAAATCTTAACCTACCTAAGTACATGATGCCATACGGCTCCAGTACATATATCCTAAGTGCTATCTACAACATACCAAGCGATAACTATATTTAGCGTCGTAAAACGCGCTCAACCGACCCTTTCTAAGCGGGAGGTTGCTAACAGATAAGAGTGCATCTGCGATACCGATAATCTATTCACATGCTCAATCGACTCTTCCTTCCTCAGCGGGAGGTTGCTAACAGGTCAGGGGGCGTCTGCTCTTCGTTGTCACTTGCTGCCACTCCAATCTTTTATGGCTCTTCCCATAAAAGATCGTATATGCATCAACCGTCAGCGAACCATATGTGTAAATGTCACACTTTCTTCGTCCCTTTCCTGAAAGGACGATCATTTGCCGCGCTTAACGCAATCAGTATTTCTCGGCGAACACTGCCGTTATCGCTATGTATTTTAATAACTTAACAAGAGTTGTATGTGATTTTCATATATATGGAAATGTTTGCCAACGTGTGTGGTTTACTGTCATATCCATTATTCAATTCGTTTGATCTATCGCGGTACCGTTATTTCGAAAGAAGCGCCGCGGTTGCTGTCAGCTGAAGGAAATAATTATATGTGCAAATTGATTAGTGCTGTATTTTAAGTGATTTTGGACTGAAAGTGTTGATTTTTTTTTGTAAAATTTCGTTTTGCTGGAAGTTTATAAGAAGGTAAAATTATTTTATAAAAAAAACAATAGCATTTTTTTGATAATATAAAAGTTTTCAGAACACTATGGCTCGTGGCACCAGTTTTTATAAAAATGAGCGAGGCTCTTAATGAATCTGGCATGAAAATAGAAAAAATTGCTGCATCAACGAATTGCCAACAAAACGCAATCATAAATATTTTAAATAACATTCAAAATTACGGTACATGTAAGCGAAGTGGAAGAAAACCAGTGGTTAGCGAAAGAGACAAAAGGGAAATTCGGCGCCTTGCCGTGTGCAGGAACCTCTGCGCTTTTCAAATTAAAGGTGAACTGGGACTCGAAGTAACAAAGCACAGAATTCAACAAATTTTGCATCAAAGCGAAAATGTTTAATATGAAAATCGAAGCGCCAAACCCAGACTTTTACCCGCCATAAGCAATCGCGGCTTCAATTCGACAAAACATAAAAATTTTGTGAAGTGGAGTGATGAAATGGGATGAGAAGAAATTCAACCTGGACGGCTCGGACGGTTGCCAAAAATATTGGCGAAATTCTAGGCGGCCATGGCAGATGCGTTACTCTCGCAATTTTGGCCTCGGGTCCCTTGTGGTATGGGCTGGTTTCGGGTAGCGTGGAAAGACCCCAATATGCTTTATATCCCATTAAGCCAATGCGGCTATGTATATAGAGCTCCTGAACGACGTGATGCTGGATTTTGCTGAGGATATCTGTGGGGAGTCCTGGACTTTTCAACAAGACAATGCGCCAATACACGCGGCAAGGATTAGAAAAGAGTTTTTGAGTTAAAAAACTATACCCTTATTGCAATGGCCTGCTGTGGGTTCAGACTTAAATCCCGTAGAAAACCTTTGGAGCATTTTTACAAAAGCAAATTTACAAAAATTGACGCTCTCAAAGGACTCAAAACCGCGCTCAAGGAAGAATGGGCCAAAATTGATGATTCTGTGCTGCATTCGTTGATTAATTCACTGCCATTTCGATTAAGACAAGTTATTTATAATGGTGGGGGCCACACCAAATATTAAAATAGCATTTCCTGTTTAGTTACGTATTCTTCTTATTTTTAGCGAATTCAATTTGTTTTTGCACATATAAATATTTCCTTCAGAGTATTGTAAGTTTATTTTACTATAGTTTTAAGAGCGGAATGAATGAAGCCTGCATATATTTTTTAAAATCAATATCACACAACTGTTTGAATAAAAATATAAATTTGAAAAGAAAGAATATTTTGTACGTTAAATTTCGATAAATTGTTTTGCACATGTGTTCAATATTTGTCAATAAGTTACCACAATATTTTATTAAAATAATTTTTTTGCAAATAGATTCTAGTAATGAAAGATATTTTGAATATGGATATTGAGCGCACAAGCTTTTATTAATAGTAAGATACAGGTGACTTGGAAACAATTTATTTTCTACTTTTTAGTACATTAAATAAATTAAAGCTTATTTTTAAAAAGTTTTTTTTTTTAATAATTTTATTTTCTACTTTTTAGTCTTCCATAAATTCAATTTTAGAGCTCTGAAATTTTTCACAAAAAGAATTTAAAACTTGCAGAGCAGTACACAATATTTAGGGTATTCACAGTGTTTCCTATCGTCATATGTCATATCCTCAATTTAACAAATAATACGGCTGTGATCGACCCTAATATTCGTGGCATATTTGTGGCGCGATGAGTTGTTGTTGTTTTGCCTGCAAGGCGCGGCGAGTAAGTTCCTATCGTTTTTCATTGATGTGTGGTGTACCTATAATTATAAACTGAAGCCCAAGTGTGTAGTTGCTTGAAAAGTGCCACGCCCCCTGTCCTACGGCCATAAAATTTTACCAGTGGGACGAAGCATCCACGAGGGGCCTGTATACGGAATTTCAATGCTGCACGACCTTTAGTTCCAAAGCTATTCTATATAAACGATTTTGTCTGTATGGGCGATTTTGTTGTATAACCAAATACCAAATTTCATTCGCCATTTTACTGAAAAATTCCGAGGTAGTGAGACTTACAGGCCCATTGTGGGCGTGTCCTTCCACCGATTTGACTAATCTCGGAACTTATTCTAACCTAAGATTCACTGTTGCTGTGTACCGAATTTGGTCCAAATAGGACAACTCCTTCTTTCTCTGCTGCGAGCACAGGCAAGCAGGCGGACAGACAGGCGAACAACCGGAAATCCAGACATATAGATTCTGATCATTTCTATATACTTATGTATGTCTATTCGAAGTTGTTATACCCAATTACCATAGGTGCAGGGTAAAAAAACTTGCGATGGAAAACATGATTTTAAATGGAATAAAACTCGAACTTTGCACTTTGCACCGTGCTATAAATTGGCCCGGACCCCTCAAAAGGCACTTTGCGGCGTGTCACGGCATTCGTTCTGTGATCTCCGAAGTAGCTGCTTCATATCTTAAGTGCAATATTGAAAAAAATAGGAAATCAAATATATACACCTAATCCGCAACTATCTTTTTGATTTCTATCCTTGTATCCCTACTAGCTTTAAGCTGCTGCTCCGCCCACCTGGACACTTCAGACCTCATCGGCACCTCGACTCGCGGAACTGCCACCCCGGTCAGTTCTTGCTTTTTAATATGTTGTAACCCAATTTGCTAGATTCGTCTAAAATTTGCTATGCACAAAGAGTGTTTAAAACGAGATATTGGAGATATAAAAATATTTTTAATCAAGCTTTTGATGCAATTTAGAATTAATAAGTTAAGCTGATACCTTTGCTCAAATATAACATTGCATTAATTTGTAATCATAATTATACTCACACAAATTTGACTTGGGCTCCTCAGAAATCGATTTAAAAGAAGACTCTATGTCCCTCAGTCTAAAATATGATCCAAACCAGATGCCTGGATCTCTTTCTCCAGCGGTTTTGGACAATCGGACATTCGAAAATCAGTACAGAAAGTGATTCGGATCATCTCTATATACTAACATAATAAAGTTTATGCATTCTTTTACCATTCTGTAGCGTTATTCTTAAAATTTAGATTTAAAATTTTATTTGGAGAACTTGAACATAAATAGAACAAATAAATGTGAAATAGTGTCCTTCGCGAAGTACCATATTACGGTTTGCCTGGCAAATAGCCTTTCTTCCAAGAAAAGGACGAAAAATTTCAATTATTTTAAATCAAAAATCAAATTTATATACTAAATCCTAATCAAATATCATAATATTGAAACAAAGATGTTAGTGGCTCTTTGAAAACTGGGAAATTTTGAAAACTGTAACTTTTGGCTCTTACGTCTCAAGAGGTTGCCGATCCATACACTGAACTCAAAATATAATTTTCATATTTATTACGAAAAACTACAACAAAAATTTACAAATTATGCGTGTGGTTTTTCTAACACGTAGTTAAAAATTTATCAAATAATTTTAGTTATTCAGTGAGTTAATCTTCGAGTGTATCTATATGCTTTAACATAACATCTAAGATAACACTTTTTTTTCAAATTATCAAAAGTATAATTTTGGCGATTTAACCTCAAAATGTTTTTATATATGGAAAGTGATCGCTCCACATCGACGGATGTAATTGGAGCGTATTTAAAAGAAGCTTTTCCATTTGGAGAATAGTTGTTTCGGAAACGGTTTTCCTCATCTGAACTCAAATCAAACATTTGGGCAATTTCCTTAATTTTATAAAAATTTGAATTTTTCGCAGCACAGAATCCAATTTATTTCGAATTTTCTGGGCAATTATAACATTCGCGGCGTGAATTCTGGTAACGGCATCGTCTTTCTAACTTAGTTATAGTTTCACTAAGGAAACCATGATATGAACTTATGAAAACTTACTGGCTTTTAAGAGATGGAATCTGTTATATATTTGTGAATTTGTGTATGTATGTATGCGTGCACCGTATAGACGGTTAACCGGCTGAACAAAATCAGATGAAATATTGACACAGTATATACTATGTATATTGCATCGGGACAGTTTATAGGGTATACTAGCAGACTACCCGATTTGTTCGCGATATGTATGTCGGATGTTGCCGTGTTGGATGGAAGTCCGAAAAATCTTTTTGTGTACGCTCTCGGCGCAAAAACCAAAAACATTGTTTACACGAAGTCGCTTAATTAAAATTAAAAATATTAAGCTTCTGTCAATTAATCTACCAATCTAACATAATTTATTTATATCCAAAGATAGCAATTGTATTTAAATTCTAATTCATCGCGAAAAAATCTGGTAGTCTGCTAGTGTCTAATATTTACTTAGTTCTTTGAATTGCAGAAGCATCAGGATTTGGATTTCTTCTTCGAACTGTTGCAGGATTTTTGTATAATACCCAACCGCATCGATCCATTTTGCCCACCTTGTGGCAGGGGTAGTTCTGAATATTTTTCCTTGTACGCTTTTACACAAACCTTTGCCTTTCCATACCATGTATTCATTTCAACTAACCACGGCCTGGCAAAGAAAACAAGTTTTTCAATGTATCTGAGTTAAAGTAAAGAAAAGAAGTCCCCTTAAAGTGCCTGCATTTTCCTAAACTACCTGTCATTCTTGAATCACCTGTCTTTTCGAAACTATCGCCTGCCTTCCCTAAACTATCTGTGTGACTCCTTTGTCCTTTTCTAAGGGCATACCGGCTGTAATGTGTATGTCGATTCCTGTGCAAAAGCCATGCACTACAGCGCTAGAGCATCATCATTTACGGTTTCACCATTGAGCTTGAAGTACTATCTGCAGCTGCCGCGCTAAAAATCAGAAGAAAATTTAGTGCTGCAGTTAAACTGTCAAATAATAAAATAAAACATTGCAAATCTGCATCTATAAAAAAACAATATTTGGTGTTTAAATCGAAAAAACCAAAACAATTTGGCTAAAATCTGTAGCGGCAAACATTTCAACGACCGCAACGGTAGAATCGTCAGCAGCAGCAACGTTCGATTAGCAGCATCAGAACCTGCAACAGAAAGAGTAACAGCATCAGTAGCAGCAAAACTTGCAGGAGCAACTGTAGTAGTACCAACAGCAACATCAGTAAGAACAGTAACAACGTCTGTAGCAGCAACTATAGCAACATCAGCAGCAGCCACGATCGATTAGCAGCATCAGCACCGGCAACAACTATTCACATTGTCGAAATTTGCTTGGGCTGTGATTCCAAATAAAAGAGACACATTTTTTTTAATATTATGTTAGTTGTAGTAAAAACGTTGGAATAGTTATGTCGTCTGAAATCGAAAAGTTTTTAGAGGAAGAGCATCTAGATGGGCTAGTTGAAAATCAATTTGGATGCCACTTTCGAGAATGTTTGTGGAGCAATAAAAAAGCCGGGTCTTGTACTTGAACCTCCTTTTATTATGACAAATCGAGCAATTCAACGAAACAAAATTTCTCTATATTAGATTACTACATTTTGAGGTTAATGTTATCAGCCACTTTAGAGAGTAGTTATGTATGTATCCTTACTGCCAAAAATTGCCAAGAAAAAAGCATACATCAATGTTAAATGCGTTGATGTATACTGCTTTAAATTGGCGCTAGTTTCAGCATTATCATCGTCAGCAAACCTTTGCTCCAGTTACGGACTTAATAGCACCAACGATGCTACAATTTCACCTAATGGTATGAGCTTAGATTTCCCTGGTATGGATATCCATATCGATTATGAGGTATTTAAAAAATTTTATAGTCTAAACAGTGACATTAATTGTTTTCGGTTATACTAGTGCAGAAAATCATATTCTAGGCCCATTCTATTCGACGAAAAAGTCGAAAAAATATACCATTTTCATCATTTTTGTATTCCAGAAGGAAGCGATAATTTGCACTAAGAATAGATAAAAAATATATATTCAGCCTAGATTTGTAACTGATTTGAGCGCTTCAGTGTTCTGAAAAATAGCAAATGCATATCGCAGAGGAATGTAAAAATATCTATACAGACTAAAATGACATCTGATGCGGAAAACTTTTGAAATCCACATCTCACATGAAGGGTACTCGTATTGATGTCCTTATCTTATAATGAAAGAAACTTACAGCGGAATATTGTTTGCTCATTTTACTACAAATGATGTATATGTATAATTTCAAAAGGAAACATATGTTGGAGATAGTTCATTTTAAATTTCAGACTAAATGCAGACTAAATGCATATGCTACCAGGCAATATGAGGATTATTTTAAAGTTGTTAGACCGATGAATTCCGTAACGTATAAGAAGAAGAATTTACAATACACAAGTTTCCATGGCGTCCCCAGGAAAAGAATTCTTGGACGGGCATGGATTTAGTTTAGCTGGTAAAAAAGATATAAGCAAATACGAAAGCAGAAAAAAATTCAAAAATATACATAATTGAAATAAAGACTAATACTTAATCTAATAAAAAAAAAATATTGCCAAATAGACAAAAATCGCTAATTGTTTGTAAACTGTATAAATGCCTACAATTTGTGAAGAGTAACAATGAATGGAATTCCAAGAAATGCACGACTGAAAAATAAAAAAAATTATTATGATTAAGAAGATTATACTTCAACAATTTTACACATTTATTTATGGAGATTCATATATAATGATTTCACATTTTTATATAAGTAGTGTACTAAATGTAGTATTCAATTAATTTTTTTTTACATTATAATAAATAAAAAATTATGTTTTAACCTTATTTTTCATTTGTCTATTATTATATTTCTATGATTAATACGTCAAAATAATAATTGAACATTTATTCATTTGTACATTACAATATATTTAATTGAATTTTACTTTGTAATAAAAGCAACAACAAGTTTTAGTTCTAATACAGTTTTGTGTTAAAATTTTTAGTACTCTCTCATTCTGCATCTGAATCAGACCCTATCCGGGAATCCGCCCCTGTACAGGTAATTTAACATATACATAATTTGCGAAATACAATTTCGCTGTCCCACTTTTGATTCCAACATACCCGCAAAGCAAACGAAATGCGCAATTACGCTGACCGCAATATTATTGGCCCATTTAACAAAAGCTTCCGCATGATCAGCATTCTCAACTCTTTCTTCAATTTTTATTGATTTCTGTAATGGAAGCTTTTAAGTTTAAACTAAGGAAATGAAGAAATAAGCTTGTGAGTATTATGAACGCACTCAATCAACACGGGTTCTTTACATTTAAACTCTTTAAGTAAGCTTAACTCTTTTAACTCACTCTTTAACACAACAATATGTTGCTGACTGGTTAAAATATGGTGTGATGTTGTTGTTTAAAAAAAGTCATAACAAGTACGGAAGCATTAGTCGGGTTAGCCCGACAGAATAGCACCCTACCCTAGTAAGGTGTGGGACGGTGGGTCCACTGAAAGAAATGAAATTGTGGGTGTATTAAATTTACCGCTTATAGTGAGTGGACCAGGCCCATTTTTGGAAAATTTTAAGATATTCTTATCAGCAATGAAGCTACCATGGACGCTCTGGTGTATATAGAAGTTATGAAGATTTTGCCTTTACCGCTTATACAGTGGGCGAACCACGCCCATTTTTGTAAAACATGTATGGTCGATACCTTAACTTGAGTACCAAATACCAAATTTCATCCGCCATTTTACTGAAAGGTGTATCTCTGCACTATCTACACCACCTACATTAGGCCAAAAATGGAGCACAATTCACATTTATGGGCAGGAGCTTCACGAACCCAACTGGAGCTCCTAGACCGTATCCAACGCCGCGCGATAAAGCTAATAGGAAACGATAGGGTTGCCAGCTCTATTGATTCCTTGGAGCACCGTCGGAACGTGGGATGTATAAGCCTTTTCTATCGTTACTTTGACGTTAGATGCTCTGCTGAGATAAGAGATCTTATCCCAGCTGCCCGCGTGTTTTTTCGCACCACACGAATGGCGAGCGGGGCCCATCGATACCATGTTTCGACAAAACTCCAACGCACAACGCATTACAGGGAGAATTCGTTTTTCGGTCGCACATCGAGGTTGTGGAATAGTCTTCCTGCGAAAGTTTTCCCACGTCATTGCAACATTCGTGAATGCAAGGCAAACGTCCACCGCTACTACTCCACTTTCCCCCCACCCATTAACCTATGATCCTTTCTAAACCAATAAGTGCTGTGCATGTATAGGGGGCATCCCCTGAGTGTTGGTTTAAGCAGAATAAAAAACTCGCGGTGTAGAACATGATTTTAAATGGAATAAAACTCGAACTTTGCACTTTGCACTGTGCTATCAATTGGCCCGGACCCCTCAAAATGCACTTTGCGGCGAGTCACGGCATTCGTTCTGTGACCCCCGAAGTAGCTGTTTCATATCTTAAGTGCAATATTGAAAAAAATAGGAAATAAAATATATACACCTAATCTGCAACTATGTTTTTGATTTCTATCCTTGTATCCCTACTAGCTTTAAGCTGCTGCTCCGCCCACCTGGACACTTCAGACCTCATCGGCACCTCGACTCGCGGAACTGCCACCCCGGTCAGTTCTTGCTTTTTAATATGTTGTAACCCAATTTGCTAGATTCGTCTAAAATTTGCTATGCACAAAGAGTGTTTAAAACGAGATATTGGAGATATAAAAATATTTTTAATCAAGCTTTTGATGCAATTTAGAATTAATAAGTTAAGCTGATACCTTTGCTCAAATATAACATTGCATTAATTTGTAATCATAATTATACTCACACAAATTTGACTTGGGCTCCTCAGAAATCGATTTAAAAGAAGACTCTATGTCCCTCAGTCTAAAATATGATCCAAACCAGATGCCTGGATCTCTTTCTCCAGCGGTTTTGGACAATCGGACATTCGAAAATCAGTACAGAAAGTGATTCGGATCATCTCTATATACTAACATAATAAAGTTTATGCATTCTTTTACCATTCTGTAGCGTTATTCTTAAAATTTAGATTTAAAATTTTATTTGGAGAACTTGAACATAAATAGAACAAATAAATGTGAAATAGTGTCCTTCGCGAAGTACCATATTACGGTTTGCCTGGCAAATAGCCTTTCTTCCAAGAAAAGGACGAAAAATTTCAATTATTTTAAATCAAAAATCAAATTTATATACTAAATCCTAATCAAATATCATAATATTGAAACAAAGATGTTAGTGGCTCTTTGAAAACTGGGAAATTTTGAAAACTGTAACTTTTGGCTCTTACGTCTCAAGAGGTTGCCGATCCATACACTGAACTCAAAATATAATTTTCATATTTATTACGAAAAACTACAACAAAAATTTACAAATTATGCGTGTGGTTTTTCTAACACGTAGTTAAAAATTTATCAAATAATTTTAGTTATTCAGTGAGTTAATCTTCGAGTGTATCTATATGCTTTAACATAACATCTAAGATAACACTTTTTTTTCAAATTATCAAAAGTATAATTTTGGCGATTTAACCTCAAAATGTTTTTATATATGGAAAGTGATCGCTCCACATCGACGGATGTAATTGGAGCGTATTTAAAAGAAGCTTTCCCATTTGGAGAATAGTTGTTTCGGAAACGGTTTTCCTCATCTGAACTCAAATCAAACATTTGGGCAATTTCCTTAATTTTATAAAAATTTGAATTTTTCGCAGCACAGAATCCAATTTATTTCGAATTTTCTGGGCAATTATACCATTCGCGGCGTGAATTCTGGTAACGGCATCGTCTTTCTAACTTAGTTATAGTTTCACTAAGGAAACCATGATATGAACTTATGAAAACTTACTGGCTTTTAAGAGATGGAATCTGTTATATATTTGTGAATTTTTGTATGTATGTATGCGTGCACCGTATAGACGGTTAACCGGCTGAACAAAATCAGATGAAATATTGACACAGTATATACTATGTATATTGCATCGGGACAGTTTATAGGGTATACTAGCAGACTACCCGATTTGTTCGCGATATGTATGTCGGATGTTGCCGTGTTGGATGGAAGTCCGAAAAATCTTTTTGTGTACGCTCTCGGCACGAAAACCAAAAACATTGTTTACACGAAGTCGCTTAATTAAAATAAAAAATATTAAGCTTCTGTCAATTAATCTACCAATCTAACATA
The DNA here is from genome assembly GCA_963457695.1 of Neria commutata. Taxonomy (NCBI): domain Eukaryota; kingdom Metazoa; phylum Arthropoda; class Insecta; order Diptera; family Micropezidae; genus Neria; species Neria commutata. Next base: position 20,512,229 of record OY735247.1, on the reverse strand, counting down.
ATTTATTTATATCCAAAGATAGCAATTGTATTTAAATTCTAATTCATCGCGAAAAAATCTGGTAGTCTGCTAGTGTCTAATATTTACTTAGTTCTTTGAATTGCAGAAGCATCAGGATTTGGATTTCTTCTTCGAACTGTTGCAGGATTTTTGTATAATACCCAACCGCATCGATCCATTTTGCCCACCTTGTGGCAGGGGTAGTTCTGAATATTTTTCCTTGTACGCTTTTACACAAACCTTTGCCTTTCCATACCATGTATTCATTTCAACTAACCACGGCCTGGCAAAGAAAACAAGTTTTTCAATGTATCTGAGTTAAAGTAAAGAAAAGAAGTCCTCTTAAAGTGCCTGCATTTTCCTAAACTACCTGTCATTCTTGAATCACCTGTCTTTTCGAAACTATCGCCTGCCTTCCCTAAACTATCTGTGTGACTCCTTTGTCCTTTTCTAAGGGCATACCGGCTGTAATGTGTATGTCGATTCCTGTGCAAAAGCCATGCACTACAGCGCTAGAGCATCATCATTTACGGTTTCACCATTGAGCTTGAAGTACTATCTGCAGCTGCCGCGCTAAAAATCAGAAGAAAATTTAGTGTTGCAGTTAAACTGTCAAATAATAAAATAAAACATTGCAAATCTGCATCTATAAAAAAACAATATTTGGTGTTTAAATCGAAAAAACCAAAACAATTTGGCTAAAATCTGTAGCGGCAAACATTTCAACGACCGCAACGGCAGAATCGTCAGCAGCAGCAACGTTCGATTAGCAGCATCAGAACCTGCAACAGAAAGAGTAACATTAACAGCATCAGTAGCAGCAACACCAGGAGCAACTGTAGTAGTACCAACAGCAACATCAGTAAGAACAGGAACAGCGACTGTAGCAGCAACTATAGCAACATCAGCAGCAGCCACGATCTATTAGCAGCATCAGCACTGGCAACAGTAACAGCAACAATAACAACATCAGTAGCAGCTCCATTAACAGCAAAAGTAGAGTAGCTATAGCAGCAACAGTAGTTGTACCAGTACCAGCATCAGCTATAGACATATAAGCATTGGGTATATAAATAATTATGTTTGTAAGTAAAAGATTCATACTTATTTTTGCTCCTCTATTCGTTCATTTGAATGATGATTCATCGTCCCGAATAAATTGTGATTGTGCGAAATTTGCGTGCGATTTGTGCGGTAAACCCGATGTGTACTCGTACAAGAATAATTTATCTCTTCATGAATGAAATATCGCGGTACTTCGTGGCTTCTGTCCTGCTTGTCTATAGCCCATGTGGAGTAGTTGTCCCAAGATTAGTGAATTCAAAAAGGAATTGGGAATTTCACAACCGAACTTTAAAGGCTAAATATAATAACAGCCAACGGAATTATCACAGTAAATAAAAAACCAACAAAATATATTCCGAACGATCGAAATGAATAAAGAAACACGACACATTCGGACTAGGTCCCTGATGAGGAAGGGTGTAAATTATCTCCTAATATAGTGCTTGTCAGAACTACTACGAAGAGGTTTTTAATTCTAAAAGATAAATCATTTTCAATATACATCGAGCCGTTTGAGGAATAGATGTATGTATATGTTTTTCAAAGCTACAAATAAGGCACTGCAAAAATCTTTTCAGCGATTTTGAGAATGTTATTACAAAAATATCAGAATTTCAGGAAGCTCATAAGTATCAGCCACTTAAAAGAAGCATACTATAAAAAACTTCAAATTGTCTTGAAGATTGTATAAAACTAGAGAGAGTACAGAGTGTTCTAAAACTTCATCAATACTGATGGCTGAGTAAATGTCTTAAATAATGAACATACAAGTAGGACTTGAGCTTAAAATGGGTTTCAAAAATTTATTTAAGTTAATTAATAATTCAGCACTGGGTGAAGGTATGGAGAGTACCGATAAAGTGAAAAAGGAAAATACAAAGATTAACAACAAACAAACTTACTTATTTGTAATTCGCAGTGCTAGAGTTATCTAAGTGAAAAATGTATGATTTTCCCTACATGGTATCAAAATTTTCCAAAAATATATCCCTTTGCTACACGGATACCGATTTCTTTATTTATAGTATTCTCACTGAGGATTTTTGGAGGTATATAGGGCCAGACATTTATGGGATATGTTAGTAATAGCATCTGCCAAATGCTTTTACTGAATTAAAATGTATTGGGTAAGATTGTAGATGAGAACAAATGAGAGGGAGCCTGAGGGATCTTATCAGCCTGCGGACGAAAATGTATTCTATTGATATTGAAAAAGACACTACTTAACAGAGAGTGAAGGATGCACCGACACTTATATGCTAATGATTTCAAAATATTTCTGTACTATCATTGAGGTTTTGATCGGGAAAATGTACGCTATTACTAGTAGATCCTATCATCACAATTTATATACGAGAGCGCTAGAGAAAATAGTTCTCAGTCGGGATGATGACAAACGCTTTGTGAAGAGAAACAATGAAGGGTTATTTCTATGAAAAGGATAGCATGACTGAAAAACGAAAAAAGAGATTTATGTATATTAGTTTGTAGAGTTCAATTTATTTATGTTACCTTTTAATTAAGAAAACTAAAATTCAGCTATATTACGCATTTATTTATGGAGATACTTACAAATACCTACATTGATTTTACATTTTAATATCATTTGTCTATTATATGTAATATTCCATTAATATTATTTACATTATAATAAAGTGAATATTCAATTTAAACTTTATATTTCATTTGCTTACTGTTATGTTATTGGTTGTAATATAATAGCAAAATTATAATTATTCATTTGTACATTACTATACATAATATAATTATATTTAACTTTGAAATAAGAGCAACAATAAAGTTTTAATTCTAATACAATTTTGTGTTTAAACTCTTTATTATTTTCTAAATATATATCTAAAATTTCTTATGATTTGCACATTTTTGTGAATGACTCGCATGTTTTTCAGGCTATATTTTTCAGCAAGTTTTTTCATACTCTTTTTTCACCATGTTAGTGGTAGCTTATAGGTGCAATACATGTTGGTCAATAATCTGAAAGTAACGCAATTTCTATACTATAGAATCTATAGTATTGGCTTTAGCAACGTGCCACCACGAAAGTGAATTATGGCAAAAATGCCGCTGTGCTTTACGAGTTCAAAATGAAGCAAAGGCAAGAGCCGCTTTGAGTTCCAAGCTGAGTCATGATTTTATATTCTCAAATTTTGAGCTTTTATACTCTTACATATATGTATACAAAGTCTTATAATATTCCATGATTTCTTAGCAAGCTTTGCACAAAATGTTCGAGATAATTGGTTGATGATTTTGTACAAATAAGGTTAAATCTTTTAAAGTACATCAAATTTAAATATATAATTCAGTTTGATATATTTACATACATATGTATGTGTTCAAGTGTATAAATTTTGATATTTAAAAAATATGCTTTTCAACATTATAATATTTTTATTAATTAACTATTTTCTAAGAAAACTTTTAATTCTTTAGAAATTTACATACTGCAAATTTAAAGCACTTACTGCATATTTCTATCTGCTTTTATATTATTCGGATAACTAAATACAACTTTGTACAAATATACACTCAGTGGCATGGTTTCCGGGGAACAATTTTTTGCTGACTGTTTAAAATATAGTGTGATATTGTTGTTTAAAAAAAGTCATACATATAAACTTGCGGTGGAGAAGATGATTTTAAAATTTCAATGGAAAAAACTAATCAGTCCCACAAAGCATATTCAAGTTGCATAGGCTCGGTAAAAAATAAATTTGCATGACATCTCACAAGAGCACAGCCGGACAATTGTAACAAGTTGTTATTATATGTATGTATGTAGTAATGGTATGTGCCTCTAACATAATTTCATATAAACAATTTGTCGGCTGTATGTAAAGAAATGAGTGATAACTTGTATATATCGCTGGCGAAATGTACAAAGGCCTTAACAAAAATTTTTTTAAGAAACACGTTTTTTACAGTTTCTAGTAGCGTATATTAAGGTACACCTCCTCACAAAAAATTAGAGTCTTAAAGCAAAAAATTACGATTTTATAGCTAATACAAAAAGGCCCTTTCTATGTACCTGCTATGAAATGTTATGTGGTTTTTTGCTTCTCCTGTGAAATTTCCGATATGTTAGTAAGGGCCTTTGTACATTTTGCCAGCGATATGTATATTAAGCTTTAATTTTGAACAAATAACTGTTATAACATACATACTATGTTGTATCCCAATGGTTTATTGGATTCGTTTAACATTTTCGTTGCAGAAAGAGTGTTCAAAATGAGATTAAAAAAATTGTCCTAATCGAGCTTTTAATAAAATGTTTAATATAATGTAATCGTTTTGTGTTTCAAGATCTTTTACTAATTTAAAACCATTTCCAAGTTGGTATAAGCGGACTTAATCTTAATGTTAGAGTCGAAAAAGAGAAGATAAGCAGTACGAAAGATATGTACTTAAATGTACATACATACCTACTATCGGAAGATGCAAGGCCAAGCAAAAGTTGTAATAATCAACATTACAGAACTACATAATAGATGCACCTAAATTACGTTTCAGAACGGATACGGAATCACACCAAATTAACAGAGTTAAAAAAATTAAGTATAAAGCGGATTAATTGTTAGTATTAGTTAACACATGCCTTTCTTCGCCATCACGACGCCACAGAGCAGACGCTGGCTTGGCAGTTCTGGGATAGCAATCTGGAAACTTCGCTTGATGAGCGCGAGAACTGTCCGCGTCAGCGCTTTCTAGCGCTACAACAACAGCAACTGCGAACTTACCGGTAGGCGCTACAACAACAATCCTGCCACCAAATTGTGTCAAGCTTAGGGACCAGCGTAGGCAGAGTTACGTTAGTTTTGAGTTCGAATCAAGGCTTTGAGTAAAGTACAGCGCATCGCGCCTAATTAAAACCTTTGAAACAAAAGCACATAATGCTCAACTTATAATTTATACTCTAGAGGTGACAATGGAATGGATTTGACTATCATTGACGGTTTTTTAGTTAACGTTACGAAAGAAAGGACTCAGGGCACACTATAACGTAAAATTTATGATGAACGGATAATGGGAATTATGGATTTAATGACATAAAGAAGGTATGAAGGTAGTTGTAAACAGCAAAGTGTTCTTTAAATGTTCCAAGTTTATGAGATGGGAGACCAACAATGCAAAATCAATCATTGATTTCTCAGGAATATTTGCCGAAGGTGACACTTCCAACGTTCGATGAGGACTTCCTCAAGTGGCGACAATTTGACGAGTTGTTCAACGAAATGATCCACAAAACAAGTAAGGAAGTATCAGTCGGGTTTCACCGACAGAGTAATACCCTACACCATGTTCCCAAGTAGGGCGATAATTCACTGAAATTGTGAGTGCATTTGATTTACAACCTACATAGTGGGCGGACCACGCCCATTTTTTATACGGCATGTAGAGCCGATATCTGAACTTAAGAACGAAATTTCATTTATGTAAAATCATAAATAGTCAATTGAGAGCTATTCTACCGAAAAAAAATTTCCGCCTATATAGTGGGCGGACCACGCCACTTTTTTGTTGTGTCCTAGAAGGCTCACACCTCACCTTAAATTCCAAAAACCATTGCATTAAATAAGTAATTAAACAAATGAAAGCCATTTTACTGAAAAAATCCCGAGGTAGTGGGACTTACAGGCCCATTGTAGGCGTGTCCTTCAACCGATTTAATTAATTTTAACAATTTACCTAACCCGAGGTTCACAGTGATAGTGTACCAAATTTGGTCCAAATCGGAGAACCCCTTCTTTCTTTTTTTCCGGACACGCAGACAGACGGACAGACAGACAGACGGACAGACTGGCAGACGGACAACCGGAAATCTAAAGAGAATTTTTTTCTGATAATTTCTATATACTTATGTCTATACCTAGGAAGGCTCCTTTAATGCGTTACAATTTTGGCACAAAGTTATTATACCCTATTAGGGTGTAGGGTATAAAAATGTCGTATTTAAAAACAAATGTAGCGCATACGGCCGACAAAGTAACGTAACGTAAATAAGGCAATGCAGAATGTGGAATGTAAACAAAAGATAAATATAGAGCAAGCATTGAACCTTTTGAAGTGGCACACTTAGTGGCACATTGTATTGACCGTCCGCACTACGCTAGCAAGCGACATTTGACTCCAAGCTTGCCAGCGGCGAGCGATGACCGCGCCATGTGACGCAGCGACGTTGAACTCGCTGAGTCTGCAATACGCGCGAGTTACGTCTCCTACTTCACCCACTCCTACAGCACTTAGCGATGCTAAGCATACGCTTACGGCCTAAGAGCCAAAGAACCTTAATTGTGCCAATCATTGCAAAACCATTTCGGCCCCAATAATGCTTACAATTACAATTAAGTTGCAATACCATAAATAACCCAATTATTACTAAATTGTAATATCCATAAATGCTTATTTTGCAGTTTAGAAATTTATTATAAATAGCTTTAAGTAGTGAAAGAAGTAACAAGTGGATTTTTTTTAGCAGTTATAATTACAACATATATAATTCGCGCTCCCGCACATAGTAGAAGTAGGGTCATGCATGTATGTACATACATACATATCTACATACATGCATGCGCGTATCGATACTATGAGCATTGCATTCGAACTTTTTGATAGGTCAGCAAGTAGCTGATTGCCCAGATGCATTATTTCCCCTTCCTTTTGACTTTTGGAAACTTCTGTAGACTTTGTAGAGTGCAAAGTCTAGTTTGTAAAAGTAGTATTTAAGCCGCACATTTTTCAAATAAAGACAGAGATTATTTTGAGCAACGAGCCAACGTGTTCATTATTTTCTAATTCAGGCACCTCCGGGCGCCAAGCGATAAATCGGCTAAATCTACTGAGCCTAAAAGTAGATAGCAACAGACTCGAGGGCCCCCAGTAGATAGGCGTGTGTTACTTTAGCTTGCCCTTGTGTCCAACCGTAAGCTTTTAACCCAATACAAACATGACCGGAGAAGATGAAGGAGACGGAATTCTTGAGGCATGTACATACTAACAAAGCCAGGATGAAACCGAATCCAAACACAACACTTACAGGTGATAGAAAAATAGGAAATACCAGAAACAGAAAAGCCATTAAAAAACTCTTTAGAACTTACAGGGTATTAAAGGATATTTATAAAAATTATGCCACAGTAAATCACAGCCAATCACAAAATATTTATAAAAAGGGCTTAAATTCAACTAAATTCAATACAACATCTATCGAAGCATTCGAAAAGCTAAAAACATTAATTATTAATTGATAGAGCGTATTGACTCTATACTCCAGACATTTGACGAATTGTGTCAGGGCATATCCATTGATTCATTGACTCAATAAAGAGTAAATTAAAAGCAAAGGCTGGGGAAATTATTGAAATAAATTGCCAAGTAGTTTTATGGAACGACATTAAAAAGCTTCTACGAAACAACTTTGGAGACGGACTCGAACTATTTGACTTCCTAAGGGTTACAATTTTCAGGAAAAATTTTGTCCATCAGCAAAAGTTCTGGGAAAATTTCAGATGCGCACAGAGTCTGTCCGGTCCCGAAATTGTAGCCGGAGATCGTGTTTCGAATTTTCAACACGTTGTTTAATATTCGATAAAGTTCGATGAAGTTCATTCAACGAGTATAACAACAAAGTGCACAATTTGGGTACAGCCTAAGTAGGCAAAACAATGTTATAAAAGTGTGTAAGTTAGAATTAAGGCTCAGAAATAAAGTGGACCTTAGCACTATTTAGTCACGCATTTTAATATATAAGAGAAGTAATTTCATGAAAAAAACCAGGGTAATTTACAACCAGCAACAAACGGTGTATTCATCTCTCTGTGCATTACGATTTGCAACAAGTTTCAAGAGCTTGGTGCAACTCGTCGAGAAACAAAAAGGAAAGCATTGTCCAACAAATTCAAGTGTTTGTTGGACCCTACGGCTAAAAGTTTCAAAGGGACAGATAAAATAATCTGTCCGCAACATTTGGCGACCGCGACAAGACCTGCACTTTTCGGCAGTGTCGGAAGGATCATCATCAGATCATCAACACTTTTCAATAATATCAAGAAGATCATCATCAGATTATCAACACGATATCATCACCATGGCCACGTTCATGGAACTTGTAGCAGCACAAAGTGATGCAGGTCAGCAGATCGAACGCATCATCCGAAACTACAAGAATGATCCGTCAGACAGGAAGAGACATGTTCGATACTTCCAGGAAAAAATTGAGCAGCTCAACTCACTCTGGCAATCATTTGAAGAAACTGACATGCAACTCAGAGTGTCAGAGGCAGACAACAACGACCACGACTATTTCGCCAAAAATTACTACGGCGAAATAGAAACGCTGGTCTCAAAGTGCATTCAGCATTTCCAAGAGCATATGAATGCACTCTCATAACAATTGGAATATCAGACTCCACACGCTTCCAAGCCTGCTGCAAAGCTCAACCAAGAAGCAGAAGAGCCAAGCGAGGAGCTGAGGATAATTCTTTGCAACCAAAGGGCGCTATTAAGCATAATCTCAATTCAAACGTTTACCTTTCGGCCATAAAATCTCGTTCAACAGCTTTCAAAGGATGCTAACAATTGCATTAAGCGGTCTCAATGCAGAAGCATTCCTGTATGTAGATGACAAAATTGTATTTGGATGCTCTCTTAAACACCACATCCAAAACCCTCATTAAAGTATTTGATAGACTGAAATGGAGGCAAATGTAAATTTTTGCAATCATAGGTTATTTACCTAGGGCATTTGATAACAGACTGACCCCGCCAAATGCGCTGCGGTAGCCAAATGCCCTGTGCCAGTCAATGCAGACGAAGTAAGAAGATTTGTCGCATTCTGCAATTACTACAGGCACTTCATACCAGACTTCGCGTTGATAGTTGAATGCCTCAATTCTCTGCTGAAGAAAGGAATATCTTTCATCTGCGTTTAACACGCTGAAGGAAAAATTAGTCAGTCCTCCGGTATTGCAGTATTCAGATTTTGTAAAACCGTTTGTTCTTACTTCAGATGCATCTGATTTTGCATTAAGAGCAGTGCTATCGCAAGGTGAAATTGGTCATGATCTGCCAATATCTTATGCCAGCAAAGCCCTGCAAAACCCAGCAAAAACACGATATAAATAAGCCAATTATCGAAAAAGAGTTGTTAGCAATAACACTGGGGAATCAGTTTTTTTAATGCATAACTATACGGAAGAAAATTCATTGTCGTAACTGATCATAGGCCACTAGTCTCACTATTCTCTCACAAAAACCCCTCGTCAAAAATGACAAGAATTCGTCTAGACTTTTCAGGCTCCGACTTTGAGATAGTTTACAAACAGGCAAAAATTAATACAAATGCAGACGCATTGTCGCGTTTAAAAAAAGATAGCCGACACACTTAAAGAAATGATACCAACACAAGTGCGTGAAAAAAAATAATAGAAGCAAAAGTAGTCGGAGAAAAAGAAGTGAAAATAGTAACAAGGAGCAAAAGTTTGAAAAAGAGCGAGCACATAAACGTAAATGGTACTCAGAGACGCGTAAATACATATGAACGGCATACCCCCAAAGGAGATTGATCACCTCCACATTTGGGAATGCACGTCCAAAAATTTAAGAAAACTAAAATTTCATATCAAAGAAAAAGGTTGCCCAACCATAAGTATAATTGATAACGAGGTGCACGTGGCATGTAGTGATGACCCTTAGAAGAATTTCACGACTCACGCACTGCAGGTCATGTAGGCGTCAGAAAAACTATACTGAAACTTAAACAACAATACATTTGGAAAAAAATTAGGCAAACTGTTCAAGAGGTCGTAAATAATTGCGAGAAGTGTGGGATAACAAACCAACCCGACACATTAAAGAAAATATGACTGTGACCGCCACGCCAACGACAATTTTCCCAACAATTGCAATCGACACTGTAGGCCTATCGAGAATTTCCAACGGGCACAGATACATATTGACGATGCAATGTGAGCTCACGAAGTTTGTAGTGGCGCATCCAATTGAGAGCAAGGATGCCAAAACATTGGCGACCACCCTTGTTGAGCAACTCGTGCTCAAGCACGGCTGTTTAAAAACACTTATGTCAGACAGAGGCAGAGAGTTCACAATGCGAAACATATGTGAACTCTTGGACACACGCCAAATATTTTCAACCCCATACCACCATCGAACAATCGGCGCACTCGAAAGAAACCACAGGGTACTTAACGAGTATCCCCTTTCTTTCGCAGACGACCAAGAATGGGACAAATGGGTTTCTTATTACTGTTTTGCTTATAATACAACCCCGCACGGAATTGCCATCCCTTCCAAGTGGCAAATTGACAGACCAATGTAAACACTATGACTTAGATAACTGTGCTAACGAATTAAAGATCAGATTAAAGACTTCAATTAACAAAACCAGAAACTGGGACGATCACGTTGCAATACGCGCAAGTGCTGTCACAGCACAGAACACATTGCATAAACGTTTTGCTCATTCCCCCTTCCCTCCTCCATTCGCCTTCTGACTGGTCATGTTGTAACCATATGTAGGCCAGCAGTGCCATTGCAATGGGAACACCGCTTAGGTAAGCGTATATGTATGTACATAGAAAGAAAGAACAGATGTATATTTAGTATTTGAGTATTTAAGACCGTCGTAAATAATAAAGTATCAGTTCATTTTCGACAACGAAACAACTCACTAGTTTTTCTCTCCCCCTGGGAACAAATTAACTGGCGCAGTCGACGGCGATATGAAAGAAAGAAATATCAAAAAGGACCTATTCGCAAAGTGAAAATTCTTCCTGTCCAAAGACAGCAGGAAAAACTCAGCACCGCGAAGTGAAAACGAAGTCGTTTAAAAGTTTTAAGCCATACAAGTTCCTGTCAAAAGACGGAACAGAGCACAAAAACATGAACGTGAACGCGAACATTTCCCAAAAAAATATTTTTCCTTTTGTCCAAAGGCAAAAGACAGTGAAAAACTTGCAGCTCCAGCAATAAGCAGCAAGAGTGAAAGTGAAACTTCAGATGCTACCAGTCGACGAGACGAGCCTACCAGAACCCGCACTATCATCATTTAAACCGCTGAGCTACGAGAAGGTCGCCCACAGATCAATCCAATTTGACGACGACACCGCTGACTTAACGGAAGACTTCAAGGAACGAAGATACCGAGAAATCCTGAAGGAAAAACTACAAGGCAAAGAACCATAAGCACGACCATGGAGCAACAACAACAGCAACAACAACAGCAACAACAACAAGAACCACAACAACAACAACAACAAGCACAGCAACAACAACAAGTACAGCAACAACAACATGAGCAACAACCGCAACCTTTCACAATAACAGGAAGTGAACTCATCAAGAAGGCGTCGAGGATAAAGGAGTTCCGTCGGGACAAGTCGAACGACCTTTCCACCTTCATAAGGGAAGTCGAAATTATGTTACAACTATTCGTGGACAACCCTCAACTAAGGAGTTACATATACTACCGCCACGTGAGAACGAAAATTCAAGGACCAGCACTGCAGGTAGTACGGACGCTAGGAGCCAACGCACCATGGGAGGAAGTCAAAGAAGAGCTGGTGCGCAACTTCGGAATCCGGTCAACCTATCATCAGCTATACCACCAGGCACTGAGCGTAAAAAATATCAATGTAAGCCAATACTTCTTTAATCTAAAAAATATACTAGATAATTTAAACACTAAGTATGAGTTTGACAACACAAAACCCATGGAATTCTCGCCTAAATGTAACGAGGCTATTATATTAAAAACATTCGTTGACGGGCTAGACCCACACCTAGCAAGCATTATTTTAAGCAGAAATGTCACAAACTTAAGACAGGCATACTTTACCCTAAAAGAGACAGGAATATTAAGAACCCCTCCAAATTCGCATAGGAACCAGTATAGACCAACACAAGAACAAAACGCTAGCACATGTCAGTTCAGATTTAACAACCCGCAGCACTATAGACAAAACAGTCAACGTAATACACAGTTTCAACAAAATTCAGAACAATCTAGAACTAATCCATTCAGGAATAATAGCTCAGGACTATTCAGGAATAATGACCCAAGCCAATTCAGACACAGTTCAGGGCAATTTAGAAACAGCAATAGCTCCGAACAATTCAGAAACAGCAGACAGGCAAGAATGAGCGGCCAAAATCATAATAACAGATCAGTACCAATGGACGTCGACCACATCGAGGAAGACGTAAATTTTCCGTTGGAACGGTCAGTAACTAACTACCTACCGATAGTCGAACTACATATAGGAAACGACCGGGTAAAATGTTTAATAGATACGGGCTCGTCCACCTCTCTATTAATCGAAAATATGCTACAGCAATATAGGAGAAAATTCCTACACTCTCCTGTCACTTGCAAGTCACTAAACGGGGTCATAAAAGTCGAAATGGAGATCACGACACCCCTGCCAAAAGAATTCAGAGAAAATGCTCTTATGGTATGGAAGCTGACGACGTTTAGAGACAAAAACTTTGATGCAATAATAGGACAGAATCTACTAAAACCTCTAAAAGCAGTGATTGATATGGAAACAAATACTTTGTCAGTAAACAACAATAAACTTAAATTCCTCGGATCCTGCCCATTTGAAACAGAAGAAATCCACCAGTTGGAACCGTCAAACAATAACATAACCGAATTTGACCAACTATTCGAAGGCCCGAACTCCGAAGAGAAGAAGGAACAACAGAATAATAGCGTCTAGCAAGGATTTGTTTTTTAAGGAAGATGACCAACTGACAAGTATGTACGTCAGCCACACAACACGAAATAGTCACAACAACCGATAGACCCACATACTCCAAAATTACAGGTACCCACGAGTCCACGAGCAAGAAATTAAACAACAAATTAACGAGATGCTCCAACAGGGGATTATAAGAGAAAGTAACTCCCCCTACAATAGCCCACTCTGGATTGTCCCAACAAAGACGGACAACTCCGGAAAGAAAAAGTCGAGAATTGTTATAAACTACAGGAAACTTAACGAAATAACAATAGACGACAAGTTCCCCATACCCCACATCGAGGGCATACTAGATAAACTCGGGCGGGCACAATATTTCACCACCCTGGATCTGGCCAAGGGCTTCCACCAGATATTAGTGAAGGAGGAAGACAGGAAAAAGACGGCATTTTCAACCCCACTGGGACACTACGAATTCGTTCGTATGCCATTCGGCCTAAAAAACGCCCCATCCATCTTCCAAAGAATGATGAATCATGTCCTGAAAGACTACATCAATACAGTCTGCTTAGTATATATGGACGATATACTAATTTTTAGCACATCAATTAAAGAACACGTTATCAACATAAATAAAGTTTTCAACAGGCTAAGGGAACATAATCTTAAGATACAGTTCGACAAATGCAAGTTTTTCGCAAAGGAAACGCATTTCCTGGGACACGTTCTAACCCCCGAAGGAGTTAAGCCCAACCGACAGAAAGCCCAAGACATACTTAAACTAAAGCTACCCACCACCCCAAAACAAATTAAATCATTTTTAGGAGCCACCGGTTATTACCGAAAATTTATAAAAGACTACTCAAAAGTAGCACAGCCGCTCACAAAATACATGAAAAAAGGGTCCAAAATAAATACAAATGACCCCAGCTACATCAACGCTTATGACAAACTAAAACACACACTCACAGACAACCACAGTAATATTATTTTCGCAGTCAGAATCCCCAGAGACGAAATCATCCTCCCTATATCTTTACTAATACCCATGACAAATAGCAACAACAGGGAACTAATGTTTGACCCACAGAAAAGTTGACATTATAAAAACAATACATTAATCTTTGAAACGAACAAAGATCTAAATAACCTGCCAAAACTAAGTAATTGTCTAACGAAACAAAATTGTATCCAAATTTTCAATAATGTCTCCGAAATTTTCGAGATCAAAACAGGAGTGATATTCGTGAAAAACCAAGTAAATGAAACACTGACAAATAATTGTAATTCAGAGCAGGAAAGGTTAAATGGAAATTACCTAATATCAGTTAGTAATTGTTCAATTAGACTAAGAAACGTAGAATTAAATAATACCGAAGTATCCTTTAAGCAATCTTTTATAAATAATAGCTATTTAAAAAGCATGAAGACAGAAAACAAAAAGCTAATATTCGACGACCTCGTACTAGATCAGATCGAAAACATCGACAAGATCAACGAAGCAGTGCCATTGCAATGGGAACACCGCTTAGATAAGCGTATATATATGTACATAGAAAGTAAGAATAGATGTATAGAAAGTAAGAGTATTTAAGACCGTCGTAAATAATAAAGTATCAGTTCATTTTCGACAACGAAACAACTCACTAGTTTTTCTCTCCCCCTGGGAACAACTTAACTCGCGCGTAGCAGGGGCGCCTGGAGAGAGGCCGTAGGTCAGGTTGTAACCCGGTAACGAGTTGTACTGACCAATTATGTATGTATGTAACATTGAAGTAAACGGAGAACTATATTCAAATTATAACGAGAAATTTTATGAGCACTTTACAATACAATCTAATTTTGAGATAAGTAATATAACAACGCTAATGACATTTGATGAGATCATAATGAATCAAGTTAAAATCATTGAAAGAATAGAAGAACTCCAACTACATGGTAAATATTGTAATATAGCAAACAGACTTTCAATTTTTGGAGCTTTAATATCAATTTGCCTGCTCGTAACACTTTACTTCTACATAAGATCGAAAGTTTTTGCGAAAACCCAGGAGTGTTTTCAATCAAGGGAAGGAGGGGTTACGTATAACACCCATTCCACTGGCCCTATCACATTCCCAGTAGATTGGTCGAAATAAGGCTACTGAACTTTCCCTTTATAAAAAGTGCAAACTGCACAATTGCATTTCACAACATTTAGGCCGCTGAACTTTTCAGAAGATATTGCGAAATGCATAATTGCAATATTTTGGCACACTTAAATCATCTGCTTGCTCATCAATTGTCATAAGCGTCTAGATGTAAGCTTTATAAGTAAGAGTTATAATTGTAAAAGTCAGTTCTAAAGAACCATCCAATCAATAAACGTCAAACACGGTAAAGACAAGTGTTTTATTTTTTTTGGCGAAATACCGTTCGGACATCGTAATTCGCGCACTTGTATGGTGTAGCGTAAATTTTTAATGGAACGAGTTAGGACACATGCATACAAAAACGTGTTTCTATTGCACGATCTATTTATTTTGCACGGTTCAATTATGTTGATTCTTTGTAGCTCTGTGCCTGCTCTTGCGAGTTCGTCGGCTCTGTGCCTGCTCTTGCGCGTTCGTCGGCTATATAGTTTCCCTCTAAGTCTTTGTGCCCAGGCACTCAGCAGAGGTGCACATTGTACTGCGCGGATATCTCGTTCAGAGATGTTCGGCAGTGAAGGGCTGTTTTAGAGAAAAACAACACAATTGAAGGACAACCGAAATCCCTGATGAAAACATAGGTCACCACAGACGAAACCTTTCAAAGGTGGGAGCGCATCGCAAAAGCGCTTGAAGAAGTTGAGGAAGCATACGCATACGTGCCGGAGCAGGTCGGGCCACAGGAAGAAGTTCCAGTGTACGTGCCAACGTCCAGGAACGCGGGCCCAAAGCCTATCACAATCGAGCAATACAGGGTAAAACAGGAAGAAAGAAGACGCCTACAAAGGGAAGCGACAACCCCAGAAGCTTAGATTCAAAAGAAGAAGGGAAAGCGTGGCGGAGCGCAGGTCCGCGCACGAAAGCTTCGGGCAGAGCTGTACAGAGAACTGGTACTCACCACTGCCACTGAAAAGAAGAAGGAAATTAAACAGAAAATAATCGAGTTAATATAAAAAAAAAATTTTTTTTTAGATTACAAAATCAATGGGTTTGAACAAGATAAAAGAAATATTGAAAAATTTAAGGAAAAACCCAAATAGACGATATAAAGAGGAATACGTAGCAAAAACAAAGCTAGTAATTGAAGAAATTTGGGGAAAGGTGCTGGATTCAATAGTAGAAGAAAATCTAGAAGTAACTGTAAACATATACAAATTTGAAAGTAGAAATTATTAAGATATTAGACAAAAGCTTAGTAAGAAAGGCTTTTTTCCACTTTCTGTCAGCAAGTAAAAATTATCCCCTTTTTTGAGGGTGAATATTCCAACCTCAACAATTTCTTGGGCATGGTTGAGTTTTATCATGGCTTACTAAAAAACGAGGATAAGCCTACGCTAACTTAATTGCTATTAGCAACAAAATCAAGCAATAGAGTAAAAAATAGGATATTAACAGAAGCTACACCCACAACACTAACTACATTTAAAACAACACTACATACAGCTTTTAAACCTAAAAGAACATTGCTATTATCGTCAACGAATTGAACAGGGTAAGACAACAGAAAAAACACCCAAACACATTTGCAGCAAAGATTGGAGCTGCCATAGCTCAAATCAATGATTTACAGATATCAGAACAAGGTGAGGCCCACAGGCAAGCCATTGTCAATCTAAATGACATGATAGGACTAAACACATTCAAGAATTGGCTAAACGAGATATTCAAATCGGTCGTCTTGGCAGCAAGGCCAAAGAAATTCGCAGAGGCTGTACAAATAGCCGCTGAAGTAGAGAGCACACCCAACAATAGCATGTTCAATTATAGAAGGCACAATAACTTCAATAATAGAAATAGGCAAAACAATAGCACTAGCCAAGCTACCAAGGAAATAATTATAATAATAACAATAGAAACAGTTGTGCTAAGTAAGTTAACACAGCACCTCCAAGCTCTGCCTGCCCAAAAGCGCTGACGCCATGCCCATGCATAGAATGCATGGAAACCAAAGTCCGAGCATAAGTATCAAGTTCAAAGTCACGGACGTACCATCTCTGCCTGCCTGAAAGTGCTGACGCCAAGTCTATGCACTGGAATGCATGCAACCCGAGGTGCACGCGTATCCAGTGCAGTGCCACGGACGGACCAACAGCGGGCCATCGTGGGAAGTGCAGCGTCGGCAGATTTAGCTTTAAGTAGGGTAGGCAATAAGCTTAGATTTAAGTTAGCAGAGAGAAGCAACTTCACTTTCAGTTCAGCTGGGAAGGGAGTAAGTAATAAACTTATAACGTTTACGAACTCGTTGGGTCTTTTTATTTTACTTGCAGGAATAGGAAAAAGGGCCCGGCCCCAACTTTAATTTTTTGGAGTCCCTCCAGGGGGACTCCTTAACTAGTATAATAATAATAATAATAATAATACTAATAACACAACAATGGGAATAGAAATAACAATTATAGAAACAACAACTATAGCAGCAATAGCTATACGAATAGCTATAACAATAGGAATAGAAATGGGTATAATAACAGCAATTATAGAAATAGTAATACAAATAATGGAGGTATGCATAACAATAACGCTAGTAATAGGGTATTACTAGTCTACCAGGGAAACGAAATAAGCCCCGAGTCCTACAACCAGGAAAACACCCAATGAAAGACAGCTCGGGGCCAAAGCTAAAATTAAGTAGTGCAAAAAAGTATAAATTAAGAACATATGATGGTTAAGGAGAAAAACCATACTATGTTAAGATGCGTAGTAATGATAGATTACTAAAATTATTAATAGATACAGGGCAGATATATCAATTTGTAAAAAAGAATGTTTTGCTAATAACATAAATGACTTTGAAACATGCAAACTAACTGGCATATCAAGCGTACCATGAAGCGCATTGGGTACAACTGATATTCAATTTAGAATTGCTGATACCATCATATAACACAAATTTCACAGAGTCAAATCAGAATTTCCATTGTGTACTGATGGCATTCTCGGACGAGACTTTTTCGCAAAATACTTTTCTAAAATAGATTACGAGACTTACACATTTTCAATTTACACAAACGAGACAGAATACATTCTAACTATGACGAATAAAACAAATCATATCACAATACCACCACGACCAGAAATAATATATCCTATCACACTAAATATAACAAAAGTTCATAGCAAACACTATCATTCCAGCAGACGCCATACAGCACATTCGAAAACCTGTATCTAGAAACAAAACCACTATCAAATTATCACTTCCAAAAACAATACAATAGTTCAAAAAATAACAGACGGAGTCAGATGAAATAAATTGAAACAACTCTTCAAAATAAACAAATTAGACAACACAGCAAAAGAATAAATTTTGAACATATGCAAACAATACCAAGACGTAGTCCACTTGGAAAATGAACCTCTAACTGTTAGAAATTTTTACACACAAAATCAGGCACTGACTGACAAAACGCCAATATAATAATATTATATAAATTAACATAGTTAAAGTTGCACCCTGTGTGCCACAGCACTTTCCCTTTGGAACCAATACTTCCCAGCAATTTGCCTTACCTGCAAATATCGCTGACCTGACATCTTACCCAACACGCGCGGCCAAACTCGCTGCGGTCATTTCCTTTCAGTAAACAATATTTTCCAGTAATTTGCCTTACCTGCAAACATCGCTAACTTAGCAATATTTTCAGTAATTCGCTCAGCACGCGCGGCCAAACGCGTCGCGTTCATTTCCGTTCAACAAAAACCGCCAGACGCTGACATCGGCAATATCAGCATTTATCGGGTCAGTTTAATTCTAAAAAACAGTTGCGCAATCATCAAAACCGAGCTTACATATTTTAATTAGCGAAGTAAGTCGGGCAGTCTAAAAACGGAACTTGGTGAATAAAGTGTTAAAAATCGAACCTTGTCTTTTTTTTGGAAGCTAGTAGTTATCTAGCTTAACTTATATAATATATTATATTGTACATCAAAAATTACAGCCTACCACACACCCAACAAGAGGAAATACCAAAACAGGTACACGAACTTATACAACAACAACAACAACAACAAGTTAACACGCACGGCAAGCTGCACCAGCCAGCAACAAAATCACGGGATTGCACCATCACCCGTAGCATCGAACTCGAATTGGCAAAATCGGCTGACTCCCGTAGCAAGTCAGCAACCCAATTCCAACCACACTGACGAGCAAGTCAGCAAGTCAGCAACCCAATTGGCAACAGTTCGATTACCACACCGTCATCAGTTTCAGGCACTGGGTCACGCCGTCATACAATACCTTAGAATAAGTATAAAATAAGCACTTCGCACTTGTAAAATTGTCTTTCAGTTACCGAATAAAGCAGTGGACACATCGTCCCGTAACAAAAATTAAAAATCTCCTCTTTCCTTGAGTGTTTCACGGAGTGGGACGCTAACTGAAGATCGAGCAAAATCCAGGAACAATAAACCTAGTGAGAGTTTCACTGAGTGAAACACTAACTTACATCAAAACTTAATCGAACCCTCGTGCAGCCCATACAATTCGACACTGCTAATAGTACCAAAGGAAAGTGACAGTGACACACAAAAATGGAGACTGGAAGTAGACTACAGACAGCTAAACAAAAAACTGATAAATGCAAAATTTCCGCTCACTCGTCTAGACGACGTGCTAGATACGATAGGCAGAGCGAAACATTTCTCAACACTTGACATGACCAGCTCTTTCCACCAGATAAGACTGGAAAAGTCTTCACGATCCTTGACAGCATTTTGCGGCCAACAACGGCCATTATCAATTCAAACGTCTACCATTCGGACTAAAGATATCTTTTAACAGCTTCCAAAGAATGCTCACAATAGCATGAGCTGGACTTGACTCTAACGCATTTTTGTACGTAGACGACATTATAACCTTTGGATGCTCGCTACAGCACCACAAAAATAATCTCATAAGAGTCCAGCAACGATAGGAAAAATACAATTTAAAGCTTAATACACAAAAATTCAACTTTTTCAAACCAGAAGTAATATATTTAGGACATTTAGTAACTGACAAAGGCATAACAGGGGACACAGAAACGTGAAAAGCAGTGACAAAATACCCAACACCCACAAATGCCGAAGAGACCAGACGATTCGTTGCTTTCTGCAACATCTACAGAAGATTCGTAAAAGAATTTGCAAAAATCGCAAAGCCACTAAACGAGCTTCTAAAGAAAGACAAACCATTTATATGGACGGAAGAATGCCAAGGCGCTTATGAAAAATTTAAAGACAGCATAACGCGACCACCAGTGCTACAATACCCTGATTTTGACAAAGAATTTGTAGTTACAGCAGATGCATCTGACTATGCATTAGGTGCAGTATTGTCACAAGGTGATATTGGCAGTGACCTACCAATATCATACGCCAGCAGGTCATTGAATAAGCATGAAATCAATAAACCAGCCATGGAAAAAGAACTATTAGCAATATATTGGGGCATAAATCATTTTAGACTCTATTTATTTGGAAGAAAATTTACAGTGGTAACTGACCACCGCCCGTTAGTATCATTATTTACACATAAGAACCCATCGTCGAAATTAACTAGGATAAGAGTAGATTTAATGGACTATGATTTCGAGATTATATTTAAGCAAGGGAAAATTAACACTAATTCAGACGCATTGTCAAGAACTAAAATAAATTCTGACATTCTAAGAACATGTTGCCGAAAACAATAAACGTAGTAACAAGAAGCAAACCAAAAGAAATAAGAGATGTGACCAACCAGAAATCAGAAGCACGTGCTAATAATGAGCCTGATCAACTCTACACATGTGGAACTGTATCTCGATCTGACGTAAGAAATATGCAAAGAATTAGATTTGACGTCAATAAAAAGAATGAAAGTTTGCCCAAGAAAAGAAGTGGATCATGATAGCATTCAGCGATAGTCCATCCTCGAACTTACTAGGATCTGACTATCTTATTAAATGGCCAAAATATAAGGAAAGTAGCTCTTTCCATAAAAGATAATATATTTAACTATATAACGCATGCGAATATGAAAAATTTATGCAATGAACTGCAGACGAAACTGAAAGGTCGGCAAACACCTGTTTGCATGTTATTATATGATCCGCCAAAGAAAGTTACAAATATAAAAGAACAAGAAAAATTAATTTATGAATATCATGAGGTCACACCGGAGTAAAAGAACAATTGCTAAATTAAAACAGAAATACGTTTGGAAATATACTATGAACAAAATGGTAAAGGCATATGTAAAAAGATGCGAAAAATGCAGCAAGAATAAAACGTTAAAACACACAAAAGGAAAGCTGCAAGTGACAGAAATCCCGCATATCCCATTCGAAATAATGCAAATAGATACAGTAGGACCTTTAAAGATATCAAACGGGTATAGGTACATATTAAGAATGCAATGCGAATTGACAAAATATGTAGATGCATTCCCGTTAGAAACTAAGGAAGCAACTGAAGTTGCAAAAACTATAAAAGAAAGGATTATTTTAAAGTATGGAATATTTAGGAATATAAAAACAGATAGAAGTACAGTGATTCTAAACGAAGTACTTAGCAAGATATGCGATAAGTTAGGATTAGATTAGTTAGATTCAAATGAACATTCAAATCAACTCCACACCACCACGAAACAATAGGCTCACTAGAACGAAACCACGGCACCAGGGTACTAAACGAATACATGCTTTCATTTACAAACAATTTTGACTGGAACACTTTGATGTCATACTACACATTCGCATACAACATAACACCACTGGCTGCTCTCCCTTTGAATTGGTTTATGGCAGATTGGCAGCCATACCAAATGCAGTCGTTGAAGCCCAAAAATTTTATGACTATGATAGTTATTCATCAGAACTTCAAAAATAAATGAGGCATCTCCAGAATATAGCCAAACAGCTCCCAAATAAAGCGAAAGAAGTACAAAGAAACAAAATAGGAATCAATTCAAATGCTGTAAAATTTGTAATAATGAAAACCGTAAAAAATCCCAAAGCCCATACGATGGCCCTTACAAAATAATCGAAAGGGACGAAGTAAATTCCGTAATAAAAATAAGAAATAAACATAAAACAGTACACAACAATAGACTTAAGAAACATTGTAACAAAACAAACTGTAAGAATTTTTCCCACAAATCATCAAAACGAAAACCGAAATTATTACAGCACCAAAATGTAAGCAATAACAACTCGTAAGATTTTTTCTTTCTGCTGTAATAAAAAATTTTTTTTATTGGTTAATGGTGTAGTACGGACAAACAAAAGAAAAATATAAAATTTTAAACAAAGACACGCGCCTGAAAATGCAAGCAATTCAGAAAAGCAAAGGTCAGCAACACTATTCGATTATGCCTAAGTTGTAGGTATTCCTGTAAAATTGCTAACATCTCAATAACTATCAATGCTATAGTATATGTAAAATTGTAACGTTGTTGAACTTGTTCGTTTTTCTTATATTTCCAGGAATAGGGAGAAGGGTCAGTTGCCGGCCGCAACTTTCATTTTTTTGGAGTCCCTCCAGGGGGACCCTTTAACTGGCGCCCGAGCAGGGACCTCCTTTAAAATGGAGGGCCTGGAAATCCTTGGATAGTATCCTTGGTAAAAGTGCGACGGAATAAACGATGAGGAGACACGGAAAAAAGTTGTTTGTGCTGTGTGAAAAAAAAAACCATCAAAGAGATGGAATGAAAAGTGAATGAAAATTAAAGGAAATTTAAAGAATTAATTGTGAAACAAAATTAAAGGAAATTTCTCTCTAAAAATTAATTTAAAGTGAAAGCGAAAAATTAATAAAATATGTGAGTGCAAAACAACCCTCCGTAAGCCTCACCGGTGACCGTCGTCGCTTTTCAAACGGCTTGGAGGGGAAGCTGTGAACCTAAACACCTAGGTAAGCTTTCCTCGCTGAAATGGTTAACAATTTTGTGAGCCTGTAATAGCTGCCATGTGGCGCCCAGGGAACACCCTATCGGGGTGCACGTTGTCGTTCACGCGGCGGCAATATTCCAGCGTTCACATGGGAACACGCTTGGAGATTGCAATAGGTCCAAAATTTGTTGTGAAGCAACCCCTGTCCTAGTAGGCTGCCTTCAATCTGATTTTCGGCAAACAAACGGGATAACACGGCCCTTCAGTGACCAAGAGCGTGATTCATCTTTAGATGCGCGAGTTACGTCCCCACTTACAGCGGTGACGTCACACACGTCACCCCCACCAAAGCCGCCAAGAGCCACCGACCCCACGACAAAAACAACATCAGCATAAATATCCGCAGCAACGAAAGCGCATTGCACTACAACAACATCAACATATGCAATGAGAACAGCAGACAGCCGACGCAACAGACCTACTTTAGGTTATTTTAACTCTTTTAATTTAGCAATAAGATCAGCACCTATTATTTTGTCAATTTAACTATTTTAATTTAGCAATAAATAATCAGTTCACTCAGCACCTTTTATTTAGAACATTTTGTCAATCGTAGGTTTCATTTTTAGTAAATCAATTTAATAAAAACAGAATTGTATTGGTGATCAATCGAAGAGATCGAGTATTCATTTTAATTTCATAAAAGTGTTTAGGAGAAGTTTCATAAGGCACAACTAAAAAGGATAAAGTGCGAATAATCTGATAAAGTGATTATTTTTTGGAGGACTACGTCTCACAAGATGTAACTCGCGCCATTAAAAACCCTTTCCTTTTTCTTAGGAAAATGCACGTGATTCACCCTGGGATGTACACTGCATATGCAAATTATTAAATAAAAGTCACTAATTTGTGTGTGTGTGTACTTGCAGACAAGAAGACATATGGAAGCTATTGCCATCATCTCCTTAAGCATTGTGTAAGAGTGATTAAATTATATAAATACAAAACAACTGTTTAAGAAATAATTTGAGAAAATTTTTTAATTGAGATATACAGAAAAAAGAATATTAAAATTCTTAAGAAAATTATAATTGTGACAAAAATTAAATTGAGAAATACGAAAAATTTTTCGAAGAACTGAAAAATTAAGAACAATTTAAATTGTGACAAAAATTAAATTGAGAAATACAAAAAATTGTTCGAAGAACTGAAAAATTAAGAAAATTTTTAATTGTGACAAGGAATTTAATTTTGCCTTCAAAGGAAGAACGACCTGCATAGAAAAAACCGTCAAATCCAGCAGTCAAATCAGCGGTGAGTTAAAACCAATTTTTGTTTGCAAAGTCCTTTTTCCCTTGTTCATTTATCGTAATTATGGATTCCTTAACGCAAACGGTGACCGAGTTGAACGGTTCGGTCGGGGCGCTTATGGCCGAAGCACGTATACGCCAACTAGAGCAGGGCAATGTGGTAACCGCGATCCCGGCGGAAGTTCCATTGCGAGGGCCCTGTACGGAGGAGGAGTTGAAAGAAGTGGGAAGGCTTCCCGACTCCGTAAAGGACTTGGAGGTTTTCGAGGGGATCCGGTGCAATACGTTTACTGGGGAAGGAGCGGCCCGTTGCATTTATATCGCGCTCGTTAAGTGCAGCTGAAGGAAATTATGCGACGAACGAGAAAGAGATGTTAGCGATGGTATAAACTTTAGATAATTTGAGATCGTATCTTTATGGGGCGGAAAAAATTAGAATCCTTTCGGACCACTAGCCGCTCACATTCGCTTTAGGGAACAGGAACTACATTGCGAAGTTGAAAAGGTGGAAGGCTAGCATAGAGGAATATAACCACGAATTGATTTATAGACCAGGTAAATCAAATGTCGTGGCAGACGCTCGATCCAGGATGCCGTGCCAATCCAACCACATAGTAACGCCTCCGACCCCAGCTAGCGATGGAGCCGCCACTTTACAAGAAAGAAATCGTAGGAAAAGACAATTGGGTAACAATAGCAAAAACTGCAGGAAAAGGGCCCATAAAGCGCATATAAAGTACACTGGGAAATAATATTTTTTTCTCTCTCAAATGCAAAGTTGGAAGCGGATTTGGCTGACGGAGAAGACAAAAAAGGAAAAAAAGCAAAAGGTCAAGGTAAATAGAAAGTATGTAAAAATTGTAATGGAATTTGAAGCGGCAATAGCTAACCCAGATCATTTTAACAAATAGAAATTACTAGTAATTTTTCAATACAAATTTTCTTTCTCAAAATTGTATAAAATCACAGCTAATATCATGAAAGGGAAAAACCTTTTCCGAAAATGCAATTGTAACTTTAAGGGAATTATGTGACACAATTTAAGCACCAAAGGTCACACAAAAAAGAAAGAAAAGTTTTTCTTTTTACATCTTTGTACAAGACGTAAACAGGCTTGAAAACGCTCAAATGAGAATAATTGAAGGAGTAATCTGTCAATGGAAAAGTTTTGTTTGCATTTCCTTCTGAAGTTGAAGGATAATTGACACCTTTCGCGCTCCTTTGCGTAATTTTGAAAAAAAAAATGATAAAAGTAATCTCAAGAAGCACAGCAAGACCTTCTATGTAAGGATCTCGATTATGCGATAAGAATTTTTGATTTTTGTCTAAATTTTTATTAAGATAGGCTATTAGCCACACCCGAGGCTTCCGGATTCAGCGTATTCGGCTGTAACTCGGCACTGGTGACGGTTGAATGCGGAAATGGATGGATCATCAATGAAGAAAATAACCGCAGACATCCAGTTGCCGACGATACATCCGGTCACGGCCCAACTCTTCATGTGGAGAAAAGAGCCAACATCAAACATGTTTTGTTTAGTCAATTAAGTCTATCGACAATGGAAATCCTTACAGACTTGCTCAATAAAATAGCACAGTTCAATCTTAAAAACTATAGTTGTGTAGTGTATCTATACACCAACCGCTAGCCACATTCACTATTTCTGTACACAGGCCTTAAGCCACCCTTGCACTTTTTATATTGTAAACAAACTGCACTTTTCAGAATATCAACAAACTGAACCGATGGTTCACATGTCCCTAAATACAAAATTTACAATGATAGAAAACTCTTGATGACTGATGATTATGTGTGGACAGTACATACAGGAGGAATCGAGGGATTGAGACAAAAAGGTTGGACAGTGTTTATAGTTTGTGTTCAGATAAATGTGATGGACAAATTTTATCAAAATTTTTCTCTGATGGGACAAGGAGACAATCAAGTCCTTATAATACATTTCCCTCCAAAAACTCCGATAATAATGATCAAGCAAGTTCATCAAGAAATTCTTAAAAACCTGGAATATGTACTTAAAAAGATTGGCCCTCCTTTAAAGAGAGAGGAGACACGGTCTTCATCTAATCTATTTGTCTATGGCAAAGCAATATTTTTGAACGGATGTCCATTGTCTTTGTCTCAAAAGAAAATATGTAGAATGTTTCCAATGAGCAACGAAGGGTTCCCTACAACAAAAATTGCTATATCTTCGATATCTGCCAATTGTTCTTCTGCCTGTTCATCTGATATTAATCCTAGTATGCCCTTTTTTATGACTAGTTTTTGGAATTCTTTTATCTTCAATCTTATGTTAACATTTTCCTATCTTAGATTTTCTGTATCAAATGCAATAATTAAATCCTCTAGAATCAAATACAGCTTACCAAGAGAAAATGGTCAAATTCGATTCATAGAACACAATATACCAAAAGATCAGCATAAACAAGTTATAAACCGATCAAAGTTTTTACTTAACATTTTTAATTTGATTCCAAAAAATCTTTATTTAAAAATGTATTGTGTGTCTCATTCAATAGTCAAATCAATCTTGAATATTTATTTGCAATTCCTGTAGGCATCAATCTTGAAACCCCAACAACACCTGCAGATATTGTTAAATCTGCAGTAGCAGTGTTTATTGCACACGTTGATTGGATTAATAATCTTTACATAAAAGAGTTTATGTCTTTCAATGATCGAAAACCAAGTGAATTGATCACCGCATTGTCAACTATGCGACCCTTTAATCCGATCATTGGTCATGAAATACTAGATTCCACAATAATAGGGAAAGCAAAACAAGTTGGATCAATTAAACAAAGCGTCCACATTAATCAAAATATTTCCAAAAAGGAAACCCAGTACATTAGGAAAAGAAATAAAAATACAGAAGATTATACGGAAGAAATGGAAGAGGGATATATTAGGAATTAGACATAAGGAACAGCCTAAATTTATCAAAACCAAGCTAAACAATATCCACGTAACTACCAGTTGGAAGTTAACACAGCACCTCCAAGCTCTGCCTGCCCAAAAGTGCTGACGCCATGCCCATGCATTGACTGCATGGAAACCAAAGTCCGAGCGTAAGTATCAAGTTCAGAGTCACGTACGTACCAGCTCTGCCCGCCCAAAAGTGCTGACATGCACTGGAATACATACAGCCCGGACTGCACGCGTATCCAGTGCTGTGCCACGGACGGACCAACAGCAGGCCATCGTGGGAAACGCAGCGTCGGCAGATTTAACTTTAAGCAGGGTAGGCGATAAGCTTAGATGTAAGTTAGGGAAGAGTAAGCTTGGCACTTTGGATTGAGCGGCAGTAGGAGTAAGTAATAAATTTATAACGTTGAAGAACTCGTTGGGTTTTTATTTTACTTACAGGAATAGGAAGAAGGGCCAGTTGCCGGCCCCAACTTTAATTCTTTTGGAGTCCCTCCAGGGGGACTCCTTAACTTGGATATTTCTAATATTGATGTTGTCATCGATGGGAACGCTGGTGGAAACACAACTCACAATAGACAAAACTGATTCTGACCGGGGATACAGCGAAATCAACTTGGGTAATGTAGACTACACAATGAACTACGATACAATTATGCATATAATTAATCTTAATGAAATAATTAATATACTAGATAGCTTAGAAACAAACATTAAACAAGCAGATTTACAGGAAAAAGCTTTTACTTTAGAATACCCACTATAATACTTTTGTTGGTCCTCCTTTCACACCTACAGGGCCATCTCTTTTCCACCACATGGCGATCCTGCCACGATTATAAAAGTAATTACAAAAACACCGAGAGATAGCAGACGCTGCCTCAGCAGCTCCAACGTTCTGCGAGCTGCACTGGGCCAGTAGGCAGCGCGAGAACTGTGGGCGTCAGCACCTTCGCAGAAGCAAAACTGGAGCAGTGTCGCTAGGGTAGATCATAAGTTTAGCTTTAGTTGGATTTTGCAAATAAAGCGGAGCGCGAGTTATGTCTGCACCCTGTGTTGCGGGGCAACATGATCCTCAGCCAAAGCAGTCGAAAATCTTTTATCTGTACGTGACTAAAAGTGCACATTCAGCTAAAATATCCAGACTGCAATTTGCGTTTTAAGGTTTATTTTACGAATGTAGACAGGTAGATTGTAAGAATTTTATGAATAATAAAGCAGTTGTGATTTGGCACTCAAAAAGTAAAAACGTCTTTTACTTAAAATCTATAAGTCGCGTCGCACAAACGTAAATCCAATAACTTATACAGCACAGAAATAAGGTGGAAATTCTCGGGAATTACACACGAGGATATTAACTCATTAGGGACTTTAAATCTAACATTAATTTTTGGCACAGATCAAGCAACGCATGCATTTCAGGCAGTGACTGAAGATTTCCCGATTGCTATCGATGCTATTCTAGGTCGAGATTTTCCAGTTATGTACATGTGTAAAATAGATTACGAAACGTTCACTATAACAGTGAGGTTTGAGGACGACGATGACGTTGTAATGTACTTATCAAAAAGAAATAACAACAAAAATAATGCAGCATAAACGAAAAGCCAACTTCACCTTGAAACTGCAGTAAGTGCACACTTTGCAATTGTGAACATTCTTGATGACCAGACATTTCGGCAAATCGATTTAAAAACAACAACAATCACTATGGTCATCAGGAATGGGGCATTACACACTTAGTGTTAAGTCAGCATAATGTTAGTATTTAAGCAGGTCTAAATTCAAAATAAATTCAGAATTGTTTTCACACTAATCTGATCGCAATCTCTCAATACTTTGGCAAGGAACGGCCTAAAGCAGTCCACATTGGCTTGACGAGCCCACAGTACGTCGGACCAAACAACAGTATTGTGTGGCGACTAAGTCGCCGGTCCCGCAGCCGTTAGGTAATATTGAAGAGATCGTACAAATACATTATAACGTAATCCTGTTAAACACAAAAATACCAGCTATAGAATCTTTTAAAATTCCACCAAGAACGGAAATGATACTTCCAATAAAATTGAACATACAGGAAGAAAGCATAATACTAAACCAGGATTTTTAGTAGTAGTAGTAGTAGTAGTAGTAGGAGTATTTTTAGCAAACTCCATCACACCAGCGAAAGGCCTATATCAAATAAAAGTCATAAACGTTAATGAAGAAGAAGCTACGCTTAGAGAAATAAAACCAAAATTCGAAAAACTGAGTAAATAGAACATCCTTAGAACATACGAAAGTGATTGCGCTACAAGTGCAAGCTTCGAAAAATTTATGGACGAGATAAATCTAACCAATTTAGAAGAAAACACGGAGAACGATTTAAAAGAGATATGTAATAAGGAAATACCAAGATATTTTACATCTTGAAGAAGACGAGTTAACAGTCAATATCTTTTATAGTCAAAATTTAAATTTAACGGACAAAATGGACTCCAGTTAATATCAAAAACTATAGACTGCCGCATACACAATACGGCGAGATAAATAAACAAGTCCAATATCTAATCACAAACGACATCATTGAACCTTCGGTTAGCCCTTACAACTCACCTATGTTACTCGTACCAAAGAAGAGCAGTGACGGCAAGGAGAAATGGCGTTTGGTGGTAGATTTTAGAAAGTCAAATAGCAAAATAGTTAGACATATTTCCCTTGACAAGATTGGAGGATGTGCTTGGCATGCTGGGAAGAGCAAAATATTTCACAACCCTGGACATGACAAGCTTATTTAATCAAATCCCTTTAGAAAAAGAATAAAGACCTTTGACTGCTTTCTCTACGCAGAACGGTCATTATCAATTTAAATGCTTACCTTTCGGTTTAAAAAAATCGTCCGTTTTCAAAGAATGTTAACAATTGCATTTAGCGGGTTGAACGCGGAAGCATTTTTGTATGTAGATGACATTATTATATTTGGTTGTTCTCTACACCATCATAACCAAAGCCTCATGAAAGTGTTTGACAGACTAAAGCAGCACAATTTAAAACTCAATCCAGGCAAATGTCAATTTTTAAAATCAGAGGTAATCTACTTAGGTCATTTGAAAACTGATAAAGGTATAAAAGCTGACCCAGCCAAATGCGCTGCAGTAGCAAAGTACCCGGTGCAAGGCAATGCAGATGAAGTAAGAAGATTTGTGGCATTCTGCAATTACTACAGGCGTTTTATACCAGATTTCGCATTAATAGTTAAATGTCTTAATTCTCTACTGAAGAAGGGGACACCTTCAATTGGCCAGAGGAATGCGAAATTGGTTAGCCCACCAGTATTGCAATATCCGGACTTGGAAAAGTCATTCGTTCTTACTACTGATGCATCTGATTTTGCGCTAGGAGCAGTGTTATCGCAAGGCGAAACTGGGCACGATTTACCAATATCCAATGCCAGTAAGACTCTGTAAAAACACGACATTAACAAGACAATAATTGAGAAAGATCTGCTAGCAAATCCCTCGTCAAAAATTACTAGAATCCGATTAGAATTGTCAGGATATGATTTCCGAATAGTATACAAACAAGGTAAAATAAATACGAATGCGGATGCACTGTCCCGCGTAAAAATAGACAGCGATATTTTAAAGGCGCTGATACTCTCACTGGAGCGTGAGAATAAAGAAATAAAAGTTGCAACAAGGAGCAAGAAATTAATTGAAGATAAACAGAGCGAGCAATTGAATTATAGAAGGGCCCAGGGATAAGTAGATTCTCATGAAAATAATAATACAAGTTAACACGATCACCCGGCAACAATGTTGCCAAGCCGACAGCGCACAACCTTGATCGCGGGCGTTGCTCCAGCGCTGGCTTATTGGACCCGTAGTGCGCCGTCAGCAATTCTTACGGTCGTTGCACGGCGGCATCAGCTTTCGCTGACGGTAATATCATGGGCATTGCTCCGGCGCGGGCTTACTTCAGCTTACTTCACCAACGGCGCGCCGTCAGCAATTTAAGAGTTCAGGGCTAGCCTTAGTAATAACTTAATTTGTATTTTAGTTTTTAGTTGACATGATACCATTAAACGAACCGGATCGCGAGTGGTCGGATCGGAAGAGTAAAAAAGTATTTTTATTTATCGAATGTTACGTCCAATTGTGTTTGGGGTATGTTCAAAAGAAATAGAATTACAAAACAATTGCTAAATTTTTTGGATTGGCAACTTTGAAAAAGGAATGTATATAGTTTTAACTGAAGCAATGATTGCGAAATACATAGTGCCTTATTTCCCTCAGATTACTATGATGAACAATGCTGTCACATTATCAAAGAAATTTTTTGACAAAACTAGAGATATGATGAAGCAAGAATCTCAAGTTCCTAAAATTATGTTTTTTAATTCATTTATGTACCTTGCCGATTGTCGACGTAGTCGAGGGGTTTGCCGATATATGATTGCAAACAATATATTAAGTGTGCGATTCGTTGCCGGCGTTGGAAATGCGGAATAAAAAGATAAAAAAAAACGCAAAGCGAATTAGCGTAAAGAAAGTAAAGGCCAAATTTCAGATTAACGTTATAAAACGTATTCAAAATGATTTATTGTATAAGAATGGCAAAAAGTTAGAAATAAAATGGTGGTCTCCTCATATGGAGGAGAAGGCAGGAAAGTATATGACTTTAAATATGTCCTCATATGGAGGAGCAGCTACAAATTGTCTTACCTAGTTCGCTGGAGGTTTGAATCGCAAGTGCCCGAGCGCAGCTTACCGCCACCGGCTTGCAGCACTCGGGCCCAGGCGACTCTTTTGCAGCAAGTTGCCACCTCGCTCCAGCCGAACCGGTACAACTGATGCTAGGGCGTTTGGCCTAAACATTGCCGCCCGCCTTGCAGCACCACTGCAATATTGTTAAAGATATATAAAGAAAAAGGGCAATTCAAAACTTCAAACTTATAACTAAGCATATATACAAATATTCAAAAAAATTCAAAATTCGGACTTCCTTCCTTCTTGTGCACTTGTCGGTTATTTACGTTGCGTGAATTGAAATGAATTTACTTTCACTTTACTTTTACGTTAAATTCACGTTTATTATCTTTTATTTACTTTAATTTGCACTTTATTATGAAAAAAAATCAAAATCAAATAGACTGGACTTGTGTCCGTCTCTATTCCAAAGCAAATATGGCAGCTGTGCTCACGAAACTCAGGGTTGGTG
This sequence comes from Neria commutata, assembly GCA_963457695.1. Lineage (NCBI taxonomy): Eukaryota > Metazoa > Arthropoda > Insecta > Diptera > Micropezidae > Neria > Neria commutata. Next base: position 20,479,931 of record OY735247.1, on the reverse strand, counting down.
TACTTTTTCGATTTTCGCTAATGAGCGAAATCGTGCCAAACGATCCCTGACCTACTGACCGACGGTAGGGGTGTGAGAGCGAGGCAAGTGGGAACAGTGTGCGAGCAGTGTGTGTGAGAGTGTGTATGTGAGCTTCTTGCTCTTGCATAGGCAAGTGTGACTGGTGTGCAAGTGAGCAGTGAATGGGAATGATACGTATGAATTGGCAATGAGTGAGTGAGCGAAATATATTTGGGGGGTATATATGCAAGTGTGGCGCTAACTTTGAGAACGAAGTTTCGTTTCGTTCTCAAACTTCTTGTTGGACAGGGAGGTTTACCTAAAGAGATGTGCTGTTTAGGCAGAGTACATAGGAACATATGATTCCTATGTACTTTTCTTCCAAGAGACTGCGAGGTTAACGCCCGGGACAATATGAAAACGAATTGCACTTAAATTTTTGCAAGTCGTTCCCATATAAAAAATGCAGAGAGGAATTCAAATTTATATTATAAATAAAATGTACCTTTTTTTTTAAATTTATTTCCGTATTACAAATTAAAATGACGCACTCTATCACCAATAATTGTACGCACCTGTGACAGCAGCAAATTGGTTTTATTTATTGTTGATTTAAAGTTGCGCAAAAAATTTTGCGATTTTCAAAATTGCTGGAACTACTGCCGCTGGTGTTTCGCACTGTTTGTAGTTGTGTTAAAGTTGTGTAGTATTTAAAGTTGACAGTTTGTCGTTAAATGCTGCGTCTAATTTTCGTGTTGATTGTGTTGTGGCCGACGAAAATTTTAAATATGCGCACTTTGTGATCTATATATTTAAAGATGAAACTTGCTCGCTAAATGCTCCTTTAAAGTTGAAATGCCGCTTTCCAAAAAGCCGAGATCCGCGGCTCGAAGGACCAAATATATTGTAAATCAAAGTTAATACAAATTTAAAATATTTTTAAAATTTTATTATGGAGGCTGGTAAAATATACTCGAAGTTAAATAAAGGAGTGATTGAAATTAAACGTATTGCAGCAGAAACTGATGTTAATTATCCTAACAATTGGTTCACTGCTTCTGAGTCGAAGCCGTTGATTAAATTATATCATGGTGTCCATACATCAGTTGAGTTAGCTAAACATATTTATGAAGAGTTACAAAAAGCTCCAATAATGCCTGACATTATTGCTTCATATCTTTATTTGACCTTGAAAGACATTGAAGAACTAAATATGATTGAATGGACTTCCTATAGACAAAAGATTGGTGAAGCAGGGAAAATGGTTAAAATATTTGATTTGTTATCTGTTAAAGTTGAAGCAGTAACTCCTTTTACATTGAAATTAAATGAAAATATAGGGGATGACTTAAAAGATTGGTTACCATATTTTCTGGTTTGTTCTTATCGGTTGACGAAAGCAACTAATCAAGACTACATTAACCAAATCACTGATGCTATGAAAAGACATGAACCGATCAACAAGACTCCAGCTGGGTTTAATCTTCAATTAGTTGCAAAAATGAATGGGTCCTGGCAAAACAACAAAAATTTGACAGCAATTCTGGCTGCGATTGACATGTTTTTCACGAAATTCCCAGGAAGTCCAAACAGTATACTGAGAATGGGAACAGTTGTGTGTCGTTTTCGTGATTGTGCTGCTTTAACATCATATCATAATTTGATCAAAGTGTTAGGGATAAAGGACATGGTTTATCCTTTGAAATGGATATTTATAAAGAGTGTTGCAGAAGATGTTGAAAGGATGTTTAAATCAGCAAATGAAGAATATGACAAAGTTGATTCTTATTTCCCGTACCAAATGGATTTAGGAATTGTTGAAAAATCAGCTTACTCAGCAACCACCAATCCAGGATTATACTTTTGGACAAACGTCATTTGCATTTTCTCAGATGATGTCAGAGCACGTAATGCCAGGATGATATTAGAAAAAGACCTTCAAAATTGCATTAGAGGATCATTGTTTGTTAGTTATAAGCTGGCAAATATTGTTCAACTGGATCGATTTTATGGTCAAAGTGAGGCTGATTTGAAAGATGATGAAGTCCAATTAGATCAAGTAGAAGAAGATGAAGACGATTTTAATCTAGATGAAGTATCAGATGAAATTGAACCAGAGAGTGACGATCCTGCTGCTTGGTTTAAGTTCGGGAAAGGTGTTCGTTGGTATCCGACAAAGAAAATGGTTACATATTTTAGATCTTATCAAGAGAGGTGGGCACTTGCGATTAACCACTCCAGCTAACAGGTAACGACATTTGTAGCTGCTCCTCCATATGAGGGCTGTGTTTATTGCGTATCATTTTCTGCTATCTCCTCCATATGAGGAGCCCATTTTATACGTATACTTAATTTTCCGCCATTGGGCTAGTTCATATTAATAAATATTTATATACGTTTTATAACGTCTATTGAAATTTGGCCTTTAATTTATTGTTGCTAATTCGCTTCATCTTTTTTTGCATATTTTATTCCGCATTTCCAACGCCGGCAACGAACCGCACCTTTTATATATTGTTTGACGTCATATGCGGCAAACCCCTCGACCTACGTCGACATTTAAAGTTGACAGTTTGTCGTTAAATGCTGCGTCTAATTTTCGTGTTGATTGTGTTGTGGCCGACGAAAATTTTAAATATGCGCACTTTGTGATCTATATATTTAAAGATGAAACTTGCTCGCTAAATGCTCCTTTAAAGTTGAAATGCCGCTTTCCAAAAAGCCGAGATCCGCGGCTCGAAGGACCAAATATATTGTAAATCAAAGTTAATACAAATTTAAAATATTTTTAAAATTTTATTATGGAGGCTGGTAAAATATACTCGAAGTTAAATAAAGGAGTGATTGAAATTAAACGTATTGCAGCAGAAACTGATGTTAATTATCCTAACAATTGGTTCACTGCTTCTGAGTCGAAGCCGTTGATTAAATTATATCATGGTGTCCATACATCAGTTGAGTTAGCTAAACATATTTATGAAGAGTTACAAAAAGCTCCAATAATGCCTGACATTATTGCTTCATATCTTTATTTGACCTTGAAAGACATTGAAGATATTGAAAATATTGTAAAATGCAACACTGTATGAATATCGTAACTCAGTTCTCAACATATTATCTTTCTCTTCTTATCTTTTCACACTGCTGAATATTACTTAAAACTGAATTAATAAAGCTCTCTCCACTTTGTACTTTCAAACGGACAACACGCGTTTCTATTTCTCCTCTGTGCGAATACTCAATTAACAACAGGTTATGGGCCTTTGATCGCGAAAAGATTTAAGAATATCAACGCTTTAATGTGTTTCGGTTTGGTGTAATAAATGGTAAAAGCGGATTGCTGGTGATTTTCTAAATAAAAGTTGATTAAAATACACATTACTAAAGTGAAATGGCCTCTACGGTTGCTCTAACGGTCGAAAAATTACGCGGACGCGAAAACTTCGACGTTTGGAAAAGACACGCAAAGTCCTATTTAGTAATAAAAAAGTGTTGGAAAATCGTTGAATTGGGTCTAAACGACAAATCGACTTCAGCAGATCATGAATTAGATCAGCTCGCGTTGGCTGAGTTGACCTTGATGGTTGACCCCAGTAACTTTTCTCACATCGCAACAGCTAACACGGCGAAAGAAGCTTGGGAAGCGTTGTTAGCGGCATATGAGGATAGCGGGTTGACACGTAAGGTGGAGCTGCTACGAAACCTAGTGCACACCAAGTTACAAGACTTCAACTGTATGCAAGACTATATAAATGCATTGATTATGACATCGATAAAATTAACAAATGCTGGTCTGAAACTCGAAGATGAACTCATTGCATCTCTTATGCTGGCGGGACTTCCGAGTGACTTTCGACCACTTGTTTTGGCAGTCGAAAATTCGAAAAGTAAATTAACTGTCGATAGTGTTAAAAATCTACTTTTGCAAGATGTGAAATTTGACTCCGCAAACGATGATAGTGCATTTTATAGCAAAAAAAAATTTCATTCGAAATCGCATAATTTTCGTTGTCATGCCTGCAAAGAAACGGGACACTTCAGTAAAAATTGCCCTAATAAAACAAAAAAACAAAGTGCGAAAAAGAAAGAGTCAGCAAACAACGTTCTCTTTGCTGCACTCTCCGCGAGTAGCAACGTCACGAATTGGTACGTGGATTCGGGCGCGACGTCACATATGACGAATAATAAAAGCGTTTTGATGAACTTAGTGGACATTGAAAATAAAGAAGTAACGGTAGCGAACAATAACAAAGTCGCCGTGGAATGTGCGGGTGACATAAATTTGATGCTAAAAGTAAATAACAAAAATAGCAAAACGGTAATGAAGAACGTCGAATACGTTCCAAACTTATGTTCCAATTTATTGTCGGTTAGCCAGATAACTAGAAATGGCAACAAAATCGTGTTTGAAAAAGAATCTTGTAAAATTTTCAACAAAAACAATGAACTATTTGCTACGGCTAGTGCGATTGATGGACTTTATCGTTTAAATTGCGAAATTCGGAAACCGGACGGAAAAGCATTGATTGTTACAGATAATTTTGGATTATGGCATCGTCGGTTAGGCCATATATGTGACGAAAATTTAAAAAAAGTTAAAAACGCTGCAATCGGTATAAAAGTTGATATTGGTGAAAATAAAGACTGTGTTGTTTGTGTAAAAGGCAAACAAACAAGAATGCCATTTAAGCATACGGGAAATCGTGCAAGTAATTTGTTGGACATTATTCACTCCGATATAATGGGACCAATAGAACATAAATCGTTTTCGGGTATGCGCTATATACTAACTTTTATTGACGATCACTCTCGCAAAGTGTTTGTCATACCGATAAAACTAAAGTCGAGCGTATTTAGCGAATTCGTGAAATTTAAAAACGAAGTTGAAAATCAATGCGGCAAGAAAATTAAAGTATTCCGATCTGATAACGGCACCGAATATGTGAACGCGAATTTTAAAATTTTTTTGGAAAAGCACGGTATAATTCATCAAAAAACATCGCCTTATACTCCCGAACAAAACGGTGTTGCGGAGCGCATGAACCGCACCATTATCGAAAGGATGCGATGCATGCTGTTAGATTCCGGTTTAAATAATGAGTTTTGGGCTGAAGCTGCCGTCACCGCTGGATATTTGCTAAATCACATTCCGTGTCGAGATAACGTGAAATGCCCAGAGGAAATTTGGTCGGGCAAAAAACCCAGCCTGAAACATCTTCGCGTTTTCGGATGTAAAGCGATGGCTCACGTTCCAAAACAAAAGAGGTCGAAATTGGACCCTAAATCCATTGAATGCATCATGTTGGGTTATAGCAGTGTTTCCAAGGCATATCGTCTTTTCGACTCGCGTACAAAAAATATCATTACTACTCGTAACGTTGTGTTTATGGAAAACGAGGTAGTATCGATCAAGTCGCAGCAAACGTATGACTATCTGACCTGCACTATTTCCACTGACGACGCGATTGTCAATTCAGAGAGGGATACTACTGCAGAATTGTCAACGATGAGTGTGGAAAATGATAGCGAAATATCAACGATAGAAGCTGAAAGTGATGAATCTGTTTTACAAGAAAGCATCGAAGAAAGTCTCGATCCTGAATTTACGCAAGAAGAGCAGGTGAATGAATGGGAAAATGCTGAATCATCCTTGGACGAAACTCGCTATGATCGTGACGAAACTTATGTTCCGGATCAAACAGTGGATATTCCTGATGAAGTGCGCCGATCGTCGCGAGAAAAGAAGCAGCTGCACACCAACTACAATTTATGTGCTTATGAACAGTCGTCAGATGATCCAGAATCTGTGGATGCAGCGCTGTCTTCACCTGAATCTGAAGAATGGCGAGCAGCTATGCAAAATGAGTATGATTCCTTAATGCTTAATAAAACTTGGTTCTTAACACAGCTGCCGCCTGGGAAGAAGCCCATTAAGTCGAAGTGGGTGCTGAAAACAAAGAAAAATGCTGATGGAGTCATGATATGTCGCAAGGCTAGATTGGTTGCAAAAGGTTTCAGTCAGCGAGAAGGTATAGACTATCAGGAGACTTTTGCGCCGGTAGTTCGTTACGCATCTATTCGGTATCTGATAGCGCTTGCGGCAAAACATGATCTGTTAATTCATCAAATGGATGCAGTTACCGCATTCCTCAACGGAGATCTTGAGGAAGAAATCTATATGGAGCAGCCTAGCGAATTCAACGATGGTTCTGGTAAAGTCTGTAGATTGAAAAAGGCATTATACGGCTTAAAACAGTCGAGCAGAATGTGGAACAAGAAGCTGAACAGTGTTTTAGTTGGATTTGGTCTAACTAGAAGCGAGGTCGATCAATGTGTTTACTACAATGTAACCGAAAATAAAATCTTGTACATTGCGATCTACGTTGACGACGTTTTGATATTTACAAACGACGTGAAGCAGCTGCGGCAAGTGAAATTAGAGCTATCAAAGCACTTCAAAATGAAGGACTTAGGCGAGGTGTCTTCAATTTTGGGCCTGCGCATTACACGAGAAAAGTCGAAAGGCTTAATCAAAATTGACCAGTCACAATACATTGAAAACATCCTAAAACGTTTTGGCATGGAAAGCTGTAATCCGATCAACACACCGATGGATACGAATCAGAAGTTGACCGCTGAGATGTGCGCATCGACAGAAACCGAAAAGCAAGAGATGGCGAAGGTCCCATATATGGAAGCTGTTGGGTCTTTGTTATTTGCCGCACAAGTTACACGACCAGACATATCATTTGCGGTGAATGCCTTAAGTCGATATGGGCAGAATCCGGGCAGGGCTCATTGGGTGGCAGTCAAACGCGTAATGAGATACCTTAAGGGAACCATGAATAAAGGCCTGGTGTACAGCAAGCAGTCTGGAGACCTTATCGGCTACTGTGACGCCGATTGGGGAGGTAATGTTGATGACAGAAAATCGACAACCGGATATGTTTTTATCTTTCAGGGTAGCGCAATCACATGGGGTACAAAGAGGCAGCCTACCGTTGCACTATCATCCACAGAAGCTGAATTCATGGCCATCGTGTCAGCGATCCAAGAATCCATTTGGCTAAGACGTTTTGGTAATGAGCTGACGAATAGTGCTACTAATGCAATGGCTATTTACTGCGACAACAAGAGCGCAATTCAAATCGCTCAGAACAATTCGTACTCACCACGGACGAAGCATGTTGACATTAAAACGAAATTCATCTGCGAGAAAATTGAGAACGGACAAATTAAACTTTTTTATGTATCAACTGATAATATGCTAGCTGATATACTAACGAAGAGCCTAGTCGCGGTCAAACAAACTAAATTAACAAACGATCTTGGAATAATGTAATTCATTTAAATATATGAAAATTATTGAATTGTATAAGAACTAAGAGTTAAGTTATTCAGGGAAGGTATTGAAAATATTGTAAAATGCAACACTGTATGAATATCGTAACTCAGTTCTCAACATATTATCTTTCTCTTCTTATCTTTTCACACTGCTGAATATTACTTAAAACTGAATTAATAAAGCTCTCTCCACTTTGTACTTTCAAACGGACAACACGCGTTTCTATTTCTCCTCTGTGCGAATACTCAATTAACAACAGAAGAACTAAATATGATTGAATGGACTTCCTATAGACAAAAGATTGGTGAAGCAGGGAAAATGGTTAAAATATTTGATTTGTTATCTGTTAAAGTTGAAGCAGTAACTCCTTTTACATTGAAATTAAATGAAAATATAGGGGATGACTTAAAAGATTGGTTACCATATTTTCTGGTTTGTTCTTATCGGTTGACGAAAGCAACTAATCAAGACTACATTAACCAAATCACTGATGCTATGAAAAGACATGAACCGATCAACAAGACTCCAGCTGGGTTTAATCTTCAATTAGTTGCAAAAATGAATGGGTCCTGGCAAAACAACAAAAATTTGACAGCAATTCTGGCTGCGATTGACATGTTTTTCACGAAATTCCCAGGAAGTCCAAACAGTATACTGAGAATGGGAACAGTTGTGTGTCGTTTTCGTGATTGTGCTGCTTTAACATCATATCATAATTTGATCAAAGTGTTAGGGATAAAGGACATGGTTTATCCTTTGAAATGGATATTTATAAAGAGTGTTGCAGAAGATGTTGAAAGGATGTTTAAATCAGCAAATGAAGAATATGACAAAGTTGATTCTTATTTCCCGTACCAAATGGATTTAGGAATTGTTGAAAAATCAGCTTACTCAGCAACCACCAATCCAGGATTATACTTTTGGACAAATGTCATTTGCATTTTCTCAGATGATGTCAGAGCACGTAATGCCAGGATGATATTAGAAAAAGACCTTCAAAATTGCATTAGAGGATCATTGTTTGTTAGTTATAAGCTGGCAAATATTGTTCAACTGGATCGATTTTATGGTCAAAGTGAGGCTGATTTGAAAGATGATGAAGTCCAATTAGATCAAGTAGAAGAAGATGAAGACGATTTTAATCTAGATGAAGTATCAGATGAAATTGAACCAGAGAGTGACGATCCTGCTGCTTGGTTTAAGTTCGGGAAAGGTGTTCGTTGGTATCCGACAAAGAAAATGGTTACATATTTTAGATCTTATCAAGAGAGGTGGGCACTTGCGATTAACCACTCCAGCTAACAGGTAACGACATTTGTAGCTGCTCCTCCATATGAGGGCTGTGTTTATTGCGTATCATTTTCTGCTATCTCCTCCATATGAGGAGCCCATTTTATACGTATACTTAATTTTCCGCCATTGGGCTAGTTCATATTAATAAATATTTATATACGTTTTATAACGTCTATTGAAATTTGGCCTTTAATTTATTGTTGCTAATTCGCTTCATCTTTTTTTGCATATTTTATTCCGCATTTCCAACGCCGGCAACGAACCGCACCTTTTATATATTGTTTGACGTCATATGCGGCAAACCCCTCGACCTACGTCGACATTTAAAGTTGACAGTTTGTCGTTAAATGCTGCGTCTAATTTTCGTGTTGATTGTGTTGTGGCCGACGAAAATTTTAAATATGCGCACTTTGTGATCTATATATTTAAAGATGAAACTTGCTCGCTAAATGCTCCTTTAAAGTTGAAATGCCGCTTTCCAAAAAGCCGAGATCCGCGGCTCGAAGGACCAAATATATTGTAAATCAAAGTTAATACAAATTTAAAATATTTTTAAAATTTTATTATGGAGGCTGGTAAAATATACTCGAAGTTAAATAAAGGAGTGATTGAAATTAAACGTATTGCAGCAGAAACTGATGTTAATTATCCTAACAATTGGTTCACTGCTTCTGAGTCGAAGCCGTTGATTAAATTATATCATGGTGTCCATACATCAGTTGAGTTAGCTAAACATATTTATGAAGAGTTACAAAAAGCTCCAATAATGCCTGACATTATTGCTTCATATCTTTATTTGACCTTGAAAGACATTGAAGAACTAAATATGATTGAATGGACTTCCTATAGACAAAAGATTGGTGAAGCAGGGAAAATGGTTAAAATATTTGATTTGTTATCTGTTAAAGTTGAAGCAGTAACTCCTTTTACATTGAAATTAAATGAAAATATAGGGGATGACTTAAAAGATTGGTTACCATATTTTCTGGTTTGTTCTTATCGGTTGACGAAAGCAACTAATCAAGACTACATTAACCAAATCACTGATGCTATGAAAAGACATGAACCGATCAACAAGACTCCAGCTGGGTTTAATCTTCAATTAGTTGCAAAAATGAATGGGTCCTGGCAAAACAACAAAAATTTGACAGCAATTCTGGCTGCGATTGACATGTTTTTCACGAAATTCCCAGGAAGTCCAAACAGTATACTGAGAATGGGAACAGTTGTGTGTCGTTTTCGTGATTGTGCTGCTTTAACATCATATCATAATTTGATCAAAGTGTTAGGGATAAAGGACATGGTTTATCCTTTGAAATGGATATTTATAAAGAGTGTTGCAGAAGATGTTGAAAGGATGTTTAAATCAGCAAATGAAGAATATGACAAAGTTGATTCTTATTTCCCGTACCAAATGGATTTAGGAATTGTTGAAAAATCAGCTTACTCAGCAACCACCAATCCAGGATTATACTTTTGGACAAATGTCATTTGCATTTTCTCAGATGATGTCAGAGCACGTAATGCCAGGATGATATTAGAAAAAGACCTTCAAAATTGCATTAGAGGATCATTGTTTGTTAGTTATAAGCTGGCAAATATTGTTCAACTGGATCGATTTTATGGTCAAAGTGAGGCTGATTTGAAAGATGATGAAGTCCAATTAGATCAAGTAGAAGAAGATGAAGACGATTTTAATCTAGATGAAGTATCAGATGAAATTGAACCAGAGAGTGACGATCCTGCTGCTTGGTTTAAGTTCGGGAAAGGTGTTCGTTGGTATCCGACAAAGAAAATGGTTACATATTTTAGATCTTATCAAGAGAGGTGGGCACTTGCGATTAACCACTCCAGCTAACAGGTAACGACATTTGTAGCTGCTCCTCCATATGAGGGCTGTGTTTATTGCGTATCATTTTCTGCTATCTCCTCCATATGAGGAGCCCATTTTATACGTATACTTAATTTTCCGCCATTGGGCTAGTTCATATTAATAAATATTTATATACGTTTTATAACGTCTATTGAAATTTGGCCTTTAATTTATTGTTGCTAATTCGCTTCATCTTTTTTTGCATATTTTATTCCGCATTTCCAACGCCGGCAACGAACCGCACCTTTTATATATTGTTTGACGTCATATGCGGCAAACCCCTCGACCTACGTCGACATTTAAAGTTGACAGTTTGTCGTTAAATGCTGCGTCTAATTTTCGTGTTGATTGTGTTGTGGCCGACGAAAATTTTAAATATGCGCACTTTGTGATCTATATATTTAAAGATGAAACTTGCTCGCTAAATGCTCCTTTAAAGTTGAAATGCCGCTTTCCAAAAAGCCGAGATCCGCGGCTCGAAGGACCAAATATATTGTAAATCAAAGTTAATACAAATTTAAAATATTTTTAAAATTTTATTATGGAGGCTGGTAAAATATACTCGAAGTTAAATAAAGGAGTGATTGAAATTAAACGTATTGCAGCAGAAACTGATGTTAATTATCCTAACAATTGGTTCACTGCTTCTGAGTCGAAGCCGTTGATTAAATTATATCATGGTGTCCATACATCAGTTGAGTTAGCTAAACATATTTATGAAGAGTTACAAAAAGCTCCAATAATGCCTGACATTATTGCTTCATATCTTTATTTGACCTTGAAAGACATTGAAGAACTAAATATGATTGAATGGACTTCCTATAGACAAAAGATTGGTGAAGCAGGGAAAATGGTTAAAATATTTGATTTGTTATCTGTTAAAGTTGAAGCAGTAACTCCTTTTACATTGAAATTAAATGAAAATATAGGGGATGACTTAAAAGATTGGTTACCATATTTTCTGGTTTGTTCTTATCGGTTGACGAAAGCAACTAATCAAGACTACATTAACCAAATCACTGATGCTATGAAAAGACATGAACCGATCAACAAGACTCCAGCTGGGTTTAATCTTCAATTAGTTGCAAAAATGAATGGGTCCTGGCAAAACAACAAAAATTTGACAGCAATTCTGGCTGCGATTGACATGTTTTTCACGAAATTCCCAGGAAGTCCAAACAGTATACTGAGAATGGGAACAGTTGTGTGTCGTTTTCGTGATTGTGCTGCTTTAACATCATATCATAATTTGATCAAAGTGTTAGGGATAAAGGACATGGTTTATCCTTTGAAATGGATATTTATAAAGAGTGTTGCAGAAGATGTTGAAAGGATGTTTAAATCAGCAAATGAAGAATATGACAAAGTTGATTCTTATTTCCCGTACCAAATGGATTTAGGAATTGTTGAAAAATCAGCTTACTCAGCAACCACCAATCCAGGATTATACTTTTGGACAAATGTCATTTGCATTTTCTCAGATGATGTCAGAGCACGTAATGCCAGGATGATATTAGAAAAAGACCTTCAAAATTGCATTAGAGGATCATTGTTTGTTAGTTATAAGCTGGCAAATATTGTTCAACTGGATCGATTTTATGGTCAAAGTGAGGCTGATTTGAAAGATGATGAAGTCCAATTAGATCAAGTAGAAGAAGATGAAGACGATTTTAATCTAGATGAAGTATCAGATGAAATTGAACCAGAGAGTGACGATCCTGCTGCTTGGTTTAAGTTCGGGAAAGGTGTTCGTTGGTATCCGACAAAGAAAATGGTTACATATTTTAGATCTTATCAAGAGAGGTGGGCACTTGCGATTAACCACTCCAGCTAACAGGTAACGACATTTGTAGCTGCTCCTCCATATGAGGGCTGTGTTTATTGCGTATCATTTTCTGCTATCTCCTCCATATGAGGAGCCCATTTTGTACGTATACTTAATTTTCCGCCATTGGGCTAGTTCATATTAATAAATATTTATATACGTTTTATAACGTCTATTGAAATTTGGCCTTTAATTTATTGTTGCTAATTCGCTTCATCTTTTTTTGCATATTTTATTCCGCATTTCCAACGCCGGCAACGAACCGCACCTTTTATATATTGTTTGACGTCATATGCGGCAAACCCCTCGACCTACGTCGACATTTAAAGTTGACAGTTTGTCGTTAAATGCTGCGTCTAATTTTCGTGTTGATTGTGTTGTGGCCGACGAAAATTTTAAATATGCGCACTTTGTGATCTATATATTTAAAGATGAAACTTGCTCGCTAAATGCTCCTTTAAAGTTGAAATGCCGCTTTCCAAAAAGCCGAGATCCGCGGCTCGAAGGACCAAATATATTGTAAATCAAAGTTAATACAAATTTAAAATATTTTTAAAATTTTATTATGGAGGCTGGTAAAATATACTCGAAGTTAAATAAAGGAGTGATTGAAATTAAACGTATTGCAGCAGAAACTGATGTTAATTATCCTAACAATTGGTTCACTGCTTCTGAGTCGAAGCCGTTGATTAAATTATATCATGGTGTCCATACATCAGTTGAGTTAGCTAAACATATTTATGAAGAGTTACAAAAAGCTCCAATAATGTCTGACATTATTGCTTCATATCTTTATTTGACCTTGAAAGACATTGAAGAACTAAATATGATTGAATGGACTTCCTATAGACAAAAGATTGGTGAAGCAGGGAAAATGGTTAAAATATTTGATTTGTTATCTGTTAAAGTTGAAGCAGTAACTCCTTTTACATTGAAATTAAATGAAAATATAGGGGATGACTTAAAAGATTGGTTACCATATTTTCTGGTTTGTTCTTATCGGTTGACGAAAGCAACTAATCAAGACTACATTAACCAAATCACTGATGCTATGAAAAGACATGAACCGATCAACAAGACTCCAGCTGGGTTTAATCTTCAATTAGTTGCAAAAATGAATGGGTCCTGGCAAAACAACAAAAATTTGACAGCAATTCTGGCTGCGATTGACATGTTTTTCACGAAATTCCCAGGAAGTCCAAACAGTATACTGAGAATGGGAACAGTTGTGTGTCGTTTTCGTGATTGTGCTGCTTTAACATCATATCATAATTTGATCAAAGTGTTAGGGATAAAGGACATGGTTTATCCTTTGAAATGGATATTTATAAAGAGTGTTGCAGAAGATGTTGAAAGGATGTTTAAATCAGCAAATGAAGAATATGACAAAGTTGATTCTTATTTCCCGTACCAAATGGATTTAGGAATTGTTGAAAAATCAGCTTACTCAGCAACCACCAATCCAGGATTATACTTTTGGACAAATGTCATTTGCATTTTCTCAGATGATGTCAGAGCACGTAATGCCAGGATGATATTAGAAAAAGACCTTCAAAATTGCATTAGAGGATCATTGTTTGTTAGTTATAAGCTGGCAAATATTGTTCAACTGGATCGATTTTATGGTCAAAGTGAGGCTGATTTGAAAGATGATGAAGTCCAATTAGATCAAGTAGAAGAAGATGAAGACGATTTTAATCTAGATGAAGTATCAGATGAAATTGAACCAGAGAGTGACGATCCTGCTGCTTGGTTTAAGTTCGGGAAAGGTGTTCGTTGGTATCCGACAAAGAAAATGGTTACATATTTTAGATCTTATCAAGAGAGGTGGGCACTTGCGATTAACCACTCCAGCTAACAGGTAACGACATTTGTAGCTGCTCCTCCATATGAGGGCTGTGTTTATTGCGTATCATTTTCTGCTATCTCCTCCATATGAGGAGCCCATTTTGTACGTATACTTAATTTTCCGCCATTGGGCTAGTTCATATTAATAAATATTTATATACGTTTTATAACGTCTATTGAAATTTGGCCTTTAATTTATTGTTGCTAATTCGCTTCATCTTTTTTTGCATATTTTATTCCGCATTTCCAACGCCGGCAACGAACCGCACCTTTTATATATTGTTTGACGTCATATGCGGCAAACCCCTCGACCTACGTCGACATTTAAAGTTGACAGTTTGTCGTTAAATGCTGCGTCTAATTTTCGTGTTGATTGTGTTGTGGCCGACGAAAATTTTAAATATGCGCACTTTGTGATCTATATATTTAAAGATGAAACTTGCTCGCTAAATGCTCCTTTAAAGTTGAAATGCCGCTTTCCAAAAAGCCGAGATCCGCGGCTCGAAGGACCAAATATGTATATTGTAAATCAAAGTTAATACAAATTTAAAATATTTTTAAAATTTTATTATGGAGGCTGGTAAAATATACTCGAAGTTAAATAAAGGAGTGATTGAAATTAAACGTATTGCAGCAGAAACTGATGTTAATTATCCTAACAATTGGTTCACTGCTTCTGAGTCGAAGCCGTTGATTAAATTATATCATGGTGTCCATACATCAGTTGAGTTAGCTAAACATATTTATGAAGAGTTACAAAAAGCTCCAATAATGCCTGACATTATTGCTTCATATCTTTATTTGACCTTGAAAGACATTGAAGAACTAAATATGATTGAATGGACTTCCTATAGACAAAAGATTGGTGAAGCAGGGAAAATGGTTAAAATATTTGATTTGTTATCTGTTAAAGTTGAAGCAGTAACTCCTTTTACATTGAAATTAAATGAAAATATAGGGGATGACTTAAAAGATTGGTTACCATGTTTTCTGGTTTGTTCTTATCGGTTGACGAAAGCAACTAATCAAGACTACATTAACCAAATCACTGATGCTATGAAAAGACATGAACCGATCAACAAGACTCCAGCTGGGTTTAATCTTCAATTAGTTGCAAAAATGAATGGGTCCTGGCAAAACAACAAAAATTTGACAGCAATTCTGGCTGCGATTGACATGTTTTTCACGAAATTCCCAGGAAGTCCAAACAGTATACTGAGAATGGGAACAGTTGTGTGTCGTTTTCGTGATTGTGCTGCTTTAACATCATATCATAATTTGATCAAAGTGTTAGGGATAAAGGACATGGTTTATCCTTTGAAATGGATATTTATAAAGAGTGTTGCAGAAGATGTTGAAAGGATGTTTAAATCAGCAAATGAAGAATATGACAAAGTTGATTCTTATTTCCCGTACCAAATGGATTTAGGAATTGTTGAAAAATCAGCTTACTCAGCAACCACCAATCCAGGATTATACTTTTGGACAAATGTCATTTGCATTTTCTCAGATGATGTCAGAGCACGTAATGCCAGGATGATATTAGAAAAAGACCTTCAAAATTGCATTAGAGGATCATTGTTTGTTAGTTATAAGCTGGCAAATATTGTTCAACTGGATCGATTTTATGGTCAAAGTGAGGCTGATTTGAAAGATGATGAAGTCCAATTAGATCAAGTAGAAGAAGATGAAGACGATTTTAATCTAGATGAAGTATCAGATGAAATTGAACCAGAGAGTGACGATCCTGCTGCTTGGTTTAAGTTCGGGAAAGGTGTTCGTTGGTATCCGACAAAGAAAATGGTTACATATTTTAGATCTTATCAAGAGAGGTGGGCACTTGCGATTAACCACTCCAGCTAACAGGTAACGACATTTGTAGCTGCTCCTCCATATGAGGGCTGTGTTTATTGCGTATCATTTTCTGCTATCTCCTCCATATGAGGAGCCCATTTTGTACGTATACTTAATTTTCCGCCATTGGGCTAGTTCATATTAATAAATATTTATATACGTTTTATAACGTCTATTGAAATTTGGCCTTTAATTTATTGTTGCTAATTCGCTTCATCTTTTTTTGCATATTTTATTCCGCATTTCCAACGCCGGCAACGAACCGCACCTTTTATATATTGTTTGACGTCATATGCGGCAAACCCCTCGACCTACGTCGACATTTAAAGTTGACAGTTTGTCGTTAAATGCTGCGTCTAATTTTCGTGTTGATTGTGTTGTGGCCGACGAAAATTTTAAATATGCGCACTTTGTGATCTATATATTTAAAGATGAAACTTGCTCGCTAAATGCTCCTTTAAAGTTGAAATGCCGCTTTCCAAAAAGCCGAGATCCTCGGCTCGAAGGACCAAAATGGCGAGTTCGCCAGGGGTTTGCCGCATATGACGTCAAACGAAAATATATTTAAAAATTGCGGGTTCAATCGGCGTTGAAAGGGCAGGGTTTAAAGGGAACGAAAAGATAGAGAAAAACCAAAGCGAATTAGTGAAAAAGAAATTAAAAGTCAAATTTCCACTACACGTTATAAAACGTATGCAACTAATTTATTGACTTTAAGAAACTGGTGGTCTCCTCATATGGAGAAGATGGCACAACAATATATATAGTTAAATTAGGTCCTCATATGGAGGAGCAGCGAAAAGTGGTCTTACCTGGTTCGCTGGAGGTTTGAATCGCAAGTGCCCGAGCGCAGCTTACCGCCACCGGCTTGCAGCACTCGGGCCCAGGCGACTCTTTTGCAGCAAGTTGCCACCTCGCTCCAGCCGAACCGGTACAACTGATACTAGGGCGTTTGGCCTAAACACCGATGGTTCATACATATGTCCCTAAATAAAAAATTTACAATGATAGAAAACTCTCGATGACTGATGATTATGTGTGGACAGGACATAGAGGAGGAATCGAAGGATTGAGACAAAAAGGTTGGACAGTGTTTATAGTTTGTGTTCTGATAAATGTGATGGAAAAATTCAATCAAAATTTTTCTCTGATGGGACAAGGAGACAATCAAGTCCTTATAATACATTTCCCTCCAAAAACTCCGATTATAATGATCAAGCAAGTGCAGTAGGAACCTTCATTATCATTATAATAATCATATACAAAATAGACCAATACTTTAAGACCTTTTGAAGAATGTAAACAAAGCGCTGCATACAAGAATTGGGGAACCAAAAGTGCAAGCACAGCACTAATGCACTCAAGGCCAACGTGCAGTACATTGAACCTACCAATGCACTGAGCGGACAACAACAAAACCACTCAATGCCTACATGCAATGAGTAGGGAAATGTATGTAAAGTAGGAACATTAAAGTAAGTAGAACTAAAGCATGTTAAGTGTAATGCTTCTCCTCGTATACAAGTTTTAGGAATTAGTATATAAGCCACTGATTTTGCTGAATTAAATTAAGATCCAACTCAAAGCGGCAACTTGCTTAGTTTTTATTTGATATTTTTAACTGCGGCACTCTTTGCCATTTTTATAAAATCGCAGTGGCACGCGCTAAAGGCCAACCATAGGGAACGATAGGCCTTTTTCCTTTCACTCGCCTTCCCCTATTTTTCAGCTACCACATGGCGATCCTGCGCGAGATAATGAGCACTGCCCACTCCTGATGACTCTGATGCCAAGTACACTATAAAGAAAACACCGAGATAAACAAATAAAAATTAAATTATATAAAAAAAAACTTTTTAAAAATAAGCTTTAATTTATTTAATGTACTAAAAAGTAGAAAATAAATTGTTTCCAAGTCACCTGTATCTTACTATCAATAAAAGCTTGGGGCGCTCACGTGTTCAATATTTGTCAACCAGTTACCACAATATTTTATAGAAATAATTTTTTGCAAATAGATTCTAGTAATGAAAGATATTTTGAATATGGATATTGAGCGCACAAGCTTTTATTAATAGTAAGATACAGGTGACTTGGAAACAATTTATTTTCTACTTTTTAGTACATTAAATAAATTAAAGCTTATTTTTAAAAAGTTTTTTTTTATATAATTTTATTTTCTACTTTTTAGTTTTCCATAAATTAAATTTTAGAGCTCTGAAATTTTTCGCAAAAAGAATTTAAAACTTGCAGAGCAGTACTCAATATTTAGGGTATTCATAGTGTCTCCTATCGTCATATCCTTAATTTAACAAATAATACGGCTGTGATCGACCCTAATATTCGTGGCATATTTGTGGCGCGATGAGTTGTTGTCGTTTTGCTTACAAGGCGCGGCGAGCTCGGCCCATGCGCAAAACCCCCGTTGCTTTGGCGCGGCGAGTTGTTGCTATTTTGCGTGCAAGGCGCGGCGAGCTCGGTCCATGCATGGAGATTTCCAACGAAATTGAATATGACTTTTGAAATACATAGGCTGCCGTGTTGTATTTGTCGTATTTGATTTTTGTATGAGAAAAGCAAACTTATTTTTATGACTGTTGTATATTCTTATTTCAAATAACATATACGACAAATATAAGACACTGTGAAAACCCTAATTATATTGGTATTCACAAAAAGGTACTGAAGGTACTTGGTACTGCGGTAATTTTCAAACTAAAATAGTACTGAATTTTTCATGTTGTTCCTATAGGTTTCTATAATTTAACCGCGCAGGGACTAATGAGAGCAGGAGTCCTAACGCCATGGGAAAAAGTCGCTCATAGAAACAAAAAAAAAGAAAAGCAGTCAAGTGCGAGTCGGGCTCGCGCCCTAAGTGTTCCGTACCAGAAATACCCTTTTTGAGGTTAGAATTCAACCAAAACAAACAACGAAGAGTAAAATTTAGACAACCTCTCTACTTGGCAGCTCGTACCGTTCTGACCGCTTTGGGTACAGCTGCTCCTTATATACAGCAGTGCTTCTTCTTCCCTGTTTGGCTCTGATTGGCTGTTGCTCAATTTAATTCTATTTAATTTAATAGGAGTACTTTTCCTTGCACGTCTGGCCTGCTCTTGGTTTTCGTTATTTTCGGTTGAATAGCAGCGCTCCTCCTTGCCCGTCTGTCCCCGGAACATTTGTTCATGTATTTGATGTGATTTAATGTTATATCTATATAATATTGGTTGTGATGCCTATATATTGGTCTAGGGGCCTAATTTCGGCATAAATCTAGGTGCTTACAGTGGCGGACAAAACTCTACGTACGACCCCTTTTTCTTAAATTTAACAAATTCTGTAGGATGAGAAGGAAAAGTAATGATGCAGGTTTGTTTTAAATCTTATAATTATATAAAAAATAACAAAATAATATATATCTCCAATATTAACTTTTAAAGTTATTCACTTAAAGCTGAAAAAAGGCACTGACAAAAGTCTACATACGTTTTATTAGTTTCACTCTTTTCGCTATTTTTCTCTGCTGAAGCATTACGGTAAATTACCGTTTGTTTCATTTTATGTCTGTACTTTGTATTATTCTCGGAATTTGTTGCATTTGGGCATTTTAAAAAGTGTATACGACCGGAAAAATGGCTCCACGCAAAGAGATTTGTGCGGACGTGCGAAAACTAGTTATTAAACATAGAAATGAGAATAAATCATTTGGCGAAATAGCAAAATTATTATGTTTAAGCAAATCGACGGTGCAGACCATATTTAATAACTTTAAAAAATCAAATTCCGTCGAGAGTAAGCCGCGCACTGGTCGTCCGAAGAAGCTTAACCGCAGAGACGTTTCATTCATTCGCAAAGAAGTGGACCGAAATCCCAAAGTTCATGGCACTAAGTTGGCCCAGGACATAGCTGAGAGATCCCAAATGGTTGTTCACCCCCGCACAGTAACAAGGGCTCTCAATAATGAAGGATTTAACTGCAGAACTCCTCGCAAGAAGCCCCTTATAAGTGACAAAAACCGGAAACTTCGCTTGGAGTTTGCAAAAACGCATATAAATAAGGGAATTGACTTCTGGAAACGTGTTTTATTTACGGATGAGTCCAAATACAACATATTTGGATGCGACGGGAAAGCCAAAGTTTGGAGAAAACCGAACACTGCTATGGATCCCAAGCACCTAATTGCGACTGTGAAGCATGGTGGTGGCAGTGTTATGGTTTGGGGAGCAGTTGCAGCCTCAGGCGTTGGAAATCTGGTATTTGTTGAAGGCATTATGGATCGCTTCCAGTACAAGTCCATATTGGAACAGAATTTGAAACCATCCGTGGAAAAGTTATGCCTAGGAACGAGCTGGATCTTCCAACAGGACAATGATCCTAAGCATACGTCGAAGGTAGTGAAGGACTGGCTGCTGTATTATGCTCCACGACAGCTGTATTCACCTCCACAAAGCCCGGACTTGAATATAATAGAACACGTGTGGGAAATTTTAGAGCGAAAGATCCGAAAGCACGCTATAAGTGGTGCTCCAACTCTAAAAGAGAAGCTGCAAGAGGAGTGGAAGAAAATAACGCCGGAAGAGCTCGAAAATTTAGTAGCTTCAATGCCTAGACGGTTGCAAGCGGCCATCGATGCTGGTGGTGGCCCAACAAAATATTAAATTTTATTATTTATTATTCTTTTTTCATATTATTTCTCATTTTTTAAATTCGTACGTACACTTTTGTCAGTGCCTTTTTTGAGTTTTCTGTGAATAACTTTAAAAGTTAATATTGGAGATATATATTATTTTGTTATTTTTTATATAATTATAAGATTTAAAACAAACCTGCATCATTACTTTTTTTTTCAAATGTATTGGGACATTTAAATTTAAGAAAAAGGGGTCGTACGTAGAGTTTTGTCCGCCACTGTATATATTTTGTATTCCATAAATACAGCAAAAAAATATATACATATAGCGATTAGCTTTTTGGCATGAATTTTAATTTCTGTACAGTGTCGTCAAAGAACGTGAAAAACTTTATTTCGCTGGAATCTTCCTTAAAAATGAATGAATGCATGTATGCAAAGTTTCAGATCTCTAAGGGAGAAAACACACCAGATCAGTAAAAACAACTTTATCATCTACAAATATTAACTTTTTCTTCCCTATCTGTGCTGTGATTGGCTGTTGCTCAATTTAATTCTAATTAATTTAATAGGAGTACTTTTCCTTGCCCGTCTGGTCTGCTCTTGGTTTTCGTTGTTTTCGGTTGAATAGCAGCGCTCCTCCTTGCCCGTCTGTCCGCGGAACATTTGTTCATGTATATGATGTGATTTAATGTTATATCTATATAATATTGGTTGTGATGCCTATATATTGGTCTAGGGGCCTAATTTCGGCATAAATCTAGGTGCTTATATATTTTGTATTCCATAAATACAGCAAAAAAATATATACATATAGCGATTAGCGGTTTGGCATGAATTTTAATTTCTGTACAGTGTCGTCAAAGAACGTGAAAAACTTTATTTCGCTGGAATCTTCCTTAAAAATGAATGAATGCATGTATGCAAAGTTTCAGATCTCTAAGGGAGAAAACACACCAGATCAGTCAAAACAACTTTATCATCTACAAATATTAACTTCTTCTTCCCTATCTGTGCTGTGATTGGCTGTTGCTCAATCTAATTCTATTTAATTTGATAGGAGTACTTTTCCTTGCCCGTCTGGTCTGCTCTTGGTTTTCGTTGTTTTCGTTGTTTTCGGTTGAATAGCAGCGCTCCCCCTTGCCCGTCTGTCCAAGAATATTTGTTGAAGTATTTGATGTAATTTAATGATCTATATATGTATATAATATTATTTGTAGGAGCCTAAATCAGATATAAATCTAGGTGATTACACATTTCGTATTCTATAAATACGGCAATATTATATTAAATGCGATTAAACAGCTCCTTGCCCGTCTGTCCTTCTCCTTGCCCGTCGTGCTTCTTCTTCTGTCTGTGCTCTGATTGGCTATTGCAGTTTCGCTAATAACTTTGTTTAAAGTAAAAAATTTTTTTATTTTTATTTTTAGTCTTCCATAAATTAAATTTTAGAGCTCTGAAATTTTTCGCAAAAAGAATTTAAAACTTGCAGAGCAGTACACAATATTTTGGGTATTCATAGTGTCTCCTATCGTCATATCCTCAATTTAACAAATAATACGGCTGTGATCGACCCTAATATTCGTGGCATATTTGTGGCGCGATGAGTTGTTGTTTTGCGCGCAAGGCGCGGCGAGTAAGTTCCTATCGTGTTTCATTGATGTGTGGTGTACCTATAACTATAAATTGAAGCCCGTGTGTAGTTGGTTGAAAAGTGCCACGCCCCTTGTCCTACGCCCATAAAATTCCACCAGTGGGACGACACATCCAAGAGGCGACTGCATACGAAATTTCAATGCTGCACGACCTTTAGTTCCAAAGCTAATCGAGATCAAAAATTTTGTTTGTATGGGGGGTGCCACGGCCCCTTATCCTACGCCCATAAAATTTTACCAGTGGGACGACACATCCAAGAGGCGACTGCATACGAAATTTCAATGCTGCACGACCTTTAGTTCCAAAGCTAATCGAGATCAAAAATTTTGTTTGTATGGGGGGTGCCACGCCCCCTTATCCAGTGCCCCCCTTATTTTCTCAGTAGAAGGATATGGATATGTAGTAAGTTCCTACCGAGTTTCATTGATGTGTGATGTGTAGTTCTAAAGTTATACACAAATCTGGAGTTTATAAAAAAGTGCCACGCCCCTTGTCCTACGCCCATAAAATTCCACCAGTGGGACGACACATCCAAGAGGCGACTGCATACGAAATTTCAATGCTGCACGACCTTTAGTTCCAAAGCTAATCGAGATCAAAAATTTTGTTTGTATGGGGGGTGCCACGCCCCCTTATCCTACGCCCATAAAATTTTACCAGTGGGACGACACGTCCAAGAGGCGACTGCATACGAAATTTCAATGCTGCACGTCCTTTAGTTCCAAAGCTAGTCGAGATCAAAAATTTTGTTTGTATGGGGGGTGCCACGCCCCCTTATCCAGTGCCCCCTTATTTTCTCAGTAGAAGGATATGGATATGTAGTAAGTTCCTACCGAGTTTCATTGATGTGTGATGTGTAGTTCTAAAGTTATACACAAATCTGGAGTTTATAAAAAAGTGCCACGCCCCTTATCCTACGCCCATAAAATTTATTGATTCATGTATTGGGCTCTAGATTAGGCATGTATGCAAAGTTTCAGATCTCTAAGTAGTCGGGAAGTGGGTGAAAAATTGATTACTAGATTTGACGACATACATACATACATACAAACATACCGGATGTGAACCTAATATAAAGCTTATAAAAAGGGTAAAGAGTCCTATATGAAAGATTTACTGGAGGTCTATGAGAAACACTGGGAGTACAACCAAGATGACGAAAAAGCTGCAGAAGATTACATACCCCTTGCCGACCAAGAAGTAGAACCTCCGAAATACACAGCCACGCCTAACACTGCCGGGCCAAAGGCACTTACAATAGAAGAATACCGGCTACGTGTAGAAAGACAGACTAGAATTCTACAAAATTAACAAGCCGCAGGAGAAGAGACGAGGCGGCAAGGCGGTAAAAAGATGCCAAAAATTAGAAGAATTATACCGTTTGACACCAATCGCAACGGGCAAAACCAAAGAAGCCCTAATACCAAAATAAAGGACCAAAAAAACAGCGCTATGGGAAAAACGCAGAATAAGCCGGAAAACCACGCAACAATGAACACAAATCAATCGACAACAACCATTACGATGCAGGAGCTGGTTCCGAAATCTGTTGTAACTTTTGTATTAATTTGTATAATTTTAATTGAAGTGTATAAAATTAATAGTTACTTTAAAACATACATAAGGAAATACAATAACACTAGCATGGTAGTATAAAATAATGGCAATTCAAATAAATAATAACAGAAAGAAAACCAATGGAACATTCGCTAGAGGGTCTAAAGTTTATATTAGGAAACCTTAAAAAGAACACTAATAGGCTATATACTAGAAAAACGGTAGTAGACAAGTTAGCAATAGTCGAAAATAGCCTATCGGCTATTCGTTGGATCGATTCTTGCAATTCGATACCTTTTCTTGTACGCTCCAGCGGTGGTATTACAGAAACCCATTGTCACCGTCCTCGCATAAAAGCTTTCCACGAAATTCGTTGCCACCAGATGCAATTCAACATCGGCAATATGCCATTACTACATTTGGCAAATGAAATCATTAAGTTATTCGATGTCAAACGCACATTACGCTTCCAGGACATCAACATGTGTGACATCCACACCAACCGATTATGCAGCACGGCGAATGCGCAAGTTAACACATTGCTAAAATGACAACAGATGCCTTGCCTGCACCAATTTTCCATCAGCCAAGAGAAGTAACGAACAGGCTTGGCAACTGACTCTCTTCACTCTATGCTGAATTGTTATAGTAAAACCCCTCAATATAATATAATTGTTATAATAAAACCCCTCAACATAATATAATCCCCATTATGCCCCTTAATTAAATCCCCTACCACATCCACTGCACTTTACACATATAGCATAGTTTGCACTTCCGGCACGTGCCAATTTATCGTCTATTGAACTCCACTCTTTTCGCAACATATTGGCTTGCAATATTTCAATCCCATTTCACAATATTATGGCTTGCAATATTTGAGTAAACAATTCCCAGGAATTGTTTACGGCTAAAACTGCATACTTTCACATTACAACATATTGACCCGAAACCAAATATGCAAGATAGGAAATTTACATTATTATAAGTAGCTGTAAGACATTGCAACAAGTTAGTTGGAGTTGTTCGGACACACAGTCCAGTTGTATTAATGAAGTGTAATTCTAAAGTTTAAAGTCTGGAAAAAGGATACTCTATAATAAAAGCTTAAAGTGTAAAAAGGTGTAAAAGTGTAAACCAAGAAATAAAACGATTAAGAAAAACCCGTTTGTGTTTTTTTTAATCCTCCATAATTTAAAGGAGAAAAGTCTGAATCACTGAGGAGACCACTTGGTGTATTTTCAATTGTAACTAGTTTAACGTTATATTTAAATAAAGGGATAAATCAAATAATTTGCATAGCTTCGCAAGATTTTTTAAATATTTACATACATTTGATTTTTTACCTACTATAATTATTAAATAATATTCATTACCATTTCTTTTCATTAATATAAGTTAACACATTATAAATTGTCAATTCGAAAGATAATCAATTCAAAAGATATTTGGCACAGGTAAATGGAATTCACATGAAATTACTATGTCGACACAAAATACACGTCCGGTCGTCAACCTGTTAAACCCAAGGGATACTTGGCGCGTGCAGACGTAATTAATATGAATTTATTAATTCTTTCTTTCTTTGCATTAATTCCATTTTAAACACATTTCCGCTCCACATTTAAAAGTGCAGCGTCTGGCTTGAGTTGCAAAAGCGTTAACTGCGACGCTTTCGCAATGATTCAATGGAAAACCAACCAATTTAGTTTTGTAAGCAAATCAATACAAGAATGTATTTGTAAATGTAATAAGTCTCTTTTAAGTAACAAGAACATATCAAAATCACTCTGTTACTGGACATCAATCAATAAACAACAGCTTTCGGTTTCGATAACTTAAAAAGAAACTTTGTTTTATTTTAAACAGTGTCCGCGATTCTTTTGAGAAGTATTGCGTCGAATCAGTGGATTCAAATTTTTTTTGGACCTTAAACTTAAAAAGGTTTAACTTATACAAGATAACACGCTGGGCGGCTCATTCACCTGAGTAAATATGCTGACACTGCGTCTAGCGCCACGCACGCGAGTTACGTCGCCGTCACCGTTGCCACTGACGTCAACGCCAACGCCAACGTCAACGTCAGCACCAACGCTAAAGGCCTACAAATTACCAATTGACTGGTCGGCCTAAAAACGTTGCGGCAAAACAAAACAAAAACATTCTGGGTGATCAGTCGCGACACTTAAGCAAAAAGCGAAAACTGACCACCCTGCAAAACACTTATGTTCGAATTTCAAAACACGGAACCGCCTTTGAGTTTCGCCGTCCCAAATTCAAAGTAACACTTTGAAACTGGGACGATTACGTTGCAATACGCTCAAGTGCTGTCACAGCACAGAACACATTGCATAAACGTTTTTGCTCACTCCTCCTTCTCTCCTCCATTCGCATTCTGACTGGTCATGTTGTAACCATATGTAGGCCAACAGTGCCATTGCAATGGGAACACTGCAACCATATGCAAACCAGCAGTGCCATTGCAATGGGAACGCTTAGGTAAGCGTATATGTATGTACATAGAAAGTAAGAACAGTTGTATAGAAAGTAAGAGTATTTAAGACCGTTGTTATCAATAAAGCATCAGTTCATTTCCGACAACGAAAGTACTCGTTTGTTTTTCTCTCCTGTGGGAAACAATATAACTGGCGCAGTCGACGGCGATATTTCCGAAGAAATATCTGAAAGGAACCTACTTGCGAAGTGAAGTCCAAGGCGAACTCTAAAGACAGCAGAATAAAGGACCTACTCGTGAAGTGCAAATTTCCCCTGTCCAAAGACAGCAGGAAAAACGAACACGAACGAAGCGTTTAAAAAGTTTTAAGTGAGACAAGTTCTTGTCTAAAGACAGAACCGAGCACATATAAGTAAACGTGAACGCGAACATTTAACACAGGAATGTCGAACAGTGCAAATCTTGCAGTTTCGTTGTCGGAAGCGAACTCATCAAGGAGGTGTCAAGGATAAGGGAGTTCCGCGGAGACAAATCGACCGACCTCTCCACCTTCATAAGGGAAGTCGAAATCATGCTACAATTTTTCGTGGACAATCCTCAACTAAGAAGCTACATATACCACCGCCACGTGAAGATAAAAATTCAAGGACCAGCACTGCAGGTAATAAGGACGCTAGGAGCCAACGCACCATGGGAGGAAGTGAAAGAAGAGCTGGTGCGCAACTTTGGAATCCAGACAACCACGGTAACATTATTTTCGCAATCAGAATCCCAAGAGAAGAAACCATCCTCCCTGTATCTCTACTAATACCTATGACAAATAGCAACAACAGGGAATTAATGTTCGACCCACAGAAAATTGTACACTACAAAAACAATACACTAACCTTCGAAACGAACAAAGATCTAAATAACCTGCCAAAATTAAGTAATTGTCTAACAAAACAAAATTGTATCCAAATTTTCAACAATGCCTCCGAAATTTTAGAGATCAGAACAGGAGTGATATTCCTGAAAAACCAGGTAAACGAGACATTGAGAAGTAACTGTAGTTCAGAGCAAGATAAGTTAAACGGAAATTACCTAATAACATTTAATAACTGTTCAATTAGACTAAGAAACATAGAATTTAATAATACCGAAGTATCCTTTAAGCAATCTTTTATAAATAATAGCTATTTAGAAGGCATTAAGACAGAAAACAAAAAGCTAATATTCGACGACCTCGTATTAGATCAAATCGAAAACATCGACAAAATCAACGAAGTATTCTACGCCAACAAGAGACGGCACATATACGAGTCAGCCACTATTGCTATTCTATTAATCACAGGTATCCTAATTATTTTACTTATTCGAAAACACAGAAAGTTCAAGGTCAAGTTTACAACCATGATCACTCAGGAGAGCGCTCAATCTGGGGGGGAGGAGTTACGTCGCCGTCACCGTTGCCACTGACGTCAACGCCAACGTCAACGACAGCGTCAGCACCAACGCTAAAGGCCTACAAATTACCAATTGACTGGTCGGCCTAAAAACGTTGCGGCAAAACAAAACAAAAACATTCTGGGTGATCAGTCGCGACACTTAAGCAAAAAGCGAAAACTGACCACCCTGCAAAACACTTATGTTCGAATTTCAAAACACGGAACCGCCTTTGAGTTTCGCCGTCCCAAATTCAAAGTAACACTTTGAAACTGGGACGATTACGTTGCAATACGCTCAAGTGCTGTCACAGCACAGAACACATTGCATAAACGTTTTTGCTCACTCCTCCTTCTCTCCTCCATTCGCATTCTGACTGGTCATGTTGTAACCATATGTAGGCCAATAGTGCCATTGCAATGGGATCACTGCAACCATATGCAAACCAGCAGTGCCATTGCAATGGGAACGCTTAGGTAAGCGTATATGTATGTACATAGAAAGTAAGAACAGTTGTATAGAAAGTAAGAGTATTTAAGACCGTTGTTATCAATAAAGCATCAGTTCATTTCCGACAACGAAAGTACTCGTTTGTTTTTCTCTCCTGTGGGAAACAATATAACTCGCGCAACCGGCGTAATATTACAGCGCAGGAGCGTTGCACTACTGCATCGTGGGAAGCGCAGCGTCAGCAGCTTTAGGGTAGCAAGTAAGCTTAGGTTTAAGCTAAGAATATTTTGTGCTCTCACTTGTAAAACTTAACTTGGTGTTTTAATTGAATTTTCAGGTGGAACCAAAGGAGCCCGTGGTTGGCTCCCAACTTAAATTTTTTAACACATATAGTTGTAATAATTATAAACTTAAGATTTTTCTCCAATAACAAGAAGAACCAAAATTTTTTTTTTCGTATGCTAACGATTACAATAATATGCAGGTAAAAATATGAAATTTAAACAGTGTGTTGAAATATGACGAAGTAAGAACTTTTAAGGAATTTTATAACATAATTCTAAAACAATTTGAAATTTAATATTGAATAAGGAAAGAATGAATTTAGAAACTAGACATACTAGAAAAATTTTGTAAAATCATTTTCAGTTATAAAGTAGACTTTCCATAGGCAGTTATTACACCCACTAATTTCACTAATTCATTTTATCAAAAACAATTTCTTTCAAACTATTAATTGCAAACCCCATCAAGACACTGTATTTTAGTATCTATACCGGGGCAGAGTTCAGTATTAGTATAAACGAAAACCTTTTCACATTAAATTCAAGAAATGGGAAAGTATTAGTTCGAATCCACCGTATGCAAGTTTAAGAAGGAATTTGATAGCCCGATTTATTTAGAACTGAGGTAGATGCTTTAATAATGAGGTTCGAAACGAAGATGTTACTAACTTCATTATGTGTCAATTCCTGAAGTTGGAATTAATTTTGCCAAGGCAAACTAAGAACGGAATAATTGGCCAACCAAGAGCAGCTGTTTCAAAATTTTGAATGTAAGGATAACAATGCTAGTGCGTGAGGAAAACGAAAAAAATAAGAAATTAAAATTTTTAGTTACAAGGAGCAAGCATCTCCGGCCACCAAGTTATAAATCGGCTTAATCTACTCAACCTAAAAGTAGATAGCAACAGACTGGAGGACCCCCAGTAGATTAGCCTGTTGCTTTAGCTTTCCCTTTATCCAACCTTTAAACCTTTAACACAATATGGCGATCCTGCCCAGCCGGGCCGAAGGAAGATTCTGCTACCGAAGGAAGATACACCCAGCTGAATTTCTGACGACTGCCTGCTAAACGAAAGAGGACTGCGCTGAAGGACAATTGCCCTAAAGGAAGACAAAAAACTGCCAACATAACTGAATCCCCGATGACATCACAAGCAGCAGCGAACGAAATCTTTGAAAGGTGGGAGCGTATCGCTAGAGCGCTCGGAGAAGTCGAGGAGGTATTCGCATACGTGCCGGAGCCAATCGAGCCTCAGGAAGAAGTACCAGCTTACGTACCAACACCGAAGAACGCGGGCCCGAAGCCAATTACTATTGAGCAGTACCGGGCAAGACAGGAAGAAAGAACACGCCTGCAGAGGGAAGCCAGAGCCCCAGAACCCACAATCCATGTTTAGATGAGTATAACAGAAAATATATGAAGTAACAAGAAAATTATCCTAGATCACAAAATTAATGGATTAGTATGAGCTTAAACAAAATCAAGGAGATATTGAAGAACCTAAAGAAAAATCCCAATAGAACATATACAGAGGAGTACGTAGTTAGAGTAAAGTCAGAAGTTGAGGAGTTGTGGAAAAAAGTGCTGGATTCAACAGCAGCAGAAAACTTAGAAATTACTGAAAAAACAGACATAGACTTAAAGATAAAGATTGACAAGTTATTAGATAAAAGCATAGTAAAAATGCCTTCTTTCGACCTTCTGTCAGCGAGCAAAATTATCGCCACTTTTGAGGGCGAATACTCCAACTGTTGAAGTTTGATGGCACTGCACTGGCATTGCACTGGCACTGCTGAAATGCGCTTACGCGAACTAAACCGAAATACGATATTTCTGTTTGGACGGCATCGATTCCCACGCTGCTAAAATATGGTCCGGTACGTTGACGGTTCACTGCCAAGGCAGTGCCAAAAATGCAATGCAAGAAAATTGCAATGCAAGCAAAATTGTATATCACGCAGCAGACGCATGTGACAGGGCATTGCCAAGGCAGTGCCAAATTTGCAAAATCATCAAAATCCCAGTATAAAAGGCATAGAAAATAAATAAAGTATTGAAGTTATTCATTGAATACAAACGCGATAGGGTGTTTTCTTTGAATCTAACTTCAGCAAGTTCGAGTGATTCAAGTGCCATTTCGTACTTTGTAGTCATTATTCCCGAAAAGTTATACACGGTTCAAGTGCCGGTATAACATCAAAATTGGGAAGTAACACCAACCTTAACGATTTCTTGGGCATGGTTGAATTTTACCATGAATCTTTAAAAACCGAAGATAAGCCAACACTAATTAAGTTTCTATTAGCAGCAAAGTTAAGCGATAGAGTAAAAAACAGGATATTGACAGAGGCTACACCCACAACATTAGCTACACTCAAAACAGTAGGTACTACACACAGCTTTCAAACAGGGTAACTCAGCAGAACACACACCCAAACGAAGATTGAAACTGCCATAGCCCAGATTATTGATTTACAAATATCCCAACAGGGTGAGGCCAGTCATTGTCAATTTAAATGACATGGTAGGGCTAAACACCTTTAAGAAAGCTAAATGAGGCTAAATGAGGCTAAATGAGCCATTCAGATCAGTAGTTCTGGCAGCAAGGCCAACAAAACTTGCTGAAGCCGTGCAAATAGCTGCGGAAGTGGACGCTACACCGCAAAATAACATATTCAACTTCAGGAGTAGCAATAGAGTATTATTGGTCATCTTTAACACAAAAATAAATAAAAAGAGCGAGCAGATTTTTATAAAAGGGCCCCAGGGACATGAAGACTCCCATGAATGATGAATAATACGCATATAATCGGCCGCATTGATGATGACAGCACAACCCCAAAGGAGCCTGTACACCTCCAAATTTGGGAGTGCACATCCATCAATACTATTAAGAACATAGATGCGTTACAGTTTATTGAAGTTATATATATAAAGGTAGGCTCACAATGAATAAATGAAGAAAATATTTGTGCACGGAGCATGTTAGTGATGACCCTTCTTGCCAAGGTGAGTTGTTGGAGAAGCAACATTGTTGTTTACAGAAGCTAGTCCAGATTTAATGAAAATGAATGCATTCGAAGAAAGAAGAATTTAATGAAGTAAAGATATATAAAACCTCGCCATTGCCAAATAAATAAATAAATTTATTTAAGCTCGAAATTTAGAAGAAATATATAAATTGATAAAGAGAAAAGTATTACTGACGTACAACAAAAAGCATAGGCACAGAAAAGTACAGTGCCAACAATAAGAATTGAGAGACCAATATATATTTGCATAGAATACAGGAAAACCAATCCTTAAATTGAAGCATTTTTTTCCAAGCAATTGTAATTGACACTGCACGAGTTAGCAATAACCTTGAATTATTTCACTGTCTGGCATGTAATTTTACTCTGCACTTCAATGTGCTTTTTCCAAATTTTTAAACCACCAACAATAATTAAAATCCAGAATACTATTGCAATTTTGCCATATAAGCATAATTCGTGAGAAACTAAAATTGTCGGTTTCCCAAAGAATATGCGACGCAAGAAAATATGAAAAATGCAACGCAAACAAAAATGTAATCTAAGGTAGAAAAATTAAATAATAAAGTCAGTTGAAGTTGCACCGTCCATGTGTAGACCGGCATTTCACGCAAACTAAAAAGTGTTTCATTAATTCACGCCCATTAAAATTTTCAAGATCTACAGACACATATTGACGAAAATGCATATGAGCTGACAAATTTTGTAGTGGCGCATCCAATTGATAGCAAGGATGCCAAAACAGTCCCGACCACCATTGCTGAGCAACTCGTGCTCAGGTACCACTGTTTCAGGACATTCAAATTCGACAAGGGCACAGAACTCATAAACAAGCTAATAGAAAACATATGTGAACGTTTGGGTCATATGATTGTTTTGCATGTAACACAAGCCTACAAATGGATACAAAATACGGCAGTTTAACGGAAAAATTTAAGCACTTTGAAAAAACCAATAAATACAGCTAGCAAATTGATAGCGAAAAAAATTTTTTGTACACGGGTTAACAGAATTATATTATACAACATATGTAGGCCACTAAGTAGCTTACGATACACAAACATACATTTGAAGGCTACTAAAGTAGCTCACTAAAATAGCTTACTATAGACAAGACAAAGCAGGTTAGTAAACTAGCGTACTACGAGCTACAATAAAGCAATAAAAATAATATACTAATTGTAATGTAAGCCGCATGTTTATCAATTAAATCAGATTAATTTACAACCTACCACAAACGGTTTATTCAATCTCTCTGCGCATCACGATTTGCAATATGTTGCAAGTGCTTATTGTAAATCGCAACGCAACATTGCAACCAGTTCAAGTGCTTGGTGCAGCTCGACAAGGAACAAATAAGAAAGCCTTGTCCAACAAATTCAAGTGTTTGTTGGATCCTACGGCTAAACGTTCCAACGAGCAGGTAAACTAATCGGTCCGAAATAATTCATAATAGGAATGCAGCCAAAAGAGCTACATAATAATCTAACGAAATATCTAAGCAATAAAAACATACATATATACAAAGATACCGAACGAAAATTCGATCAAATATCTACAAAAAGTCGTCGCTTGTGTCCTGCGTTTCCTGCGTCCTGCGAATATCGCTAACCTCTCAAGAGTTGGACGATGTTCTCACCACAATAGTAAAGGCAATCCAGTTTATTGACTTTAAGGAGGAGATCAAGCAGCTGACAAAAAAAAGGTTACTCAGTAGATCACACCCCTTAAACAATTTAATACCGATACTTGGCAATAAGATGATAATGCGAGTTGGCTGACGACTCGAGGCATCGGCCTTGTCTTATGACGCCAAACATCCAATGCTTCTACCGTTAAACGACCCAATAGCACAATAAATTTTGATCATGATTCAGGAGGACAATCTGCTGTAATGTACTTCGTTCAAAAAGTAACAACAAAAATGTGCATGCCAAAATAATGCAGTATTAACAAAATTGAATTTAACAAAAAGGCCAACGACACATAATTGCCTTCACCTTGAAATTGCAGTTACGTAGATATGTATGTTAGTAGGTACACACTTGCAATTGTGAACATTTTTGATGACTACACATTTCAACAATTCGATTTCCCCGCTCAAAAACTATAACAAACAATAAGCATATTAAGGGTCATCAGGAATGGGGTAATACACACATAGTACTAAGTCAGCAAAATGTTAATATTTAAGCAGGTCCAATATTGAAATAAAGTTCGAATTGTTTTCACTCTTAAACGGATCACTATTCTCAAACTTTGGCTTGCAAAGCCCTTAATATTGCACTTTGGCAAGCCTATAATACGTTGGACCAACCCATTGTGTGGCGACTAAGTCGCCGGTCCCGTAGCCGACAGGATTTCTGCTTAATACGTTCTAATGTTCTCGACAGATCTCCCATACACTGAACGATACGGCCCTGCTTTTGATCCCGACTGCCTCTTGGGCTAGGAGCAGTAATTCCGTATATCAGCACATTATACTGCACTGCGGACCACAAGCTCTATTGGCAACATCCAGACCACGATTTTGTATAATAAGAGAAAAAACGATGGCACACAAAGGTGTATCCATTGTACTCGGGCAAAACCTTAACTAATGCATTAAATAATGGGAAATCTACCTGCCACAAGGGTGACACCAGCTCAACCGTTCATAAATTCTGCGGTTGACCTTTGTGGACTATTGTGGATTCACTATAACCTACGAGGAAAGCGGCCAAGTAAAGCGAATTTGGTCATATTCGTTTCGCCACAAAGGCTGTTCATCTTGAGATGGTAAGCGATTTATCCACGGAATCGTCCATCGGAGCTCTTAAAAGATTCACTGGAGAGGACATTGACAAAACTTATATTGTGACAATGCAACAAATTTCGTTGGTGCCCAAAATCAATTATTGGAAGAAGTTATTTAAAAAAAAGCCATCTACAGTTTTGAACAATGATGATGTAATTATCGGAACTGACATACCGCCGAAGAGAAATATAATTTGCTAAATAAATGAATTGATGTCTACGATTTTATAATTATCGGAATAAGTGAACTGTCATACCCCAAATAAATGGAATCTATGATTTATAATTAACAGAACCAAGTGAATTGGTTTAACGGAGTGAATTGAGGTACCCGAACTGAACGGAGGATGAGAAAGTCGCTCAACGGGAAAACCACGAGTTAAAAGTACCACGTGTTTTTCTAAAATTAAAAAAAAAGCGAAAATATTTATTCGCTTGAACAATTTAATCAACAGCTCAAACTAGCGAAGAGCGGAAAATTTTGAGACAATTGGCGAAGGAAAAATTTCTTTATAAGAAGACATCTGCAGCAATGAACCTACAAAACAAGCTTTTGAAGAGGTCCGCGCAGTTGAAACGCGAACCAGAGTTTTTGAAGAGCCGCAAATGGCATAAAATACTTTACTTCGGGACCAGAAGTCGTTAACACCCTGTGCAAAATTTATGAGAAATCCTACGAAAAACGTACACCTTAATCCAGCGAATTTAATAGGATTTATGAAGGACACCAGCGAATTTAAATGAATTCAAGAAGGACACCAGCGAGCTTAATTGGATTGAAGAAGGACAGCAAAGGACATCATGCAGCAGTTCTCACCCAACAAAATACTGTAATGTGAGCTTCTATATTCTTAAGAGAGCATTTTAAAGAAAGTACAGCTTTTATAAATAAAAATATAAATGCCTAAAAAAAGGAAGAAAAAAAAGTATAGTTTCAGCAAAAATAAATATCTTGTAGAAATAATAATGAATTGAAATTAAGGAGAGCATAGCTCTAGCGGAAATTTTATATATTTTGAAGAAAGCAGAGCTCTTATAAAAAATAATAAATACCTAAAAGAAAGCATAGTTTTAGCTAAAAGAAAAAATATCTTAAAGAAATAATAATGAATTGAAATTGAAGAGAGTACATATAGCTCTAGCTGAAAAGCAATATATTTTCAGGAAAACATAGAGTAATATCTTAAAGAAATTTAAAAAACGAGGAAAAAATACAAAAAATTTTAAAATGAAAGCCACAACCTCGTTCTGCAAGCTGCTCAACAGCTCACATAAAAATTGTCTTAAAGATTTGTTGAACCACAAATCAGCTTCCTGTAACACGGTTTCGGCAGGACCAGCTTTGGCTGACAAAAATATCGCGGGCATTGCTCCGGCTACCACAATTCATTGATAGTGCGCCGTCAGCAATTTTAGGGCACAGGGATAGCCCTAGCGATAAGTAAAATCGTAATTAGCGTTTAGTCGATTTTGGGAAAATTAAGCACTCGGTTCGCGAGCGATAATAAAAAAGGCTTTTCATTCATTACGGTCAACTACAGGACAAGGAAACCTTGGAGTTTTCACTCCTTAAGCAGTTGAGAACCACACCTCACCAAAGGGAATCGAAATTATCAACACCACGGGAAGCCCAATGAAGACACTGGCAACGATCTTACTATGCCTGATCTTGGGATGCAGATGAGAAGAGAATTCAATGCTTATAAAATATCTTACGTGAAAGTGCGAAACAAGAATAAACCCAGAACGGTTAGGACACCCATTTTACAAACAAGCAGTGGTGCTTGCAGTAAATTATTTTTCGTAGATGAAGTAAGAAGATTTGTCGCATTCTGCAATTACTACAGGCGCCTTATACTAGACTTCGCGTTAATAGTGAAATGCCTCAATTCTCTGCTGAAGAAAGGCACACCTTTCATTTGGTCAGAAGAATGTGAGAAAGCATTTAACACGCTGAAGGACGAATATGTTAGCCCTCCGGTATTGCAGTATTCAGATTTTCTAAAACCGTTATTTCTTACTTCAGATGCATCTAATTTTGCATTAGGAGCAGTGCTATCGCAAGGTGAAATTAGTCGCGATCTGCCAATATCTTATGCCAGCGAAATCCTGCAAAAACACGATATAACTAAGCCAATTATCGAAAAAGAGTTGTTAGCAATAACACTGGGAAATCAATTTTTTAATGCATACCTATACGGAAGAAAGTTCATCGTTGTAACTGACCATAGGCCTTTAGTGTCCCTTTTCTCTCACAAAAATCCATCATTGTCAAAGATGACAAGGATTTGTCTAGACCTTTCAGGCTATGATTTTGAGATAGTCTACAAACAAGTAAAAATTAATACGAATGCAGACGCATTGTCGCGTATCAAAATAGATAGCGACACACTTAAAGAAATGATACCAGTGCGTGAGGAAAAAGTAGGCGAACAAAAAAAAATTAAAATTGTAACAAGGAGCAAAAATAATAAAAATAGCCAGCAAATGAACGTTAAGGGTACCCAAAGACGCGTAAATATGAACGGCATACCCCCAAAGGAGAGTCATGACCTCCAAATTTGGGAATGCACGTCAATAAACGACGTCAAGAATTTAAATAAATAGAAATTTTATATCAAAGAAAAAGGTTGGCCAACCATAAATATAATTGATAACGAGGTGCACGTGACGTGTAGTGATGACCCTTCTTGCCTAGGAGAGATGTTGGAAAAGCTACATGGTCTGTTAAGAAAGAAGAAGTTCCAGGAGCTAGCCCTGAAGAAAACTGATTATAGTTTTAGAAATATAAATATGAACGCAATAACAATTTTTTCCACCAACGTCATGCTCAGTCCACTTTTTGTTTGGCTTTTCTTTTTTTATGTGCCGCTTTATTCCCTTTATTTAAATTTTTGCTGAACTTGCGTTTATTTTTTAATTTTCTGTATCTGCTGTCAGACTGCAACCCTGGGTTGCAATCGCAGAGCAAATATAAACTACGGGTTTTAGGTGTTGTTTTTTTGCAACGATTGTGCAATTGCATCTCTGTATATTTTGTAAGTGTAGAGTAAAATTATGCTACAAAATGTGCAATTGCAAGAAAGCAAGACCAGTTGCACAAGATTGTGAATTGGGCTCATACAAACCAAAATACTACATTGTAAAAATACTTTTCTATTACCACACTACACTATATTTAAAATATTTAAACACTTACTATACATACTTTTTCTTTAAAAATTCTCCCTAGAAAATAAGCCATATTTCCCAGAGATAATTTTTTCTTGAGGGCAGGGGTGTAGTGTACCAGTTAACACACGCCGTGTCAACACAACAACAACAAGTTAACACGCGCGGCAAGCTGCACCAGCCAGCAACAAAATCACGGGATTGCACCATCACCCGTAGCATCGAACTCGAATTGGCAAATTCGGCTGACTCCCGCAGCAAGTCAGCAACCCAATTGGCAACAGTTCGATTACCACACCGTCATCAGATTCAGGCACTGGGTCACGCCGTCATACAACACCTTAGAATAAGTATAAAATAAGCACTTCGCACTTGTAAAATTGTCTTTCAGTTATCGAATAAAGCAGTGGACACATCGTCCCGTAACAAAAATCAAAAATCTCCTCTTTCCTTGAGTGTTTCACGGAGTGGGACGCTAACTGAAGATCGAGCAAAATCCAGGAACACTGAACATAGTGAGAGTTTCACTGAGTGAAACACTAACTGGCGCCCGAGCAAATAATCACGGACAAAGGGACGAAAAAGCGTAAAGCTACCGTCACCTCGTGAAAAGGACCCTTAAAAACAAACAGTGAGCGTAAAGCCAACTAACAAAGTGTGAAAAGGACCCCTCAAAACAAACAGTGAGCGCAAAGCCAAAAAAACACCTAAGTGCCAAAATCGCACAACAAGAAAACCAGCGCGTCCCCGGCAAACCAAGAGGAACAAGACAGTTGCGAGTAGCTGTAGTAGTAGCTTCAGCAAAACGGAGGCATTACGTGCCAGTCAGCACTGCAGAAAACCCAAATAAACCCCACCAGAAAACTAATGCTACCAGAGGATCCACATCCAGAAGGAAAACACGAGAAACCAAATTCCTCATTCACCCCAATCCCTCCCTCGGAAAACGCAACAGGACAACTATACGGAGAAAACGAAGACACAGTGGACTACCAGGACATCATCCAAGAACGGCAGTACCGATTGGCTTTCATAGAAGCAAACACAAAAGCGGAACTACAGTAACGAGTAAAAAAAAATCATAGACAATGAAGCTAATTATAATAATCTCAACAATACTAATGTCGGCAGCACAACAAATCGATATACAAGATCTAACAAACAATCTCTTTTGCGAAACCACATTAACGACATCGGACAAATAATTTTTTCAAGCAAACTTGGCATAAGCCCTACAGATATTTTAACAAAAACAGAGCTCGATTTAATAACAGATTTCGACAGTTACGCCAATATAAAGGTAGCAGTCGGCACACAGGAGCAAAGTAGTATAATAATCCTCCAGATCCCTCAATATTCCCAAAATATCATATCAAAAATAACATTCGAACCAATCTCAAATTTCAATAACAAATTTATAAAATTAGACACTTACGAAATTCTAGCAGATTCAGTTAACAATATTTATGACACAAATGTAAAAAACAACCTTAAGAAAAATTTAATAACAATATCCGACAAATGTCTATCGAACATATCAAAGTTTGAAGAAGCATACTGCGCTATGCAAACTTTAACGAACACAAACATGGTCGAAATCTCACCTGGCAAACTAATTTTCAAAAACTTTTTTTCCAAAATATCTCATAACTGTAACAAAATAGACATAAATAAAATTATATAAAAAAAAACTTTTTAAAAATAAGCTTTACTGTACTAAAAAGTAGAAAATAAGTTGTTTCCAAGTCACCTGTATCTTACTATCCCTAAAAGCTTGGGGCGCTCATGTGTTCAATATTTGTCAAACAGTTACCACAATATTTTATTTAAATAATTTTTTGCAAATAGATTCTAGTAATGAAAGATATTTTGAATATGGATATTGAGCGCACAAGCTTTTATTAATAGTTAGATACAGGTGACTTGGAAACAACTTATTTTCTACTTTTTAGTACATTAAAGCTTATTTTTAAAAAGTTTTTTTTTATATAATTTTATTTTCTACTTTTTAGTCTTCCATAAATTCAATTTTAGAGCTCTGAAATTTTTCGCAAAAAGAATTTTAAACTTGCAGAGCAGTACACAATATTTAGGGTATTCACAGTGTTTCCTATCGTCATATGTCATATCCTCAATTTAACAAATAATACGTGGCATATTTGTGACGCGGTGAGTTGTTGCTATTTTGCCAGCAGGGCGCGGCAAGTAAGTTCCTATCGTTTTTCATTCATGTGTGGTGTACCTATAATTATAAACTGAAGCCCAAGTGTGTAGTTGCTTGAAAAGTGCCACGCCCCTTGTCCTACGCCCATAAAATTTTACCAGTGGGACGACACATCCAAGAGGCGACTGCATACGAAATTTCAATGCTGCACGACCTTTAGTTCCAAAGCTAATCGAGATCAAAAATTTTGTTTGTATGGGCGGTGCCACGCCCCCTTATCCAGTGCACGCCTTATTTTCTCAGTAGAAGGATATGGATATGTAGTAAGTTCCTACCGAGTTTCATTGATGTGTGATGTGTAGGTCTAAAGTTATACACGAATCTGGAGTTGATAAAAAAGTGCCACGCCCCTTATCTTACGCCCATACAATTTTACCAGTGGGACGACACATCCAAGAGGCGACTGCATACGAAATTTCAATGCTGCACGACCTTTAGTTCCAAAGCTAATCGAGATCAAAAATTTTGTTTGTATGGGGGGTGCCACGCCCCCTTATCCAGTGCACGCCTTATTTTCTCAGTAGAAGGATATGGATATGTAGTAAGTTCCTACCGAGTTTCATTGATGTGTGATGTGTAGTTCTAAAGTTATACACAAATCTAGAGTTGATAAAAAAGTGCCACGCCCCTTATCCTACGCCCATAAAATTTATTGATTCATGCATTGTCATGGTGGTTACGCATGTATGCAAAGTTTCAGATCTCTAAGTAGTCGGGAAGTGGGTGAAAAATTTATTACTAGATTCCACTACATACCGGATGTGAAGTTAATATAAAGCTTATAAAATGAAAGGAACCTTCCTACTTAAATTCGAAAATTGTGAAATTAAAGCAGCAAACGAAACCTTTCTAAATATTAAAATTAGGGCATATGACAAATTTATCCTGCCAAACCTAATTACTAAAATCAAAGAAAACCCAAACTCAACCAATACTTCCCTGGAACTTGAAAATTTGTATTTAAAACAACTGAAACATGACGACTATATTGAACTACTGATAAATAGATATAAGAGCACACACATAATTAGTTTAAGTATAGACGTTACAATAATAATTCTTATAGTTATAGTCACACTCATCCTAATTTGTATTATCAAACATAAACAAAAACTCTATATATCACCCGACACTCAAACAACAATCGCAAACGTGCAGACAGGCCCATTCTTACAGATTAGGACACCACACCCTATCAACAATACCGATTGGGGACAATCGACTTAAGGGGGGAAGAGTTAACACACGCCGTGTCAACACAACAACAACAAGTTAACACGCGCGGCAAGCTGCACCAGCCAGCAACAAAATCACGGGATTGCACCATCACCCGTAGCATCGAACTCGAATTGGCGAATTCGGCTGACTCCCGTAGCAAGTCAGCAACCCAATTCCAACCACACTGACGAGTAAGTCAGTAAGTCAGCAACCCAATTGGCAACAGTTCGATTACCACACCGTCATCAGTTTCAGGCACTGGGTCACGCCGTCATACAACACCTTAGAATAAGTATAAAATAAGCACTTCGCACTTGTAAAATTGTCTTTCAGTTACCGAATAAAGCAGTGGACACATCGTCCCGTAACAAAAATTAAAAATCTCCTCTTTCCTTGAGTGTTTCACGGAGTGGGACGCTAACTCAAGATGGAGCAAAATCCAGGAACACTAAACCTAGTGAGAGTTTCCCTGAGTGAAACACTAACTTACCTATAGCCACACTTACCATTTCTGTGCACGGGCCTTAAGCGTCAGTTGCAAGTAAAATTTGAAAGTAAAAACGCCTTTTACTTAAAATCTATAAGTGGCGCAGTCGGTAAAAAAAACCGCAAGAAGTGTTGTAACGTAGAAATTTTAAAATCAGAAATTTCGCAGAAACAACACTCGGTTGTGAAAATATTTATATAACGAGAAACAAAGTGAGCCGTAGTAAAATATACCGGCCACAAAGAGACATCGTTAAACAAAAGTTTTTGGAAGAAAAGCGGCAAAATTCAACGTTCCAATCCGAGAAAAGCAGCCTTTGATCGAAATAGAGAAGGCAATATGGCAGAGCAATAAATTACACAATGTTTGAGGACGCTGACCACTATCGTTCAACAACAAAATCAGGCTCAAACCAGCAGAGCACGAATTGAAGCCGATATAAAATACTTGCCAGTTTTCCAAGGAGAGTTAGGAACTCTGCCTTCATTCATTTCGTCGGTAACCCGAGCTCTGCAGGACCATCCTGGCAACGAAGACGCAGTTTACCAGATAATATTCAACAGCAAAATACAAGGAGTGGCGAAGAACGTTGT
The DNA here is from genome assembly GCA_963457695.1 of Neria commutata. NCBI lineage: Eukaryota > Metazoa > Arthropoda > Insecta > Diptera > Micropezidae > Neria > Neria commutata. The sequence goes on along the minus strand of OY735247.1, from coordinate 20,437,917 downwards.
AAATGTTAATCCCCCTACAACGTGGGAAGATTGCAAGAGGCAGCTAAAACAACATTACAATTCTAAATTACTGCAGAATTGCAAGCAGAAATACATTTTGTCTGGTACCTTTTTTTGTTTTGTACCTCTACCTTTTTGCTAAAGCAACAGTTTTTTCGTTTGAGTTCGGTAGCGAACTAGCATAAGAAAAAGTTTTAAGTCAGTCTTAAGATTCAAAGCAACCAAAACCGCTTTTTATAAATAAAATATCGGTATTTGGTTTTTTCAATCAAAGTATCTGAAGATACTAGAGAAAATTTTTTTATAAATTAAGTATCGATGTTTAATTTTTTCAATCAAAGTATCTGGAGATACCAGAAATAATTCGCGAGTAGCAGGGGCGCCTGGAGAGAGGCCGTACGTCAGGCTGTAACCCGGTAACGGGTTGTCCTGACCAACTTAAGTAAGAAAAACTATAAGAACTGAACCATAAGACTGTCCCCAAATTGAAAACCTTTACTTCTGTCAACAAGCTAAAGGATAGAAACAATTCCCCCAAAAATAGAACTGGATCAAAAATCATTTAGTACAAAAATTGTAAATTGAAAGTTAATGGAACTGAATAGAGCAGTTCAAATAAAAGTTATTTTGATATCTCTAATATTGTCGTTCCGGAACCAAGAAAATTGCACAGAACTAATAACTTTGCCTAAATCAAAAGATTTTACTTTTAACAATAAGTTTCAAATAGTACAAACCATTTCAGACCAACTTGTAATTCACAGCTACATAACATAGTATAAGTTAACATGCCAGCATAACTTCCAGTAAGCAAATTGCGTGGACGGGAATCTTATACTTTGCACGAATTGCAAGATAAACGATTTTGTCCATGCAATTCTGACAGCAATGTTGTGGTGCCAACAATTCGCCGTTGTCGAATTATATGGAAACTACAACAGCGGCAATAACTGCAGCGTCGGCGCAATTCTCTGTGGCAGCGGCAGCTAGGGTAGACTTAAGCCGAAATGTTAGACTTTAGTTGGTTTTGGGTATTCAAAATAAATTCATTGTCGACTCCTCACTTTCAAAGTGCAGAATTTCTTAATTTTTCTTATTTACATACATACTTATATGCAAGTTAACAACCCTTGAATCCCCCCGACACCGCGACACAGAAGACGCTGTCTCAGCAGTTCGTTCCAATGTAGTTGTTCTGGGAACTTCACTGGGCCAGTCGGTTACCGCGAGAAATGTGCGCGAGTTACGTCCCAACCTACAGCGGTGACGTCACACACGCCCCCACCACCTGTCAAACCACCAAGAATGCCGACCCAGCCAGTGTAGCGCAGCTAAACTTAAACAAGCAACCAGCGCATTGCACTTATTACAACAACAACATACATATGCAATGAGAGCAACAGACAGCCGACGCAGCAGACCTAGTTTAAGTTATTTTGTCAATTTAACCATTTTAATTTAGCAATAAGTAATCAGTTTAATCAGCACCTTTTTATTCAGCATATTTTGTCAATCGTAGGTTTCATTTTAAGTAAAGCAACTTAATAAAATCATAATTGTACTCGTGACCCAACGAATAACTTGAGTTTTGAATAAGGCAAACTGAGGATGATAATTCATTAAAGTGTTAAAGTGTTTATATAACTAAAAGGATAAAGTTACGGATAATAACATAAACCATTTATGTTTTGGATACCTACATCTTTCAAGACGTAACTCGCGTCAGCATTTTCTCATGCTGCGCTGCGTACTTACCGGGCACGGCAACAACAACCATAGCAGGAGCAAGCGATGTAACAATAACAGGTGCATCAATGCAACAACAACATCAACTGCAAGCAGTATCGCCAAATTGTGTCAGGGTAACAATCTTCCAGGATCTTCAAGAAATATTAAGGAAATATGCAAATAAGTAAGCAAATTCAATTAACCCAATTCAAAGCGAACAACAATGTTGAGGTTGACGACTTGCAGCATTGTTGACGTGGAGAAATCTGATATACATATTAATGTAAACGCTTTTGCATAAGCACAAAATCAGCATTAAAAACTTCGCTGACAAAAAGTCATTGCCCAAACGCAGCAAACGTCAGCGTCGACATCGCTTCCGTTGCTTGTCCTTGGTAGGAGTTACGGCGAGCTTTTCGCTAGCACCAGCAACGTGGGGAGCGCAAAAGCTTATGCACGCTCGGGCCAGCGCTATGTGTGACCAGCCATCATCGTGGGAGTGCAGTGCCAGCAAAAGTAGGGCTTATCATTAATGTAGTGTATCTATAGCCACACTTACCATATCTATGCACGGGCCTTAAGTCTCAGTTGCATATTTATAATGTAAACAAACGGCATTGCACTCAATGTCAAGAACACGGCCCGCATGCATAATTTCGTGCATGTAGGCCATTCCACAACTATCGCGCTTGCACGAGTTACGTCTCCTACTACACTCACTCCTACGGCACTTAACGATGCTAAAACATAAAACCGACGCATACACTTAAGGCCTAAAAAGCCAAAGAACCTTAATTGTGCCAATTATTACAAAACCATTTCGGCCCCAAGCATGCTTAAATTGCAATAATACGAATAACCTAATTATTAATGCTTACTATTATTTCCATAAAATTGTAATAGCGATAAATGCTTATTTTGCATTTTTTTAAATGATTATAAATAGCTTTAAGTCAAAGAAACAATTTAATAAAGAAAGTGAAGTGAAACAAGCAAGGTGTATTTTTTTTTTGCGGTCACTATCACAACTCATGTAATTCACGCGAGTTACGTATAATCTCCCGTATACGCAACCAATCTCCCCGGATCTCCAAGAGATAAATAGAAAATATGTTAATAAGTAAACAGGGTCAATAAACTTAATTCAAAGCGAACAGCAATGTTGAGGTTGACGACCACAACATTGTTGCAGTGGAGAAATTTTATATTTTAAACAAAAACGATAATTCAGAATAAAAAACTGCATCGACAAAATTCATTGCATAAGCACAAAGTCAGCAATAAAGACTTCAATGCCAATAAGTCATTGCCCAAACGCAACAAACGTCAGCGTCGACAGCGCTGCCGTAAATTGTGCTTGGTAGGCAATTAATGAGCAAATAAATAAGTTATAATAAGCCATTGTAATTTAGTCTTAAGACCAGCAGCGACTTAAACAGTCGATTAAAATAAAAATCTTGTGTCTTTTTCTTATAAAAGTATCTGTAGATACGAAGGAAAAAGATAATTCGCGTATAAAAGCCAAAAGTAGGGAACGTCCTAAACGCTAGGGACTTCTGCCAGGGTTCTGTTCTCCATTCATACCTACAGGCACATCACTTAACTACCACATCAAGGTAGATTTAAGATTATAAGGTTAGATTTTTGAGTTATAAGGCAGCAGCATTGGAATAAAGACCTTTGAAAGAATAAATCAAGTTTGCGCTTTTTTGACTTAGCAAGAAGCTTCCGAAAAAAAGTTAACTAGCACCAGTTACGTTACAGTCCCGGAAGACTGCAGCGTCACTTCAACCGACCTACATCAAGGCCGAATCACTTGACAATGTCATGCCGATAAATTGGTCAGCATAACAAAAAAACGCCAAAAGATTTTAAGCTATATTAAGGCTTGGCGACAAATAAAGAAGCAGTTCATATTCTACCACCAAAGAACTCACAAGTTTTTCTTTCTACGAGAACAACATAACTGGCGCAGTCGACAGAGATATTTCTGAAGAAATATCGGAAAAGGACCTTTCGCGAAGTGTTGTAAATTCCTGTTTGAAGACAGTAGAAAACTCCGCACCGCGAATAAAAAGTGAAAAAGTTTTAAAATATCGTTCCAAAGTTTTAAAGTTCTAAAAGTTCCTGTCTAAAGACGGAAAAAGAAAACAAACCCGTGAACGCGAACATTTTTCAAAAAATTTATTTTGTCTGAAGATAAAGAAGCAAGCAGTAAGAAGCCGCATCAACAACAAAAAGTGAAAGCAAACTGTAAGAAGCAGCCATGGAGAACCAACAACAACAAGAACAACGACCGCAACCCTACACAATCACGGAAAGCGAGCTTATTAAGGAGGCATCAAGGATAAAAGAGTTCCGTGGGAACAAGTCAATTGATCTCTCCACCTTCGTGAAGGAAGTGGAGATAATGCTGCAACTGTTTGCAGACAACCCACAACTCAGGAGCTACATCTATCACCGCCACGTAAGAACAAAAATACAAGGACCAGCACTACAGGCAATACGGACGCTAGGAGCCAACGCACCGTGGGAAGAAGTTAAAGAGGAGCTGGTGCGCAACTTCGGAGTCAGATCAACCTACCATCAGGTGTACCATCAGGCGCTGAGCACAAAAAATATTAATATCAAATAGACTTCTGACAATACTAACACCCACAACGACGGCATCACTAATAATTGACAGATTAGATGTCATAATAAAACCCCTCAAATCCCCATTATACCCCTTAATTAAATTCCCTACCACATCCACTGCACTTTACATATATAGCATAGCTTGCACTTCTGGCACGTGCCAATTTATCGTCTATTGAACCCCACTCACTCTTTTCGCAACACATTGGCTTGCAATATTTCAATGCCATTTCACAATATTTTGTCTTGCAATATTTCAATCCCATTTCACAATATTATGGCTTGCAATATTTGAGTAAACAATTCCCAAGAATTGTTTACGACCGAAACTGCATACTTTCACATTACAACATATTGACCCGAAACCAAATATGCAAGATAGGAAATTTACATTATTATAAGTAGCTGTAAGATATTGTAGCAAGTTCAGTTGGAGTTGTTCGGACACACAGTCCAGGTGTATTAGTGAAGTTCTAAAGCTTAAAAGTTGGGAAAAAAGATACTAAAAGCAAAAAGTGTTAAATTGCAAATCAATAAATAAAACAATAAAAAAAAAACCGTTTGTGTTTTTTTTTACTCTCCACAATTTAAAGGAGAAAAGTATTAGACAGCAACAATGGATTTATAGAAGTGAAACTGGACGACGTTCAATTAATTAAAAACTACAACATGATTTTGCACATAATCGACCCAGAAGCTATCTCTACGATTCTTCAATCAGCCAAACCTAGGGATTTGTCAGGCCTTTACTTTTTCTGATCGCACGATAGCGTCCCACACCACATGGCGATCCTGCTTCCCACACCACATGGCGATCCTGCGGACATGTTCCTAGGACTTTTTTGAGACGAAATACTGAAGAAATTCAACAAACCCGATCATGCCAACTCGGCCCTTGGACTTTTGAAGGCAACAAGAAGCAAATTTCAAAAAGCACCTGCCGATGAGACAACACCGTTGCAGGATGATACTGTTTAACTGGGCCGGGAATTTTTCTGATTTATTAGAAATAGCCAATGTACTGGCGTCCGCGAAAACTCTGAACTAGAAAGACAATCCAAAATTTTAATCCTGCAAGCTCGGACCAGGGAGACTCTTTAAAAACTGACCGAAAACAAAATGCCAAAAAGAAGGACGTACTCAAAAAACGTGGTTCGCTTCGAGCCACAACGCTGCTACGAAGAAGAAGACGACAGCATAAAACAATTGCAAGCGTTAAGAAGACTGTGAAAATGGATTGGCATGGAGCGAGAGCCAACCATGGAAGACGTAAAAATTCCAGTATCCTTGGAAGAGGAAGCCTGGCGAATGGTCAGAATGACCGACAAATTTTAAAAACGCAGATTACGCTTCCAGTCAACAACTACTACTGAGGACACCAACACGAGTGGCATCCAAAGCAACACAATGTAATCGAATTATGCAGCACGGCGAATGTGCATAACTTCGCAAAAATTTTTAACATTTACATACATTTAAAATTTTTTTATCTACTATAATTATTAAATTCATTACATTATTCATTTTCTCTTCATTAATACATATAATACACTTATAATAATTATAAGATTTTTCTCCAAAAATGGAAAGAACAAAAATTTTGACCATTTTCATACATTTTCTAACGATTACGAAAATATGTAAATGAAAGTATGAACATTTAAGCAACTTCCTTTAAATATGAACATTTGAAATTGTTTAAACATTACGGTAGGTATTATGGTGCGCATAAAACGTAAATTCAGACATGGGCTAAAATCAAAATTGTATGAAAAACGTATTTTTCCATTAATATCAACTAGATGATGTGTAATATGTATTTCTTTTGGTTTGCTATTTTCTATTATGGTATCATCAAAAACCAACAATTTAAACAAATTTTTTTAGGTTAATATTAAAATTTTGCAACTTATGGCAAGAATCATAAAAATTTGCATTAAAAATTAATAACGTCCTGGCAAACCATGACAGAAGACATTACAAACATAATAGAAAATTTTTGTCAGAACGTAAGGCTTTCCATGAGCAGTTGTTGCATCAACAAATTTCACTAAAATCACTTTTTCAAGAATTTTCTCTCAAATAAGAAATTACAAACTACATTACGGCACTGAATTTTACTGTCGATGTCGGAACAGAGTTCATCAAGATGTATTAACGAAAATCTTTGTGGGAAATTTTCAGTTAATATGCAAGTTTAAGAAGAATTTGATGGCCTAATTTAATGAGGTTCGAAACGAAGATGTTACTAACTTCATTATGAGTGTACTAGTGCGTGAGGAAACTAGAAAAATTAAGTTAAAATTTTTGGTTACAAGGAGCAAAGAGTAATAATGAGTAGAAAAAGAGCGAGCAAATGAACGTTAAGGGTACCCAAAGACGCGTAAATATGAACGGCATACCCCCAAAGGAGAGTCATGACCTTCACATTTGGGAATGCACGTCCATGAACGACGTCAAGAATTTAAGAAAACGAATGCTATATCAAAGAAAGAGGTTGGCCGACCATAAAACTTATTGAAAAATTGATAATATTTGTGCACGGAGCATGCTAGTGATGACCCTTCTTGCCAAGGCGAGATGTTGGAGAAGCTACATTGCTGTTAAAGGAAGATGAAGAAATGAATAAGAATTTTGTGCACGGAACATGTTAGTGATTACCCTTCTTGCCAAAGTGAGTTGTTGGAAAAGCTACATTGTTGATTGAAGAAGTTCCAGGAGCTAGCCCTGAAGAAAACTGATTATAGTTTTAAAAATATAAAAATGAATGCATTCGATATAATGAAATAAAGATATAGAAAGACTCGCCAAAGAAAAATTAAAATATTAAAGCTCCAAAAATTAGAAGAAAATATAAATTGAAAGGGAATATCAGGCCTTTATTCTTTTTGGTATCCCTTCAGCTTCTAACACCACATAAAATAAAAATTCCATATAGTAGTGCAATTCAAAGAAGAATTAGCACAAATGATAGAAGGAACAGGCATAACTCACGCACAACAAAAAGCATACGCACGAAAAAGTACAGTCCGTACAATTAGTATTGAGAAACAAAAAAAAATTACTTGCATAAAAATACGGAAAAACACCCCTTGATTTGAAGCACATTTTTTTCCTTCTTCCCAAGTCAATGTTTCAGGCCCAGTAATTTCAAGAACTACAGCCACATATTGTTGAATATGAGCTAACAAATTTTCAAGTGGCGCATCCAATTGAGAGCAAGGATGCCAAAACAGTCGCGACCACCCTTGTTGAGCAACTCGTGCTCAGGTACCACTGTTTCAAAACACTTAAATCTGATAAGGGCACACATTTCATAAACACACAAATACGGAACATATGTGGACGATTGTCACATTATTGCTTCACTTGTAACACGAAGCCCACACATGGAAACAAAATACGACAGATTGGGGGACACTTTGAAAAGAGCAACAAATAGCTCTATAAAGTTGATAACAAAATAAAAAGAAAAATAATACAAATGCACTTAAAGAAATACATAATAGCCCAATTCACAATCTTGTGCAAATGGTCTGGGATTTTTGCAATTGACAGTTGCACAAGATTGTGAATTGGGCTAATAATAATCTTAAGAAATATCTAGGTAACTTTACACAGTAAAAATACTAAAGTAAGAACACAAAAACAAAATACTAGAGTACTACACATATAAGTTAACACAGCACCTCCAAGCTCTGCCTGCCCAAAAGTGCTGACGCCATGCCCATGCATTGACTGCATGGAAACCAAAGTCCGAGCGTAAGTATCAAGTTCAGAGTCACATACGTACCAGCTCTGCCCGCCCAAAAGTGCTGACATGCACTGGAATACATACAGCCCGGACTGCACGCGTATCCAGTGCAGTGCCATGGACGGACCAACAGCAGGCCATCGTGGGAAACGCAGCGTCGGCAGATTTAACTTTAAGCAGGGTAGGCGATAAGCTTAGATGTAAGTTAGGGAAGAGTAAGCTGGGCACTTTGGCAGCCCAGCAGTAGGAGTAAGTAATAAATTTATAACGTTGAAGAACTCTTTGGGTTTTTATTTTACTTACAGGAATAGGAAGAAGGGCCAGTTGCCGGCCCCAACTTTAATTCTTTTGGAGTCCCTCCAGGGGGACTCCTTAACTGGCGCCCGAGCAGGGACCCGCTTAAAATGCGGGTGTCCTGGGAAATGTCCTGCGAAGACTAAGCGCTGCGAATCCGAGCCTAACTAAGCCGGACCCTCCAGCAAAGTGATTGTGATAAAAGTGCGTAAGGAAGCTGTTTGACCGGAAGAAAGGAAGTGCAAGGGAAATTTTTGAAGTTGTGTTTTCAAACCACGGTGGATTAAAGTGAAACAAATTGAAGAAAATTTTCGAATGAGTGTTCGTGAAAGGATTTGAGCTTGCAGGCATTTTTTTTAATAAGTGTTGGTGAAACTTGTTCAATGGTACTAAATCAGAACGAAATTTTAAACGAAAACCATCTGAATTAAAGGAAATATTCTTTAAATAAGTGTTCGTGAAATTTTCCTAAACTGAAATTAAATTCAAATGAATTGACATCGCGTTGATTTGAAAGGAATTTTTTTAGAAAGAAATGTTCTTTTAATAAGTGTTCGTGAAATTTTTCCAAACTAAGGTGAAATTCAAGTGGGGGTGATGTTAATTTAAAAGGAATTTTTTGGAAAGTGCTCGTGAAAATTGTAAATTAACAACAAAATTTTGGAATTTATTAAAATTAAACCAAAGACCAGCTTAAAACAAGAATTGTCTGCAAGTGGATTTTTCAAGTGTATAGTAATCGAACCTGAGTGACCAACTTCAAATGTTTCCCTTTCCTGTAGAAGGTTGAAGAGTGTTTCCTGCACGAAAGGTCACGTGAAATGTCACTGTCTTCGCAGCCCAGGCTAACGGCCCTTGATCCGTGTGATGGTTGCGCGAACGGTGGTTGGTACGCCCATGTGGGTGCACTTTGTCCATACCCATAAGACCATGGCAAATATTCCTTCCACCGCAACTTCCAACATATCCATAAGAACATGATGGAGATCACGAAGGATAAGGTGCTGTTGTGAAGTCAGTCGTGCCATTAGTAGGTTGAAAGCAATTGAGTTGCGGACGACTAAAAAGGAGCAACACGACCCTTCCTTGGCCGATTTTCACAAAATGAAAAGACTAATGTAAGACGGAACACCCAAGCGGTACATGTCGCCGTTCCCATAAGAACACGGTAAAGTTCCCGACCTTTCTTTTTTTTTTTAAACCTGCCAACGAAAGTCGGCGAGAAATTTAAATCTAATCATATTTCTTTTGATTGATTAATGATTTCTTTTTTTTTATATACAGGAGAGAGTGAGAGAGAAAAAATGATCAAATTGTGAGTGCCGAAAGAAATTTTGCCAGTGCGAGGAATTTTACCATTGATTAAAGCCGAATCGTGCGAGGAGTGATTGCGAAGAATCTTACTATTTGAAACTAAACTTTGCCAGTGCGAGGAATTTTACCATTGATCACTATTTGAAACTAAACTTTGCCAGTGCGAGGAATTTTACCATCGATCAAAGCTGAATCCTGCGAGGAGTGATTGCGAAGAATTTTACTATTTGAAACTGAACGTGAATTAAACGGTAAGTGAATCCTTATTCCTTATTCATGGAAGCCCTGACTACTTCAGTGACCGAACTAACGGGGGCGACAAACGCCATCTTGGATTAGCTTAGGGCTTTAGAGAACCGCCTTACTAAGATCGAGAGTGTGGGGTCGGACCCCAGTAACACCCTCTTAGCGGCAATCCAGAACTTGGATGAAAGGGTAAAAAACTTTGAGAGTTTAGGCAGTACGGCGGACCCACTTGCTGCACCAAGGCCAACAACGCGGGGGCCCAGGACCGAGCAAGAGTTGAAGGAAATTGGTAGGCTTCCATATTGTGTAAAAGAACTATAAATTTTTGAGGGAAATCCGGCCCAATACATCTCTTGGGTCCACAACGTAGAAGCGATCCTTAGAGATTACGAGTTGATAAGGGGCAAACCCCTTTACCGCTCGATTTTGCAGCACATTAGGCAGAAAATACGAGGAAGAACATTTGGAAAATATAGACACAGTTTTTGGGAGACTGGCAGATGCCAACCTGAGGGTAAATCTCGAAAAGACAAAATTCATGAAGACGGACGTGGAATTTCTCGGCTACATTATCACTGCAGATGGCATTAAGCCTGACCCAAAAAAAGTATGCGCAATCCAAAGCTTATCGCCACCAGAAACGTTGAAGGAGCTAAAAAGCTTCCTTGGTATGACTTCCTATTACCGCAGGTTCATTCGCGATTACGCAAAAATATCAAAGCCACTGACGAACCTTACCCGAGGCGAGAATGCTCAGATCAAGGCTAGTCAGTCTAAAAATGTCCGTATTATCCTCGAGTTGGCTGCCTTGAAGGCCTTCAATGAACTTAAAGAGCTTCTCACCTCACCAGATATCCTTGCCTTCCCAGATTTCGAAAAGCCATTCAATTTGACAACGGACGCGTCAAACTATGCGATTGGAGCTATCTTGTCCCAAGGAGAGCAGGGCAAAGATATGCCGATAGCATACATCTCCCGCTCCCTCAACAAGACCGAGGAAAACTATGCGACCAACGAAAAGGAGATGCTGGCAATTGTGTGGTCCCTCGATAATTTACGATCCTACTTGTATGGTGCAAAAAAGATCCGCATCTATACGGATCATCAACCTCTCACTTTTGCTTTAGGAAATAGAAATCATAACGCAAAATTGAAAAGGTGGAAAGCCAGGATCGAAGAGTACAACCACGAATTGATTTACACCCCTGGTAAATCGAATTTTGTGGCAGATGCTCTGTCAAGGATGAAATGTCAGTATACTCATACATCGGGGCTTCACATGCTAGCCTGCGACGATCAGGGGGATTCTACCACTGAAACGGCCAGCGAGGCGGGAGCCGACCCTTCGGGAACGGTAACAGCAGGTAGGGGTTCCACCACCGACTCAGCAAGCGAAATCGGGACGATACACAGCGCGGAATAGGACAGCTCAGACCTAATATCCCACGTTGAGGCACCCCTAAACGTTTTCAGAAACCAAATAGTTATTCGAGAGGGCAAAGAATTATTATGTACCGAAAATCCGCATAAAGGATATACTCGCCACTATGTCACACTGAACGCAGTAACAAGCGACGCACTGGTGAGCGTATTGAAGGAACGGCTGAACCCATCGGTGATAAACGGCATCAAGATCCCGGAGAATCTACCTTGAGCATTTCCTCTATTATAAACTACGAATTACGCAAAGGTTGGTAGAAGATGTTGCCAACGAAGATAGAGTGTGTCTTATAATCGAGGAGGCGCACAAAAGAGCTCACAGAAACCCCTTGGAGAACAGGGATCAAATCCTTGAGGAGTACTATTTTCCAAGGATGACCAGCCGGGTAAAAGAGTACACAAAAGCATGTGAGGTTTGTCGGCTTAGCAAGTATGATAGACACCCCTTCGTTCCGAAATTAAAGAACACCTCCGTTCCGAAATACCCCTGTGAAATCCTTCATGTAGATATTTTTGAGATACAAAACGAAAAATTTCTCAGCTGTCTCGATAAATTTTCAAAATTTGCCAAATTCTTTCACATTAAAAATAGGTCTGCAATACACTTACGCAGTAAGTTTTCTAAAGCCCTCCATTATTTCACAGCGCCAAAAATTATCGTTACAGATAACGAAAGAAGCTTTGTTAGCCCAGTGGTCTCCAACTACATAAGGGGCCTTGGCATAAAGCTTTATCAAACCCCAATCCAAAGGAGTGAAGTCAATGGCCAAGTCGAAAGGCTCCACTCCACCATTTTGGAAATATACCGTTGCTTACAAAAAGAAATTCAAAACACAAGTCCGAAAGAGCTGGTCTATATCGCCGTGGACCGTTATAATAATACGATCCACTCCATAATAAGGAGGAAACCGAGCGATATTTTTTTCAACAGAACACAAAGGATAAATTACCAGCAGTTAAGGGATTTCCGGGGAAAGGTGTATGCAGAGGTTAGATCACAAATTGAAAAGAAACAAGAATTGCGTAATTCTCGCGTTAACAAGAAAAGACGAGACTCTGGCAAATACAGGCAAGGCGACGTGGTTTATGTGAGGGACAAGCAAATTAGGGGAAAGCACAGACCACTCTATAGGAAAGAAATAGTCGACAAGGACAATAGGGTGACCATTGACACCGAAACGGGAAAAAGGATTCACAAAATCCAGTTGAAAAAAATTTAACATTTAATATTTATATTCTTTTTGTTTCTTATGTAAATCTATTATACACTCGCGCGATAGTGATCACCGTACGATCGATCGTAGCAAAAATCCATTATTATTATTACATATAAGAAATCCGTGCATCCACAGGATTCGGTTGTGAAATATGTATAAAGAATACTAAAGAATGGTCAATGGCATTCCTAAAAAATATTATACGCACACATGTATGGCATTCCTAAAAAATATAGAGAATACTTATGAAATTCCTCACAATTATACGCACACACGTATGACATTCCAAAAAAAAATTATACGCACACACGTGTGGCATTCCTAAAAATATAGAAGTACTTATGAAATTTCTCACAAATATATAAAGGAAATACTTATAGAATTCCTATAATCATGTGCACAAACGGTGCAATAAATTCCCAAAAAATAAGATGAAAAAATATATATTGCAATTTGGCACAAGAAGCTTGCATGAAGCTTAAAATGCCACATATGTATTGCATATATGAGCTTGAAAGAATACAGGCCATTAATGAAAAAAAACTAGTAATGAATCAGAATTTGCAAAATATGAAAATGGTTTAGATACTATGATAAAAAATCCCTTATGAAAAACTTTTTTAATTTAATACTGCCAATTAAGCTAAGCTAGAAAATACTAACTAAATAACCCAGGCACAGTAGCCAAATTAAAATTTTAAAAAGAAATTAACTAGTTTCCTATCTTTCTTTTGGAAAAGGTGCATAGCACCAAATAAAAATAATTTTTTTTAACAATTTAAATAAAAAGACTTTTAACTTGCATAGGAGCAATGTAATTTCTGAACAATCAACACAAAATCAATGGAAATCGACCACATTGAAAATGAAGGAGACGAGGTAAATTTTCAGTTAATGGCTAATAGACTAATTTACCGATAGTAGAAATCACAATTGGTAATATGTATAGTTAAGTAATATAATAAAGTAAGATGTTTGATGGATACAGGATCTTCAACGGTTCTGATTGACAAGGACATACTTTCACAATACAATCGAACGAAATTGATAAAACCTTCCAATACACTTCGTGGACAAACAACAGTCGACCACGAAAACATTACAGCAGTACCCACAGAATTGAATGATAATAATCTCATGAGTTGGAAACTGATGTCTTTCAGAAATAAAACATTCGATGGTTTCATAGCATAGAATATACTAAAAATATTAAAAGCTTATATTAACGTAGACGAAGATTACATTGAACTAAGCAAAATAGAATATAATTTGTACATGCTTGTACTAAATTGAAATACTCTTTGCTTGCTGCCAATAGTCAAAATAGTCATATGATTGTCAGTTTGCACAATATGTCGCATTATTCTTCGATTTTGAGATATTTTTTTCTAGTTGAAATATAAGTAAAATTTTCTTTTAGACAACACATATTTTTAGTCAATTATACGGGGAAACCAATTTACAGCGCTCATTTATGTGCTCATATTTTATAGCGATCTATAGGAACGACTAAGCAGTGAAACCAAATAACCGGGGGTCAATTAAGCGGGAATACTTTTATGTCAATTTACCACCTACATAGTAGGCAAAACTCGTTTTAATGTTAGGAGCGTATAGACCAGGGGTGGCCAACCCAAATGATCTCACAGGCCGCACGGAAAATGTTCGGAAAGGGCCGCACGCGGGTTGGCCACTGCTGGTATGGACAAAACATTTCTCTTGAAGCCCCCAGAGTGCAACAAGTTTTTATAACGTCAACTGTTTATTCTTTGTTGACATATTCGAGTTCTTTGACCTCAAACTTGTTCAAGTCAATCAGTACAGGCAAAAGAAAACCTTAGGTAAAACCCACACAGATTATTCTTAGCTTAACTGACATGTGAACATTTATCGTAGAATTTGTATCTTGAATACATTATCTTTATGCATTGGAACTTTTGATCTGGAATCTTAATCTCTATTTCTATACGCTTGGAAATGACAGTAAATTGGATTGACAGTGAATGCACTTAATTGCACTTTTGCTTTGAAATTTTTGACTCACCCGAATATCGGCTTAGACTTATCTACCTGTCTTTCATAGCATAGAATAAAATTAAAGGAGAAAGCAAAATAGCAGGCACATGTTACAAATGTTTTCCGTTTGTTTTTCGACATAAGCAATATGCTACATGTAATAACAAAAGGGGAGAGCAATGAATTCTGTTCAGCCGGAAGAGATCGCGATTAATCCCTCCATGCACCTTGTCGTCAAGACTCTATAGTCCGTTCCCAAGAGCAAAAGGAAAATACAGCTCGCCAAGATATGTTAAGAAGGAAACAAAGATACAAGGTACAAGTGTTTTAGGTTTGGTAACTGTAGGTTTATATTGCATAGATTGGACACTGTGAACCGTGAAGGGACAAATACAAGACAGGAAGAAATAATAAGAGAAATCAGGGAAAATTTGGACGCAGAATGCCGAAATCTTCAAAATATGGAAAAAAGAGGTAGAAATATGATTGGGAATTTGACTGCCGAAGTTAGGAAAGGTTCTACAACTGTATATGTGTCTCTTGTGCTGGGGTAATACAAAAATTAAAAGATAGATTGAAAATGAAATTTAACAGGCCATAAAAACTAGAAAATTTCGTGAGGAGTTTTGAAATAAAATTTTCTATTTTGGTGCTAACTTTGCCAGGGACTTCAATAAATTTAGTTTATGCTTTTATTGCGCGAAATTTAAAAATGAATATTTGTCGTACAACGGCTTAGATTTTTTAGAAATACCAGAATGCGTCAAAGTTTTAAACAAAGTAGAAATTCACTTACCATTTATGGAGATTGGAGCCGTAGGTTGTTATCATCAATGTGGCATGCATAGCTCCTGCATAAACTTATCGCTGGCAAAACCGATTTTAACCATATTCAAAGTTTGCTGGAAACGATAAGCCTTCGGCGCAGACAGTCTCGTAGCATACTTAGCATTTCTTGGGAACAGCATTAAAAGTAATAGCAGGCAAAATTCGGTATGACGATTTCCAACAAACAACCATAAAAATAGAAGAGCTAATAGATGCCAACAAACAACAAGTGCAGATAAACTCCCAAATACAGACAAAAATTAATAATATAACTGACGTGGTAAATAAAATTGTGAAGGAAACTAAGGCGATAGAAATAGAAACAGTAGGACAGTATTATTCTTTCAATCACTTTGGCAAAAATAGGCCTTTTGAATCCGTTAATGCTTGATCACTATGAAACTTGTTCACTCTACGCTGAGCCACCGAGAAGAGAACTCGTCATATTTTCCATTATCTCACAACTTGTATTAAATTTAACTTTGTATTTGAATAAAGTGATCATTAAATAATTTGTATTTAAATAAGTCCAACGAGAGAGTTTCACGTGCAACAATGCATGAAATAAATAATACAAATTTTCCGAAACAAAAGCTTCAAACAAATTGCAAATAAGTTCCTAAACGCTTCCGCAGCTTCCGCTCAGGCAGCTGTTTACGATTTGATGGAAAGAAAATTTATAATAGTCACTGATAACACGCCACGCGTTTCGTTATTTTCACTCCAAAATTCGTCATATGAAATGATACGAATAAGGCTAGAACTGTCGGTATATGATTTTGAAATCGTCTAAAAACAGGGCTCAATTAACACAAATGCGGACGCACGGATGACGGAAAAATATATGGTAAAGTTTTAAGAGCAATGTTACCACAAAAGAAGTTTGATAATACCCAAATTTGGGAATGTACGTTCATTTATGACGTAAAGAATATGATTTAAAAGAAAAAGGCAGGTCTGTAATTAAAAAAATTTATAATGAAGTGCACGTAACGTATAGGACCTTCGGACCTAGGAGAGATGCTGAAGAAGCTACATGGTTTATGAAGAAAAATGAAGATACAGGAGCTAGCACTGAATAAATGAATATTGTTTTGAAACCATATAAAAATGAATGCATTCAAGAAAAAGTATAACGAATTAAAAATGAATAAAGACTCGTCAATCAACATATTTAATATATGGAGCTATAATACATTTGTATGTATGCACAGAACGCTGCAAAGGTTTATGTTCAGTGGGATCACCACTGCATTCCTGCTCAACCCACACTCTCTTCTTACTCTTAATATTCTTTTCCAGTCTATCGTTATATTTCTTTATTTCATACTCCCGCGCCTCCCGCGCTAACCCCATTCTCTGCCGCTCTTTCGTTTTCTCCACTTTTCCCCTCCTTAGACTAAGCTAGCGTTAAGTTGGAATTTTGTTAGGCTATGCTTTAACAGTAAAGCATTAATTGTTTTTGTACATTCAAGGTATTCACACGCGTTTTTACTGGTTACTGGCAATCTCGCTTCTTCTCCGCGCTATCGGCCCACTTACAAGTTTTCAAAGATCTAAGGCCCTTTTCCCTAAATTTACGCGGCCTTTATATCAAAATTGTTCAGTATTAATTGATAGAAGAATTTCACAACCCACGCACAGCAGCTAATTAGGTTTTAGAAAAACGGTCATCAAAATAAAAAATGAGATACCATTGGAAACACATAAGACGGATGGCAAACGGGTTTATAAATAACTCAGTAAAATGCAGGAACAACAACGCCACTCATAAAAGAAAATTTTGTCGTGACTGACACGCCAGCAACAAGTTTCCAGACGGTTTCAATTGACACTGTAGGCCCGCTGAGACGGTTGCAGATACATACGAGTTGCGACAGTGCAATGTGACCTCAGTAAAATTGTTGAGGCGCACCCAATCGAGAGCAAAGATGCCAAAACAATCGCGACCACCCTTGTCGAGCAGCTAGTACTCAAGTACGGTTGTTATCAAACACTTAAATCTGTTCAGGGAACTGAGTTCATAGACGAACGAATGGCCAGCATATGTATGTATGTATGTCAGTTGCTTGATGCGTGGCAGATATTTGCAACCCCATAGTCCCGCCAAACAATCGGCGCGCTTGAAAGGAACCACAGGGTACTTAACGAGTATCTCCTTCCTTTCGCTGAAGGTTACGAATGGGACAAGTCGGTGCCATATTGCTCTTTTGCTTTCAACACAGGCACACACAAACTAGATTAGTTACGAGCATACGAGCTAGTTTTTGGGGAATTATCATCCCTTCCAAATAAAAAATTTATCAAAGAAAACAAAAATTTTACTTGGACAATTACGCAAATAAGCTAAAGATTAGACTCAAGACTTCAATAGATGCGGCTAGATATATGAGCAAGTAAAACAAAAGAGGGAAATAGATTCCGGTGGAAATGTTTGTAACCCGAGTTTAGAAATAGAACATTTAGTGTTAGTATAGTTAGAAAACAGAAAAAATCACAGATGCCACATCATGGACCATACGTAATAGTGAATAGAAAAAAATAAACTACGTAATAAATATAAATGGAAAAGCCAAAGAGCTAATTTGAAGTAAATGAGAATATATTCAGTGTTAATTTTTCTCTTAAGGCTAGGAGTATAGTGTAACCGCTCGTACACCGCCGACCCTAAAATATACCGTCGCTACTATCGTTAACATTATCCACTACAAAATATCAGTACAAGAATAGAATTCCCAAAAACGCAAATGCAGCAATAAACAACTTGCGCTGTACTCAAAGCCAACGAACTGACCATTGTATCCAGTATCACATATCAGTATTCAGAGGAACTTAAAATAAATGTACTCAAAACAATCTGATCGTGCTCAATGACAATTCGTTGGCTCGATTGATGTAATTTGAATCCCGTTTTGTATACAAGCAAGTAGTCTAAGCAAGAGAAGAAATAGGGGAAATAAAATGTTAGTAAAAGTAAATAGAACAAGAATATTATTAGTAGTAGTACCGAGAAAATCATCTGCTGGGACGGTTGTCCTAGGCGCTACAGCTGGTGTTTACTTCAAAAAAATCAAATACACTTCTGTGAAAAAGAAAGTCTTTGAAAACACTATATTTATTCATAACCTCAATTTCTCCCAGTATGTGTGTTTCACATTTCACTTTCGATCGATTTCGACCGAAAGTGAAATATGCAACAGATACACTTTTTTCGCCAGCTGCAAAAAGGGCTACAATTTGAGGTAGTATCTCAGTTTCCTCCAGATAAACTCTTCCACATTTTATTCAGAAAATATTTATTTAATTGTTAATTTCAATTCATTTATAAGGGTATAACTATTTTCATTTTACAATCGCAAGCACAATCCACAACAGTCTTTTTCGTAGTAATTCCTTAATAAATTATACCAATTCAATAAAATTAAAAATTAGTTAGAATTATTTGACCGAATGGAAATTCTAGAACCACATAAATTGGAATAACAAAGAGAAATACAACAATACATGCGAAGATATTGCAGGCGAGAGGCTCGCGGAGAAAATATTTTAATAGTAGTGAGCGTAGGTCTACATACCGAAATCTTATGAGGAGGGTTTGTCTTATTTATGGTTCCACTTTAAAGGTTTACCCCTATCTACTTAATTAAAATAAGAAATTTGTTGAACGTTTATGCATTTTCTTTCAAGCTTAAACTAATATTTACAAAACTATTTTCTTGAAATGAGATTGAGTGCAGTTTATTTGAAACCGTTTGAATTAAATGTAGGCATTGCGTAATCACTTAAAACTGACCCGAAGCATTGATTAAAAGAAGAGCAAGTCGTAAAGACGATAGAGAAGATGTGATTTAAAAACCGACAGCTTTTCTTCATCGAATATAAGTTATTAAATTGCATAAAGCTTCGAAAATACGAAAGCACAGTACGACTTTTAAAATTTATATTTAGCACGTCTGAGAATGGTTAAGCTAAGTATACATACTAGTAGTGATGACGTATTGAAATACATAGCATTCCCAAGTTAAACATAAAGTAGTATTTCACAAATATGTATTCCCGTTCTAATGTTTAACTAATACTAAATAGAGCATAAGCTAACAACTCATTAAATAAAATAAATGTAAATAAAATTTCCAAAAAAAACTTATAAATCAATTCAGGAAGATTCCTACCTTCTGGAGCGTATGCAGTTGATGAGATTTTGCTTTTTTAGAGGGGGACGAGATGTATTGTATAGTGTATGATTGTAGGTGGTAAATGTACGCTTGTTATGTGATTATTGCCTTGTTTTGCTGCTGATGTTGTGATGTCAATTTAGGAACAAGCGCTTATTATGCATTCACACATCGTTAACAAAAAACGTAACAGACGGTTTTTCTTATAGCCCGAAAATATCGTAAAATGAAGAAACTTAATTAAAAGTAATAGGTAGTAATAGTTTTTCAGTCGTTTCACATCTCTCATCTGTTTCTCCGCTGGACTTATGATATTTCATCACTGGCTACGGGCACGTTATTTGGTATAACTTGATGGCCTCTATCTGTAAAAGATTTTAAAGTAAAAGAAGTGATTCAATATTTAAATAAAAATATTTGGATACAAAAGAAGCAGCAAGCACAGTACAATTCAAATTAATTTAAAAGTAAAATTTAGAATATACGAGTGCAACGTAATAACTCCCCTGACATGTGAGTCGGGAATGCTTTAATGAAAAGGAATTCAAGGAACAGTTGCATAGTTTCAGAATTACACTTACATATGTTGAAATTATTAGAATAAGCGCTCAGAGCAAAACCTGAAATACTACCACATAGCCTGAAACACTCGGACGCATAAAAACTTTTATGACATCGCGCTTAATTTGTTCTTGCTTTTTTCTATTTTGCATTTAAGCATTTAAGCCACGAAACAAATATTTTCTAATTTGCGCTGCTGCCGCTGCTGCTGCTCCTTCTGCTGCGGCGGCGACGGAGAAGAAAACTTTTATGGCCCAAATGACATGCCAGATATTCAGCGCATACACTTTTTCCTGCGAGCTATAAAACTCAATTTCAATTGTTGGTAAATTAATTCGATCAAAGCACATTGCATTTTTGTATGTTGCGCTGTTAATATTTCCATATGCAAAATTTTGTTAACATGCATGGCACGCATTTAATTCTGCTAATATGTTGCGCTGTTAATATTTCCATATGCAAAATTTTGTTAACATGCATGGCACGCATTTAATTCTGCTAATATGTTGCGCTGTTAATATTTCCATATGCAAAATTTTGTTAACATGCATGGCACGCAGTTAAAATGTTGCGCTGTTAATATTTCCATATGCAAAATTTTGTTAACATGCATGGCACGCATTTAATTCTGCTAATATGTTGCGCTGTAAAAATTTCTCTGTTAAAATGCAAATTTTGACAACTGTTCTAGCCATTTGCGCCATTTCGCCATTTGCTTCGCGTATATATGCGTATATATAGCATTTGCTATGCAAAAGATTTTTTCGGTATATATGTAGTACTTTGAAGTCGTACGTCATTTCTGATATAGATAGATATAGAATATTAAGCAATGAAATACGAAAGAACAAAATGAAAGCAAAGACTTAATGCTTAGTAATTATGTAAGTATCGTTAGTTATATCTTTTGCTTTTCTACGATATTGCAAGGAAAGAACAGTTTTCTTTATGACATTGAAAGGAATATATACATATATATTTATATTTCAGAATCAACTTATGTAAACAACTAAGCATCAGCATAATAATGTATTAAGTTTTAATAGAAAATAAATTATGACAGCTATGCAAAATACTACAAATCGATTTGATTCGATTCAAAATTCTTTAAAACAGAGCTGTCGATATGTAATCGATGAAAGTAGTTTCTGTTGAAAAATTGCACTAGCATTGAGTAAATCCAACCAAGTATTATGAACATAGACGTCCCCAAGACAAATTGTCAAACGAGGCGGATTTTGGATTAGTCAGTACAATAGCCATAATAAAATGAGAAAGCAGAAAGCAAATTAGGAAGGACTGAATGAAAAAAATGTATAAAGCTTGTGATATACTCTACTCGAATTCGTATTTAAGTTTGACTTTGAATCGTTCCATGAAGTGAATTTAAAATATCGAGTGAATTTAAAATAGGAATAGTTTGTATAGATTAGTGTTCAAACTAAGCATGCTATAAAGTTCTATTAATTACAACTAATTCTCACTTGTCTTCTCATATAATTTTAAGCAATAAATAATACAGGGACTTTTCCAAAGAATGTTCCCCAGCCTAATTTACTAGTTTATTCAAACGTACGCAAACAAAAATTAAAACTATCTAAGCACATCAGAAACGAAAACAAAAAGAACCATTCTATTTCTGTTTATTGCAACGACAGTGATGAATTTAAGTTGGCTCATTTAAATAAAGGGCACAGAGTACAACTAGCTTTACATCTATAGTTTTGAGTATGTTTCTAAATACTATATGTATAATATTTTAATAGATTAGTTGTGAAAACCTTATAACAAAAGAATCCCTTTTAATGCCAGACTGACAATTCTACGAACATTCTTTACTTCAAAGGGAAATTTAAAGTTATATTAAATGAAGAACTTGATGAGCTTCATTTTGGCAGCATGATAGATTATAGTAAAGCTCGGAAAGCAAAACACGCATGTTGATGTAGCAGAAAGAAATTGCATCAACAAGGCATAAACACTTTAGATAACAAAGAACGAATGACATAAAACGAATAAGCTAAAAATACTGCTTGGAATTGGGGTGAACAGAAACAAAATGAAAAAGCTGAGACCCACCTAAAGGCACGTTGAGCCGTGGAACAGTTCAGAACATCTCTGAGTAGTGAATGTTTCAGGGATGTGTGCACGGGATCACACACGCTCATTCAGAGAAACCTCAGAGCACAGCGCAAAGCACGCAGAATCCTCGGATTCAGTATCTATTTTGCTACTATCAAGACCAACGGATTTTAATTCGAAAGCTGCTAATAATAATAGTAAGAATAAAAATAAATAAATTTTGAAAATTACAAACGTGTATAAATTATTATATTTGATGATATATATATATAACTCAACATCGATTTATGTACAAATACAATGCAAAGTCTACATAGCAACCAAAAAACTATTCTATTATATAAGCAAAAGTGAAGACTCACCGTGCGTCGCTTCGGCCGCCTTGCGCTTGTCCCTCAGAATAAACGCCGCCGTTATGAGAAAGAACACTCCGCCCAGCACCTCAACAAAGCTGGTCGAGAAGAGCGCATACTGCAGCGCCTCGAATTTTGTGAGGTTTGTATCCTGTGAAATAAAGCAAAGTGGAATTATTAATGATTCATTTACAAATAAAAAATTCGGTTTCATTTTGAAATTGTCGTGCCACTCACTTGATCCGTCAAAAGCAGCATCGGTTCAGTGGGCACAACAGGCAGAAGTGTTGTGCTTATGCTGGTCGCATTCAAGCTTGTATCCTCCAGCGTCTGTGATAAACTCTGCATACCGTCAATCATGAAATCGCTAGCTTTGTGCGCGGTATTTCGCAGATTCTTCTTAATAACCTCGGAGAGCTGACGAGATACAAATTTTGACATTGAATTTTGTTTGGCAAAAGCAAAGAAAATGCGCAAAATACTTACCACGCCCACGAGATAGGGACTGCCAGCATCGCCCAGTGCGTGTGAAATGAGAATTTGGAAGGCCTCGGCGGTCGATCTTCTGGTGGGCACCACGACATACTGTAAGCAAACATTTTGTATTAGTTTATAATTGAAGTATACTAAGAACTGTAGAAATACATTAATTCGTATATGTATGCGTGTATGTAGCAGTTTTGAATATCAAAATAATTAATATTTTTGAAACGAAGATTAATATTCGAAATGAGTGTTTAATTTTAATGAGAATGTTTTTGATTTTATGTGTGCACGACATTTTTTGCAATACATATTCGAAATGAGATTGCAATAGGTATGAAAGTGTATTATAAAGCAACTCTGCTCGAAAGTGTTCCTATTTAGCCAACAGCATAGCCTGTACACGCACCGCTGCGTCTCATATTAACAAAAGTGCCAAGAGATGGAGCTGTGCGAAGCAAAAACAAAGCAACCGGTTCACGCAACGGATAAATGTCATAATGACACCGAAGAAAGACCAACTTGGGGACAGTTTACAATTAATTACGATTAATTAATGCGCAGATATTTGATTTATACGGCATAACTGCAAATGCTGCTTATTAACGCGCCCTAAACTCGCTTGCATACTTTCAGGGATTTCGAAATTACGTGAGAATGTGGAAATTGTGGCAAATTGTTGTGTTATGTTGCTTGCTCTCTTCCTTGTCCTTTTCATGCGCTTGCTGTATGTGTGTTTGTGTGTGTGTGTGTGCGTATTGGAATGATATTGTGGGCGTGGCAGTTGAGATGTTAAAGTAAACACGTAATTTAGACATATGCATGTGCGCGTTTAAATACTATTTTACTGTTATAGTTCACCAAAGCCGAAAGATGTGCGACGCCAGCGTGCGAAAATGAATAAATACCCTCCTTCGAGCCCCTCACTTTGACGTCTTCCCATCGCTGGGCAGTGTAGGTACGTCAAAAATGAGCTTTGGCATGAGATGTTTGTTTATGCTTTGCATTTCTAGCGTATGTTTTGCGTCGACACACCTACACTCACACACACGCACATTTCGGTGGCGTGCAATACACGGCCAAAGATAGCAATTGTGACGCGTGCGATTTGTTTTGCAACAATTAATGCAAGAACTAATGACTTTATATTTTAAAAAAAAATATATTGAGCAGTTATATTTAAATCTGAATCAAAAATCGATTTGCTTATAGTATAGAATATGTGGCTAAGTTTGCGGTACTTAGACTAATTTTATATTAGATATAGCCACTGTTATGCAATAAGGCACTAGCTGAAAAATATCTCAACAAGAAATCTCAAGAAGTAATTCAATTTAATTGTTCGTTAAAGCCAGTTGTTAAAAACTTCTTATTTGAGTGTGGAGAATCAAAGGAGAAATCAATTGAAAAATAAATTATATTTTATGCAGTTCGAAAATAGAGAAATAAGCCAAACTAGTACGTTCCTTTTCAACGCAACGCCATTTTTACATTTTCATAGTGTTTTGTGTAGCTAAATTGAGTTTGATCCTTCAACAAATTTCCAATTCTTTCATGCCCAATTTGAACCAAAAAAACTTGTTTCTTCTTCCTCCTACAGGGATTATTCTGTTTGGAGTGCAGTTTGAAAATTCAATAATGAAATAGTAATTTTTTAAAAGCCCAAAGTTAATATTCTTTATTTTTACTGGAAACCTACGTATCAGTCTTATGTACATATATAAAGGAAGCTCTCCCTAACATAGTTAGAAATTTATACTGTAAAATGAATTTACATTGAATTCAAATTATCCCCCTAATATTCTTAATAATTTGCAGATCGTATTTAGGGAAGATAAAAAATTTCCGGATTGTGAAAGTGACGTTTCACACACAAAAAAATACTACGCAAATCTTAAGTCTCTTGCTGATATTACATCATATCAGAAGGCACATGCTACGATAGACTATGCAGATTCCAAGATCATCTGCTGTGGCGATAAGCTTTGTACTGATTGTGAGTATCGCATTCGCGATAAAGGCATGCCATATTTTCGTGTGACGATCGAGGCAAGAACTCGTTGTCTGATATATGTACATACATATGTATGCATGTATTTATACTTTGTTTTCATTCACTCTGCCGGCAAGTTCGTGTCGAGCACTTATTTCAAGCGGCAAGAGCGCGTAAATGAAGAAAATCGTACGATTCTATAAAAACACTGTTAGATAACAATTCGCGCTGGTAGCACAAAACAGATCAAAAATAAGGAAATTCTATGCAAAACTGCGTGGGCAAAATGTACTAAAAAGCAACGAATCTCATATAAAAGAAAACTGCCAGATATAGGGCTTTTATTATAAGGAATCTGCTGGAGTCTACTGTGGAAATACAACGAGATCAGAGAGGAAACCTGAAGCAACCCAGAAACATCTGACTAAGATGCCCTTTGGCGGAAACAACAAAAGATCCAAAATTAAAGCGGTCTGTTTCGATATCGCTGAATAGCGGGTGGTTTTAGTCCGACATGCTGTAGATTCCCGCTCTATCAAAAAATTAGGAATCTGCTCTATGATATGCCATAGCTCTTTCTACGGACGTTTTAAAGGCACGTTTCTTGTGTGTGTGCGGGTGTGTGTGGCCCGGACATACATATATGACAAGGTTAGCCAAACAAATTCGAAGGCCGTCGTGTGGGCTGTGCATGTTTTCTTTTCAATTTGTTATTATTTGGCAAAATAAGGCAACAACAAAAAGAGTTGAAGAAAATGTTTAGTTTTGTTGTACTGCTTGCTTTTGGCTTCAATGAATTAATGAACCAGCAGCGGGGGGTTGATTGGTTGATTGGAAAGACGAAGCAGCGCTGCAAAGTTTGATTATTTTTTACCAGAAAGCGTGTAAAAGCTTGCGGGTTTAAGGGTGTGAAAGTGTCAAAAATATAATTAAGTACTAAATTGCTTACGGAAGGAGGTCGAGAGAGGGTGAATGCGCCAGTGCCATGTTTACATGAAAACGTGACAAGAAGCGCGGTGCGCCATGCAAGGAAGGGCGGCAGACATAAGGGCAGACGCGGCGCATTTCTCTGCTGAGCGTGCGGCATGTAGCCGCATGGGGGAGGGTGTACTTTATGAAACATTTAATAAGAGCAACAAAAAGCCGCAAAAGGGGGTGTGTACTGTTGTCGCTTTCGGAACTCAAAAGCAAGAGCAGGGGGGCAGAGTGACACAGGGAGGCAGAACAATTACAAAAAAAGAAAAAAAAGCGTTGTAAATTTGTTTAGATGCAGTGTTGGGAAATACAGAAGCAGTTCAAATTTAGTAATCGGTTAAGTGCTTCTGGTGAAAAAAGTTACTTTTACTATTTAGTAAAAACTTTTAAATGAACAACTTTTGAGGACAAGGCCCCGTTCGCACTACGGGTCAAATTATAATTGTTGTTCTTGTTCATACTGTTCTCTTGGCGATTCATTAAAATAAAATATAGGTTTTGCTTATGGTGTTTTTTTAGGAATTAATACGATTGTGAATATCTAGCATTAAAATGTAAATTAACTTGATTAACTTAATAGTATAAAGTAAAATAGTTTGAAATAAAATTTTTCCCTAGTACCAATTAAGTGATTATTAAAATTGAGTTGCATATATTTTGGCCAACACTGCATATTATTATATTGTATTTATCATATTATATGAATGCCCAGACTAAAAACACCTTCATGTATTTGTGGTTAGTCTGCGTCGTTGTGTGCAGTCTGAGTGCAGATAAGAGTATTAAAATTCAAATAAAAAAAGTGGTGCTATTATTTCTGTGTGCGTGCGTGGGCGTGTTGCTGGTGTGGGTGTGTGTGCATTTCATTTAGTAAACTGTGTAAAAACTTAAGAAGCAATAGATGAGATATGAAATGCATAAATTCCAGCTCGTAATTCAGCGATGAACGTTTGCACTTTCATCGTTTAAAGTAAAACGAAGTTTTGTTCTCAATACTAAAAAATAAAGCATCAATTACAAACCGTTGAAAAATTACGCACGGTTCAAAAGCATAAGCCTGAAAAAACAGTTGCATAATTTTAGGCTTATACTCAACGTACGACTCAAAAGTATGAACAAGTTAATTTTTCCGAGAATTTTAGGCTGATAAGTTGAGGATAAGTATACAACAGCTATTTAAATACATACTTTTCCTAAAAAGTTCTAGCGTGCCCGACTCACAAGTCGAAAAAATTGTTATGTCGAAATACTACACAAATAAAGTAGGTATGCATTTTATGAGAGGCCAAGGTTTGGGCAACACAACAATATTGATATGAAAGATTGCCATGACAGTAATTACGAGTAAGAAGGAACACAAAACGAAAGGAAAAGGTTACAAGGATGTGTAGGATATAAATAGGAATAACATGATGGAGCGTGAATTATGATATATGTATGTATGTAGGTCCAACACCAAAGGCGGCCAATACTACGCACTTCGACTTTTAGTTTAGTATAACAGTAAAGAAGTAATTACAATGTTTTATATGCTTTATACACACAGCAAGAAAAGAAAAACGAAGAGCAGGAAAAAACGTAAATCTTACCAGCAAAATATCCGCAACAATTGCCCAATTCAAATTTAAAGCTAATTCACCGAAAAATATCAAAGTGTAAGTGGCAATGGTATTTTTCGAGACAATGATCATGGCGGCGCTCATCAGCGGAACACTAACAAGCAGTCCGAAGGCGCATAACAGCGGATCGGCGTTGGGCCAGCGCTTGACCAGGGTCTGTGAGAGGTATGAACCCAGCGGTACACCGATCAGACCGGCCACCATTGTCAACGCGCCAAATTTGAAGGCGACGCTGTGTATCGATAATTTCAATTCATTACGTTACGTTAGTGTTTGTTTTCCATGGAGGGGGAAAAAGAGAGAGAGAAAAAAGTAGAAAGAAAATTTAGTCTTTGTTAGAATTTTGAAAAAATTAAATAAATTATGTTGAAATCGTAGGAAGCTTCAGCATGTTGATCGTTCAATATACGTTTTTTTTTGTTTAGCGATCGTACAAGCATTGTTGTTGGTCGATAAGCAGCAGTAGCAGTTAGCCAGTACAGGCTTGGAACAAAGACGAAGAGAGCAGGCTTTTAAAAGAGCTGATTTGACTCGATTGCTGGACACTTCGCAGAGGCACAGATGTGTGAGTTGTGATGTGGCAGATCTTCTACTTTCTTACCAGCAGTATATCGGCTACAATCGACCAGCACAGATTGAGTGCCACCTGCGCCACGAACACAAACCAAAAGCACAGCGTCGCACTCGTTTGTGGCATTATTAGCGCCAGATAAACCATAGGCGATGAAACCAGCAGTCCCACGGCGCATATGTATGGATCACAGTTCTCGATGGTGGGACGCAGGCGCTGCGCGAGCATCGAACCCAGCGGCACTCCCAACAGACCGGCAGTCATGGCGATTAAGCCGAACTTGTACGATACGCTAATTTCGATTTGAAGTAATTTTGGTTGTGGTTCATTTGAATTGTATGTCGATCGAAGCAGCACAGAGTGTCTTCGCGCCGCGACATGTTGAAATACTTACTCGTTGAGCGTGAGATTCTCATTGCCGGGCTGCATTCTCAGGCCGAGAAAGATGAATTTCGGACCCCACCAAGCCAGCGCACCAGCAACAAAGGCAACGCAAGTGAAGCCGGCCGTCGACAGCATGAAGGAGCGATTCTTCACCAAATCCTTTAGGTCCTCTGTGTAGGTGGTCGGTTCCAAATGTTGAGAGCCCTCGCTTTCGCCACGTTCGGGATCCTTGATGGTCATAATCAGCACCACCGCAGCAATGCCCAGGAACGGCGTCACACGCAAGGCCCAACGCCAATTGTTCGCCAAGCGGGCAGTCTCTGAGCCCACGATATAGCTACAAATACAAAAATTATTTATAGTAAATTTATTGAAAACAAGGAAGCTTTTTTTATAACGAAACACTCGATATCTTTAAGATTTTGCCATTCATACAAATTCCCAGTGACTCCAATCACAAACAATTTCTTAACACACCATCTACTTTGATAGGCTTTTTAGTACTACGATTACTAATTTGAGTTGGTATTTTCTAAAAACAAAATGGCGGCTACATAATGACGGACATTATTTTAATCATCAGACTCTGGGTATTGGAATTTCGAAGGTGCTGGTTACAAATTATAACTCAAGTTTCTGTAAAACGAAAACGTTACAGAAGATTGAAAATTTGTAATATGTATTCTTGAAGAATTATTTAAATAGAGGTAAAGAGAGCGACAAAATATATGTTACTTGATGTATAAATATTGTAATTAATAAAAGTACATACATACATCGAATAATTCAGCCACATTTCGCTTTCGACTGAAATTTCAATTTAATTCGTACCGAAACGGATTTTGGTCGAGAGTAAAAAGTGAAACATGCTAGTACCCCTTTCGTCACATTGTCGACATAAGTGCCATCATCCTTTTCGTTCTCGTTCAAATGATCTAGACACTAAGTCTGAATCGGCATTCATATGAATCCCATCACTATGTACATATTTGTATCGAGAGGTTTATCATTACTAAAACTCGACTCTAAAATATAATGATGTCAATAACAAAAACATCAGTAAAAGCTAGATCCGCAGCTATTTTCTTTCGTATATCTATTGGAAAATATGTACGCAACAATGTTGTAGAAATTATTGTGCATTCTAGAAGTTACCTAAAGTTTTATACTATTGTTTTATACTATTATGATAAAGTCTATCGTCTGGCCACCTTTTCGGGACCACTGTACTTATTAGGCAATCAAGCAATTTTTATAAGCAAACTTTAAAACCTTAAGTATCTTAAGCGCAATAAAACTAAGCAAAACTGGGTAATATTGATTATTTGCCTAGCAATTCATAGACTAAGCACACTACGTCGGTCAGTAACACTTTTATGGTTGCAGTTGTGGGTAACCGTTCCGTTGAACTTAAGAAACGATGGCACTAAAGCAAGTCGCAGCGTACTGAACCGATCGCCGATGAAGCGTACCTAGGCGGCATAGACCGCAAAAATTGCAATTTGTGTGTGCATCGAGGTGTGAAATCGCTTACAACACTCAACAACTGCAGGGGGTGGGGTCAATGTTACATTACACACTGAATTAAAAAATTAATAAAATAAAAATAAATAACATTCAAATATATTCGTATTCAAAATATATTTTTTCCATAAAAAATTTTATATGCCGTATTTAAATTTCGATCGAATGCGAATTCCCGAATCATACACAATTGCTGCTGCTACTGCTTATTTTTCACTCGGACGTCGCAGCCAAAATTAAAGGATTCTTCAATTATTCCGCACTATTTCCTGCTTTTGAAAGTCGACTTTTTCTCTAAGTTCAACACTAATCAGATTTGATGGCCACCTTAATTTTTGCGATGCTGGGAGGCAAACACTGACAGCGTGTTTAGAAGTGCCTCTCTTTTAGAATATGCTAACAGAATACACATTGTATAAGTATTTGATCAGTCTTGGATGACTGTTATAATCAATGAATTTGAATACTCGTGATTATTTGTTGCTTTATATTCGCATTTTAATGTTTTTGTAATAACTCAGTAAGTCCGATACGATTTGTAATTTTGCTGTTCGCAATAAGAAGAACTGTTCATTTAAATATTTAGTGCTAACATTTTCTTACTTCGAATGGCATTGCTAGTTGTAAATGTCTTAAATAAATAAAAATTCAATGTTCTTCTTACGTCTAATGGACTGGAGGGATAGCAATAGAAAGCTATATTGAGAAATTGAATAATTAATTTATATTATTCAAAACTGAGCGCATTCATTACATTTTATATTCAAATAAGTTTGTAGAAACAGTTTCCGGGATTCCACTAGAAAAATAAGTATTCTTTTCTTTCCTTTTTCCCTCCGTTACACTATTATAGAGCACATGAGAACACGAGTACGGGTAAAGTGGCGAATGCCAAATTCTTTGGTGAAACAATCAATTTGTTGCATATTAATTGTATTTACATATGTATTCAATCTGTTTTTGAATACGTGTGGTTTTAAATTTCTACAATTAGTGCTATTTTTATTTGAATTAAAAATGATTTCTTTTGATTTTACTATTTTATTTAGCTCAGTGTAGGAATTGCTTTACAGCACTCAACAGCAAAAAAGTTGCATAAATAATAATTAAATTCGTTTGGATAATCATTGCCGGAGTTGTTGTTCTTGTCTACAACAACATACAATGAATAAGAAAAAGCAATGGCGTGATTTTGAACTCGTGTAAACAGCATTTCAAAAAACTTTCCCCCGAAGTCGTGATCCCAAAGACCTCTTGATCATACTGTAAAATGCTACCAATATACCAAAAACCGATCAATACACAACATCCTCAACATTCTTCATTTAATGCAATTTAAATTTCAAATCGTTGTTATTTTCACTAAAATTGCAGAGGCTCGTTTTACTCAGTTCAACTAATTCTGTTTTTAAATTTCGTCTTCAATTGACACGAACAATTGACTTTTGATTCGGTTCGTCAATTGATCTTGCTTCAAAGCTACACTAACTAATTGTTGTTATACACAGTCTTGCTGGTGTTGCTGTTTGCTGGGGGCTACTACGTGTTCGATCATTTTTGCAATCATTCCGAATATGAGAATTATATCACATTAAATTAGTCGATCGCGTGATTAGGTGACACATGCGATCTTTCTCACGTTCCATTGCAATTTCTCAAAAACATGTTGTTAAAATTTAATTAGTGAAAGAACAAAATGAATGAATTCAGTGATAAGACTTAAAATAGCATTGAACCATGGGTGTGCCCAGAAATAATTTGTCGGACTGAGCTGGTATTTGTTTTGTTAAAGTAGAACAGTAGACATAAACAAATGCTAAAGCAGGAAGAAATTGTTATGGAGGAAGGCAAAAATTTGAAAAATTTCAAATTTTCAATGTTTATTCCGATCGTCATTTTAAGAACTCGGAGGTCTTGAAGTAGGGTATGAATAATATTTTGCACATATGTTTGTAGTTACTAAATTATGATATAACATTTTATTGAAAAACCTTAAACATTTTTTAACTTCTTTCAATTCATTTCATTTATTTCAAGATTCAAACTATTTTTGTTATTGTGACTTTCGATATTGTTTTATTCACACTTTAGATGTAAAGGAATCCACCAAAGTCAGACAGACGAAGAGATGGCGGGCCACTTTTTTAAAGAATGTCCGGCTCAGGCGTTTTACAGACTTCAATACATGAACCAATCTGTACTCAGTGGGGCTACCCCAAGATCTTGCGCTTCGCAAAAATCACGGGACGCTTCGACAGCCCTAGGTATATTAAATACTACTAATGCAGAATATTGAGGGAGCCGAGGTGCAATGGGCCAGAGGGTTTAAGCGTTCGATGTAATTACTTTGCTAAGCACAATTAACAATATTTTAAATACAGGAAATATGTACTACAAAACACGTCAAAAGTAATCGCTGATTACTGTGTAATCATCTCAGTGCCAAGAGTTCTAGATTGCATAAAATGGAATTAAGCGGAAATTTTCCCTTTCTGAGAAAACAACAATTGAATTGAATAGCCCTTAAGTCGCAAGTAAACACATATTTATAGCTTTCTGGCTAGAGACTAGACTGATAGTGACACAAGTTTGCACACAGGGTAAAACATAGATTACACTCATACGAAGAAGCAGTAGGACTCAAGTGATGAAATGTCAGTGAAGGTAGTGCGTCGGGCTAGCTTTCATTCTTATTGTCGTCTTAGGAATCTCACAAAGTCAAGAAAATGACTAGCAATCATTACCAATAACTTGACTCATTTAAGTCCATCGCTGGCGAAAACAAAAACTTAGTGGTATTTTATACGCTATGGTACGGTGTGAAATGGACATCAGGCCCTTACGACTTCCAAGAGTTTTTTTAAGAGTCACTATGAGTGCGAGTCATAGCATGAATCTAGTCCTCTAGCGAATCAACTCCGAGTCATGAATACTCACTGCAGGCCTATGGTATATAATAACAATCAAAAATCGTTTAGGCTTACCCGAAGCCCGATCCGACGGGTATGGCGAAGTAGAACATGGCCAGCATTTTGGAGCGCATGTCATTCACAAATAAATCCGATATGATCGTGGGTGCAATAGTGCTGTAGGAGGCTTCGCCTATGCCGACCAACGCACGGAACGTCACAAACCAACCGAAACTATGCATAAAGGACCCCAGTAACGTCGTTGTCGACCAGAGTAACACGCCAATGGCCATTATCCGAGGCCGTGAATAGCGATCGCCCAGGTAGCCGAATAAGGGTGCGCATATCATATAGGACAGCACAAATACGGTTTGTAGTAGGCCGCCATCGTCATCTCCAATTGTGAACTCCTCTTGTATGTCCGTAAGAACACCTGCAAAAAACATTGCATAAATAGCGAATTTAGTAAAAAAAAAAATGTAAAAACCATATTTCAAGTAAAGTGAGTACTAGATATTGGAATTTTTCGCCACAAACTGAGTTATTTTAAGTAGTTTTATTTTGGCCCAGCTAATTGATTTGCAATACATTGAAGTAGTTATTAGCACTCCAGCAAGTATAACACATTTTAAAAGCTCTCCACCTTTCTATTCACCCAGCACGTACGCCGATATTTGCTTTCTTTTCTTCAGATTTGTTTGCTTACATATCACAATAACACTTTGGAGAGAACGACTCATGTCTGTTGCCACGAGCTTCCGAACTTCAGAGTGAGGTTTCCTTTTAGCAAGTCAAAGAAGATCGACTAATTTGAGTAGAGTAAATGAAGATCTTGTGTTTAAATGTCAAATGACACGGTATCTGCTGACTATTGCGTAAGACATTGACGAATAAAATATATATGCTAACCAAATTATTTTGTAGGACAATTATTATCCCATATACATATTACTGCTCTGACGGGCCAACTCTTTTTAGCTCAAATATTCAGGTTATAAATATTTTTGCACAGACAAAGTCAGACAACGCAAATCCAAAGTCAAAATATCTATTGGAGGCATGGTCCTCACCTGACAGGCATCATCTGGGACATATTTTAATTAAATTAAATTTTAAAAATAAAAAGTTCGTTATTATTTTGAACAAATTTTGTTTGCTGTTTTTCAACGTACGTTCGAACGTTCAACTAATACAGATGTCAAATAAATAAAGCTTGATCAAGACAATTAAATCTTACTTCTGGGGAAAGGAAACAGATTGGCACGTTAGAGGGGTTAAATAAGCTTATTATTACTAAATATTGCCTGTTTTATCGACTTTTATTGTAGTTTTAACTTTGATTTGACTCTTTGCAACATTATATTTAATCAAAACCGGTTAAGCGGTCTTTTACCTTTTCGCGCAAGTCGCAACGTAATCATTTACATTTCTATGCCAACTCAAAAGTTTATGATACGCAGCTTGATGTGCCAACAACGCCATTGCGGAATGTATTTCTTTTCAAGCTGAAAAACGATGTTTTTGCATAATTTTTCGTTGACTGTTGTGAGCGCAATATTTTTCCCACAAAAATTAGATTACACTTTTTAAGCGCGAAATTTGCATTTCTTGCATAATTTCAAGCAGTCTTTCATATAAAAATACACTTGCAACCTTAAGTGCCAACATACCAATTCCAAAACAAATGTTTACAAATATCTATAATGCGCAATACGGAACACGCGAGTATTTTCTATTATTCTGGCAACCAAAAATTTTAATTATTTTCAATGGTCTATTTTTACTTTAGTTTAATCTTATTTTTTCATACTTTATCGCAAACGGTTTATTTACACTAAATCAATTCTGTTTTTTTATTCAAATTGAACTAATAATAAAGCTAAAGACGTAGATTCTGCATGCTTCGAATATTGAAATCGTTTTGCATTTTGAATGCGCTTCATTGTTGCTCTGCCTCTATAAAAGATATACAAACTACAAATTACAGCAAAAAAAGACGGAAGAAAAATTTAATTTTTTCAGATGATGCATTTAGCGGAAGTGTTATTGAGAATGCTGAAAACTACAAACAACATTGAAATTAAATGCTATTTTTTTTATGTTTTTTCCAAAGCGAAAAGAAAGCATTCGCAGTTAGCTATTATGTGCAGTCCGTGTCTGAAAAAAAATTTGCATATATTTACTTTCGTTTTTAACATAAAATAACTTTGTAAATGGCACGGTGTAATCATTTACTTCAATTACCGTGTAATCACTTTCGAATCTATACTTTTTGAAATATCGCAGTTCTTTTCTTCTGACACAGACTTTAAATAAATTATTCATAAACACAGAGATCTTAAACAGATGTTAGTTTATACTTGACGAAGCTGAAATAGCTGACTGTCTTTGGTTAAAATGACTTGTTTCCAATAAAAGTCCAGTCACCGAAAAGCAATAATTTTTTAAGATTTTGCAAGATTTTCAAACAAATTTGCAATTTGTTACTTAACTCTCTAAATTTGTATTAATTTCTTATAAAATATCATCACAAATAAATCAAAATATCATCATAAGGTATAGGCAAATACAGGGACGCTCATGAATATTGCTATATGTATTAAAAAATGCAAATAATTATACCCTACACCTATGGTAATAGGGTATAATAACTTTGTGCGAAAATTTTAACGCATTAAAGGAGCCCTCCTAGGTATAGACATAAGTATATAGAAATGATCAGAAACACTTTCTCTATTGATTTCCGGTTGTCCGTCTGTCCGTCTGTCCGTCTGTCTGTCCGTCTGCGTGTTCGGGAAAAATAGAAAGGAGTTGTCCTATTTGAACCAAATTTGGTACACAGTCACAGTGAACCTCGGGTTAGGTAAAGTGTTAAAATTAGTTAAATCGGTTGAAGGACACGCCTACAATGGGCCTGTAAGTCCCACTACCTCGGGTTTTTTTCGATTAAATTGCTATAAATTGTCTAATTACTCATTCAAAAGAATAATACTTGGTATTTATGGTTAGGTGTGGAGCCTCTGCAAAATACCAAAAAATGGGCGTGGTCCGCCCACTGTATAGGCGGCAACAATTTTCCGGTAAAATGGCTCCCAATTGACTAGTTACGAATATAAATGAATGAAATTCGGTTCCCAAGTTGATGTACAGGTCTTAGATGCCATACAAGAAAATGGGCGTGGTCCGCCCACTATATAGGCGATAAACGAAAAATCCTCTTAACTTCCATAATATATACACCAGAGCGTCCAGAATTGGTTACTTCGTTCCTGGTAGGAATAGCTTTTAATTCTCCAGAAATGGGCGTGGTCCGCCCACCATGGGGGCAGTAAAATAAATATGCCGATAACATCTGTTGTACACCTGTCAGAGCATCAATATTTGGCATGTATAGTCCTATTAGGTATATGTTGTAGTCTGCCAAAAATGGGCGTGGTCCGCCCACTCTGTAGGTTGTAAATCAAATGTACCCACAATTTCAGTGAAATCACACCACTTGGGAACTTGGTGTAGGGTATTACTCTGTCGGTGAAACCCGACTGATACTTCCTTACTTGTTTTTTCCTAAATTCATGTAATTTTTATTAGGCTAACTGGTTAATTGCTTTTAAAAATAATTGAACTTAAATGGCTACCACCCTCGGTGACGTATGAGTGACATCTTATCAAAAAGTTATTCATTCCTGCTTGGAGGGTTACAGCGGGAATCGCCTCAATTATCTTTCGAATGGATTGCTTTAAATCATTAAATTGGTTGATTTTGTTTTGTAAACTTCCTGTTTGCAATAACCCCGCAAGAAAAAAATCAGGCGCAGTACAGCCAGAAGACCTTGGGGGCCAACGGAAGTATTGGTCTTCGTCCTTTTCCTCCATTTGAACGATCTTTTCGAAAAATTCCAAGTGAATCGGCAAGTCTGCTGTGTTCAGTTTGCTTGTTAGTTGAATTTTATATGGGAATAAGTTTAAATCTTTATGCATAACTGTCTCCAGTGTAAAAATTCTTGTCTCATTGCCCAAATCCTCCATTTTCGTTAAATATAAAGATCAATCAAATCAAATTAAAAAAATGGAATAGATTAACTACTTACACAGGGTAGCGCCTTTCATAAGCCACCCTGTATATTAGGTATACAGGAATTTGTTTAGAAAGTGAGCAAAAGCTAAATTTGCTGGCGGATTTCTATCTCTCACTGAAAAAGTTCAATGTTCTCGAAGAGTGGAGAACAAATGCAAATTCGTAGTGCGAAAGTTCCCTCTTGGTTTATTGCTTCGCGACTCACTGCAAAATGTCTGTCTAAAAAGATAATAATGAAATATCAAGTAACGCGCCCCCACATCCACAGCGGAAAGTAAATCGCAATGTCTGCAACAACAATAAGAGCACCATATGACACACAAATAAACAAATTCCTATTTGGGTATGAAAATACCCAATGGCATCTAAAGTTCTGCTTCATTCGCAGAATAACAATGAGGCAGACAAATATTTTGCAATACAACGGCAATAAACCGTATGAATGACGATGAAATGAACTTGCTAACGCCACACATTCGTAGATATTGTATCTGCGACTCCACACGGCCTTCCGCCCAAAACCAAGTGCCTGGTAAGGTACAATTAGCCAGTTGCTTCTAGATCAGGCATGCGAAATGTATTTCATACTTTAGTAATATTTCGATTTGCAAAGTACCGCAGTACCTACGCAAGTAATTTCGGCACGTTTTTGGATTCTAGAAAAATGTTTTATCTCAGGGATTTGTCTCTTAGTTTTAAATTTATAGCCCCATTCGCTTTTTATTTCAAATTTTTAGATTATGGAGATCACCCAGATATGCAATCACTTAAAAAAATTATATGTGCTATGATCGAAAAGTATGGATTTACAAGGAATTGAAATTGAAATGATGTACATTCTTACTGTTTCAGGTTTTAGTGCGTTTTTCCTTCTCTTATAAAATAATAAAAATGCTAGTTAGGGCCCTTCTACATTAAGGCAACAATATGTATGTATGTATGTACTTCTGGTAGCATTTCAACTAGTTTAGTACCATTTTAAAGACCTTCCAGTACCAGCACGGATCGGATTTCGCAACCCTGTGCTGGATTGTTAACTTAAACCGAAGCCGAAGCGAATTTAACGATTCAACGGCAAGAGCAACAAGTTGGACTACTAACATTAGTGCAAAAGTTGGCAAGCACACGCCGCGAATTTGGAAAGGCAAAACGCAACGCAACGGGCTGAATCACGCTATCGAAGTGTTCAGTTTCTTTTTTTTTGTCTTCTGGCCGTTTGTTTGTTTTGTGAGAAATATTTCGTATCGTACGATTTTTTTCCACCAATCAGCGTGTAGTTGGAAAACATGACGTAACGCTGACGTAGCCAAACAAATGTCGGTGAAAACAGAAACAGCGAAAGAGAAACCGAAAGACATGCGCGTCCCTCAGCCGGTGCGTCCACAACGCTAACCGCAACGCTATATTAAATGTGCTGCAGGCCAGTAGGCGGTTAAGCTGTGTGCCGCCGGGTGAGGGAACGTCGGTATAGTGAATGCTTGTCTGGTTTAGTCAAGCTGTGGCTGAAGATATTGCCAACACTGCAAATATTCAAGAGAGAATGAGGCGCGACAGTGAGAGATTTTCAGTGGCGAAGTGAGCAGAGAGAGCATGAGCGTTGGGTTCGTCAGTTCGGGGGTACACGTCAGATGACGCCCATTTCGGGCTTTTGGCTGATGACGCCGCTTCCAGCTGAAACAGCTTCGCACTTAATCGTGTACTGCCCAGCTAGACAGCCGAGGAACAGAAAACCATCGGCGAGAACCTGTTTCAAAAGCCGGTCGAAATATTTAGCGCACATGCTCCAAAGAAGAGGCGCAGACTTTGCACTTGCTGCTATCGCCGTTGCAGCTAATTTGGGAGCGGGCTAAATATAGTTCTTGCCCGGCAAATGTGCATTCCGATTAAACTGAACGAGCTCATGACATGTTAGTCAGCGCTTAAAGCTACTTCCTCTTGGTGCCTACATTTTTAGGATTTTGTTATTTCGTCGAAAGGTGAAGAGGTTTTGCATGAAGTGTTAGAGGAAAAATTTACAGGTAGTTGAACTAATGCAGGTTTGAAATAATGGTTATAATTGAACGCGCAAATAATATTCAATTGCAAAATCGTATTTTGTTAACTTACTTCAATAAATCTTATTCCAAAAGTTGCTGGAGTTGCAAACTCTTTTGCATCAAGATTTGAGTTTTTCGTAAATATGTAATATAAAAATAATATTCAAGATATTAACTGATTTTCAGTTAATTAGATGATTCGGATATCCCTGCTAAGCTGGCGTGGCTTTGCAAAATGACGAGGTTCCTGTGAACAAGGCAATTGGCAGACCGAGACGGAGCGGAGGGCCTGTCTGGAAGGATGCCCTGGCAATACTTGGTACATATCTCCAATCGGAGAAGGAGCGCTCGTAGCAGGGGCTATGCGAGAGAAGTTATGCGGCAGGCCGTAACCTGGTAACTGTTTTTATGGCCAAATAAGAAAGTCAATTAGAACCAAAATTTACTTGCATAAAATTTTTTATCAAAATCTAAAAACTTGTCATATCTCGAATCAGTGTCCGTACCAAAACAAGGTTGAAAACCCCTCTATAAATTCTATGTACCCTTCTGCTCGCAAAATTCTGTGAACCAGTGTGATTCTCTAATGAACCGAGCAATGTTATTGATGTTGATCGATTACAACTTAGTGGGATTATCGAGGAGCGGATCCTCAAACAAGCGAATTCTCCTTCTTTCCAGAGCGGGGCATTGGCACATAAGATGAATTATGCCTTTCTCATCGTCGATTATAAATCGATGTCCAAATTTTAATTGCAAATATGTAAGAGTAATACTAATAATACAACTAAGTAATACAACTAAGTTCCTTGCCACCATCGAAAATCCTCCGCTTTACTAAAAGCTCAGGAAGATTTCAGTAAAAGGAATTCGCTTACCAGCACAATAGACAAATACTTGTCTGCGTGCTGGTAGGTTTTTCATATTCTGCCAAAAAAAAAGAGTAATACTCGTATAGATTATATTTTATTAAAATAAATAAATAATTGACGCAACAGCCCGTAGAACGGGGCTAGCATTCTCGCCGTAACTTGTCTGGGCACGTTAAATTTTAAGCACTAGTTATCGGGACCCACACATCATTTCTATGGCCATGTCCGAACCAGAAGCTTTATTGTGAAAAGCTTTTATAGCATAGCAGAGTACATATGACGCGCCCAGAGCAAAAACGACTTTTATACCTGCACAGCGCATGTGCGCAATGAGGCGAAAATTGACACTCGAAGCGTTTTTGCTCTGTGCGCGTCATATACTCTCGGAGAGTTGCGAACTAGCTCGCGAGAAACGGCGGCTCATGGTATTAGTCGACTGGGATTTGGACCAGGGACTCCACACATCAGGGACCAAGCAATTATCCACTGAGCCACGGCGGCGCGCATTATATTTCCATAAATGTATATATTAAGCTGCATAATGCATATCTTCTACGCTATCAGTGGTGTTTTCAATCGAAAAGTTTCGAATTCAATTTAAAGCAATGAAAATAATTTTTATTTCAAAATCTAAGGTCAATAAGCTTGTTTTTACGAAAATCATATTCTAAATTTACACGGAAATATTTCTTGAACATTTTTCCTTCTTCCCTTATGCACTTTCCATATGCATTTACACACAGATATGTATGTAGTTATATTTGATCAATTCAGGTCCTTTATTATTGATGTGGTTCTTGCAAATGCCTCAAATTTATGAGAACGAAAAGGACAAGAGATAAATTTCCAATACATAAAAGTCTGCACTGGCAGCAAACTTAAATTTAATATGAAAAATTTTGAATGATTTTTAAATAAAAATATTTAATTTTACTATACGTTTTTTAGCTCAGTGCATTAAAACCGGTTATGAATTACATATTATTTTTCAGGTTTATATTATTTATGCCATAAATCTCGTCTGTACCTGTTCCCCATAATTTCAAGTTTCGATGACGATTTGAATTGAGAGAAGAGTTGATTTTTAACTTAATAAATGATTATTACAAATAATTTATGAGAATTTAAAAAGGACGTTTTAATATTTGTGAGAATAAAAGTTAAGTTTAAATTATCGATAACAAAAGTGCACCTTTTCACGCATTTTGCCTAAAAATACATAAAAGGTTTCGAAAAGTCGAAAAGTTGAGGGCTGCTTTCTGACATTTGGTGTAAGGACTTTTGGCTGCCGAACTCGCCCTACTTGAATGCGACGAACATTTTGGTTCATCTTAGAGCAAAGCGTTTCAGGCGCAAGATATACTACCGTGAACGCATCCAACATAACATTGACGAGCGCCTGAGGCGAAATTACGCTGTGCGTTCATGGTTGGCAGTGTGGGCAGTTATCAAAAATGTATTGACAAATTGTATTAATGTTAAAGAATACAATGAGGAACATTTGTTTCAAATTGTTTTGTTAAATGTTATAAATACTGATCTCATACAAGTTATTATTCTTTAACTATGTATATTCCTTAAATGTCTAAAAAGTCGCCTATCATTTTCCCGCTCGTGTAAAGCACGGCAACGCACATGCTTTCGAGCCGATAGACGCGAGATGTAGATAGAAAAACGAATAACCGCATGTGTGAAGAATTGCATGCACCCGACTTTCGAAACTAAAAGTTGTGAAAATGCAAATATTTCTGCGTTCAAGAAGTCAACAAACAAAACAATTTGCAGCGAAGAGCAGCAACAGACGAGATCATTGACATGGAAGGCGGCACTCAGAAATGTGCAAACTTAAATAAGAAAAGCGAGAAAAAGTATGTCAGTCGGAATGTACGCGAGGAGAAGCCTACCAAAGAAATACGACATGGCAACTGAGCCTAAAATGTTAAACTCGTCGTCGACCATGATATTATGGGTGAAAGTATTTGAAGTGTAAATAAAAGTGAGCGCAAGAACAGGTTAGCTCTGAGAGCAGTGCTCGGACATTTACCTTAAATCTATCACTTTTTTGAAGAATTTTGAGTTTTTACCACCTCTACCACTCAAGCTCTGAAATTTACCACATTTTATCATATTCTTTCATATTCTGTCTGTCAACGTACTTTTTGGCAACATACAAATTGTAATGTACTTTAATAAAAGGAAATCAGTAAGGCAGCACTCTTATCTGAAGACTTGATAAATATTTACAAAAACTTTAAGTTTATTAATGATAGTTTTATTATTATAGAAAACTGTTGTTTGTATAAGATGCACATTCTGTAAAACTTTGTTTTATATTCTTTCATTCTTGCTAGGCCAACTTTCATAAGAGATTTACTGTTTATAGTATGTACAAATTCCAAATGAGCGATACTCAGCGATCGCTGTACAAAGTCCGGTATTGCTAAATATACAAATCACAAAGCATTTTAGAACAACCCGAATGAAAAAGAAATGGTACTGTAAATAAAAAAAGGATTCATATGAGATGGAATCAGATCAGAAGGTTACTCAAGAAACACTTTTTGCAAGGAATGCATTTAACTTTCCTTTCATTGGCTGGAATAAGTTGACATACATACTGCTGCATTTTTAAGGTTATGTTAATGCCGAACATAACAATGGGCATTATGAATAATTATGTACATTTAACTTATCATGAATATGCGATAAATAGCAAAAGTGTGTTAATGCCATATATTTTTGCGAGAAGTGTGCTTTTGAGGCGCGAAAGAAGGTGTGATTTCAGGAAGCCAAGATTTACGTAAATTGCAATTATTACTTTTTAATCGAAAAATAAGTATGATGCGAGTAAAAGGCTTAATTCAAAAAATTCCACTGCAATTTCGATATGAGCATTAGTAATGCGCCACAAGTCATATTGTGACAAAGCTGAGTGAATTAATAAATTATAACAAAGTTGTAGTTGCAGGCAATACATATCCATACATATATATATATATATATATATGAGGTGATATGGCTGGTGCATTTAAGGCTGATACTAGTTGTAAATCGTAGACTATTTTTTTAACATTGAACTTTTAGTGCCTTCACAAATTTTATGCGAACTTTTTTCGA
Organism: Neria commutata; assembly: GCA_963457695.1. Taxonomy (NCBI): domain Eukaryota; kingdom Metazoa; phylum Arthropoda; class Insecta; order Diptera; family Micropezidae; genus Neria; species Neria commutata. The sequence goes on along the minus strand of OY735247.1, from coordinate 20,394,714 downwards.
ATAGGCAAAATGTAAAATAACTGAAACATCATTTTGACACAACTGAACAACCAAGCGAAATTGTCGTGAAATGACAAATTGTTTTCAATTTGAATGCATTTGAATTTTGTTTTAGGCTGGAGGTTAATTCATGGAATATTTTAAAATGCTCGAGTTTTGATAAACAAATAAAATTATATAAAAAAAAACTTTTTAAAAATAAGCTTTAATTTATTTAATGTACTAAAAAGTAGAAAATAAATTGTTTCCAAGTCACCTGTATCTTACTATCAATAAAAGCTTGGGGCGCTCATGTGTTCAATATTTGTCAACCAGTTACCACAATATTTTATTTAAATAATTTTTTGAACACAGCACTTCCAGTAGTACTTGCGCTAGTATCTCTCAGAATACTGACTTGTAATTTGCGTAAGGGACACTGGCACAAAAAACCCACTCGCTGCAAATCTCTGGTTTCGATTTCATTCGGTTTCTTGTGAAAACACAATAAGCCTAATGAAAGCGTACTATTCACTGGCCGGTGAAAATGGTTTACTTAGCACGCTTAAAATTCATCTTCAGTTTTCTCTGTCTTCTTCATCTTCACTGTAGCGAATCCATTTTAAGAACTGTCCACATTGGCTAGTTCGCTAGTTTATAAACAACAAGCATATCATAGTAGAAGAGAAAGTTCAAAATTTCGAACTGAGTTATTTCGATTGACTACTTGGCAGTCAATAGATAAAGTTTACGCCAAGTTTACATTCACTCTAAGATTGTTTAAATACATACTCGTATTCGCTGCCTACACCTTCTGCTATTTGGCATTTCTCTGTGTAGATTTGCACAGGGTCAAAAAGCGTTTAGCTAAGCTGCAATAATAATGAAAATATTTCTTATGAATGAATTGTCTATTTAGCGCAAATTAAATCGAACATGAGACCAAGTAAATATTTCAAGAGACGCAAGAGATTCGGGAGACAAGCTTACAGACGAATTATGTAATTAAATGTGTACGCGAATTCCGTTTATGCATGAAATTACTGCGAAAAGTTTTATAAATCAAACCACTTCTCGAACTCCTCGTACTTTTACTTCGAACTTCGAAAAGATGTCGAACTTGCCGCCTCAATTAAAAGGCGCTTTCGTATTTGCGAAATTCAATAAAATGCGCGATTTCTGTGCGCTTAAATTTAAAAGACAGATATTTGAAACGTTGCCAAAAATTTTACTTTTGATTTAAAATGCATAGTTGATTTGAATGAAAACATCCTATGTGCTAATAAATATGAATAAAAACAAACACATATACATTTTTATTGGAAATATGTATGCATCTTAAAGTATTTTTAGGTAAAAATGCTGTTCGGATACAAAGTGCGATAATTCACAATGTATACTAGTATATTAGTTATTTTGGATTAACAGTTCATTAAAATACTGCTGAAATAAGCTCTAGCAACGCTTGGAACCCGGAACGAAAGAAGGCGCGCGCAACGCTTGAGCGCCTGGCGATAGATGCTCCAGGAGGCCGAATTAATTGTAAGTGTAGGTCTGTATCCCTACAAAGCTCATGATTTCACCACACAGTTTGAGCCTTGTTAATTAAATAAAGCTTTTAATACTGCTGTGGTAATTAGATATTTTCCAACCAGACTGCACAGAAATTTTTTTAGTTGCATTTCCATGGTTGGTTTTCCTTAACCCATGTATTTCCGTAGCAGAAAGACCAGAAAGAAATGGAATCGAAAACAATTTTGTATTTAAAATTGTGCTTTAAAATAGAATCTATGTGGTGGTTTGAAATGTTCATTGTTCCAGAATCGAAACTAAATAAAAATGCAGGTTGGTATCAGTCGTCTATAGTGTAAAGAAGAGAGTGAATCAGAATACTTGTTATCTTTATGATAATAGCATTGAATTGTTGCGTAAGCTAGCAATATTTCAACTGCACCCGCACACCCACATACATAAAATATAAACATTCATATATGGCTATATAGCTATATAGCACTTGTAAGCATATGCGAAAAACTGCGTACATGGGCTTAAGAATGATTCATTTGCGAGCGAATATAAAACTCACAAATGAGCACTTAAACGCGACATGGACAAAATATTCAGGGAATATACATTCGGGTAACGCTACACTAAAGCTTCCTTCCCCCCTTGCCAATATGCGCATAGGAGCTCAGTGTTAATTGGGCGAAATAAATAGAAATCGTACGATCGTTCGTGGTTAATTAATGCCACCTATTCGCAGCTATCAGCTATTACGTGAGCGCTGTTTGGAAGGCGTTTTTGTGTAAAAAAAAAAACGCATAGGTAGGCTATGGAATTTTCGCACAATACTTTAGTAATTCGTATTTTGTACAAAATAGAAATATGTTAGTTGTTATTTAATAGAAACACGATTTATGTTCGCGTGACATTTCGATCAAATAAAATAAAATTATATAAACAAAAAATGTTCTGTTATTGTTTCTTTGTATGCTTGTCAAGTATTCGAATGGAAATTGCGATCGTCTAATTGGGAGGATGTTTCGTACCAGAGATTTGCAGTGAGTAGTTATAAGTAGAGTGTACTCGACTATATACTCATGTTTTCTTGCACTACTGCTCACCCATACTCATTGAAATAGGATCAGGAAAAAAGGGAAATTTTGTGCATCAGTGTACCTGCTGACTGGTCTATAAAGACCCGTTACGGGCTTACGACCAGACGTAGTGATTCTCTCCAGGTACTTTTGAAATATCACAATCAAGCGTTTTTAAACTGCTAGAAAACTACTTTCAGAATTTCGTAAAGAACCAGAAGAAGCCGATACATAGCTGCATTTTTTTCATTAATATAGTATCTGCGACGCAAGACAGGAAAGATTTTTGTACGTTTTTAATACTTTCTAAATTTTAAATACATTTGCTGACGCAGGCAGGCGACAATTGGTTTGCGAGAAACAAATAGAAGAGTATTTTATCTTATAAATAGATACGTCGTAAGACATATTTTAATACGCTTGTATTGCAGCAAGATGAACAAGAGACAACATAAAATTAATTCCAAAACTATGAAATCTGATATAAGCAAGTGCAAGAAAGAGAAAAAATATAAGCTTCTTTCTGTTTTACAATACGCTCCACAGTTTGTTTACTCTCGGCACTGAAATGTGATAATTTTTAAGGGGAAGGAGGCCACACTGATAAAATTACTCACATGCCATAAAAATAGATAATATTTTGAACCTGAAGAGAGTAACGAAAGTAACTAAATTTGAAACTATATAATTTTTACTGATAGTTAAAACACCGTATGCGTGCTCCTTTAAACTGACAGACTATTACGCAGCGCCCTTGAATTTCTACACGCAGAGGTATCGTACTATAAACTTTCGCGGCATTGAAGAAAAAATATCATTTAACAATTTTGCCATTTTGCGGGAAAAAATATTTGCTATAGTATTTTTATTATTCCCCGTTTTTCAAAGGTGAACTCAAGCTCACCAGCGAAGAATGTGAAATGTAAGAAAATGTTGTTATCAGCACAAAGCTTTAGACCACTTAATATTAACGTGGTAACACTCTAATTGAAGTCTAAAAAGCTGCACTAAGCATATATGTACATAAATTGACCCTGAATGGGTGTGGCTTCAACAAAGATACAATATGTATAACGAAGCAGTTAGTTTGGCCACCATCATGCCCCATTTCCAGTTCAACGCTCACACACATCTAAAGACAGCAAGTCACAAGCCACGTTTATCATATTTTTATGAATGAATGCGTATATTTTTCCTATGCGAATTTGGAAAAAAAACTTGATTTCCTAGCATATATTGTACAAAAATGTACATACTTACATTATAAATTTAAGGTCACAAAAAAAGTACGATGCGATAACTCAAATTATTTACATATGTACTATGTATGAATGTACACTCAGATGCACGGCTTCCAGGAAACAATTTTTTGCGGAGTGGTAAAAAGTATGGTATGATGTGGTTATTTAAAAAAGTCATATGCATAAAAGCTTACAGTGGAGAATATACATATATTGTAATTTTAGATGGAAAAAACGATCCAGTTTCACAAGGCACATTCAAGTCACATTCCGCTAGGGTAGGCAAATAAAAAGATTTTCTTTGAGAGCAAATAATAACGTAATAATATCTCATCCAAACACAACCGACCACTATTTATACTATAGTATAGATGTACATACATACATACATACATACATACATATATAGGTATATTATACATTTTTTTAAATAAAAAATTGTTATATTTATGTAATTATAACATATGTTGTAGCCAGACGGTTTGTTAGATTCGTCTAAAACTTTCTTTGCAAAAAGTGTATTCAAAGCGAGATTAAAGAAAATTTTCATAATAGAGCTTTTAATCAAGTTTTTAATATCAATGCAATCATTTCATTTCTAAAGGTCTTAACTAATTGAAAACCAATTGCGAGCTGGTTTCTAGCTGGTTTAATCCGTGCTAGTACGCTGCAAAGAAAAATCAAGTATTGCTGTCGCAAAAATATTAGATTCCACACAGTAAAATACAAGCTTAATGAGCATTCAGTTCACAGGTTCAAGTTTTCTTCAACAAGAACAACTTGGAATTACTGAATATTAAATATGAATATAACAAGCTATTGTTTATAGTTGTTGCACATACAGTAAACCAACGGGTTTAGTAGTTCACTTTCATTACAAAGTATAAAACACGACAACAAAATTAACATGTTTACTTAACCTTCTGCGACTGACGTGATGTGGTGTTCACAATTCTACTGACGTGTAGTACACCAGACACCAATTCGATTGCTTATATTTTTCATTACATATTTTGTTTTGTACACTTAGGGCCAGTTTCTCAGTGGATGTTTAAATCTAATTTGCGAATTGAGTTTAACAGCCCTATTCGCTCGCTCCCGGCACAATTGATTGAGAGTATCAATTGATCCGCTTTCTTGTGCCGGGCTTTCTACAACCCTATTCTTTACCAATCGTATCACGAAAAAAGCTTTGGCGTTTCATTTAAAGCTCTTTGCTGTGAAAACAGCTGTTTGTGCTTCTTCTTCCTCACAAAAAACGAAAAATGGAAACAAAAACTGCAGAAAAGTGAGTATTTTTTGGAAATTTTCATTAATTTGGTGTTTTATCTTATTTCTTTTAATTTCTAGACATCGTATATTTAACAGGAGGACGTAGGAGCAGCTGCAGCATTTCATTCAAAGTTGCAAACAGCACCCAGAGCAGCAAGCCGGGAAAACAGCCCGATAGCGCTGCGAGCAGTGTAAAATTTGTGGGAGCAGTGGCAGAGGACCTCGAACTCCCGATATAAAGGAGTTTTAGCAGCAGGCCATACATGTGTTGTGTTTTTAAAATTGTGTAACTTCCTTTAAATTGCTGCAATAAACAAATTTTTGCTTTTTTGCTTCAAAATTGACGTTTTTCAATAGCTGTTTTCGCTTGTTACCTCCTAATTCGACAGTCACAATGAATATCTCAATTGATACAATTCGAGCTTTTGATTTCTCTTCTGAATAAGGAAAAGTAGAAATTGTGCCGAAATGCTCTATTGAGACGAAATTAGTATTGAGACGGTCGAAGGAATAGAGCTGTAAATCTAGTTTAACTTTTCTTGAGTTTCACAGTGCATTTATTTAAATACGGAATAATGAATGGCAACTTCGAATATTTGACAATTGAACACAGCACAACTTGCCAAAAACATATGTTCAATTGTTCAATTATGGAGGCAGCGCGAGCTAAAAATTTTTCGTCGGCCGAAAGAAGTGAATTATTGGATATTCTTCAAAGAATCCACAGTTTATATTATTTATAATACTACGGGATCATTTATATGTGCTACACCATGCAGTTGTATGTTTAATTTGGCCGCTTATAAATTGCAATATTGTCGACGCAGCTTGCCTGCACATCCGAAATCAGCTGTTTATTTGTTTTCGATTGCAACTCTGTGCCGTACTTAAATGCCCACAACCGGGCATTTAAATTGTATTTAACTTCCCACTGTGAAACTGAAATTCCCTATTTAAACTGCAATCAGAGTTTAAACATCCACTGAGAAACTGGCCCTAACTATATTAATTTTATGATTCAAAAAGACATTGGTGTCTGTCAGACTACCACGTCAGTCGCAGAAGGTTAATATAAAATGTTAATGATGATAAAAGAGGGATTCACATAGGGCTTGTTTGTACACTGTTATACAAAGGGGGCGCTTGAACTACTATTTACATAAAGAAGTCAGCAATTTAAAAATCGGAAATTTACCAAATGGACTTAGCAGCTTCTTTCTGAAACACGAAACGAAAACTGTTTTCGAAATACCACCCTGGTTTTTTTTTTGGTTTTTGGAGGTGTAAAAGCTAGTCAGCCCTTTACTGATGTTCGCTAGAAAACAGAAAAATCAGGGTTCGGAAAGCAGGCACACTTCTCTCTAACTCGTGCTCTCTTTCTCTCCCTTCCTCTCCAAATGTGCGCACTCTTTACTGTGTTTTGTGGGCGGAGAGCTTAAATTAAATCAAAGCACAGCACATGTTCTTCCGAACTCTGAAGGCAACTTAAGCTGGTTTGGTAAAACTACGCCAACGAATTTATACTATGTAATTATATACTAAAGAAATGTTAAATAAACTACAGCCTAATACAAAAACACTAATGCTATGTAGATTGTATGTGAAGTAGGGCTCTAGTCTTTTATTCACCACAACCTAAGGGGCCCTATTTTGATCTAGCTATGTAAGTACATACATAGTCATTTAGAAATACACGCGCGAACAGTGAATGCATAAAAATCAACCGCTGAATTTCTGCTGCCAATTTTACAGCTGGAATTTTTCGCAGTTGTGAGTTTTGCTTAACAGATGCGGTCGTTGCTCTAATGCCAATTACTGCGATTTCCTTAGATAATACTGTTCATATTGTGCAATGCTAGTCCCAAAACAGCTGCCAATCCAGCCTTCTCTCGATAACAACAACAGCTGTTTCTTAAGAATAATAGCACAAGGCGTGAAATAGCCATCGGGTAAACGATGATGCTGTTCAACTAAAAATAATTTCTTATTAAAAATGTATTATCTGGCATTTGCCAGAGCAAGCGCCGGGCCGCGCCCCTCTCTGCCAACATATCACGCCATAAAAACAAGATTCACTTCACTCAAATGTGATTCATGGTTTCGCGTCAATTTAATCGAATCATGGCAAAGCTACATACATACGTCGGCGCCTGTACAAGCCCCCGTCTGCCTGCTCATGCACACATGAGCGATATACTTATGTATGAGTTACGATTTCTTCATAATAATGAAAGAGTACATATTATAAAATGTTCGCCTAGGTACAGCTAATACCTCGATATGACGTATACAAACGCGATTTTTCGCCTTTCGTTATCTTCACGATCCGTCCACCTTCAGACCGTAGTAGAACGGCGTCAGCGTCGGAGTGTGACAAATTAGCTCGAAAGTTTTCTTTTACTCTCATTTTGGGATTCCTTCGAGGCAGTAAAGTTTCACTGAAATTGCAGCAGATTTTTTAAATTCTTTTATAGCTTTATTATTCATGGCGTCCGAAACTTTTTGGTTTTGGGTCTGTTTTGAAGCGCTTATCGTTATGTCGAAAATGTAAAAAAAGCTACAAGCTCGAATCACAAGACTGAGGCGACGGTCGTCGTCGTGTTAATAATAATCTGTGGCGTGATGTTTACCCGGCATTTTGTTATTGTTGTTTTTAATAGAGTAGAGGCGGCACCACAGGCCAGTAGAGAGTATACTTATGTATAAGCCCAGAACTACATATGTACATATGTATGTATTGTAATTTGTGAAATTTCTTTGGGCTTGGTGAAATTACGAAGAAGTTTAAAAAGTTTGTGATTGATTGCTGAATAATGTGAATTTAATGGAGTTGTCAGTAAAACCTAATTTATTTTCCTTTGTTTGCGTTGCAGGCTCAACAAGTGATAAGGCAGTGTTTGGCAGATAAAGGGTTAAGGTATTATCATTTGCATTTTCTTCTTTTTAAAAATTTGTATGTTTATACTATTATATAGCAAAAGCGTTCATGGGAACTAGTCATCCATAAATAATCAGAGCGCAAGTAATAATCGAATGATAATGTCGAGAGAAATAAACAAACCTACATACATACATATGTACATACATGCTATGCATTTCTATGTATTTCAGACTGTCTGCAGAGAAATGACCTCAAACTGTAGGCGCGAGCAGTTTGCGGATGTTGATACGTACCAGAGATTAACAGGGATGTTAACCCCCAAAGGGTTTTGTAAGCCGGGGCTTTTTGGAACCCGAATCTTTAATCCAGGAGTGTTTGGTATTTTCTTTTTTTTTTAGTAGTTGGAAAGCAATCGAAAGCCTCTGGTAGTACGGGACTTCAATCCGGTAAAACCACTTCATGTCTGAACGGATTGGTCCTCCCGGAATTTTTGCATATGCATTAACTGTATTTCCTTCCTAATACCATCTAAAAAGTTCCAATTGAATTAATTTACAACAGAAGTGTTCAAGCCCAAACCTCTCATCCACTAGAAGCTTCAGCCGCTGCTGCAAAACACTTCTTACTTCAAAGGCACGCCGAATGCGGGACGGACACCCGAGTCAGTTCTTTTTTTAAAGTAAGACTTCATTTAAAAGAATTAAACGTAGCAAGGTTAAAAATTCAAAAATTAAATTATTGCTTACTAACTGTTCATATTTTGGTTTCAAAGGCTTTATTTCCGTTTGCAGTCTGAATCTTTAAGCTGAATGTGCATTTTAAGTCACGTACAGCTAAAAGATGTTCGACTGCCTTAGTGAAGGATCATGTTGCACCAAAACACAGGGTGCAGACATAGCTCGCGCGAGAGTACTGCGCAGTGCTAGTCCAGCTGGAGAACCTGCCCAGTGATTTTCTTCATTTGAGTGCGCTTGAAGTAGTGGTGGCGGTAGTTTCACCCAGAGTTCTGAATTGCTACATATGTATGTACATATTTATTTTACATGAGTGGCTGACTCGCAAATGAGTATCCGGAATGAGTAAGCAGATTTGACTGACGGAGATTCGATGCCACCACGTGTGCAAAATCGCGATGGAATGAGAATGATTTAGCAAAATACAAAACAAATGCGATGAAATATAAAATAAACTGATTATGTTCCATTCACAAATAAAACATTAAAACAAACGAAAGTTAATGCCCGAAATCACTGAAAAATTGTATCAATAAAATTTGCTCACTTATCATAGCTACTTTACAAATCGATGCCTTAAAAAAGAACAGAATGACATGATATGGTAAAATGATGAATTGCATAATGCATATTCATATTTGAAAGTCGAGTTGAAAATAGGTAGAGTAGTTGTGAAATAGTAAAGGAAAGCCAGAGTATAAAGAGTATTCTTTGCCATGAGAAAAAGCTTCTCAATCTGAACGGGACACGACTGAAAGATAAATTTCTAGGTGCCTTTAACTTGCGCTAATAGAAAGATATGCATGAGCCTCGGTTACCCGGGCTGTTGCGCCAACTAAAAAAATCAAGTATACTTGGAAGAAAAGAATTAACGGATGAAAAGGGAGAGAAGCTATTGATACACCTACAAATCGGGCATTTATAAGAGATTTGTCTGAAATGGGAAACCAACCTATTTTAATGCGTTTAAAAGGCTAATATCAGTAGGAACAAGCCATAACGGCCTAATTCGGTTAGGACAAGATCGAGTTTTTATTTCTATCGTGTACAGCGTGTCTAAATCTATTTGCTATAAATTGCAGTATATTGCAATGAGAAATTCGAGCTTGAAACTGCTCTCCTGAAAAAATTCTCTAGACGAGATATGCAAATCGACTATAAAGAGGCAGCAACAAAAACTGTTGAACATTTTTTTAAATTGTGCGAAAAAACAGTTCAACAAATAGATTTTACACAAGCTTGGGAGCAACTAATACATACTTTGAAAATAGGCTGAGAAGCTCAGTATTAGATACAGTTTCATTTACACTACTTCAAAAAAGATTAAAAATTTAAAAATTAAACGGAAGTGGTGTCATGCAAAAAGAAAAAAATGCAAATAAAAACGTTTAATGCGGAAGTTAGTTTGTAAAGAAACCAATGAGGTTCAAAGCAGACACCGCCATCAAAACGAAGCATAAAGACTACGAAGAAGTTCTTGACACACTGACAAGTGTCGGTGAGTGAGTGAGAGAATGTTGGTAGGTATAAAATAAAGAAACCACAAGCAATGCGTCTTGGGATTTGTATCTAAGAAATGCATGCATTCAACTTCTGCTGCGTTGCTGGCCCAATTGTGGCACTTTTTGACGTTGTCTTCTCGGCTTCGCTGTCATGTTTAGCCTGAGGGCGCTGTAGAGAGGGCGAGCGGTAGCGCTGAGCTCCCTTTGCTCCAACTTCACGCAATTATGGCCACTCGATTTTATGTGGAGCCCACCGAAATGTACATTATTTAATTGAGTAAATTTGTTCAAATGCGGGTCACACTCTTTCCTCTCCCTCTCTCTTTTTCCTCCTCTTTCCGCTCAGCTTAAATGAAGACACGTGCGCATGTTTACGTTCGCAGTGGCTACGCATGCGCAGTAACGAGAATTGCTGGCTGTGTAGATAATCAAATCAACTACAAATAATTCTTAATTAGTTGTCCGAAGGGCAGTTCCTTCAATTCATCGGCTTTAATGCTATATCCCATTTGGTGTGCGGCCGTTCGAAGCAAACCGGCTTCAAGAAAGTGAGCCAGCACGAGCGTCATTTAATAAAATATACGAATCAATAGTAAAAAATTATTTTGGAAAAAGTTTAAAATTAATATTCTTCCTTTGACCTAAAAAATACTCTCGAAACTTGTATACATTTTAGCCATTTATAAAGGAAAGACGATGCTTCAAATCTCAAATAACTAAGCTTTAGATAGTTATCACAAAAATATCTTTGTCAGATAAAAGTATAGAAATGTATTCGTCAGATAGCTATCTGAAACTTATTACAGTATTGAAAAATTATGTCTGTATCATTAAAAGTTTAAAAGCATAAAATAATATAAACTATGTGATTTTTCAACTTCGCAATAGAGTGTAATGTGTGTTATTTTCTTAGACTAATGGCGCGTGATTGGCGCCTTTCTTATCATGTAACTCTACGAGTGCTCCGAGATAAAGAACGTTTTCATACAAGCTAATTACTCGTGTCATATCTTATAAGGGTCGGGGTCCAGGCAATACTTGAAGAACGATAAGAAACATTCTTCGAAATATCTTTCAACTTGTAGTAACACATTTCAATGTACAATATTATTAATTTATTAATTTTTTTAAAGCTTCCTGCAGACAAAGAAACGATCCTAAAATATAACATAGGAAACGGGTAACTATGGCTTGACTTGCATATACAATAAGGTAAATTGTTTTGTTATGGCCAAAAAAATAAAAATAAATTTATCTACCGATTGGCATCTCAAATCCAATCTTATCTAATAAGGAATTAACGAAAGTTTTTGGTTCCATCGATTGTAAAAATGAGATAATGCGATTGATATGGCGGAAAATTTGACAGCAGTCTATTATTCTGAGATGATACTTATTAGAAATTAAGCGGTTTCGGAACTACTATTTCTAATATTTTGTAAGTACTTATTGGCAAACCCTTGAATTGTTCCAGCACAACACTAACCAGTAAATGACTAGGTTCTCATCGGACCGAAAAAAGTGCTCTCTACCTTGCACAAGTTGCATGCAATTCGAAATTGGACATTCACGGTTTAAAAACAAGAAACATTAAGTCGATCTTTATTGAAGTTAGATTTAAAATTTATTATAAGTTAAATAAAAATTACCCACAATAGTAATTGGATGCTTTCTGGCATATTGCTGTTGAATTAGCCAACTGTTTTATATCGTCCAATTTGGAATTCGAATTAAAATATTAAATTGGGGGCACATATTTAACATTTTATTGATTTTAGATTGTTAATTGAGCAACTTCCAAGTTATTCTAATTACTTTATTTCTACGCAATCAAAATAGATTTTACCTACCGCATTGCAACTAACAAAAAAATAAAAAAGCAAAGGTGAAGGCGACTTTCAAGTTGGCTAACAACCACAAAATAAGCATATTAAAATTTTTAAAGTTCAGTAAAAAGTGGAAACCGACGTTTTGCAGAGTGCTGCTAACTATTTTAGAGAAAAATTCATAAATCTTTATGTACTAGTTGGCATCACTACTTTTTGCAGCAGAAACCGACTCCACGCAGAATCACAAAATTCAGAAACGTGGCTTTAATTTTTTGCCAATTTGTTTAAATGATCCACAATTAGGAAATTTGCAATAAATATACCACCTAGTTCTGCTAATGACGCAAATAAATCTACATACTTTCATTGCTTTGACTAGTCCTATAAATCCAGGGTGGTAAACCTGAATTTGCAGTACCGATTAGGCGACATTTGACACTAACCTGCTATGGTGAAGCGATCCATATAGTTGATTAGATTGACAAAACACAGGATTATTACGGTAAACCATTGCGTCCGACTAACCCTGGACAAGCGGCTGCTGGCAGCGCCAGCGATACGGGCAACTCCATCGGAGCTGCCACTTTCGGAGGATGGCATCAACTGTTGCGAGGAGTACGTGGAGGGCAGGCCACCCTCCACGGAATTGCGATCGCCGTCATCGCCGGTGTCCGTGCGCGCTGCGGGATTGTCCATGTTCGTGGATAACGGTTGGTATGCTTGATACTGCGACAGAGTGGAAGACATTCACGTGGAATATTTCTGGTTTCAATGGGGGCGAGAGGGACCAAGTCTATATTTAAATTCACTTTTTTTGTGGGCGCTTTCTAAAGAGCGAATCGGCACCTTAAAACGAAGACACCGATTGGAGTTCTCTCTGACAGTTGCAATTTTTCTAGTTTTGCTTTGCGTTTTCCTTCGCCTCACTTTTTAATTTGCAATTTATTTTCGCGTTGGCAGAAAATCACGCATACATGTACAATTTTCTTATAGCTAACACTATTTATACTTTAAAAAAATTCATAAATTTTGTTTTTGCCAATTTCAACGCTTGCTTTTATTACACTGATTTTAAAAACTATCCGCTTGTCCAAAAATCAAACCAAACGCGATAAACGTCAAACAGCAACTGAGGAAGGAATTGTGATTGATATTATTACACTATTCATTTTTGAACTGTCACATTCTGTCACAAATGGAAATATTCGGCGAAAAATTCGGCTTCGGCTTCGGCTTGGGCCGCATACTAGGTACTCGCATTCACAATAAGCATTTCTGGTTATCGTTTGTGACTTTATTTCCTCGACTTAATTTAAAAATTACGATCCATTTACAAGGGTCCAAATTAAAAGATTCCCCAAATTAAGATGAATTATTTTCTTGAATAAAGGAAACATTGCCTCACCACAGAACGAATCCAATGGCTCTCAAATATTTGTGAAAAAAGTACTACTACTATTAATTATTATTATTAAATATCTCTGGTACTACTAAAGTCGACAACGAGGTTTTGATAGTGTACAAAGTACACTAAAGCTCAACAGCAAAAATCACTTTTACGCATTAATTTCTTAAATTTTTGTTTTATACCTTTCGCTTTGTTTGACAAGTTTTTGGAACCTATTGTTAAATTAATAAGATCTTTAAGCTTATGTAATTTTTTTAAAATTTTGTGTATGCATTTATTAAATTAAACATTATCAGTCTTAAAAATCCGAGAATGTTACTTGTTATACAGGATCAGTTCGAGTGTCCAAATTTTTACTCTTTCTACAGTTTGTGGCGAACGAACTTTGGGAGCTTAAAATGTTTATTATACTGCCGGTCCAAAACAGTTCAAAGGTGGCTAGATTTGACCGGTAAAAAGGAAAATTACATCACTGGCTCCAACATTTAAGCCAGTGCCTGTGAAACTTTGCTTGTCGGCCACAGACCAGAATTTATCTGGTTAACAGTGGAAGTGTTTTTCTGTTTGATACGGAGAAAATTGCAAACGCAGTGACGTTTCAATTAAAATAATATATATTTTTCTAATAACATTAAAATTTACAAGTGATCGAAACATCAACCAGGAGCAATGGCTTTGGTACATGAGGCCAGAATTATGCTGAATCGCACTGGGGTGCTGGTTGCTCGTAACCAGGTAAATATCAGCCACACCTTTGGACACAACGTCGGAAAATAATAGAAAACGCTGACGAACTGTTACATAAGGCCTGGGCAATATTTATGCGCTCTTATCAGCGAATCGGCGGTTTTCTAATGTTTTGGTTTGTTTTCGCGTAGATTGAAAAATTGCCTGCATGCGGTCGCGAGCCGTGGCAGTTATGTAAATCGGTTGGGGTAATTTTGGATCTAAACTTTTCACTTCAATTTCACAATTGTAGAAAATGTGTGCATTTTCCGTCAGTACTGCGCATTTCCGTGATTGTTGCCTGTGTGCATTTACCCCTCCCTTCCTCCACCCTACATATCAGAAACTACCATGCAACGTTTTTATGGCGTTTCTTCTCCTATCTGTCCCGCAGCTGCGTTACCTTACTTCGGGCAATCAGCTGGAGCAGCAGGCGCAGCCCAAAGAAGTAAAGACACCGCAAATCAAAACCTTCGAAATCTACCGTTGGAACCCGGATCATTCCGGCGAGAAACCTTTTATGCAGACCTATGAGTTGGATTTACGCGAGTGCGGCCCCATGGTCTTGGATGCGCTCATCAAGATCAAGAACGAAATGGATCCCACCTTGACGTTCCGCCGTTCGTGCCGTGAAGGTATTTGTGGCTCCTGCGCAATGAACATTGGTGGCACCAACACTCTGGCTTGCATCAGGTGAGTGCTTTATGGTCATTGTTGTTGTTGTGTATTAAGTATACCGCCACAACAAGCTGAATTTTTATTATTCAATTTTTATGACCGCGGCTGATATGAACAAGTACGATGCGTGCTACTTTCTAAAATTTTGTTTTCCTTTACTTGAAGATTAATGAAATGTATTTTTCGTGTTTTTAGTAAAATTGATACTAACATCTCGAAGCCTTTGAAGATCTACCCATTACCGCATATGTATGTGGTACGTGATCTTGTGCCCGACATGAATAACTTCTACGAACAGTACAGATCCATTCAGCCATGGCTACAGCGCAAGTAGGTGTTGCCAACATTTGGCATAATAGCTATTCCAAATTATTCAACATCTCGTAATTTTCCCACAGAAACGAAGCTACCGAGCAGAAGGGTAAGGCGCAGTACTTGCAATCCGTGGAAGATCGCTCCAAGCTTGATGGCTTGTACGAATGTATTATGTGCGCCTGCTGTTCTACATCGTGCCCATCCTATTGGTGGAATGGTGACAAGTATTTAGGTCCCGCTGTGCTCATGCAGGCCTACCGCTGGATCATCGATTCCCGTGATGACAAAACCGATGAGCGCTTAGATAAGCTGAGGGATCCTTTCAGCGTGTTTAGATGCCATACCATCATGAACTGCACACGCACCTGTCCGAAGGGCCTGAATCCCGGGCGTGCCATCGCTGAGATCAAGAAGTTGCTGTCAGGCTTCGCTAAGAAACCAGAACCCAAACTGGACACTGCTGCCTTGCACAAATGAAGTTAGAGCGCATGTGTAAAATGCGTCCTTGCAGAGGCGAATTAACATTTCTTTAAGCTTAAAGTGTGTCCGCGCCCCTCTAACTCAGCCTTCTTTTTATTTACTTCTAAATCTGTTGCTGCTGTGCTCCCGTTTTATCTTCAGAGTCTCCATGTTGTACTTATATATTTTTGAACCAACAGACTGCATCGATTTCCAGCACCGTTATCGCATACTTTCTTCAGAGTGTTGTCTTGAATCAGCTGGGAACAATGCTGAAGCTTTATTTATTGAACTATCGCGAAAAAAACAATTCGTGTGTATCTTTGTAAGATAAATGCTATATTAACAATAAATCGTGATGCATTATTAAATTGAATTATTAGTTAGTAAATATGTCTTTAAAAAATCATCTATATTTTCAACTTCATAATGTAATCAAGGATTGCAAAGCGAATAGAAACGAAGTAGAGCGAATAAACATTGTTGAACGAGTAAATAAATGGCTTTATGTACTTTTATTATCCGAATTGGAGCTCCGTAACAACAGACAAATGTTTTCGTGTTCTGTTATCGACAACAGTAGAATAACTGCTGCACGGTATTAGCCATGCGCTCTGGTATTTTGTTCGCTCGTTATCAGCATGTCCTGCGATTCCATGACGCCTCCTGCTCGAAGCGTCCACCAATAAGGCCACGCCGGCTGGCTCGATTTTGCTTTTGTCCAGTTCGTGTTTTCCAGCATTGTAACGATTGCCATCGTTTAGAAATTCCGAGTGCGAGGAAACCGACAACAAAACTCATACACTCATTGGTAATAACATATGATGCGCCCAGAGCAAAAACGACTTTTATACCTGCTCAGCGCATGTGCGCAATGAGGCGAAAATTGACACTCAAAGCGTTTTTGCTCTGTGCTCGTCATATGTACCTCCTCATGCTAATATGCTAATAACATACCTCTTCATGGTAATAACATACCTCTTCATGCTAATAACATACCTCCTCATGGTAATAACATACCTCTTCATGCTAATAACATACCTCCTCATGCTAATAACATACCTCCTCATGGTAATAACATACCTCTTCATCAAAAAATTCATACCTCCTCATCAAAAAAATCATACCTCCTCATGAAATTCTATACCTCCTCATCAAAAAATTCATACCTAGCTGAAAAAGAAAAAAAGATCGATCCCGAAAGTAAATAATTACTTTAAAACAATAAAAACCTATCCAGATGATATATTCCATCTCTATACAAGATGACAAACAAATTTTTATCCATTTATAATAAATTTTCTACGTTTCCATTTCGTGTTTTGCAAACGGCAACAGTAGGATAATGACTGCGAAAACTGCAGAAATTTGCCACTGCGGTGCCAAGCCGTTGCATTAACGAACGCGTTGCACGCAGTAGTATTGCGCCATTTTGCTTTTACGAACGCGTTGCTTTGCAGTGCAACCGCTGGGTTGCATTTACGAACGTACCTATACCTTCAAGTGTTAACTGTATTTTAATATTTCTGGTAAAAATATCTACTATCAAGGACCCAGATAAAAAGTATCAAGTAGCAATGAATACTTCAAAGTATACTAAGTGTAAATCTGCCTAATTGACATAAAAAACCTTTAACTTCATATACATATTTAAACTGCACTCAAATTAGAATAATGAAGTGTAATTTAGTTACTGGGCGCCGCGTTGGCTCAGTGGACTTTCGCTAGGGAAAACAACTACAGGTTTGAAGCTTTTTCTTGTAACTATTTAGTCGGGTTGTTATATGGTTACATGCAAATTCACAAATTTAAGTTTTTACAAACGCGAAAAAGATAAACACAAGAACAGGTTTTTCGCTGATCGCAAGTGTTCCATTTCCATTTTTGACAAACTACAAGATATTCCTAATAGGACTATTTATGCAAGTATTGAGGCTCGGATGGTGCAAAACAGAAAATGTCGATATTTTTAATTTTCCACTCCTATGGATGGCGGACCACGCCCATGTTTTGAGCGTTTAAAAGTATTATTACCAGCAGTGAAGTGACCAAATATGGACGGACTGGTGTACATATTATGTAAGTTATAAGGATTTTCCGCTTACCGTCTATATAGTGGGCGAACCACGCCCATTTTTTGTATGACGTAGAGGGGAGGGCCTATATCTAAACAGATCGTCCCACTACTTATCTCACTTATCTCTACAACTCGCTGCATTTCTACGAGCGAATACTTTCTTAAAAAGAAGTTGGTAATGACACTATCAGAATAGAAATTGAATGGAAGATAAAAACAACCACTGCCACTTAATAATATTGTACGTTAATTTTCCATTTTTAACTTACCACAATTTCAACATTTTTAACCTTCTCAATGCAACTCTGCACTTTCATTCCATTCTCCCACTTCTTTCGCTTAACATCTTTCTTTGCTGGCAGTATCTTGATTTGCAGCCCTTCCAGAAACTGGAATTTGTCATATTTAACATAGACCCAACAGACCCAACATATTAACATTTGATGACCCAACATTTTAACATGACATGTCACATGCGATTCATAAAAACACAACTAACAAAAATAACCACATTAGCAGATGTGAGATACCTACTTCGTTTATGATTTCTGCGTTACGATTCGTCAAGAGCGAACGCATGTATAGAGCTCGGGTAAAACAGGTTTTGTTTACGATACGATTAAATACGATACGCGATCACTAACTGAGTCTTTAAGAACGGTGAGATCGATATAGTCCGCTCGTTTGGGATGCGCATGTGTTCAAAATTTGTCAACCAGTTACCACAATATTTTATTAAAATTATTTTTTGAAAAGAGATTCTAGCAATGAAAGATAAGTGTGAATATAGGTTTTGAGTGCCCAAGCTTTTATGGATAGTAAGATCACCTGATCACTTGGGAACAATTTATTTTCTACTTTTTAGTACATTTAATGAAAAAAAGCTTATTTTTAAAAAGTTTTTTTTGTACAATATTATTTTCTAGTTTTTAGTCTCCCATAAATTCAATTTTAGAGCTCTGAAATTTTAAATCAAAATCAAATCAAAATTCTCAAAAGTAGGAGCTCCAATGCACGTGCGTTCGCAACGAATTACTGAAAGCAACAGAGCAAAGCGTGATTTTGAGCTGTTTTTATACAGCAGTGCTTCTTCTTCTCTGTGTGTGCTCTGATTGGCTGTTGCTTAAATTAATTATATTTAATTTAATAGAAGTACTTTTCCTTGCCCTTCTTCCCTTTTCTTGGTTTTCGTTGTTTTCGGTTGAATAGCAGCGCTCCTCCTTGCTCGTCTGTCCCCGGAACATGATTTGATGTGATTTAATATTATATCTATATAATTTTATTTGTACGGGCCTAAATCAGGCATAAATCTAGGTCATTACAGATTTCGTGTTCTATAAATACGGCAAAATTATACAAAATGCGATACAACAGCTCCTGGCCCGTCTGTCCATACGTGCTTCTTCTTCTGTCGTGCTCTGATTGGCCATTGCAGTTTCGCTAATAACTTTGTTTATAGTAAAAATTTTAATATTTTTATGATTGATTCATATATTGTCAGCGTGTTTACGCATGTATGCAAAGTTTCAAATCTCTAAGTAGTCGGGAAGTGGGTGAAAAATTGATTACTAGATTTGAGTACATACATACAAACCTAGAGGCAAGTTAATATAAAGCTTATAAAATTGAAAAATTAATCAGCAGAATCAGAGAATCAGAAGCATTCAGAGTACTTTCGACTCGTCGAAAAAGAAAACGAGAATTACAAATCTAAAAAGAAAAAAATTAGTTTTTCTAATTGCATCTTTACGCTACGCCATCTCTCGGAATTGACAACAAGCCATGGAAATAAAGCCTCTAAATCCCGTTAGCATGTGATAAAATTGAAAGAGCACACACAAATAAATGCAAGATGGCTAGGCCGAGCCTCGGTTACACGAGCTGTTCAGCCAACATGTAGCTAATTTTGTGCTGGACCATGTCATCCTCCCAAACTGACTATCGGCAGGAGCGGAGCAGTGCTGTGGCTTCCCTTTAGCATGCTAAACATTTTCTTGTACAAATTTAATTTTACAAGTTTAATTTGGACTAGTGTTGTATTTCGCTTTAAGTTTTTGCTTTAAAATGAAACATGAGCGCCCCTGTGTTTCGAAAATGCTGAAATGTGTTGCAACCGTGGCTATTTTAACGTCTTTTTCGTTTTCTGCTTTCATTCGTTTCGCCGCCGTTGAATTGAGTGGAAGTGAAATTTCGGAGTGCGCTTGATTTCGTATTCGTCTATTTTTGGAATTTGGACGCCGTGTGGAATACTGAACTGAACATTCGTGTATTTTATACGGAAAATTGGGAAAAAACTTCAACGCGTGTGGAAATTTAGAAACGTTAGTGAAACGGAATTGCCTTGAGCTGAGAAGACAAAATTATACATAATATCTAAACTAAAAGTACAGCTTTTTAAGTGAAAAACTTGGAAAAGATTTCGTTGAACATAAATGTGAAAAGGCTACTGACATTTGTGTAATACAAACCAAGTATCAATTTTACAGCAAAGTGAGTAAGTTGTAAATAAGAAGTATAATTAATTAATATTCGAGAATGCGGGCCAAGTTTTCATGTTTAATGGAAAAGTGATGACCGCATTTTTGCGGCGCTTGCTTGTGTGTTTTTGTTGTTGGAAGTGGTGCGAGTTATTCGAGCGAGAATGTGGATTTGTTGCCAGAGCTAGCGTTCGTGGGGAGGGAAACACGTTATGTTTGCCGCTGGAAAATTATTCTGTTTCGTTGGTGCTGTCGTTTTGGAACGCTTTCGCAGCGGTGCTGTTTGTTTACGGCGAAAGTGCAGGAAAAGGGAAATTGCGCATTTTCATTCGAGTTTTTCCAATTTCCATTGATAGGACGGCTGGAGGGATGGGACGCCGTGTCTTCACTGCTTATTCTGTGCCACCGCGCGCGCAATACTTTCATGAATCACTCTTCCCAATGGCTACTACACATTCTGCAATTTCTTTATTGAAATAAACGATTTCGTGTTTTTTTGCTGGCAAGTGAGGCTACATACACACTTTCGGCCTTCTTAATTTTTTCCGTCTTTGTTTTCTGCTGCGGCGGCCTGCATGCATTTTGTTTGGGTGCTCTGCAGTCGTCAATAGGCTTGCCAATTCCGGAATCCCAAACCACTTTCAGTTCCGAAAATTTGGGATTGCTGCAGAAAAGCCCGGGTTTTCCGGATTGATTTTGAAGCATCATACAGATATTTTACTGAAATTTAGCAGATCTGGTCGCAGTCGGAATAATTTTTGGGTGATATGATTTTTACGTGAGATAGTAAAACGTATGTACGTAGAAAGGTTCGACCGCTGATAGGAAACTGACAAAGAGCCTTGAAAAAAGTTAGACGTCCTTTTTAGACTTAAATTTTTAATTAATGGATTGTATGTATCAAACAAATTCTTATTTGTGTTGTAAATTGCGTTTAAATGAATTTTTTTTTATATTCAGATGACAAAAAAGTTAAAGTGTAAAATTCTCATAACGATAGTCCTGGAATTGAACTTTTGGATTCCGAAAGCATCGGTGTTACAATAAGCTTTTGGGATTAATAGCCCTAGTCGTCAATGTTGTGACTAATTTGGCTTCTTGCACCTTCGCGTTCTCCGTGTAGCAATCGTGACTGAGCGCTTCTAGCTACCAAGCGTGTGCTTTTCGCCGCCATTTACTTCATTGTTTGCTATAATTACAACCCACTTCTCCTGCAGCCCAGTCTCCGCTAGCGTTTTATCTTCGTGTGCCTATTTTCTCTGAATTTCTCTCTTGTTGCATTTATGCTATTTTTGCACTGACACTGCGCTAAATCCGCACGCATTGCATAATTTTATGCTTAATTCTGTCTGTGATTTTTCTGACTAAACATTCCACCGCACGCATGACTAATCGGTAGGAATTATCGTTTGGCGCTTGCTCCACTGTATAGTAAAATCGTTACATACAAAGGGTGTCGTACTATACAATACGGGTTAATTGTCAAAAAGCCCATCAAATCTACTTGGCTCTTGGCTCTGTCGTCCAAACTTAAGCCGAAAACTTAATTCAGCGATGAGACTCCTTTTTTTGAATGGCTACATCAACAAGCAAAATAATCCTTTTTGAATTGAAGAGAGTCCACGGAAGACTGAAGATGCAAGCAGAAAATTTTACTTTTTCCTATCTGGAGACGGAGGAGTCTAGAATCCGTACTTCTTTAGAAATGAGGCCAGTCAGCGCGTTACAGTGCATGACGAACGTTTTTGAGCCATGGTAACAGAGTTTTTTTTATACCGAATTGCGTTGTTGAAGAACACGTTCGACGAAATTTTTTTCCTGAAATAGATTTGTCAACCACGTACCAAGATTGTGTGTGATGACGCCTCTGGATTAGGTTCTTTAGGGATACATACATTTTTATTAGCATATGCGGATAAAGGTATTTTACGATCAAGAGATCATCTACAGAGGTTTCTCAATTAAATAAAAACAGAAGACTCTATCACAAGTCAATGCGAGAAAGCTTAGCGTAAGCTCGCGGGCTGTTGCGTCAATTATTAATTTATTTTAATAGACTCCATCAGATATAGGGACAAGCAGTTGTTGTACAATTGTGGAGCTTCGCCAAGATAGGATCGACAAGATTTGTTGTAATTTGTTGAGAGCTTATTGCGATATCCTATGACATGTTCGGGCATTAAAATCAGTCGGGCACCTGTCAAAGATGGGACATTAAAAAGGATCATATTAAAGCTGCATCTGTGGCTATATCGAGGATAGGGTACGCTTTCTTCGCTTCTTCCGCTTCTCTTTTGGGGTAACATTTCTGGAAACGCATTATTCCATCTTACACTTGACTGTAAATTTTGCTAATGTATTTTTCTATTCTCCCTTTTGGCATTAATTATGTTTTATAGTCGTTTGCTTTAATGGAGTTTCGCCGGCAATTTAACCGTCATATTTAATGCAATTTGATTACGTTTTTTCGTTTCATTCTTTCATCACTTTTGCTTGTTGTTTATTTGTTTTTCATGCCTGGCTCGTTTGTCTGTTTTATTTGCTGTAAAACTTTTGTTTTTTAGCTTTTCACACTCGTTTCTACCTCTCTTTCTCCATATCTTACTACTCTGGAAATATAAATTGTAATTCTTTTTTTTGTTAATTCATAGTTGTTGTAAACTACTCGCCATCAAATGTGCGATGAATATGCATCTAAGTAGGCGCGTCGTTACATGCCCTCCACATGCCGCGCCTTATCTTACTTAATTATATGACCATTACAATCTTTTGCCGGTCTCGGCCTCACGCAACAAGTATCTTCAGGCGGTACTACTTTGCGCGCACCTTCTCCAGTCCTTGCTTTAACTTAGATATGACTTCTTCCACTTGGTCCCTCTTTCGGAGATTTGTTCTCCCTCTTTTTCCCATCAAATACATTTTTGTCTGGGTTATTGTCTTTTAATTACTCGACGTCCCATAGCCAGCAGAGCCGCTTTGAACCGCGTGTACAGCGCATAAAGCTCGTGGTTCATTCTAATACGATATCGTCGGAAAAGTGAATTGGGCCATAGATCTTGCGAAGGATTTTTCTTTCGAAAACCCCAAGAACTTCTTCATCGGCTTGTGTCTATGCCCGCGTCTAGTCAGTTATACTTTTAAAGCTCATCGTAATGCTGGCATTTCGCAAGAACATGTTGCTTTGTTTTGGAATCCCCCACTTTTTCTACACTTGAAAATGAAGAACAAGCATGCTTCTTTTGAATCGCCCCCAACATTCATTTATCTAACTGCGAGATTAACAGCTTAATGGCGTTCAGCATTATCTGTTCCGTTGGTCGTGCTCTTGCCAAACATTCAGTGCGCCGCGCAATTGTAAACAGCCCACTCCCTGTTTCTTTTGCTTTGCTTTGCTGTGCTTGTGGTTGCTACTCGTTACCACAAGCGATTTCCAAAAATTTTACAGTTCCACGATTTTTAGCGGTTTGTTACCTACCCGCCCGCTCCATTATTACACAACCACTTAACTTCACAATGTCTACTAGAGTCTAGACTCTAGACGTTAATGTCTGGCTCGTAGCATAATGCATTGCTGTTTCTCTCTAGTATCTCTACCCCACATGCGCACGAGCAACCTGAGCAATGTTTACAAATTATTTTGAGCGTTCCAGCATTTGTTTACACATTGAAATATTCCAAAATATTCTCTTCCTTCCATTTTGCTTTGCATTTATATCGAGTTTATTAGCATTTCTCATATTTTTCATAAATTTCTCATCCCCATATTTTTCCATTGCAGCATTTCCCTGTGGAATTACAAAAAAAAAACGTTTTTTGAACGGCGCAAAAGGTTTTGTGCGAAAAATGAGTGAATTCACAATTGAAACGCGTCGTCGTTCGCGATCAAAGACACCCTTCCTGCGTTCGAACTGCGATCATGAGTCCTGCGAGCATGCGGGCGAGGAAGGTCACCAACATCACCACAAGAAAAAATCAACGGCTCCCAATGTCCAGTAAGTGAAAGAATCAATCTTTAATCGACTTCAAGCTAGGCGTGGCAGGGTGATAGCTCTTAAATTTGAATAAACAGTTTGATTCATTATAAAATCGTATCGTTTAGTGACGATGCACACTCGAAATTGCAATTCGACTCAAAAGCTTATCTCACAAATATGATTTGACACAATTATAGAAACTGATGAAATGTAGTATTGGCAACAAATACTGGCAGCTGGCAAACAATTACAGTATGAAGTAAAGCCAAAATTGTTTTTTGGTATCAAGTGATTCTGGAATGAAAGTATCTTGGCATTTTTATATTGAGTCATTCAGAAGTATTTGATGCGATAACAGGGATTGAAATGGACTTTACAGCTTTCGAAAGAGATAAATGTGCGATAAAAAGCTGATCAACGGCTGACATGGTTCCGGCTGTTCTGCTCATCTGAAATCAACAAATCAAACGACATTTTATGCTGTAGACCTGTGTCGGCTAAAACTGGTGCCAGTCAAAATATTAAAAATTAAATGGGCACAGTTTAAATTGAAGTTACGATTTAAGTAATTTTCTTGATTTCTTTTAGTTTGCAAGCAAAAAAGCATGACAGATGTCACAATGATTATTGTACGGGCTGGATGTACTGAATAGAATATGCCATAAGTACATATTTGACCGAAATTGGTTTGGCAGTTTTCGAGATACCGGTTGATAGTTTTCAGTGAATGTGAAAAATGTAGCTATGAAATAAAACGATTGAAATCTTCGGCGTGCGCTCCGGATACCTGTTCGACGGCTGTAATTTCCCAATGATTTTGGTACCGGAAGATCCTTACCCACATATTCTAGAAATGAGTTTAGCAAACAACGTTTTTGTCCGTATCGCAGCAGACACCTAAGTAGATTTAGTTTGGAGTAGGGAGCCTAGTCATGAGGCCCTGGCATGAGAGGGCTATTGTCACATTTTTCTATATACGTACTTAATTAATTGTTTTAGCTGTCGTGCACAAAATCTGAACATATTTGTTTCGTTCTTCTTTCACGCGCCGCTCTCCTCATTTCTCTAGCTTACAGATGTGCTCAATTTTACTCAATTTTATAAATATTTACCTAAATATTTTTCGTGTGTGGAATTCATTCGCAAATTAGTTTGTTTCTGTCCGTTGTCTAATCTTTGGCTGAGCAAGAATTTCTAAATAAAAAGCGTGCAGTAAAGATAAAGCAGAAAGTGTTTACAGCACAATACGAAGCAATAAATATCATGTAGCTATAGCAGCAATGGCCAAAGACGCTAAAAATAAAAAAGCTATTCAATAATAAAGTATTAAATGGGAGAAGTGGCCCGTCGCAATGTCGTCATCGCTTCATCATAATTTAGTCACTTCATTGGTGGAGCGCGCGAAATTTCGACTCGCACATGTTGTGAAATACGCCGAAAAAAACGACCAGAAAACAGCACGATTCCAAGCTGTAGACAACAGAACGTTACAATTAAACACGCTCGCAAAATGCGAATTCCAAACGTTCTTACATTAATCACGCGCGAACGCAAAGCTCATCGCAACCGGGTTGGGGTGGGGCTATTCAGTTTTGGCGCGCTTTTCCGCCGCCCAAGCCGTTAAAATTCGAAAACAAACGGCGCCATTTTTAGCTCTGAATTGAGAACCGAGCTTGGTGTAGTTTGTAAACAGAGGAGAGGCTGTGTTAAGGCTGGAGTTCTGGGTAGATAGCGGCGGCAGTGCTTGTGGACACATCATTCAAGTGGCTAACCGCCACGCCATGTGTCGAAGTTGTTGCGTCAATTCTACGTTTCCATGACTGTCGGCCGTTTCGTTGGTTGCTTGGGTGCTTCGAATGCTAAAATCAAATAAATTTTGTTTTGCTTTCAAACGTTTTGCAGCTGACGTTTTTATTTCGTATTTTACTTATGCCGCTTTTGCTGTTTCTTTCCGTTTTTATTTGAGTTTGCCGTTTCTAACGATGACGACATAGAGTTCTACAGACTGGCGAGCGTTGGCAGGCAGCAAAAAAAACGCTAGCTTGTTGTGTATGCCGAGCAGTGTTATTGAGTGTTGGCTCTTGCGAAGGTCGCGTCTATATGCTTTAAAGCGATTCGATTTTAGAACTTTATGCTGCTGTGTTCCTTTCTGGTGTTTGTTTTGTTTAGTCGCGAAACTGGTTCTTCGAACTCCAAAAATTCGAGTTTTGCATAATTGAAAAGAAACTTAGCTGTAAGTATTTTATTTCGTTCTAGTTTTGTCTAGTGAACATAACTTTTTTGTCAAGCATATGTACATACTTTGATTATCTAAGGATTAGCTTGCTCATTAACAGATAAAGAAATTTGCTATATAGTTTCTTCAGCAAGTAAGTGGAAACTATTCTTAAAGTTTCTTAAATGCTTTGAGAATAATTGAAATTTGTTTAAAAATAAATTTTTAATTAACTTATAAAATAACAGTGTTCGATCGTCGCAAAGTGGTTTTTTCCATTAGTGTATTCAGAAGTAGATACAAGTCTACATATTTTTCACAGAAAATGTTGGATCGTGCGATTTTAGTTATTCAGTTCGTTGAGAAAAAAAATATCTGAAATATAAATTTTTAGCAGCAATCAACCGATTTTTTATTATACAAACTATACTGTGTTTCTAAATTTAAGTATTCTTGAAAATATAAAAACTGAAAATTTACGGATTTCAGTAGTTTTTCCTCTAGAAATATAAATGTATGTAAATATACATAGTAATATTGGATGATGTAGTTTTTAAATTCCAGAAGGCATTCATCTTTATGGTTATGCGCCAAAACATTATCCGATATCTTCTGATCTCTGAAAGTAATTCAATTTAAATATCGATCGAAAAACTCCTATTTTTTTGTCCCTTTCAATTCATCGGATCGATTTACATTATCGATTTGGAAGAGTAAAGAGAATGTGTCGCGAGTGAACGCTTTTGTGAAGTTCTTACAATTAAATCGCGTTTTTCAAACAAAAACATAACCGAAAAATATTTGATTTATAAATTATATTAAATAAACACTCAGTGCTCTTATTCGCTAATTTTCAGAAAAATATAACGCGGAAATCTGTTTTAAAACACAAATAACATTCAAGCAAACCAAATTTCTTTCTGCATTTCAATTTTGTCTATTGCTTAATCTTTTACAACAACAAAAATGGCAACAACAAGAAAAGCCGTGCGCAAACAGGGCTCCCCTCCGGAGACCCCACTGCAACTGCAAGTGCAGTCAAAATGCCGCCAAGCTGAGACGCCAAAATTGGAATGGATAAAGCAAATAGAGAATAAAATTGAAATGCAAAAAGAAAGCATCATCGAGAGCCTAAATAAAGCTCTCCAGAACTCTGAGGACAGGGTGATGCAGAAAATTAGTGAGATTGCAGGTGATCTGGCCAATATAAAGGCGTCTATAAGAACTGTTGCCGAAAGAGTCACTGTAGTTGAAAACAAGTGTAATGATATTGACAATATGAAAAAAGAGGTCAGTGAAATGCGCAATAAAATGGAAGAGATGGAAAATAAAGCCATTTCTACTGACCTTATAATAAATGGAATCCCAAATTCCGAAAATGAAAAGACCACATTCATGAACATATGCCGAAAAATAAATCTAACTCCCCCTGTAGTGCGTGAAGTTTTCCGTCTGCGCTCCTACAGAAACAAAACATCAGCACCTATAATTGTCAAGTTAAGCTCGCCTGATGAGCGCAATCAGCTGTTCAAGTGCATTGCTGCTTATTGCAAAGCAAACAGGCGGACATTGACACAAAGGGATGCTGGATATGAGAGCGAGGAGAGAATATTTGTGCATGAGAGTTTAACGCGTAGGAACCGCGAAGTCATGCACTATGCCACACAACTGAAAAGACAAAAGCTGTTGTCGTCGGCTTTCTCAATTCGCGGAAGAGTTTTTGTACGACAGCATCAGAACGGCGAAACAAAGCACATAACAGACAGAAAGAGCGTCGATGAGATTGTTGGCACTTCCAACATTGTGAGAGCGGCGTAAACAGATCGTCTGAAAGCGGTGCGGTACTGTCAGCATATCTGACTCAATAATTATCGCAAGTTAATTTATATGTTTTTATTATTATTTATTCTAGTATTATTCAAAATTTTTAGTTTTTAATTATTATTATCAATAATGCTAGATTATAATATTAGTGTAAACTGCCAATTTTTTAGCACCAAAGTAGTTTCAAATGAGCGAAAATTTTAGAAGTAGCAACGCTAACAACGACAACTTAAAAATTATTATAGACTTGGTAAGTGCCCTACACTGTGGTTTTCAACTATGCCACATAAATGCACGAAGTCTTAATCCTACTAAGCTTGATTATTTTAATTATTTATTTAAAGAACAAAATATCGATATAATATGTGTCACTGAAACATGGTTTAAAAGGGATTTAGATGATAGTTTGTACTCGTTAGCAAACTATGCACTAGTGAGAAGTGATAGAAGAAATAGTCTGCGTGGTGGAGGCCTGGCAATATACCATAAAAAATCTTTGCCGTTAAAATTAATCTGCACATCAGGCGGTGATGATGAAATTGAATATATGCTCGTTGAAATCGGCACTGGTCTTATCAAATGTCTAATAATATGTGTGTATAATCCCCATAAATCAAATGATTTATCTGATATGTTCAAGAATTTAGCAGAATATGCTCTCGAATATGAACACATTTTATTATGTGGGGATTTAAATATCGATCTATTAATTGAAAACAAGCTTTCGCTAAGCTTACTTGAAAATTTAAATTCTGTTGGATTGAGTGTTGTAAATGAGTTTCCAACACGATTTGCTCCACACTGTAGATCAAGTTTGCTTGATGTGCTCTGCGTATCTAATAAAAGTGAAATACTGCATTTTGAGCAATTGCCCCTGGCAGGAATTTCAGATCATGACATGCTTTTTATTTCATACAACCTGGACTTCAATGTTCCTAAAGTTAGTAGAGATATAATGTTCAGAGATTTCAAAAATGTCAATATGCCTGCTCTGTCGATTGATGCCAGTTTACTCCCATGGAACGACTGTTGGCACTACGCGAATGTTAACGACAAGGTCGGTCTCTTCACATCACTTGTGGAATACTTATATGAAAAGTACATTCCCCTCAAAAGTGTCAAAATAAGAGATAACAAATCGCCATGGTTCTGTTCCAAAGTATTACTCGCTATTAAGAAACGAAACAAGGCATACAAAACATGGCAATTGAACCAAACACTCTACAACTGGGAATACTACAAAAAGTTAAGAAATGAAGCCACTGTTATTATACGAAATTCGAAAAAGAAACATCTGGAATCCAAACTTAACATAAAATTATCATCTAAAGTATTCTGGAGCAATTTAAAATCGATAGGTGTTGGGAAGAAAAATAACGAATGCGAATGTAAACTTGACCTAAATGAGCTCAATGAGTTTTTCCTCTCCTCCAACAATGTGCATAACACTTCCTTTATTCCATTACAAGATAATTTTTATAATGAAAAAGTACCTTTTAGTCTTCATGTTGTAACTGAAGAAGAAGTTTTCAAAAGTATATATTCAATAAAATCAAATGCAATTGGTGAAGATGGTATTAACTTGAAATTCATCAAGCTAATCTTGCCGTTTGCTATTTCATCTCTTACACACATAATAAATCACGCGATCACAACATCTACTTTTCCAGATATATGGAAAATTGCATATGTCACTCCCATTGCTAAAAAAAGAGACGCATCCTTACCACAGGATTTCCGTCCTATTAGTATTTTACCATCGCTGTCGAAAGTATTTGAGAAATTATTATCAATGCAAATCACGGAACATTTAAAAACTAAAAATCTTTTAACGGAATTTCAATCAGGGTATAAGAATGGACATAGTTGCAGTACTGCCTTAAATAAAATTTTAGAAGATATTCGTCCGGCATATGATAAAGGTGATTTAACTGTGTTAGCATTGTTAGATTTCTCAAAGGCTTTTGATACTGTTAACTATGAGCTTTTGCTAAACAAACTGAAATACTATTATGGATTTGATGAATATGCCATAAGTCTATTTCGAAGCTATTTAATGGGTCGCTCTCAGTGCGTTAGATTGCGAAACTCAAACTCTACCATAAAAAACACTCGCTCTGGTGTACCTCAGGGTTCCATTTTGGGCCCTATATTATTTATTATGTTTATAAATGATATAACGAGTTGTTGTAAAAACGTAACGATTCATTTGTATGCAGATGATGCTCAGATATATTTATCAAGACCAAGAGGGCTTTATGAAGATCTGATTTGTAGATTCAATGAAGATTTGAATTCAATTTTACTATGGACATACAACAACGGATTAAATTTAAATACATCTAAAACAAAAGCTGTGCTCATATCTCAGTGTCAACAGAATGTGGAAAATGATACACTATTAGAACTTGATGGCAAGAAGATTAAATTCGACAGTTGTGTAACAAGCCTTGGTTACAAATTGAACTCCAGATTAAGTTGTGATGATCATATTTCTTACGCAGTGAATAAAATGTATGCTGCGCTTAGAAGCTTATGGCACACAACTACCCTTATTCCCCGAGATACCAAAATGAAACTGGTAAAAAGCCTAATTATACCAATTATGTCATATTTTGAGTTAGTATACGGGGACTTGGATAAAAAATCTGAGAAAAAATTACAGTTAATGTTAAATAATTGCGCGAGGTACGTGTTCACAAAAAGGAAATATGATCATATATCCGATTTTGCAATTCAGATTCTGGGATGCAGTCTTTCAAAGCACTTAAAATACAGAAATATTATATTTTTGCATAAGCTTTTGCATACAAAGTGTCCGAATTATTTATATGAAAACTTAATATTTGCAGCATCGAATCGAACAATGAATATTATTACACCAGAAACGAAATTTATTTTGACATCAAGGTTGTTCTTTGTTAGTGTTGCTAAACTCTGGAACTCACTACCAAATAATATAAAAGCTGAAAGAAATAGTAGGTGCTTTAAATTGGCAGTATTTAAGTTTCTTAAGAATTAAGTTTTATTAGTAATAAGTTAATTAATAAACAAAATCTTTATGTTAGAAATATTTTAAAAAAATAATCAAAATTTATTCACTCAACACATTTATATCTCTAATTGAATATTATACATAAATTCGATGTACTATACAAGATTTTAATCTTATTTGTACAAATTTATCAATAAATTATCAAATTTACTGTGGGTGGGTTCGGGCTTCGATCAAAAACTTAACATTTTATTTTGCCCAGTTTTTTTTATCGCTTTTAAATCGGTGGTCACAAGCCATAACCGCATACGTCTGATTTAGATTCAGCCGCTTCAAGATTCAAATTCCCACTGCAAAGCACCTTAAGCTTTAGGTCGATCGATAATTGCCGCCCTAAAAAGATACAAACATGCAAAACTTATAGCAAATAGATTTAGACACGCTGAACACGATGACACTGGCACCAAACACTCGATTTTGTCCTAACTCTAGTTAGGTCGTTATGGTTTGTGGCCACGGAAATATCAATTTTTTAAACATTTATTTTGTTGACACTCAATAACAGTTTTTACTTTAATGATCTGAAATAACAGGTTATTTAACTTTATTTGTATGGTCTCAAACTACAGAGCTTTCATTTGCCAGGCTTAGATAACAACACAAAGTTTCCTAGCCCGACTTTATGAATGAGAACATAAATGCCACCAAGTTTACTCAATTTTTTTTTTCGAAAAGGTCTCATTATATTTGATGATATCTCTTATAATTTTTATAGCACATTGTATATCTGTATATGTATAATTTCAAGAATGTCTTGCC
Organism: Neria commutata; assembly: GCA_963457695.1. Taxonomy (NCBI): domain Eukaryota; kingdom Metazoa; phylum Arthropoda; class Insecta; order Diptera; family Micropezidae; genus Neria; species Neria commutata. Next base: position 20,362,712 of record OY735247.1, on the reverse strand, counting down.
GTATTGAAATAAAATTGTTTTTTTCTCATCTTTTCAGAACAATCACAGAGGAAGTCGTCGAAGTGACGTCATCGTCATCACCCTCGAGCAAACAGAGCCAGAGTAAAATGCAACAAAAAACTAAAACCTCGGATTACTCCAGCGAAGATAATAGCCCAGAGAATAAGTCAAAGAAGACGTCAGCTATATCAGAAATGCAACAACAACATTTTAGTGCTGCAGGCACCACATCGTCAACCACAACTACCAGTAGCAGCACAACGATCATAACAAAAAGTCGCAAAGCTGTTGGTATTCTGAACAGCGGCGCCACCACATCGACGCCTAAGTCGAATTTCCTGCTGGATAGCTTTGCTGCGCAATTCTCCACCAGTGGCTCAGAAGGACGTCGCCCCAAAGAGGTCGCACAAAATGCGCTCAACACCGCCCATGAGCGCTCGCAGAAGGAATGGACCGAGACAGCAGTCCATAACAGCAGCGGCGGTAGCAAGAATAAGTCCTTCAGCCGCATACTCGGCAATTCGTACAGCACGGCAAGCGATCTAAGCGATCATCTGGCATATCAGGAGTACAAACGCGCTGGCGAATATTGGAAGTATGTTTTTTGCTTTATGAAGTGATATTGTGTGAAATTTTATTGATTTGTCTTTTTACAGAACAACACCAAAAACGGATTATACGTACTCGGAGCTGTCGCCGCATCGTCGTGTGTTGGCGCCGGGCGTTGTAGCCATGCCCAATATGTCGCGCAGCAGTCTAGATAACCATCACGAGCGTATCAATTACATGATTCAGCGCGATCCTGCGCAGGAGGCATATATACGTCGGCGATACGAATCCTCGAAGTACGATGAAAACCGCCGAGCCAGCGAGAAGTTGGTCTACGACTCTGGCGATGAATTCGACTATTCAAAATTCGAAAATTATCGCAAGAATCAACTCTACTACAATGCGAAATACGGACAACACACCGACGAATCCTGGTTTATGCGTATTATCAGCACAATTGTGACCGTTTGCTCCAACGCTTGGACAAAGCTCATACACGTCGGCAGCGGTGGCGGTGACGCGTACGATAGTTATTTATATCGCACAAAAGTGGGAAAACAAGAAAGAGGTTACATTGACACACATTTCTAGACAACCTTTAGAATTGCCTCTAATTCGAATATAATTTCCTACAACGATTTAGGTTTCTTTGGTACAATTGCACATGGCATCACATCGGCGTTTGTTGGATTCTTTCGCTACATTTACCTATTAATTTCGTCCATATTGTATGTGGACACGTGGCTGCTGCAGTCAAACAATGCTGAAAATAAGAGCAAAAAACGTTTCCTAATATTTTTGTTGCTGTTGCTGCCGTTGTTGCTGCTCGGTGGTAAGTTGTTACTTGAGATATTTGTTTGCAATCAGAAATGATGGAAATTGTCAGTTGTTTGGCAGGGCACACTTCTTTGCTTATACTCTCTTTTATATGAAGTTTTCCTAGTTGCCAGCCATTTTATATATCTTATCGCTACGCAAAATGCGCAAGCGACAATATTAATTCATGTTGAAATCAGATTATATTAACATATCCAAGCGCCTCGCTACGGCAAAATTATTGCTTGATACATTCGACATTTATAAATATTTCCCTGACATTGAGCGCGCTGCTGACATTGAATTGTTCTAACGGGCTCATGCATATGTTTACTGACCTCCATATTTGCCTACACACTACGACTCAGTGAGTATCTACTCAACACGTTCAGAGAAAAAAAAATCTATTAAATTTGTTCAGAGCTTTTGCAATAGGCACCTTTTTGCTATTTTTAATTTCATTTATTTGATCGGTTGCGGTTGCTGTACGTTGTGCTGCCAAATGGCAATGCTCTTAGGTTAGCGGCACTAAATATTTTTTTACTAAATACTCGATATTTTCTTAAAAATTTTGCAGGCAATTTTGCGCTTTAGACTTTTATATTTTGTCGCCTGCTAAAATGTGAGCAAATGTGAGAGGAGTAAGAGTACCTTGTATGTCAATCACTTCTCAATTCATTCATTCTCGCACATTCATAAAATATGTATTCGCGTTCGCGCTTAAAGAGAATTGCACGTTCTTCACATGCGTACATTCCATATCTAACAGGGGTCCAAAATTATGCTTATTCTAAAATATTTAAGGTAAAAGATCACATTAAAAAAGTTATTGTAAAAACTTGTTTTAAAAGAAGTATCTGTTGATCATTATATTTTCAATAATGAATAAAAATTAATCATTCGCGTCTTTTTCCATGGAAACTAAAATCGCTATTATTTGTATCGAAAATAAATATCATCAGGATTGAAATTTTTTTTAATCAAATATAAAAATCAATCAAATCGCCACTTTTTCGATAAAAATGTTTAAAATTTTTTTCAAAACTTGTGGATTTGACCTATAAATAATTGTAAAAATATTTTACTATAAAAATCATAATTGGTTAGACCTCTGATACAATTATAGACAATACAACAAATTGCTCTTTACCAAATCTAAATTAAACGGGTATACCGATTATCTCTAACGATAACTTTGTGTTGGTTAAACGAGCTCATACTACAGAAGAGTAAAGAGATTTGAGTGTAGCCTTAATATAACCACTGACATTTTTCAAATTGTTTCGTTTCTTTGCGATTTTTGTATTATAATCCTTTTTATTTATGAAATTTTTTCCACACATTTCTTTTCTCTTGTGCGTTGCCGCACGTTTTACAGGCGTTTACTATTATCTGCATCCCAATGAATCCTTCCCACCCAAATCATTTTCCGAATATACCTTTACCATGCCCCAATTGCCCGCGCTACCGAAAATCGTCATATCCGAATATGTAAATCCGCAGAAATATGAGGCTTTCAAGGCTCAGAGCGCAAAGCGCTTGGCCGATTTTAGCGATTGGACCGATGATTATTTAGTATATTTGCGCACGGTTTCAGAGAATATTCTCGATGAGGGCCGCAAATTGTTTCGCCGCGAAGAACATTTCGAACGCGTTTAATTTTCTCTGCGAGAAGTATTTATATAAATTTTTCTATGAATTACTGCGACAGTTCTTTTTTTAGTTACATAAAAACTTTTCAATTTTTTTGTAAATTACATTTTTTGTCTTAATTTGTTCTTATCTAATGTAATTGCTTTTATTTGACATTGTTTTGTTCTTTTCCGCTCGTATTATTTTTTTTCGTGTTAGTTAAAAATACACATTGTAATAGTAATGATTTTTTTGTTTTGGACCGTCAACGCGTTTTGATAAGTATAACTTTTTGTTCGATACGTATTTTTTTCTTTTGCTTCTCAATAAAAGCAACTCAAGTGTACAAATTCGAATTCCTGCTTTTCGTTGCAAACGCCTAGCATACCGTAGCGTAGTTGTTTGAAGCGAAGCCATTGTCAACGTACAAATTCTTTTGCATTTTCGGATACTGTCGATTCTTATGCTTGGCGTGGCTCCTTTTGGGAAATTCTATTGAATGTGCAAAGAGCGCGCTATGATGCCGCCCAACTTTTCCTGTCCCATATAAGCTAGCGAGTATTTGACGCCAATCGGAGAAGGATAGAGAGACAGCTGCAAATTGAAAATTTAATTTAATTCTTTATAAAGTAAAATCTAAATTATTCAATATTCAATTTAAGTGCTCTTGATGAAACTTACTGTTTTGCGTGTACATCACACACACACACACACAGGCGCATACACAATATTTTGCAACTCTTGTCTGTGTCAACCTTTTTTCTGTTGTGAAACAACGTAAATTCATTTGAAATTTGTTTATCAATTTATTACAAAATGGAAGTAGAATATTGTAAATTTGTTCATGAAAAAATACAATATAAATAAATTTTGACAAATATAACGTTTGTTGTTTGCATTTTAACACAAACTACAACAAATGAGCGCGTTTTATTTTTTGCATTGAATTTTTGTGTGCACGGCATGGCAGGTGAGTATTTAACGCTTAAGGGTTGAGGTTGACATCTTTATGAATATGAATTAGACATTAGAACAAATTGTAACTACACTCTATCCTTCTTCATTTGGGCCGATTCTCGAAACTCGAAACGTGTTCAGTAAGTTTTGTTTTAATTTAGTTTGGCAGTAAAGCTAACTACTGCTACAATAATATTATACTCTAATGGCTTCTTTGCATTAATGAAAAATGAACAATTTAAAATTTACAACAGATTTTTTTGAACTTTTGGGCTGAACAGCATCATTGTGGCATTTTTAGCTGCGCTTTGAAGAAGGATATGAGTACGGAATTTCTATTTGAAGTTTCCGACGCATGAAGAAGAATTTTTTATTTCGCCATATGATGATTAACCCATTCAGAGCAATCGTACACAATTGTGCGCATGCAAATAAATGTAACAAGAAAAATGTAGAAATGCTTCTAAAACGTTTGTACGTATTCAAGCTCCGGATGCCAACAACTTTAAGATTTCATTAACCGTTATCTCGAAGTTTAGCCACTGGGGCAGAAGGATAAAAGAGCAGATTTGCTCTGAACTACAAAAAAGTACAAGAAGAGCTTGCAAGTCGAGCTGGTAGAATATGCTGCAGCTTAGCAAGAGGAACTGCTGTAGAAATCAGAAGAAAGAGAGCATATTTAATTACATACTTGTTTTTCCTCGACTGCATATTTCATTACTGGGGTCGGTAAGAAGACTAAGTCTGACCGGTCGGCCGTGGACTATAAGTTTATTGAAAGCGACAACACTCATGTTAAGTATAGTTCAGCGAGTGCAGTCGTGTCTTAATTGACTGAGTGTTTGTGTATGTATGCACATATGTACACTTTCAGTAGGTGGTCAGAACAACCCGTTACCGGATTACTACCTGCTGTGTGGTCTCTCTCCAGGTGCGCCTTCTCCAGTCGGAAATTCCAAGTTTTGCCAGGGCCTCCTCCACTTGGTGATTCCATCGTAGGCATGGCCTCTCAATATTGGTCTTAGTTTAAAGGAAAAAATTAAAATAAGAAAGAACTACAACTTATATTACGTTGACGATATTTTACTGGAACAGACGAAAACTTGGCTCTTATAAATAATAAAAGCTATTCCCTTGTTTATGTGAACACGTATTGCATTTGCAATAATCTCTTATACATACGATTTTTGTAAAACATATTTTGAATAAAAATGGTAACAAATGGTAATAATTTTTTGCATATTTTAAACATTTCAAAATTTCAAACTTGTTTGCACGAAATAATAAATTAAGCTAAGCGGTTTTTGGCCACAGACATTTACTGTTAAAATCAACAATTTGATATGTAGTAATTATTCAGTAGCCGTAGAAATTTTTTAAATCCATTCTTATTTAAAAAAAAATTTTAACTTGCAGCTTGGTTACTCCTCGAGGAGCACGAGCGCATCAACTACCTGCAAAGAACTCAAGCGCTTGTACCGCTTTCCCTAATGGCCAGCTTTAGGAGCGCACTGAATAGCGGCAGTGCGACGCTTAAGGGACTCTTCCAACGGCCTGCCAGCTGGCATAGCAGCTCTTCCAGTCGAGAGTACAAGGCGCACGAGGCGCATCTGCACATACAGAACATACAACAGAACATTCAGAAGTCACTCACACCCGAGGAGTACGAGAACATACTGCACCACGTGAACAGCTACGTGCAGCAATTGGTGAACATGCGCATGCAGGAGCAGCAGCAGCTGCAGCTGGCGCGCGAGGAGCAGCAAAGTCGGCTCCTGACGCCAGAGCAGACGCAGGCGATCGTGCGCATCATGCGGGAGAACTTGGAGCGCGTGGCGAGGGAGAAGCGAGAGGCGGGCGAGCTGAGCGAGGCGGAGGTACAGCGCTTGGTCGGATTGGTGCAGCTGCAACTGGAGGCTAGCGGCTGGGCGGCCAAGCAGCCGGTGCAGCTGTCGAGCGAGCAGCTGGCGGAGATTAGAGGCCTCATCGTTGAGCATGTCGAGCAGCACAGCCACACCCACTTGACGCTGCTCGTGCAGAAACTCGATTTGGACGCTTTGGTGGCGCGCATTTTGGGTGCGCCCCAATTGGCGAAGTACGTGGACGCGCGCATCGGTGCCGGCATCAAGGGCAAGTGGGTAGAGGGCTCGGGAGCCGAGGAGCAGCTGCGCATTAACGAGCTGAGCGGCGAAATCGCATTCATCAAGCTGGCGCTGTCCGACAAACTCTCCGAGAACGAGGACCTGCAGCAGTCAATCAGCCGGCTGAAGCTCTCGCAGGATGATCTGCTGACGCGCATGCGGGAGCACGAGCTGGCGACGGACTCGCGCTTCAGTGCGCTGCTGGCGGAGATTGACGGCAAGCTGGCCAGTCTACGGGAGGAGCAGTTCAGCATGCTGAACAGACAGGTGAAACTTTCGCTGGTGGAGATACTCGGCTTCAGACAGACCGCCGGCGGCGCCACGCTGCAGGACGCCGACTTACAAAGCTGGGTGCGCAACATGTTCGTGGCCAAGGAGTACCTGGAGCAGCGGCTGCTCGAGCTGAACAATCGCACCGATGACAAAATACGGGCGGAAATTGATCGCTCCGGCTCCGTGCTGATGCGCGACATCAGCGAGCGTCTCAAGCTGGAGATTCTGCAAGCAGTCGAGCTGCAGCAAAGCGAGAACACGGCTACGCTGAAGGGCCAAATACGTGCGGCACTCTCCGAGGAGCAGGTGCGCAAGATCGTCAAGTCCGTGCTGGCCATTTACGACGCGGACAAGACGGGCCTGGTGGACTTTGCGCTGGAATCGGCCGGCGGCCAAATACTCTCCACGCGCTGCACGGAGAACTACCAAACGAAGTCGGCGCAGATCTCCGTCTTCGGCATACCGCTCTGGTATCCCACCAACACACCGAGAGTCGCCATCTCGCCGAATGTGCAACCGGGCGAGTGCTGGGCGTTCCAAGGGTTTCCCGGATTTTTGGGTGAGTGCTCTTGCCACTGGTATGCGTCGCCGCATGAGTAAATCCTTTGCCTGAAAGTTGCCTTTACATTCCTTTTTGAATTTCAGTTTTGAAATTGAATTCGCTAGTTTATGTGACCGGCTTCACCTTGGAGCATATACCAAAGAGTTTGGCGCCTAACGGAAACATCGATTCGGCGCCCAGAAATTTTACAGTTTGGGTAAGCACATATTTCTCGTCTACCTTGTTCTCTTCCTCGTCTTTTGAATTGAATCTTTTTTAAAGGATATCCGAACTAGAAAATTCTTTTATATGTATATTTGCAAATACAGTGTTACCTCGCTAAACGCAACTATTAGAACTCGAGGCAGTTGCAAATATCGGGGTAAACATTTCTTCTGTCATTAGAGTAAATTATATAGATGAATGTACAGATGAATAATATTATTTTGCTCGATTTACATATTTTTAAAAGAAATGGTAAATTAAGACTGCGTTTCGTAACATTTTATATTGGGCTGTGCAGTTGTTTCGCCAAGCTCGAAATATCAAATTATCTTTTAGGGCATTGATCGATTATTATATGCATGCCTCATTATAATTGTTTATATTAAACTTTTGCCTCCTGCTGTAGGGTCTTGAGCACGAGAAGGATTATGAGCCCGTGCTCTTCGGTAAGTATGAATATGTGGACAACGACGCGGCGCTGCAGTACTTCCCCGTGCAAAACGGCAACATCAAGCGTCCCTACGAGATCGTGGAGTTGCGCATTGAATCCAACCATGGACATCCGCAGTACACATGCCTCTACCGCTTCCGAGTACATGGCAAGCCGCCGGCAGCGTAAAACATCTCTACATTTTATTTGAGGCCATGTCAATAGTTACTATAACTGCTAACAATATATGCTAAATAAGTTAAAGTCTTAGATATTAAGTCTAGTTAAAGCGCAGCACAATAACTAAACAACTACTTCCTTAATTGTTCAACTTAGTCTTAATTGTAAATAATGTGCCTTAATTGTAACCAACTTAATCCTAAGTACACGCTAGAGCTGCGAAACTATCGATAGTCGTACAATCGATATCTCGATACTCGTACGATCGATATCTCGATAGTTTGGGGAAACAATCATTATTATCGATATTATCGTATCGGATATATTTTCATACATATTTTGTGAATAATAAATTATAAAATATTTATATAAATGCATGTAATATATACATATGTATATATATGTATAAACATACATATATAATTTATAGGAAAATTTTTTTATGTAATGTTACAAAGCTAACAAAGTTAACTACACTTGATCCGGTTCCGTTGATTGAAACAAAAAGCGCGCATAGAAGTACGATTTCCATACGAAATTGTTTATAAAAAAAATTGCAAAAAAGGGGTGAATTTCAATGGGAAATTGAGACAAAATTATAGTATGCAGGAGATATGTATAGACAATATAAATTTCACGTTATTAAATCCAATGTCGCACGTACAACGTTTTCGAAAAAATACATGCAAAAAAAACCGTCCACATATAAACCTTGTAAAAGCAAGATCAAGTTTACTTAGAAATCAAAGTTTTTTTCATGTACGTCACTTTGCACAAATCGAAGAGTATCTAGCTCTCTGGAATTAGAACGATCGCTACAATTAATAGTGATATCGATAGTTTTACAGCTCTGCTACACGCAGTACACAACGATGAGCTACAATTGCAGGCTCTTTCAGGTATTTTAAGTTATAGAGCAGGCTTAATTTAATACAAACATAGTCTTATAATATATGTATATACATACATAGATTTATGTAAATAATTGGCTTTTAATATCTTTATAAACTTGTAGCCTAAGTTTTAAACATCATTACAAAATTGCTAAATACAGAGTGTTTCAATGTAAATTGAAAATTTGTGAGTTCCGTAAGGGTTTCGTCTTGTGTGGCAAGAAAAAAACTACTTTTAACTTCGTTAAAAAAAACTATGATAGATATTACTGATATTTATTCTGGTGCGGGAGACACTATCGATGTGCTGAGCATACTCTGCATACATATATGACCGAAAGCAGGGGCTAGCTATTTTAAGATGTCGTTCGAGCCAATTTGAAAAATTCAAACTACGTCGAATATCGGAAAATCCCCTTACCCATATGTTCTAGGGATTTTATGAAAGTAACTTAGAAATACAGAATTCGATTTGCCACACTAGACGACCCCAACAAAATATACATATCATAAGCTTCATTTAAAAAGCGCACAACACGCAATTTTGAAATATTGAAAATACATGAAATTCTGAACATGAAAAAGCACAAGAAGCTCCTATTACCATTATATGTAGTAAGTTCCGTATAACCAAGCAGCTATTTAATTGTTCATCATTATAAGCTAGGTTTGGGTGAAAGAAACGCCACCTCCATTCCAATTCTAAGGAATTCTAATTTGTAAATATTTATTTTCGATTCATAGAAAATTAAACTGAAAAAGTTTTAAAATTTTAGTTACAAGGAATGTTAATCGGGGTTAACACTTTTCATTTCTGGCTAACGAGTCAGCAAAAACATAAATGGAATTATTTCTACAGTGCAAATCAATTACTTTCAAGAAATCGTTTCAAACAAAATGGATTATTATGCCACTAAAGTACTTGATTAGTACTATAAAAATAAATCAATTAATTAGTTTTGTTCCTTCACACAAATTTGTATAAATACCAAATAAAATTCCCTAGATTGAAATCACACATATTTTGCTGGCTTTTCAGCGAGGTGTTATTTCCAGATTAAAATTCCTTGTGGTGGAATTGAAGAAAAATTAATGTCACTAACTATGGTATAGAACGAAAATATAATGAATAGCAAATTGCTTGGAATTGGAATTGTAATGTTATGGAGCTAAGACAGCTCTGGGTATATGCTTTAATATTAAACTTTTCAATCATCTATAAATGTGCTACCTCTGTTTTGAAGAATTTGTGTGCCTATTCAAACTGTTTTAATTATATCAGCTCAATGGAAACTTGCCTTTCATTAATTCCGTCCTCCGGTATGCAAAAAGCGAGCGTCTTCTCCCAAGTTAAATGTTTTTATACATGTATCTGCAAAAGTTATTGCAATTGTCCATTATTTATGTTTGTGATTTCTCAACTCTTCACACCTTTCCGTACGGTTCGGTGCTTCTATCTTTCTTGCTTTCCTTAAACGATCAAATCTTCATAAATTTATATAGGTACTAACTGAAAAATCTGTTGCATAAATATAAGCCTAAAACTATAGAACTGTTCTTTGAATGCTTTTCCCTAAAATGCTCCAGCATTCCCGACTCACATGTCAAGGGAATTATTATCTGGATTGCGCTCATCTATTCCTATTTACGGTGTTGTTGTGTCTTCTTCATATTTCTAATGCATTTTTCCCAACAAATCAATCAAGAAAATGTTCGCATTAAGTAAAATAACAAGTTCAAATGTTACTGATTTTATATGGTAGCGCAGCATATTGTATAGAATACTAAATTATATTAAATGCTACATTTTACTGCTTATTAACTACATGCATCTGCTTTGTATGACTTTTTAGTATTGAAGTTATTGATATTTCATAGATACTGTAGTTTAAGTCGCATAGCTTGCCATTAACTTTTTTCGTTTTGCACTCAAACATTTTTTCTTTCTGTTGCTTTTCAACAGTTTTAGCAATCTAAGGAAATAATAATTTTATATTAATATCTGCTGAAAATTATATTTCTAATTTCTGTGCACTCAAAAGTCGCTGAAGTGTTTCATGTTTGCAACAATTTAACTTAAATAAGATAAGATTCACTTCAAATCATAGTTATTATATTGAGAAAGCTTAAAATTGTAGTTTTAATATTCAATGTAATATTATTGATTCGCTTTCATTTTGCACATTTTTGTATATGCTTCAAATTGGTATTCCCTTCAATCATATTTAATTTTTGCTTGATTCAATAATTTCTAAGCTATTGCCAAGTGCAGCAAATAAGAGTGTACAAAAATATGCATAAAAATCCCAAAAAGAACTAATTTACTTTGAACTTACTGGTTTCTGTTGTATATCGAAAGTTTTATATATGTAAGTCATAATTTCAAATGTGTAGCTGCTTAATTTAACAAGAACTTTTATTAATTAACTTATCTTTAAAATATAATTTTTAATTACTTGATAACATTTTTGTGTAATTTAGTATATGTAATTGAATAAGTATTTTCGTTTTTATGCTATGTTATATTTCCTTTGTGCGAAAAATTCTAACGCTGTCCGTCGGTCCGTCCGTCTGACTGTCTGTGGCCGCAGTAGAAAAAGTAGTAGTTGGCTCATTTAAACTAAATTTGGTACACAGTGCCAGGGAATCTTAACATCGATGCAGTTCCGATATTAGCTAAATCGGTTGAAGGACACGCCCACAATGGGCCCATATGTCCATCTACCTCGAAAATTATTTCGTTAAAATGGCTTTAATTTGCCTAATTATTTATTTAAAAGAATGATATTTGGTATTTAGGGTAAGGTATCGCTCCTCTATATCCTGCAATGGGCGTGGTCTGCCCACTATGTAGGCGGTCAATTTAATGTACACACAATTTCATTTCTTTCAGTTGATTGTCGTCTCACTCGGTTACTTTGTGTAGGGTATTACTCTGTCGGCGAAACCCGACTGATGCTATCGTACTTGTTTTATATTGTACAAATTTAAGTTCTTCATTTAAACTTTAGTGTTGTAAAGACGTGTTGAAAATAATTGCAAAAAAATTAATAAACATTTAAATTAAATTGAAAATATTTTTCTCTCACGAACATATCGTTCCAGACCTAGATCAGTGGTTTACAGGGTGTGTTGCATCAAAGATATTTTCTTGAACAGTTATAGTGCTCAGGTCGAGATAAGAACAACATTGTATGGATCGGGGCGCTAATCTCCTCTCGATTCTGAGTATTTAATAAGCGAAAATATGTACACAAATTTCATTGTTAGGTTAGGTTGCACTGAGAAGTGCAAAAGGCCATCTCTTCGAAGAGTTTTGAGAATTGTTTATTTACCGAATCATGAAGTTTTATGATGCAGGGTCAATTTGTTATTCGTGATTCTTCTCTAGGATTTACTTAGTGTAAAGATCTGGTCGATAGTGGATTTGTCAAATCTAAGGCCGCATCGATAGATTCCAACAGTAAGTAATGATCAAAAACCATTCGATTTTATAAAAGCTTGTAACCTAGTCAACCTTATTTAGCAAAGACTTGGCTATGCATGTATGTATATATACCTTTTAATTTTTGACAAGCTGGAAGCTCTGGCAGTTAGCGCTCTCATCTTTTTTTAATTACATAAATTTTATTCTTATAATTAATCCCTATACAAAATATCAAACAAAAATAGTATCTCGATTTTTGGGTATCACATGATTAAATACTCGAAGTCAAACTTCGTCTCGCCCGTATCCATCTGCCAGTGTTCTCTGATAAGTTCTTAGTCTAAAAGCGTGCCATATAATTGGTTATTGCACTCTATTCGTTGCATTGCATCTTTTTCGTGGGATATCAATACTTTCTATGTTCTATAAATTTTGAAAAATTTGGTGGTGGTATATCTCAATTCTTTACTATTTTAAGTTATCTTTAGTTCTTATTACTTCAGCACATATTTTGCATATGCTCTTGTATTGACATACAGAAAAATTATGCCCCTTTGGTGAATCTCGAATCAGCACCTGCACAATAGCATAATAAACCGTATCAAAAACAATAGCTTCAATACTGGGGCGTATACGTAATATAATAATTCGTAAGTAACGCATACGCAAAAGAGAAGAAAAACGCGCATCTCATATCTCCTTCCTGTCTGAGCACTGAGTAAAGCTAAGTGCAGTGAAAATAGTACAATTTATTTAGTACAGCAGTTCGAGCATACATCGAGGTTTTCCCCACAGATCTGAAATCCTGCTTGCTAACTCCGGTCTGTCTTTCGAAAAAACAGAAATAAATTTGAAGAAAAGTTTAATTTCAATGGGATCTCCTAACTTTCTAATAAACTAAATCAGAGAATGAATTAAATGATGAGAAAAGAAATGGTTTACATGCGCAGAGCTTCCTTTTGGATGTAAGGCTTAATTACTACGGGAGGGCGCCCAGCATTCCATTGGGTATTAACACTTTGAGTGCACATTTTCGTTTCCCTGCTCCATTCATCACTCGGCACGTAATCCGTGCATTTTAGCTTCGGAAATTAGGTATTCGGAACTTCACCAAGAACCTTTACAGCATGGTAGATACAAAGCTGATATAGTTCCTACCAAGCTGAGCCCCTTCGCCAAGGTTCGCCAGCACGAAGGGGGAAATCGCAATAATTGCTTAGTAACAGCTCTATCCACGTACTTCTTCCCCACGCCCGCAGGCGCGTAAAACCAACCAAGTCGAAATGTAGATACATATTTGTAGCCACCAACAACAACAGCAATAACAACAAAAATAAAAGACTGGTTGCTGCATTTCACAGCTGCATTTAGCAAGCGACCAGCGACAGCAGCAGTGATATAAATCATCGAGCTTGCGGATGGAGCAGGGGAAGTGTGTCAGGATTCGCAGCAAATTTTTTTCGCTCGCGTGTGTGTGTGTGTGTGTGTGTTTTTTTTTTTTTTTTTTTTTTTTTTTTTTTTAGTAGGTGGAAAGCGCTCGAAAACCTCATGTAGTGCGGGGCCCGAACCCGCTAAAACCACCTCATGTCCGTACGGATAGATCCTCCCGGAACCACCGTTAGGTATTTCGTCGGAAGGCCGTAATGAGTATAATTACTCAAGCGTCAGTCTGTCGGTCAGTTCGTTGACTGTCCATTCGGGGTCGCCGGTGTTTGCGGCTGCATCGCGGGAGTGGATGCGTTCCATGTTACGCCCACGTTCGATGCGTCGAAGCGCTGTCATAATTTTCGCTGCCACTGCCTGGAAGGCTTGCCACTTCTGGGGTGTGTCACAAATGTGTGTGACTGTATTTGCCGTTGTTGGGGCCTCTCCGAAGGCCTCTGTAATCTCGGCTCGTTCGGCGTTGAAGCGCGGGCAATAGAGCAAGATGTGCCTGGCGTCTTCAATTTCATCTGGGCAATTGGGACAGAACGGGTCCTCCTCATGTTTGAAGCGGTGAAGGTACTGCTTAAAGCATCCATGTCCGCTGAGTAGCTGCGTCACGTAAAAGTCTACCTCTCCGTGTTTGCGGCATATCCATTTGTCAACTTCTGGAATCAGGATAAATGTCCATCTCCCCTTGTTCGAGCTTTCCCAGCGTTGCTGCCATTCCTGGATGCTGCGCTGTCTCGCTTCTCTTTTTGATGCACTTACGCCTGCTGCGTGTGTACGCTGAAGTTCGCGTGCGAGTATGTCTATCGGTGGCATTGCTGCGATCACTCCGATTGCTTCATTGGAGACTGTGCGGAAGGCGCTAGCAACTCTGAGTGCACTAAGGCGGTAGGTCGCCCGGATTCCGGCTATGTAGGACTCTTTCTGCGTCGCGTCCGCCCATATCGGCGCAGCATAAAGCATGATGGAGCTAGTTACCCTTGCTAATAGCCTCCGCCTACTCGAGCGTGGTCCACCGATGTTTCCCATGATACGTGAGAGTGCTCCGTTGACCTTGGACGCCTTTTCACTGACTGCCAACAGGTGGTCTTTAAAAGTCATCCGAGTATCAATCAAGACTCCAAGATACCGCAGGTGTGGCTGGGAGATAATCTCATGGTCTCCTACTCTGCAGGTGAAAACCTCTCGGACTTTTCGAGAGCTCAGGAGCACCGCTTCTGTTTTATGTGCAGCCAGTTCCAGGTCTGCCCTGCTTAGCCATTCAGTGATTCTTGATATCGCATCACTGCACAATACTTCCAGCGTCTGTATGTGTTTCGCTACCGCCACCAGTGCGATGTCGTCTGCATAGCATATCAGTGTGGTGTCTGGGGGGAGTTTAACCCTAAGAACACCATCGTACATGATGTTCCACAATGTGGGCCCAAGTACTGAGCCCTGTGGAACGCCTCGGGAGACTAAATGACGCTTGACGCCGTCATCTGTGTCGTACAGCAGTACTCTGTCCTCGAAGTAGTTACCGATGATTCGCTGTAAGTATCCCGGTACGCCAAAGCTGTTTAGTGCCATCAGTATTCTGGACCAGTTCGCCGAATTAAAGGCATTCTTCACATCGAGCGTTACAATTGCACAGTACTGTTTGTCACCACCTTTCCACCACCTTGTGTGTGTGTGTGTGTGTGTGTGTGTGTGTGTGTGTGTGTGTGTGTGTGTGTGCAAGTAAAATGACACGAATTGCAAATTAAGCTGCCGTACGAAATGGCGCCGCCTGTGACACATATTGCGCTTGCATGCAACATGCAACATATTAAGCAGACACACAGTCATGAGTGACATTCACACACACCCACAAACCCACAAGCAAACAGGCAACAGCGATACAGCTACATTTCGCTTACAGCGCTTAAATAAACTGTAAATCTGGCATGCAGTCCAAATTATGTCAACATAATTTCGCGCGCGGACCCAAAAATTCTTATGGGTTAAAGGGAGGGGAGGAGGAGCAGGCGGAATGCTGGCAGTACGGCAAGTCTGTCCCGCTGTGCATAATCATAATTATAACTCTTTCACCGCTGTCGCAGCTCAGAATTCCAATTGGAATGCGATTAACCGATTAAGTCGGCATTAAAATTATGCTCCTTTACCGGCCAATAAAAAAGCGCGGCTTAATTTTACTCCAATAATTCGACCTATTAAATATTAATATTAAATTGCCTTGCATTATTTGCGATATGAAAATATTACAGGCAACATACCGTGTGTCCTTTTCATAATAAACGTGGTGAAAAATAGTAAACGTTGTGAGATCGGGACATAATTTTACACACATGCTGTTTTGAGATAAGAAGCTTTTGGTGCGAATTTGAACAAAATGGTGCAAAGGACACGGCTATCGCCCATATAAAGTTAATTTTTGTATGTCAATCTCTTCCAACGAATAAACCGTTCTTTAATGAAATTTAATACATAAGTAGGCTTATTATGTCGCAATAGTGCTTCATGCCAATAAAGGGCGTGGTTACGCAACTGCAAGATACACTAAAGCCTTTGCGTCGCATACACCGTTTTCGTCGACGAAAACGAAATCCCATACATTAGCTACGAAAAATTTGAAAAAAAACTGAAAAGAAAGCAGTTACTATGCATTTTTCACATATTAAACAGAAAGGAATAAAGTGTCAAGCCATTGAAATAATTGATGGCAGTTATATTTAAAAAAATTAAGGTCATGCAAGCTGTTGGGCGGGACGCCGGGGTTTGCAAATATGTCTGCAAAGGATGCTGTATCGGGGCCGGAATACTATAGATCTGCAGGATTTCGGTATAGACACAACGTTATTTCCTATAAATTTCCTCTCCAGTGCTTTTCCTCGGGATACAGCTGTACCTAAGCTTGAGGTTGTATACAAGACTAAAAACTAGATTCTAACAATGTTGAAACGTAGTTGTCATGTATCTTCGAGATATAATTTTTCCTAGGGCTTTTAAATTTTGAGGATTTTGATATAAACACAAGCCCCATAAGTGTACTTTTTGGATTGGAGGCCAAAAAAGAAAACAGAAAAAAACCTAAATTTCTTATGGAAAACCAATGAAAAGTTATGAAAAAGCCATCTTGGAGAACTTTTGCGCATGTACTCTTAGGCGCTTCAGTTTATATTTTATACACTTTTATCTGATATATACTTTCTGAAGAGATTACATCAAAAATAACAACAACAATTACATCGATGATACCGACACAGACAATGCTCCCTATGGTGGCTATGCAAACACTTTAAGTGACAGCAACAGCGAAACTGACAGCAACATGGAAGCTACAACAGCTGTTTAGCTTGGGGAATTGTGTTTGCTGTAGCGGCGAAAGCGGTAGTTTACGCATTTTCCATTAGTTAGTGCAATATTATTATTGAGCTGTTGGCTACTCTTCAAGAAAATGTAAAGTGAAGTCACATCTTCAGTTTTTGCTTGTCCAACCCAACTCTTTTATTCGATTCTTCCATATTTGAAAAAATTTCATTCGACTGACGATTAAGAATGTACATAAAAAACCCTATAAAATATATTTAAAAAATGGCGTCAATAGCTCAGTGCTTTGTCGCTGATGCTGAAGGCCTGGGTTCAAACCTCAGCCAGGGAACATAACATCTAATAAAAACTGATTTTGTTTTCCACATTATTTTTTTTTTGCGCGACGCCACTTCTCGCGATGAATTGGCAATTTTTCGAGAGTATTCTTTGCCCTTTAATATGTGCCAAAATATAACAAGCACACAATGCGAGAGAGCTTGCACACAAGCGCACTCGGGCTGTTGCGCCAATTATTTATTTTATTCAAATTAACGACTAAGTACTTCATACAATTTTATAACCAATTTTCCATTTGACCAAAAAAAAAACAGGTCCTGTTGACAATACCTAGTTTGTATTCAATTCGATAATATATTTTGTTAATACTCAAATGTTTTTTTTTTTTGTAAATTTACCTTAAAATTTTTTCCTTCTATGGGAGCTCTTATATAATGTTTTCAAAGACAAACAGTAGCGGTCATATAGGCCATCGCATCAGGGTCAGCATTTACTCTAAAGGAAAAAGGGCTCATTCAGCTAAAATATACTCTGATGGCTGGAATATGCAAATATGCCGGAAATGTGCAAAAGTAAATATTTGATCGGGAACGCTCATATGCCGCATCTTGCGCTTGTAAGATAATCCTGTACTGCTACGACACGTGTGATCTAACGAAATTTTATATAAACATTAAATATTACCACCTACACCTTTCAAAAACCATCCAGACTCTCTCCTTCTCTGCACTTCACTTGTGTTTCAATCTTTTTTAACAATTCACAGTTTCTTTGTTATCGAATCAAATTCGATTATAACGTTTGCATAAAAACCACCACTTAATTAAAGCAGATAGCAGCGATATTACTTAAAATTTCGTGTTGAGATATCGTTTGTCTACGTTTGCGAATGTATACTCGTTTTACAACTACACATGCACACACATACGTACAAATAATTAAACAAAATAGCGTTACGCTCATCTCTGCGAAAACCGTTTAATAAAAGTCCTTTTTCCAATGAAAATTCAATATACCCGCCAAAAGCCAGCGGATCGAGCGAGCGAGAGAGAGAGAGAAGAAAAGAACAAATTTGTCAAAAGTTAGCAACTTGAATGGAACTACGAACAGACACACACAGCGACACACAAGCGACCCGCATCAAAAGGTTTTAACAGTTATTTCGACTGACTTTGACACTAATTGTGAGTTTACAAATGTGCACAGCGACAAAAACAACAACAACAACAACAACAGCTACTGCAACAGTCTACAACCACCCTCAATACGACCGCCACCGAAGCAGTCGCTGCATCGCCATTGGCACTGTTCGCTGTTGTTGTAGGCCTGTCAAAAAAAAACCATCACTCGAAAATGTTGCCGTTTTTTGCGTGTCCAAGTTTTTGTCGGCCATTTTTTCGTTTTGGCGATGATTTCGAACTTTGACAAACACCAAAATAACCAAAAATTGAGCAAAAGAGCGCGGCAAGGCGAAAAGAAGTTCAATTGGAAGTGGGGAAAGGGGAGGTATGTATGTATATATGTATAAGTAATCTTATCTTGTAGCTTCAAAGGTTCACTAAATTATCAGAAGCTTCTTTCAAAGAATTCTGAACTGCTTTTCTTTGCCTTAGAGCCCAGCTTTAGTTAACATGAGCCGATGTCGTCTAACTGTCACTTTCTACGACTACGCTGCTGGCTGCTGCCACTGCTGCCGCCTTCTCCGAGCGAAAGTGCGCACTTTTTTTTTTTTTATAAAGTTTGAGTGCAAAGTTCACAGAGGATTCTCGGGGCAATGGCAGCAAGTAACACATAATAATATTTGGTAACTTCGCTCAAGTATTTAGCAACAATTCAAAAAAGAGCCGAAAATGCTACAACAACAAAAAATAAGAAAGTATGAGTATCAAATAAAAAGTTTTGCCCGAAAATTTCTGGCAAATTGTCACCTTCGGCTAATGGCGCAAAAAAAGGCAAATTCCTACAGAATTTGTATCGAAGTTTTTTGCAAACTTTACTTTTATTTATAAAAAAGATCCTACAAAAGTTTTAGCCATGAGGAAATCGCATGTATTTTTGAAATTAGTGCCTAAAAGTCTTTTTAAAGCTTTAGGGCCTTTGTGCATTTTGCCAGCGATATATGATTTTCTATTGGGTTCAACCAAATGTGGAATTTTGCCGGACAATGTAATGTGAGGAAAATTTCTTCGGCCTGATGGAATCGCGGCTACGTGGCGTCAGGAATTAAACACTTCTTAAGTTCTTTGTGAAAGTTTTTGTTGCGTATTTCTACTCTGGCTGCAGTGGAATCACTTCAAAGTAGGCGCATAACTTAAAAGCGACCGTGGAAGTATCAAATCAAAGCAGCCTTATCCGCGCCACGACATTACACAGAGAGTTCGGTTCGGAGACGGTTCATTAAAGGATATTTATAAGCAAATCCTGGTCTAATTATTGATTTATGCTATTAAAGAATTGATTTTGTTTGGGTACATTGAAACAACCCATGGGCGTCGGTGGCTCATGGGATAAGTGCTTCGTCGCTAATGTGGGAGAGCCTGGGCTCAAGACTTTTAACTAAATAACATAAGATTACGCTTCATATTTATGAAAAGCAATTTTGAAAATTTTTAGTTTTTAAGCATAGCCCTTCAAAGAAACAACTCATGAAATCGATTAGTCAGCACAAAATGGGCTAAAGTGGAGCTTTATTGCTAAAGACCAGCAACTGTTGACTGTCAGGATATATGTATGTACATACGTATGTGGAAGCAGCTCTGTATAGGTAGGTACTGGAATTCGACTTGAAAGTTACTAAGGCACTCGCTCATATCCACCCATACTACTTCGGTGTTGGGTGCATTTATGGCAACAGCCTTTTCCAGCCTCTGTCTTCGACCGATCCGTAAGCATATTAAGACTTTTGGTATCCATCCATTGCAAAAGTTGTCTTATTGGGATCCATGGTATTACTCAATATCTAATAATTTAAGTGTTAACAAGTAAGGAAGTATCAGTCGGATTTCACCGACAGAGTAATACCCTACACCAAGTTCCCAAGTGGGGTGATAATTTACTTAAATTGTGGATGCATTTGATTTACAACCTACATAGTGGGCGGACCACGCCCATTTTTGGCAGACTATAAGATATAACTAATAGGACTATATATGCCAAATATTGATGCTCCGACAGGTGTACAACAGATGTTATCGGCATATTTATTTTACTGCCCCCATGGTGGGCGTACCATGCCCATTTCTGGAGAATTAAAAGATATTCCTACCAGGAACGAAGTAACCAAATCTGGACGCTCTGGTGTATATATTATGGAAGTTAAGAGGATTTTTCGTTTATCGCCTATATAGTGGGCGGACCACGCCCATTTTCTTGTATGGTATCTAAGACCTATATATCAACTTGGGAACCGAATTTCATTCATTTATATTCGTAACTAGACAATTGGGAGCCATTTTACCGGAAAAATTTTGCCGCCTATATAGTGGGCGGACCACGCCCATTTTTCCGTATGACATAGATGACCGACCCTTTAACTTGAATACCAAGTATTATTCCTTTCAATGAGTATTTAGACAAATTACAGCAATTTGATCGCAAAAAACCCGAGGTTGTGGGACTTACAGGCCCATTATGGGCGAGTCCTTCGACCGATTTGGCTAATCTTAGAACTTAATCTAAGTTAAGGTTCACTCTAACTGTGTACCAATTTTGGTCTAAATCGGACAACTCCTTCTCCCTCTCCTGTGTAAACGGACGGCCAGACAGACAGACGGACAACCGGAAATGAAAAGAGAAAGTGTTTCTGATCATTTCTATATACTTATGTCTATACCTAGGAAGGCTCCTTCAATGCGTTACAATTTTGGCACAAAGTTATTATACCCTATTACCATAGGTGTAGGGTATAAAAATAGCTACTATATTTGAAAGCGGAATAAGGTTAATTGCTCGAAATAGCTGTGATTCAAGCCACAAAATAAAGCACGAAATGCAGGGAGCAAAAAGCAAATGGGAGTTATTTGAAACCAAGAAAATTTTATATCTTAATTTTTGTTACTTCATAACAGTAAATATATCTGAAGTACCTACTTTGTTTAGATTTTTATTTTGATATAAGCACGCTTAATCTTTAAAACAAATGTTTTTCACAGTTTAACTGTTTAATACTTAAGCAGTATTCTGGAGATAAATATTTGCATAAATTAATTGCAAACAAACTTGTAAGTTTCAACTTCTTTCCCCTCTCTCTTCTACGCGCAGTTGTGATGTCTGCTGGCACACTTAAAGCCCGAAGCTGTCACTTTCTTGAGTCATTCAAAACTTTCAAATCATGGCACACATAAGCAGCAAGCAAAACAATTATTTTTGCATTTAACCCTTTAACTGCCAAGCTTTGTGTCAAATATATCCAAGCTTTGTGTATGATATGACTAGAATATAAAGAAAACATTGGTTTTTCAAAAACTGCTATTATGTATATTTTTATACATTTTCCTGGGACATAATGTGTGACGGTCGCCTTTAAGACAAAATTGTCGATACTTAGAAAAGAACATCGTTAGCAATATGTTGAAGTTCACGATATTAAAAATCCATACGATGCTCTTTGTGTGTGTAATGCCGTAAAAAATTTAGGTGATTTCAACAATTTTTTTTTCAACATGAAATTCCCAAAACCTTTATTTCAATATTTCGAAAATGCAAATTTTCTATACACCCTGTATAAATACAGCAAATCGATAACATTTTTTTTTCCCAATCGATATTTTTATAAGCCGCTACATGCTTGAAGTTATCATTAATACAAGCTTTACTTGCTACATCTAACTTCAGCGAGCAAACTTCTTTATTTTCTAAATTGGGTCGTCAGAGAGTGCAGACGTCGAAAATTCTTTAATAAAAGAGTAAAGAAAAAAAAACCACGTGATACGTAGTCAGCCGTATCTAATTTGATAAGATTTTTAAAGTTCAATTCAATTTATTTCCGCGGGATTTTTGAAGAAATTCGAATATTTTCTGCAGGCTATACTGGAAATTACGTAACTAGTGTGTGAGGCACCGCAAGGCGTCCACAAATAAGCTTAAACACATTTTTGTTGGTAAGATTTTATTTCAATTTCCTCAAGTTTCGTGGGAATAAATTTTTGATGTTGGCTTATAGGATCAATATTTCATGCTGAATCCCGCCAAAAGAAATTTGCAGCAATTTCTACCCATAGCCCGCAATCATCACCAGGCATTCATCGACATATGTTAACAAAATTATTGGAGACGTGAAATTTAAGCATTTGCATGTGTGGATAACCCTTAATATCAGAAAGGGCATGTAATAGTATCTTTCTCCTGTTCGCCTTTCTTCGTGAGTTTTCATTGATCCAATTTTGAGTTCCAGTGGAAGGGAGCACGTGGATGAAAAAAAAACCGTTCTTGTTCTTCTTCAGCCCTGTCGGGAGATAAGTCTCCAAACTCATGATCGGCTTTGATTCTCTCAGGCTTTTCGCGTAATTTCCATATCACAACTACAGTTTAGTTAGTTTCTGACCGGCGCGAAAACACCACGTGATTGTTAATTCATAATGTAAAAGATGGAAAAGGTCAAAAGAAGAAAAGATTTGTGGATTAAGTTTAGTGTTGAAAGTTAAAGTTAATAGTAATACTTAATCGTTATGTTTAATGTAATATAAAAGAAAATAATATTATATAAAAAAAACTTTTTAAAAAAAAATTATATAAAAAAAACTTTTTAAAAATAAGCTTTAATTTATTTAATGTACTAAAAAGTAGAAAATAAATTGTTTCCAAGTCACCTGTATCTTACTATTAATAAAAGCTTGTGCGCTCAATATCCATATTCAAAATATCTTTCATTACTAGAATCTATTTGCAAAAAATTATTTAAATAAAATATTGTGGTAACTGGTTGACAAATATTGAACACATGAGCGCCCCAAGCTAGAAATGCCGACACCGGTCCAAAAGCCTCCCCGGTTGAGGCCAAAGGACCAACGCAGCCAAACAACGCCTGGGTTGCCAGACTTGTGCGACGCAGAACACATGCCCCGGTCAAATGGTTCACCCGACAGGCCGGAAGCTATTACCAGGTCTACCTTAAGCGAGTTGCCTGCATCGCACCGGAAGCAGCGAAGCGGTCAAGAAGGGAGGATGATCCCACACTCCGACACAGGACGAGACCCAAACCAGTGCCCACTACACGACGCGGGAACCAAGGCGCGGCGACAGGAGCACATGACAGCACGGGAAGGCACGACGTTAGCCCGAAACCAATAGTGGACCCCACACAACAGCCAGGGTACTGCCGACCCGTGTGGGACACCGGCCGGGCGAATGGGCAGGGCCTCAGAGAGCGCGTCACAAAAACGATTCCCCCGTGGCAGACCGACACCCCGACCACGAGCTCGCGGGAAACGCCCCCACAGCGGCACCAGTCCACAGAATAAGAGGACCTCAGCGGGACTGGGAGGAAAATGGAGACTCAGATGACGAGGAGAGCGACGGAGACAGCTCCACCAGTTCTTCCAGTACCAGCAGCTCCGACTAGAGCAGCAAACCGGGTGGCCGCAAGGATAATCTCCCATCAAACACAGCCCGACAAAACACACCGCCTGTGGCCACACCTCGGCAAGCGGCGACGACACCACCCACTCCTCCCCATGAGGAACTGACCCATAGCTATACCACAGGCGTCGCCACCATTCCATCCGACAAAATAAACACGCAGGCGGCCCACATGTGAGCGATGTCAGGATGCGAGCCGCAAACCGACGACATTCCGCTACCCGCATTGGCAACCCAAGATGACACTCTATTAAAAGGGACGGATCCAGAAGCAGACATACGTGACACGGTACGCATCGCAATTGCCCAGCGCGTACCCGGAAGGCGCTATAAGACGAAGTGCCGGGACGGCGGACGAGAGTACCTGGTTCATGTCCATCTAAATGGAAGTGTGGTCGTCACGCTCATCCCCGCGGGAAGTATCGGGGGAGTGTAACGGCCATAATTTGTGACCAAATTGATGACCACACAATCAGTGCCCACGATTGCATCCGGCCTTTTGGATTTCACCATCAAACGCAGCCAGACGTGAAAAATTACAATCAGCCGACACGAGTACATGGACGAACGCTTTACCCGCACTAAGGCAAGCTTCGCAAAGAGAGTCCAACAGCTTAAAGAGACGGTGTCCCGAACCAAACCACTGGGCGAGGACTCCGAAGAGGTGGCTACACGCATTTCCCGCGGCCGACCCTGCACGTGGTCCGACGTGTACGGGTAGAGCGCCCAACCGAGATGGAGGCCACCGCCTCAACACGGCGACGGCCAAGGAGCCCCAGCCGACACGGCCCGAAACACGCCAAGCGACACCACTCGCCGGATGGCAGGGCACACCGCGGCAGCAAGGACAAACACTCTAAACCTTGCCGAGAGGGGGCTCGATCCGCTACCTGTCATCGGGTGGACGCACCGAAATGCCGACACCGGTCCAAAAGCCTCAACCGGGGATTACCAAAGGACCAACGCAGCCAAACAACGCCTGGGTTGCCAGACCTGCGCGATGCAGAACACATGCCCCGGTCAAATGGTCCACCCGACAGGCCGGAAGCAATTACCTAATATAAAAATAATAAATATAAAAAAAAACTTTTTAAAAATAAGCTTTAATTTATTATTATTATTTTTCATTTATTACAATTAAAATTATAATAAATACAAGCACTAGCTGCCAGGGCTATCGGCTTATCGTAAAAGGATTACATTATATTGCATCTGCCAAATTTAGTTGTGTTAACAAATTATAAATAGATTTAATATTGTTCTCAGTTGGAGTATGAAGGATTTCGAAGGGATTATTGTTTTGAAAAGAAGGGAAGTGTGCTATGGAGAGGGAAGGACATTGGGAAAGGATATGTTTTACTGTTAGTACAGAGGCCTAATAATATTATATAAAAAAAAACTTTTTAAAAATAAGCTTTAATTCATTTAATTTACTAAAATGTAGAAAATAAATTGTTTCCAAGTCACCTGTATCTTACTATCAATAAAAGCTTGGGGCGCTCATTTGTTAAAAATTTGTCAACCAATTGATACAATATTTTATAAAATTTTTTTTGGAAATAGATTCGAATAATGAAAGATAAGTGTGAATATAGATTTCGAGCGCCTGTTGTACCTATACGTTTCTATAATTTAGTCCCGCAGGGACTAATAAGAGCAGGCGTCCTAACGCCATAGGAAAAAGTCGCTCATAGAAAAGAAAGAAGCAGTCAACTGCGAGTCGGGCTCGCGCCCTAAGGGCCAGTTTCACAGTGGATGTTTAAATCTAATTTGCGAATTGAGTTTAAATCTAGTTTAACTTTTCTTGAGTTTCACAGTGCATTTATTTAAATACGGAATAATGAATGGCAACTTCGAATATTTGACAATTGAAGGTTGACACAACTTGCCAAAAACATATGTTCAATTGGATAAAAATTTTTCGTCGGTCGAAAGAAGTGAATTATTGGATATTGTGCAAAGAATCCACAGTTTATATTATATATAATACTACGGGATCATTTATATGTGCTATACCATGCAGTTTTATGTTTAATTTGATCTCTTATAAATTGCAATATTGTCGACGCAGCTTGCTTGCACATCCGAAATCAGCTGTTTATTTGTTTTCGATTGCAACTCTGTGCCGTACTTAAATATCCACAGTCGGCTATTTAAATCGTATTTAACTTCCAACTATGAAACTGAAATTCCCTATTTAAACTGCAATCAGAGTTTAAATATCCACTGTGAAACTGGCCCTAAGGGTTCCGTACCAGGAATCACAGAATAGCCAACAGAAGTGGAACTTGGGGGGCAAAGGTCCAGCTGTTTGATGTTAAAAGATAATTGTGTTAGTACTAGAACTTGTGACAGTATTGGTTAGATACACTTCTGGTTTCTTTTGTGCCAGAAATACCCTTTTTATACCCTACACCTATGGTAATAGGGTATAATAACTTTGTGCCAAAATTGTAACGCATTAAAGGAGCCTTCCTATGTATAGACATAAGTATATAGAAATGATCAGAAACACTTTCTCTTTTCATTTCCGGTTGTCCGTCTGTCCGTCTGTCCGTCCGTCTGTCTGTCTGTCTGCGTGTACGCAAAAAAAAGAAAGAAGGAGTTGTCCGATTTGGACCAAATTTGGTACACAGTTACAGTGAACCTCGGGTTAGGTAAAGTGTTAAAATTATTCAAATTACCCGAAGGACACGCCCACAACGGGTCTTTAAGTCCCACTACCTCGGATTTTTTTCGGTAAAATGGCTATAATTTGTGTAATTACTCATGGAAAAGAATAATACTTGGTATTCAAGTTAAGAGGTAGCTCTTCTATATCTCAGGAAAAAATGGGCGTGGTCCGCCCACTATATAGCCGGCAAAATTTTTTCGGTAAAATGGCTCCCAATTGACTAGTTACGAATATAAATGAATGAAATTCGGTTCCCAAGTTGATATATAGGTCTTAGATGCCATACAAGAAAATGGGCGTGGTCCGCCCACTATATAGGCGATAAACAAAAAATCCTCTTAACTTCCATAATATATACACCAGAGAGTCCAGATTTGGTTACTTCG
The DNA here is from genome assembly GCA_963457695.1 of Neria commutata. NCBI lineage: Eukaryota > Metazoa > Arthropoda > Insecta > Diptera > Micropezidae > Neria > Neria commutata. Next base: position 20,335,993 of record OY735247.1, on the reverse strand, counting down.
TTCCTGGTAGGAATATCTTTTAATTCTCCAGAAATGGGCGTGGTCCGCCCACCATGGGGGCAGTAAAATAAATATGCCGATAACATCTGGTGTACACCTGTCAGAGCATTAATATTTGGCATGTATAGTCCTATTAGGTATATCTTGTAGTCTGCCAAAAATGGGCGTGGTCCGCCCACTATGTAGGTTGTAAATCAAATACGCCCACAATTTCAGTGAATTATCACCCTACTTGGGAACATGGTGTAGGGTATTACTCTGTCGGTGAAACCCGACTGATTGCTTCCTTACTTGTTGAGGTTAGAATTCAACCAAAAGAAACAACGAAAAGTAAAAAAATCAGATAACCTCTTTGCTTGGCAGCTCATACAGTTCTGTCCGCTTTTGCTACAGCTGCTCCTTATATACAGCAGTGCTTCTTCCCTGTTGTGCTCTGATTGGCTGTTGCTCTATTTAATTCTATTTAATTTAATAGGAGTACTTTTCCTTGCCCGTCTGGTCTTTTCTTTGTTTTCGTTGTTTTCGGTTGAATAGCAGCGCATCTCCTTGCCCGTCTGTCCACGGAACATTAGTTGATGTATTTGATGTGATTTAATGATATACATATCTATACAATTTTATTTGTACGGGCCTAAATCAGGCAAAAATCTAGGTTATTATACATTTCGTATTCTATAAATACGGCAAATTTATATATAATGCGATTAAATAGATCCTGGCCCGTCTGTCCCTACGTGCTTCTTCTTCCCTGTCTGTTCTCTGATTGGCTATTGCAGATTCGCTAGTAACTTTGTTTATAGTAAAAATTTTAATATTTACTTGTTTAATCATTTTAATAATCGTGCGCCTGTTTAAGCATGTACATATGCAAAGTTTCAGATCTCTATGTAGTTGGGAAGTGGGTGAAAAATTGATTACTATTATTCCACTACAAAGATACCTGAAGGCAAGTTAATATAAAGCTTATGAAAAGCAATAACAACATACCGCGCCATGAAAACAAACAACAACAACAACAGAGGCGCAAGAACCATGCACGGCACTCGACGGCGCAGAAGTACCGTTAGGTTGTTCAATGACGGCAGAGGAAAATACGACAGCAGAGCCCAGCTCGGCCTATAAAAGCACGAGCGAAATTTCATTCTGGACACAGTGTTGCCAGAAAAAAATATCCCAAATCGTCAAAATATTTAAGAAAATCGTCATTTTGGGCCCTAAATCGTCATTTCAATGAAAAGTAAAAATATACTAGTATATTTTATTTCCGATTAAGGAAAATTATTTAAAAGTTCAGATCAAGGTACAAACATTGTATTATAGGTATTATTCAGAAGAAATTCATTAACAACTTTGTGTTTTGATTTTTCCGCGTTTATTCCCCTAAAAGCTTTCAGCTGCTTCGCCCATTAGGGCATTCCAGAACTCATCGGCACCCCGAATCGTGAAACTGACATCCCAGTCAGTATCACATTTTTAACTTATTATACAATATTTAAAGTTGTTTCCAGAGTCTTTACATATTTGAGTATGTAAAAGTTACCTATACTATGTACATAAGTATATTCGAAATATTTTTTTTATCAATATTCTTCCATTGATGATTTAACATTTTTACTGATATTAGAGCTTAATTTTTTAGTACCTACTATTGTTAAAAATTATTAAATTAAAAAAAATCTTGAGCTAATAAAATGCCGGGTAGAGCTTCACTATTTAGACGATTTCTATAATTAGTTTGGTTCAAATAAACTTTTGAAAAGATTCCCTTAACATTTGCCGATGAGTTAGGTAGACACATAAGTGAGAAAAAAATTTTCGGGAGGGTTGGGGAAAACAAAAGAAGGATCAGAGTATTTTGTACCAGATAATGTTTTCCAAATAGCTGGTATTATTTCCCCATTTTTGTAAAATACATTTAAAAAATCGCAATTGTTAACTCCCTAAACTCGTTGTTAATCGCTTGAGCAGTACTGTTTTCAATTAGGTTTCAAAAATCACGAAGAATGAGTTCTGAAGAAGTAATTTCTTTTTTTATAATTTTCTGCGGACTAATAAAAGTTAGGTTTTTTAAGACTTGATCACAGAAGTTACATCGGCTTTATTCGTCCAAATGACGACCGCGTCGTCCATCTGGCTACACTGTCTGGACAGTCTACGCCTGGCAGCGAGCCAGAACTCTTGGTACAATCCAAGTCGCGGAAAGAAGAACACAAGCCAATAGCACAAGCACAGCAAGACAAGCAGTGACGCCAAATCGTATAGCGAAGGTCACAAAGTTTGTTCTATATTTCTTTCCCTAATCCAACAAATATTTTTTGTAACCCGACCCTGGACAGCCGCTGATCGACATCTATCCCGTGCGGAGACTCGACCGAATAAAAAATGTCGTTACACAATGAAGAAAAACATTAGCTTAATAAAAAAAATATTGTGAAAACTTCTTACTTGAATTACGAAGGACTTTTCCTTGAATGTAGTTCTACAACTTATGGAAAAAAGTGTCTTAGAAAATCAAATTTTTATAAATTGAGCCAAATTTCTGGTAAATTGAGAATTTCAGAACTAAAAAGGTGGATGGAAAAAAATCCTTGTATGTAGCACGGATGCAGGTGCTTGTACAAACTATTTAAAACGGAATGATTTCATATTTGTATATACAATAGGAGTATACACAATCTGGTGCAAATGACCTTGCAAAATATTTTTCTACCGCATGCAATCACAACAACAAAACATAATAGCCCTATTCACAATCTGGTGCATTTAAGATTGCAAATTTGTGCAATATGTAGTAAACATTTGCCTTCAATTGCGAGCCATTTTTTCGGTTTAATTTTCAACACTAGTTGCAAAACACAAAACTCACAGGTGATTGGTAAAAAGGAAACTTAGTTTCTACTGGAATTTTGACTTCAATAAAGATTGTGTCGAAAGAAAGCTTTTAAGAATCCAATCAGTGTACTCTTCTATAGAAAAAGCAGCAAAACAAGCTCCCTCTCATGCTTTCTTTTTCCTATTCTTATATAATTTTAAACATCTCGGTTCGCTCTCCTTCTTCTTTTATCCTTCCTCGCTTTTTTCATCGGCTCTTAGTTTGCAATTCAGTATTGCATTCTCATAGTAAATATAAAGGGGCCGTCACATAGAATCCGTTGCGTCCGTGAGAGAGAATTTTCAACTGACAGCAAAGTTGAAATGTGTGCAATCGTATGAGGTATGGCACATAAGCAACGGATTCGTCGAAGCAACGCAAAAAGCAAGGCACATTAACAACTTCGTCCGGCCATAGTGTAATAAATATCAAGTGAACCAGATAGATTGTCATACCTTACAATTGTCAAAAAATATTTTGATTTTCTTTTCTCCTTCTTCGTTATATGTCTTAACCCTTCCGAGACATTAGTACAAAAAAGTTACTCAACATTTTTACGTACCAAGAAATTTTTATTTTCAGTAATGAAAGTATTAATAACCGCACGTGTGTTACATGTTTCTTTCCTTTTCTTACTGTCTAAGTTCTCCTTCTCCTCAAAATGGTTAGCCAAACAAAGAAAAAGGTGATATTGCAGGCTCTTGACCATTTTCGTCGCAAATCTTCATAGTTAGGCACAGAAAACATCGGCATCTCTTCATCGTAAGTGGCTTTGCACAAATAACAACAGTTGGGCATTTTTATTTATTTTATTTTTACATTTTTCTTCAAACGCAAACTCAAACTGAAAACGGGTTAATATTTTTGACAATTATCAGGTATGACAATAGAATGTCATTGCTATCTGGTTCACTTGATATTTATTACACTATGCGTCCGGCAGAACGTTGACAGATATCAGCTGATTGTTTTTATTGTTTTGCCGACTTGAAATTTTCTGTGGAATTTTTTCTATTTCATTGAAATTTTCTGTATTTGCAATTGTTTCGAAGAAAAATTAATAGAAGCAGTACAACAGTATATTTGCCTCTATGACAAATCGGCTCAGGTGTACCGCAAGAAGCTTCTGAAGGAAAATGCTGGGGTTTCTGCTGCTGGCGCAACAATATAAATGTTTTAATACAGAAGACGAAGAAGCTGATTTGCTATGCGCTGCCAGCGTATTCATTGTGCCGACCCTCTCTGGCAGTCCGTCGCCGTCAGTTGAAAATTTCGCTCTCACGGACGCAACGGATTCTATGTGACGGGCCCTTAAACTACGGGTTTCAGTTGTTGCGTTTTTGCAAAAGCTTTGAAATTGTGGCTCTGTTTATTTTGTTATTGTGGAGTAAAAATGTACTCTACTAGCTTGCAATTACAAATATGCAAGACCATTTGCAAGAGATTGTGAACTGGGCTGACGACACTATCACTAGTTTACTAGACCAAAATCTATTGCATATATGGTACAACTTTTGATGCAAACTTATAAGCATAGCTACCAGCTTACAGATACAATTATTGGTGTATTAAGTATTAACCCATCATTTCATTTGCTGCGTTTTTGATAATGACGTAGGAAATTAGTTGTCTTTCGCGTTTTCGTGGCATTTTGTTAAACCTTCAAATAAAACAGTTGTTTGGCATATGCAAGATATCGCAACTTAGTAAGTCAAAGCTGGTGCGCCATTATACACATGCATATGTAATACTATTGCAAATGCATTTGCACTAGACCGTGTATACTCCTAATATTTAATATTTGCATTTGATTAGACGTATTATTTGCTGTTGCTTATCAAATATGTCAGCTTAAAGAGGTTGTATTAACACTTTTGTTGGGTATATTTATTGATTTCGAGCTCTAAGCTCTAGAGGAAGGGCCAACTACAGTTCCTTGCACGCACATGAATGCAATGTACTACAGGCAAGCGCATTTCAAGAAGGGCTCACCTGGCGTATGGGTGTCGAAATGGGAACGCAGTAATTGGAAAGCGGCTTGTTATTGATGAACAGTGCGCTGTTATACTAAAAAAAACAACAACAACCTCTGAGTATAGTTGGAATTGCGCCGAACATGAAAGCATTTGCAATCAGAAAGAAAGAATTCTTTTGCGAGTGAAATCACTTTTTCGCAGCCTTTCTTGAGGCGCCTCCCGAAATGACGGCACACTTGAGTGCCTTTGCGAAAACAAGCTTGCGGGAGCAAGTGAACGCGGGGGGGGGGGGGGGGGAAGAAATTTATGTCGTTGCAGGGCGTGCGACGCAGAGCTTTACAACTCAGCGCACAATTGGAACTCATTACATTAGGCTGCAAGGAAAGTGGGAGGGAGGCACAGTAAGTTCGAGTGGAAGAGCGACCTGCACACACACACACACATACACAAGACACAGCAGCGAGAAGAAAGAAAGAAAAGATTGGCACCCATATACAAATTAATTTGGTTAAAAGCAAATCAATGCGCTGCAATTGCCGGACGCAGAAAGCTGCCACTGTCAGGACGTAGCATTCGTGTGCCGCACGTGCTTGCGGCCTGCCGTAAAGATGCGATTGCATGGAGAATCTGATTTGCTCTCATGCTGCACTCCAACGAGATGCAGCAGCATCAGCGGCTTCTTTTGGCTTTTCACAGCCGCAGGCCGCAGCCGCCGCAAGCCACACTGCCAAAAGTTGCCCGCCGCTGTCGCGTTGCATTATTTCCGGAGCTGTGGCCCTTTTTGTTGGCTGTGAGCGGCGCTGCTGACACATTTCGATAACGATGCGTGTAATGCCAGAAAGCGTGCACCGCATTTGCACTGCTGCCAACTGCCAAATAATGACGACCACAATTTTATGAAGTGCTTTTTGTGTGTGTGTTAGTGTGAGCGCTTTTTATGAAATTCCCAGCGCGTTCCTGCCATTCGTCCGATTGTGATGATGTGGTGACGTACCAACACAATCGCAGCAAGCAGCATGGCGCACAGTGCGAAAACTCAAGTGCATGCATCTTTGTTGTACTGCCCCGTTCCCCTACCAAAGGACCAAAAGGCATGTACGGCTTTAAATGGCGATATACGGATTACTTTTTAACCGGCCATTAAATTGCACATTGGATCGAATGTTAAAACAAGTAAGGAAGCATCAGTCGGTTTTTACCGACAGAGTAATACCCTACACCAAGTAACCGAGTGGACGGACCACGCCCATTTTTGACAAACTAAAAGATATTCCTAATAGGACTGTATATAGCAAATATATTTACACTCTGGTGGGTCTACAACAGAAAATATCGATAAAAATACATATTTAATTTACCGCCTTCATGGAGGGTGGAGCACATTGAACACTCTTTTATATGGCATGTAGGGCTGGTATTTGAACTTAAGAACCAAATTTAATTTATTTAAATTCATAGATAGTCGATTGAGAAAATAGTTGCCGCCTATATAGTGGGCGGACCACTTCCTTTTTGTCGTAAGACGTAGAACAGCTCACCACAATACCAAATATCATTCCTATAAATGAGGAATTAAACAAATTTAAGCCATTTTACTGAAGAAAATCCGAGGTAGTGGATCTTCCTGGTCCATTGTGGCCGTGTCCCTTAACTGATTTGGATAATCTAAGAACTAAAACTAAGTTAAGGTTCACTCTCACTGTGTAACAAATTTGGTTCAAATTGGACAACTCCTTCTATCTCTCCTGCGCTCACGGACAGTAAGACAGACAGACGGACAACCGGAAATCAACACAGAAAGTGATTCTAAGCATTTCTATATACTGATGTCTATACCTAGGACGGGTCCTTTAATGCGTTACAATTTTCGCACAAAGTTATTATACCCTATTACCATAGGTGTAGGGTATAAAAAAGCATTCAAGTGCGGGTCGGGTTCGCACAGAGGGTTCTGTACCAGAACTATCCTGTACTTGAAACAAAGGAAGCATCATCTAGTATGCGAACCCGTTAACTTTGAGACAGCCACCATACAAAAAAAAGTAGAGAACGTATACGACTGAGAAGGCAAAGAACGTATGTTCATATGTCATATCATATGCCGCAGGGTTTGGGGGCTTTTTCGACATTTTAAGCTATGTATATCTTCGTAACCACAAAAAAAATAATTGGCGCGAGTCCGTCTGGGCTTAGTCCTAGCTTTCTCGCATTAACTTGTGTGTGCTAGTTATATTATAGCACAACGGGACCTAAAAAGAACCGTATTCGAACGAATTGAGAAGTTTTTCATGGCAAAGAATACTCTCGGAGATTTCCAATTCATGGCGAGAAGTGGCGCCGCGCAAAGAAACAATTTCAATTTCAATTTATTAGATTTATAATGTTGGCAAATAGGAGTTATAACATGTTTTTAGAGCCCAAAGAAAGTACCAAATATATGTATAACAGCTCGAAGGATATGGAGAGAAGAAAGAGAATGAAAGAGACTAATTAGATATTGAAGAAGAGGAAGGAAAAGGATAGCGAGAGAGGAGAGATAGATAAGAGATGAAAGTCATAGTTAGGAAAAGTATTTGAAAATTAGATGCTTAAAGGTTCCATAGTTTGACACATTTTTCATAGTAGACGGTAGCGAGTTCCACAGTCTGATCGCGCTTACGAAAAACAGTCTAATTGAGTTTATATAGTTGAATTAAGGAATCGTAAGGTTCTTACTTTTACTAGACCTACAGAACTGGAGCTTTTCAAATAAATATCGTGGAGAACGCGAGTATATAACTTTATGCAAAAAGATGCAGTTTATTGCTTCAAGATATCTAGGCAAACCAGTACCAAGAATTTGGTTGCATTATGACGAGATGTGGTCGGATCCTCTTAAATCATAAACATAGCGAGCAGCATTGTTAAATGCAACTAGCAGCTTGTGGGAAGACCTCGAATCAAGTTTGCTATACACAACTTCTGAATTAGTTCTTTTTGGTAGCAGCAGTTGTACTACCAATTTTCTCCTAGTGCCCGTGGGAACGAAAGAGGCTGTCATGCGGAGGTTTCGTAATAGATAGTTTAATAGATAGTTTAAAAAATTATTCTTTTTATAAGCTTTATATTAACTTCAAATCAGGTATGTATGTCGTCAAATCTAGTAATCAATTTTTCACCCACTTCCCGACTACTTAGAGATCTGAAACTTTGCATACATGCCTAATCTAGAGCCCAATACATGAATCAATAAATTTTATGGGCGTAGGATAAGGGGCGTGGCACTTTTTTATAAACTCCAGATTTGTGTATAACTTTAGAACTACACATCACACATCAATGAAACTCGGTAGGAACTTACTACATATCCATATCCTTCTACTGAGAAAATAAGGGGGCACTGGATAAGGGGGCGTGGCACCCCCATACAAACAAAATTTTTGATCTCGATTAGCTTTGGAACTAAAGGACGTGCAGCATTGAAATTTCGTATGCAGTCGCCTCTTGGACGTGTCGTCCCATTGGTAAAATTTTATGGGCGTAGGATAAGGGGGCGTGGCACCCCCCATACAAACAAAATTTTTGATCTCGATTTGCTTTGGAACTAAAGGTCGTGCAGCATTGAAATTTCGTATGCAGTCGCCTCTTGGATGTGTCGTCCCACTGGTAAAATTGTATGGGCGTAGGATAAGGGGCGTGGCACTTTTTTATCAACTCCAGATTCGTGTATAACTTTAGAACTACACATCACACATCAATGAAACTCGGTAGGAACTTACTACATATCCATATCCTTCTACTGAGAAAATAAGGCGGGCACTGGATAAGGGGGCGTGGCACCCCCCATACAAACAAAATTTTTGATCTCGATTAGCTTTGGAACTAAAGGTCGTGCAGCATTGAAATTTCGTATGCAGTCGCCTCTTGGATGTCTCGTCCCACTGGTAAAATTGTATGGGCGTAGGATAAGGGGCGTGGCACTTTTTTATAAACTCCAGATTTGTGTATAACTTTAGAACTACAAATCACACATCAATGAAATTTGGTAGGAACTTACTACATATCCATATCCTTCTACTGGGAAAATAAGACGGGCAGTGGACAAGTGGGCGTGGCACCGCCCATACAAACCAAATCGTTTATATAGAATAGCTTTGGAACTAAAGGTCGTGCAGCATTGAAGTTCCGTATACAGGCCCCTCTTGGATGCTTCGTCCCACTGGTAAAATTTTATGGGCGTAGGACAAGGGGCGTGGCACTTTTCAAGCAACTACACACTTGGGCTTCAGTTTATAATTATAGGTACACCACACATCAATGAAACACGATAGGAACTTACTTGCCGCGCCCTGCTGGCAAAATAGCAACAACTCAACGCGTCACAAATATGCCACGAATATTAGGGTCGATCACTGCCGTATTATTTGTTAAATTGAGGATATGACATATGACGATAGGAAACACTGTGAATACCCTAAATATTGTGTACTGCTCTGCAAGTTTTAAATTCTTTTTGTGAAAAATTTCAGAGCTCTAAAATTGAATTTATGGAAGACTAAAAAGTAGAAAATAAAATTATATAAAAAAAAACTTTTTAAAAATAAGCTTTAATTTATTTAATGTACTAAAAAGTAGAAAATAAATTGTTTTTAAGTCACCTGTATCTTACTATCAATAAAAGCTTGTGCGCTCAATATCCATATTCAAAATATCTTTCATTACTAGAATCTATTTGCAAAAAATTATTTAAATAAAATATTGTGGTAACTGTTTGACAAATATTGAACACATGAGCGCCCCAAGCTTTTATTGATAGTAAGATACAGGTGACTTAAAAACAATTTATTTTCTACTTTTTAGTACATTAAATAAATTAAAGCTTATTTTTAAAAAGTTTTTTTTTATATAATTTTTTATACCCTACACCTATGGTAATAGGGTACAATAACTTTGTGCGAAAATTGTAACGCATTAAAGGAGCCATCCTAGGTATAGACATAAGTATATAGAAATGATCAGAATCACTTTCTGTGTTGATTTCCGGTTGTCCGTCTGTTCGTCCGTCTGTCTGTCTGTCTTGCTGTCCGTGCGCACAGAAGAGAAGGAAGGAGTTGTCCGATTTATACCAAATTTGGCACACAGTCGCAGTGAACCTTCCACTACTTCAAGTTCTGAGATTGGCCAAATCGGTTGAAGAACACGCCTACAATCGGCCTGTAAGTTCCACCACCTCGGATTTTTTCGGTTAAATGGCTATAATTTGTCTAATTTCTCATGGAAAAGAATTATACTTGATATTCTAGTTAATGGTCGGTGTTCTATATACCATATAAAAATGGGCGTGGTCCGCCCCCTATATAGGCAGCAATTTTTTCCCGGGAAAATGGCTCTCAATTGACTATTTATGAATTTAAATGAATGAAATTTGGTTTCCAAGTTGAAATATTGGTATTTATTTGCCGATTCTGTCAAGGCTGAAAACTATGTATGTACTTCAAATTTGTTTCAACACGCTGCGCTAGTGGCCCACTGTACCCGCAATTCGCCATTATGCGATTATGCCGTAAAGTGATGCCGTGCGCTTGTGGCTTTCAGCATTTAAACGCCCGAATGCTCATTAATCCGCGCCCTTCACAATCAATTCGCGACCACAATAAAAATGCTTCGCGCTCTGTCGCATTTGTTTCAATTAAAATCTTCATTATTTTCGCCTTTTATTCATGTCAATCTTCATTCGATTCGATTCAGTAATTCCATTGGATTAATATGAAATGCTCTCGTACATAAATACATACAGCATAAATAATAGCAGTTTTGTATAATAAGCATTTGTTGTTTATCAATGTAAACTGAACGCATACACCCATGCAGACCGACAGATGCATAGGAACACACGCACACACACGTACGTTCGAGTCAGTGATTGAATGCTTGCGCTTTTGTGTGCGTGTGCAGACTTTTGTTTCCTTTGCCTTTGTTTGTGTGTGTGCATGCGTTCAATAATTAAATTGTAATTAGTGACACGTTTAAATTAGTTTGTTGCAATTGTTGACTTAGTTTTGGTTAATTTGAAGTCATTGCAATGTAATTTTCACACTTAAAATTATTACAATATTATCACCACTATCAATTTTACCTTAACCTGTTGTTGTTTACATATATTTTTATTATTTCATACTATATATATATATATATTTTTGTATGCATATTTGTATTGCATTAAGATCCTTTTATTTTTGTTGTTGTTGATTTAGGTTTGTAGTTGGTTGTTTCCATTTTCCGCTGTATTCCACATTCCACTTCCAAATTCGAAATTCTAATCAATGGCTTTTGGAATTGAATATATGTTCCTCAAAAAATTTCGATTGGAAAGGGAAATTAGAAACTACCGTCGTCCTTTAAATGTATGTAATTACTATAGTTTTTATATCAGCCTAACCTTTGTTTTGACATATTTGGATATGTGCTTCTATATTCACATTGAATTTTCTTTTCATTTGAATAGCTTATGACCAAAATTTGCTACAAAGTTTCATTTTATAGCATACTTAATGTCTTTTATAAATCAGCGGGAATCAGCTTGTCCGAATAGTTTTTTATGCTACTTGCTTCATGCCTTATCAGGGACTGGTGACTGAAAGTTATAGCATTATTTTACTTAAAAGTTGAATTATTACACTGAGGAAAAATACAGCACAATCAAACGAGAACGTTTTTTATTCAAATATGTAGAAACAGAATTGTTGAAAGTAAACACGCAAGTTTTTACAAACATATTTAATACGAACAGCTTGCAATAAAGTACGCAGATTCTTGAAAAAAATAAGAATAAATTCGAATGGTTGTTTTCTATGGATTTCGGTGTCTACTTAAACAAGTGAACATTTTCCTGGAATGCCTGGTTTTCAAACTTGACCCATGACTCCAATAGGCATAGCTTCTCCCCTTCATTTCGTGTGTGCTTGTTCTACCTATATTTTAGCGAAAGTCACCGGGACCTACACATTTATTCTATAGCCATATTTGAAAGGAATTGAGTACTATATTTTAATTTCAAAGAACATTCTCGGAGAGTTTTCTAGTGTCTAGAGACGGATATAGAACAATTGTGCAAGTGGCGTCAACTTGCGCCTAAAATAGAGTGTGCACATGCATACAAGTTTATTCTAGGAAATTCTAACTAAAGGCTCAGTTAGTGATGACGTATCGTATTTATTCGTATCGCAGACAAAACCTGTTTTACCCGAGCTCTATACATGCGTTCGCTCTTGACGTATTTAATCGGATCGTAACGCAGAAATTCTCATAGAAATAGGTCTCTCTCAGACATTTACGATACGAATAAATACGATACGTCATCACTAACTGAGCCTTAAGCCTCGTTCTAACAGCCGTTTCGCCAAGAATATATACACATACATACATATATAGAGATAGTTGTTTTATCAAGCTTTGTTTTTTTGTGTGCATTTCTTGAGCTGACGCACGGCATCTCATTCTCTGTTAAATAGTAAATGCCGAAATTTAAATAGAAAATTTTTTTTAAAAATTAAGAAATATTTTTTCTAATTATTTAATATAAAAGAGTGTGTTTACCAAGCGAAATGTAAAGCAAGGGGGGGGGGGGGGGGGGGAAGTGACTGGCTAACCGCGACTGTTGAAAAGCAATTATTATTTGCAGACCATAAATCAATGAAATTGGCTGGTGGCCACGCTGAGAGGAGCAGAGTGTTGCCAGAGTGCTGCAATTTGCTTTCAGGACGCGCACTTTAGCCATGTTTACACTGATGTCGAAACAATAAATTTGCTGCTGCCAATGCTGTTGTTGTTGTTATTATCGTTGCTGCGGTTGCTGTATGCTGTTCATATTTACTTTATGCCGCTGTGTTGCTGGTTATTTTTGTTGTTGTTGTTTTGTCTGCTGTCTGCACTTTGTTTGCTTAAATAATTAATCGTTTAAAAAGTTTGAGCGTTTTTTTTTGCATTGATATTTGTTCAGTGATTTTTGTTTATGCATTCCGCTTGCCATCAGCGATTTTTCGCATTATAAAGTTATGTTTTTACAACTTTTCGTCATTTAATTTAATTTGAAAATTTTATTATATGAGCGTTTTTTGTTTTGTTGTACAGACAAACATGCATACATTTATATGTTGAGCTAAAAGTAGTATACACATAATAAAAGACTTTCAATCGCAATTTAATAAAGTCGCTTTGCTTATTTGTCTGGAATCAGAATACATCGGTTAAATGCGCTTTAAAACTCTGTTTTTTTGTTGTCAATTTTTAATAAATTTTCCTTACGATTGTACACTTATACAGTGTATATCTACATGCTGCTGCTAGCGTATATATGCTTGTGTATATGTTGTAGTAAATTCTATAATATAAATACTTTGTTTGTAGTATACACGTTATATATTTATAGTATGTATATTCATTAATTCTTTATTAAGTCTATTAAACTCTAGTTTTCTTTTAAGTTACTTTGAGTACACAGAAATTGTAATTTCTTCGCTAAACACACTTATAACAGAGCTTCCTGCTGTGGGGTTGATTCCGATTTGTAGACACGTTACGTAGTTTCTACATGCTACGAGATATGCTTCTTGTTGATCGAAGATCGTCTTTGAAGTGGAATTTGAAAGGGGAAAGGCTGAATTCTGAAAGAAACGAATGGAAATGCAAGAAATGACAATGAGTGACAAATTGAGCGAAGATATATAGATTTCTTTAGTGTCGGTTGATAGATTTGCTATTGCAGAAATTTTATTGGGCTTAAACCTCAATAATTTTAAGTTATAGAAAAGGCTAGACTTGTTCTTAAAAATAGAAAATTCGCTAAAAATTGCAGGGTATTTTAGGCGCTCCGCTGGTTATAAAGAAATACACGTCAAAATGACGCAAGACTTAAATAAACCCGAAAAGACTGTTTCAGGCTTGTATTAATATTCTACTATTTCTAATGTGACTGTCAAAGTACTATTAAAAGTACAATTTAATAGTAAAATTATAGGAAAACAATTGCATTAGACTGTGTACAATAACAACAAACACTATGCGTTTGATGTATAGACAGCAGGCAAACTGTGAATTTTTCAGCGCAGCTTAGTCCAGTGCGGTGATGTGATGGTTAGCCTGTCCGCTTACCAAGTCATTAGGTTCAAAGTTCAACTCCTGCGTTTCGCAGACTTTACCTTTAATGTTTCTGCTTCGAGTAATTAGTCGTGTATAAATATTTAGAATTCACATTAAAAGTCACTGACAAGGTTTTATGCCAAAAACCGAAATAGCTATAAGACCTGCCCATGTGAGCAATAATTCTAATTATTTGTTGTTGTACACTTAAAATCGCTTTGCTTCAGAACAGAAAATAGACAGCTTTTGTCATTTCTCTTTGGCAAGTCAGTCCGAATAAAACTATTCTATCTAAAACACTAATCTGCCGAAAGACATAAACTTGCATTATGTATAGGAAAACATTTTACCGATGCTTGAACTTCAATACAAATCCATTGAAATTCAAATTGCAATTTTTAAAACGCATTCTCACGGGAATGACAGCAAGTTCAGTTCGAAAAAATTGCTTTAAAAGTGTTATACTGAAAAGCTTAAACTGTGCATGTAAAACTGAAAAATATAAAATTTTGATCGCGTAGAATTCGATTTGATTCAGTTAGTTCTAAATTGAAACAATGCCATAAAATACGGCAAATTTTAAAAGAATATCATATTTTTCATATGATATTTCATATTTTTAAGAAAAAAAAACACACACAGAGACATACATACAAACATATTACATGCGCAGGTAATCAGCGTGTATTTACAAGGATAATTTAAGCTGTCACTAGAACGAACGCTTCATTTGAATTTAATGGAATAGCCACCAAAAATTTTAATGTGTACTGCACGGCTTACAAAAGGGTTTTTACAAATTGTGTGCAAAAGTCGTTGAAACAACAAAAAAAACATGCAACAACTTCAACTAAATGCTATATGCAATTTTACGCGCAAAATGTCCAATTCCGAATTGACGTAAAATACTATGCGCTTGCATGAAAGTATTGTGAGCATTGTCAGTTGGTAGAACAGAGGGACAAAGGGCGGGGTGAAAAACAGCAGCAGTGCTTTGTGAAAATGCACTCAGTTGTGCAAGTTTTACTTCCACATGTACAGGTATTTCAAAAGCAGCGCTCTCGAAAATACTAAATTTCGCACACACACACACTAACGACTCTAACCACAAATGCGCCTACAGCCACGCCCACACAAAAATATACACAGAGCCGCACAACAGCACAAATCAAATTGTCAAATTTTTACCTCTAAATCAACGAGTGCGGACTTCTACTCATAGTATGACTTCATCACATTCCCTCTCGCTCTAGCTTGCCACTTCTTTTGTCTCGCTTGTGAAGTGCGAGCGGGCGGGGAGTGGCGGTTCTGCCGCTGAGTTTCAATATCCTGTAGCGTCAAACAAATCGGGCAGCACTAACGGCGGACAATTGTGCGGACTGCAGGTGACGCGCGGCGTATCGTCGCTGGTGGAGCCATCTATGCACACGCACTGTAAGCAATTTCCGGTGTCCTGCGGCAGTACTTCGCCGATTTTGTAGAGCGTGCCTGCAAGAGTCAGTTTTAAATTTTAGCTCATGGAAAAAGTAGCGTTTGAATAATTTATGAGAAATTTAAAATTTTAGTAATTGCCAACTTTTGCAGCTGATGGAATGAGTTATAGGGATAAAAGCAATATCCTTATTGAAAAAAATCTTTATTGAAATGAATGAAAAATCTCAACCGCCAAAAGTCCTCGCTATTGGTTAATTTCAATATAAACTTAAATATTTGAACACTTTGCATATGCTCAGTTTAAACAAACGAACTTTTTAATTCTCGTTAATACTGAGGAGAATTTTGGGCAGGTTAGTTTTGAGAGGGATTTTGTCCAATGAAGTTAGGTTAGAAGGAATTTGTTTGAATGGGAGCACCAATCCTAATCTTAAAGCGAGTTAGTAAGGGTAAGACTATCTTGGAATTAAGTTAGATTTTTATACCAAACACCTATGGTAATAGGGAATAATAACTTTGTGCGAAAATTGTAACGTTTTAAAGAAGCCGTCCTGGGTATAGACATTAGTATACAGAAATGGTCAGAATCACTTTCTGTGTTGATTTCTGTCTGTCCGTTTGTCCGTCTGTCTGTCTGACTGTCTGTTAGCACAGGAGAGATAGAAGGAGTTTTCCGATTTGGACCAAATTTGGTACACAATCGCAGTGAACCTTAACTTAGATTAAGTTCTGAGATTAGCAAAATCGGCAGTAAGTCCCACAACCTCAGAATTTTTCAAGTTAAATGGCTTAAATTTGTTTAATTACTCATTTAAAGGAATAATATTTGGTATTTAAGGTACGATGTGGGCCCTCTATGTCCTACGAAAGATTGGGCGTGGTCCGCCTACTATAAAGACGGTAAACGGAAAATCCTCATAACTTCCATATGATATAGGCCAGAGCGTCCATATTCAGTTAAGTACTTCATTGCTGGTAAGAATACCTTTTGATTCTCCAAAAATGGGCGTGGTCATCGCCCAGCATGGGGGCGGTAAATTAAATATACCGATCATTTCTGTTGTACATCTTCCAGAACATCAATATGTGGCATATATATGTATGTAGTCCTATTAGGTATATCTTGTAGAATGCCAAAAATGGACTATGTAGGTTGTAAATGAAATGCACCCACAATTTTATTTCGTTCCGTAGATTATCACCCCACTCGATGACTTGGTGTCGGTTATTACTCTGTCGGTGAAACCCGAAGACTAATGCTTTCTTACTTGTTTTTTTTATAATTTTTAGAAAAATCTATTTTGGTCAGCAATAGCTCCACATACAAATCATATGCTGGAGTATTGATTGGAAGGTGGCATACTTGATCTATATAAGCTGTTTCTCACTAAATTACTAAGTTATGTTCACGGGATCTGGTACCTGCTCAAAAAGGCTTAAGCTAAGCTAACCCACATCTTGAAATCTATCGTAGAATAACAAACCGTCACAAAACCTAACGTAAAAAAACTTTAATAAGCCCAGAAAGAAAACAGCTGTAACTAATATTTCAATGCCAAGAGCTGAATTTAAATCTTCTTTACTATCTTTAATTTCTTAGGTAATTGTAAATTTTTATAAGTTTACCTATCATATCTAGTCTGTGAGGTTACTGTAAACCATATACTCAATAAATTGAATTAAATATGAAACAGGTTGACATCTCATACGAAAAGATAGTTTTCCCTACATTTAAACAATCACAACAGATCATCGGTAATGATAATAAATAATTCGTAGCCAATAACGGTTTTTTGTTCATCATTTAACATACATACATATACATACATACATATACTGCAGCGAATTTATTTAAGCATCAATTCCACAACAGGGATTTGTAAACATATGGGACATCCGAGCCACACTCACACTCATACCAAAAAGAATACATTCGCATACGCAAAACACTTGAGCCAGCTCAGCCAACCCACCCGAAAATCCACTTGAGCTTATGCATGGCTGCCAAGTCAATCACACTCTTGACAAACTGCCAATAAGCCATAAATCGCAGTTCATCCATAATAAAATTTCGAAGCGACGCCCCGTTCCCACCTACAAACCGGCATCAGCACACATAACATATAGATAACCCAGCAGGAAATCGCCGATTCATTGCCTATTCAGAATCGAACACAGGCGTCAGTGAATTTCTGGCTGAGCAGTGGGAGATTTGGAGAAGACAGGCGACTATAATGGAATGCAACCTTGCCAACGCAGTGCGTTGCCCGAAAAATTAAGTACCTACATACTTTTGAATATTAAAACGCGGAAAAAAGTGAAAGAGAGAGAAAGAGCTTAGCAGTTCTTTTACGGGTTTTTTAATTCCGTTGTAATGTAAGATTTTTTTTTAAATTACAATTTCTTCTTGGAAATATCAAAAAGTTTCGTTTTACAGCACTAAAATGCAGTCATGAATAATAGTACGTTATAATCCTTTTCACAGCTTGTTTCAAATCTTTTCGTTTGAAATGGAAAAGGGATTTTTATGTTAGTTTAAATTTTTTGTGATTGTTTTAATTTATGGTCTTCGTAGTGGCTCTGTAGATGGAAGCTCGGTTTTCGATGTAAAGGCTCGCTAGTTCAATCTCGCACGATTAATTCCATAAATGAAGATAATTTCTTTTTGCAGTGCCATCTCTCGTAAAAAATTGGCAACTCTTCGAAAGTATTCTTGCCATGAGAAAAAGCTGCTCGAGCCTATTTGAACACGGCAATGGAATAAATTTGCTGGTCCCGTTAACTTGTGATAATAATAGAACAAGCATAATAGTTCCATAAATTAAAAAATGGACGACAGTTATAAAAATGTTTTCTTTTAAATTTGTGTTGCATTTTTTTGGGAAAAATATTTTTTATATCCTTAACCTCTGATAGGCACAGACATATGTATCATATATGGAATTAGCGAGAATACGGGGTATCCTATCTGCACAAGAAGACAGTGCCTATTTACATTGATACCAACTTTGGCTTAAGTTCTAAGATGGGCCAATTTGGGCGACAGATGTTGGCAACACTGACGATTGAGATATTTCCTCAGCCGGAAAAAATGTACTATTTTCCATCATATTCAGGCCTGCAAGCTTCGAGGTCTTAATAGATTTCCATGTATATAGTTGAAGTGCATTGTACATGAATATGTTTTGTTATACCTATATATGGCTGACGGCTTAAGCCATTGCTATATGCAAATAAATATAAATTGTAATGAAATTATATAGAAAATAAAACTACTACTACTACTACTACTAGTTGAAGTGCGAGTTGAACACCAACTTATTACCAATTCCAAGTGAGCGTTATTGGCAATTATAATTTATCAGTTCCAGAGAAAAATAATTGAACAAGTTGCAAGGGTTTCAATTCGAAAAATCGATTCCACTACAGGCCATTGTAGTTAATAAATGTGAAATTCTCTAAAGAAATTCAAGAGGTAGAAAATGTTTTACAAGCGTAATCAAGTAATTTCGTAGCATTAAACAAATTTTCGGTTGGAATGATTCTTCGAATGTAATTGATTGCCTCTTAATGCAATGCCAATAAAACAAAGTGCACCAATTTACTTCTTTTTGAATTCCATTTCTATGGATTTCATCAAATAGATTACGAGATACGTATTGCTTGGAACTGTAATTGTAATGTAATTGAATAAACCCGACTCTTGTTATTGTTCGATTTTAGTCGAAATTTTAATATAAAGAGAAATCGTTATAAAACTTATAGTTATCGCACAAATTACAGAGGCTGGTTTAGCTGATGGATAGACGAATGGATTTTTCTGCCGGGTTTCTGCTTCCTGTTGGTATGTGTGTGTGTGTAGTTGGGTACCACTCGCGAGTTGCCCGTTGGCTTTGCGTGCGCGGGTATTGCTGTTGTGCAGCTGAGCCGTGGCGTTGCGCGCAATATGGCGACTACCTCTGCCCCTGCGCCTGTAGGGTTGCCACCAACATCGTCAAATATTTAAAATGCTACGTGGCTCGTGCGTTGCGGCGGCAGCATATGGGCCGGTATGCAAACAAGCTAACAAACTGCGCGAGCCGAGCAGTCTGTCAGGCAGGCAGGCAGGCAGGCAGGCGGATACGCTTCCGTTTCAACCGCCCATACATACACATGCGTACACACACACAAATAATGCTGACGTAGATTTTTGGCACTGGCTCGTGCTGGTTTTGTGCGTCATGATTGCATTCAATTCATGATTATTAATTTATTTTGGCTTTGCTGATAGAGGACGGATGCGTCTTTCCAATGCCACGTAATTTGTGCGAGTTTTTGTTGGTAGCCGAAAATTAGTGGGAGCAGCGTGTGCACTGTTGAAGAGAAGAGAGTAATATTGCGCAATTCTCGTATATTGCGGAAAAGCAATCGATCCATAAGTTATGTATGAGCAGTTGGAAATTTTCGCTGAGTATGTTATTAACCGATTTTAATAAGCAATTATTTTATTGAAGAGCATTTTCCAACATCAAGGGGGGTCACATTGTAAAAGGGTAATGAAGCAAATTAAAATTTTGTAGCTGAACGAAGGGTATGAGTTTTTTTGGTCTACAATTATCGTTTTTGGAGGTAGACTTAAACGGTTATTGCTTTTGACTACAGAGTTTTTTGTATCGATTGATACCAAATATTGAATTGTTACTTTCGTGATCCCCCGGAATAGCGTTATTAGCCTAATAGTTTTTGGAACAATCATAATGGTTACTGCAGACTATTATACGCTCATATATGTACAGTTCAACATACCAGGGCCATTTGGAATACCCCGCCAACAATGGGTCTAACGAGCTTATGTACGATCATAGTGCATTTTTGTATGCTTGTCATGAACGAAGCTTTACTGGCTGGGCTCTGTCGCACACTGGGGTATTTGACTCGGATTTCGTGGATTAATTCAAAAAGTGAAATGAAGATATCTCAATAGTATTTGGTATCATGGGAAAGTAGATAAAATTGTGCATCATTGGCTGAAAAAATTTCTGTTCTATGTGTAACGGTATCGTCACAGCACTCATTTAAAAATGCATATTAATTCACTGTTTCGCTGTTTCGAGCGCGCGTTGCACATTTCGCAGTGTTTTAAAATTTTACTTTAAATAAAATTCGTTTGAAAAGCCATATTTTTATAATGGAACCTTCAACTTCAGGTATTGTAGTTATGTTTAAGTAAAATTATGTTGGCAGAATATGTGTATTAGTATTTTATATAATTTTGTTTGTTAAAGTCTTAAAATTGTATATATTTCAACGAAGTAGGTGGACATATGGTTACTTTTGTAGTCGAATGTACTAATCATTTTAACTTATTTGTAAAGAGTATATATTTGACTACTATGTCCCAAAAAATTGTAGTGCCATTTTGTGCCTTTTCTGAAATATTGAGGTTTTAGTGCTGCAGTGTCTTGCCAAATTGTGTGATTTTGGTTGATAGTTAAAATTGTTATAATGTGTTTTGTGTTTGGTTTGATTTCATTTTTGGATTGTACATATATTCAGATATAAACACTGAAAATTGTATGTCAATCCGACACGGTTTTCATTCCCAAACTGGCAAATCTTCAAGAAAAGTCAGTCGAAGCAGCAAAGCCAACTCAGGGGCATTTTCCAGAAAGGATTTAGTAGCTTAGGATAAAGTAAGTTGCTGGTGGAAGAACATGTAACCAATTTTTGTATAAACTCGAACTGAAGTGATTATATCAATATATTAAATTAAATTTCTTTGTTTTTCGTAATATCAAAAAACTTCGAACTCACTATTGAAAACAAATCCTAGCAAAATTTACATTTACTATTGTTAGCTAATATTAGACAAGTGGGGAAGTACATATGTACATATACATATCACACTGCCACTAAAAGATCTATTTTGCCTTCATTCAAGGGCCAGTAACAACTCAAAGCTTAGACCTTTCTCATTAAGAAAGCATAATTTGCTGTTCATTTTAAGTGATTGCATTCAGTCTCAGGAAGCTGTATGGACACCAGGTTTTTCCTATGAGCGAATGTTATTGCAGGCCATTGTCCTCAAATGTGTATCGGTATTTCTTTGGACTCCATGCAGAATCTGCTTGAGTAATTCGAGAACCAGCTTTTTTTCGTGCTTCTTCGTGCTGCTTAATAACTTCTTAGCTTCTCCGTTATCTTTGATTCCTAGACGTGTCAACAACAGTAGAATAGTTGGAACTATTCTACTGATAAATAGAATGCTGAACTAGCAAAGCGAAGGTCGTTTGCTTAATCTCTCACACAGGACATATTGACTTGGGTATAATGATCATATAAGCTATCGAAATATAATTTTTAAAAGTTTCGTAGAAGACAACCAAGAAAGAGAGTCATCAACAATCAAATTAACCAATCTTGCAACTGATTCACATTTACACCACTTTTTACATGTACAATTTGGGAATCGCTGTTATGTTGTTGTCAGTGTAAAATAACTGTTTACCCATTTGCCTGAACTTAAACAAGTGTTTTTATGAAATTTATGCATACTTGCCTAAATCTTAAACGCCTGCCATATGTCAACAGGCATTTGGCGGATTTTCACATTTCGCTGATTATGCTTTAAAAATGTTGGAAATGGCAGCCGCAATATTTGGAATGAAAAAGCTAATAAAATGAGGTTTTTCATTAAGTGAAATGCTCGAGCTCAACATAAACACAAGGTGCCAACAAAAGGTGGCATAAAATTAGGCGCACAAAAAGTGAGAATGCGTTGAAAGCGGCGCGGAGGAGGCAGTGGGTTGAAAGCGGCAGGTACTTAAGGCACACACAAACAAACGGAAAAAGCACAACAATTTATTTACACAAACGTAAAACGTAAAGTTGTGTGAAAATAAAATAAAATAGCAGTGCTTCGAAGGGAGGGAGAGCGCGGGAGGCGAAGGCAAATGCTAAATAAATAAAAGTAATGCCACTGCAATTTTGTGAGTGGCGATTCACAGGAAGGCAACGTGCGGGAGTGACACATCACTTGGCATGGCAGCTACTTCAGCGTGCAACTAAGTAGAAGAGCATGTGTGTGTGTGTGTGTGTGGCGGAAGTTGCGCTGGCGTCTGTGCCATAAAACCTTGCTTAGTATGTGCGTACGTTAATTACAGCCGTGCCGGGTTAACTTGATGGTACATATTTAAAAACAAAACGTGGCAACATTTTTTTAATTAAAAAAGTTGTCCCTGACACACACACACACACACACGAACATATTCATGTGCAAACACTTGCGCTGGCATTTTTTGCTCATTGCTGGTATTGTTGACTGCAACTATGGCAGGCAGCAGCATTGGTAGTTAAGGGCGGAGTGGGTCAGTTGCCACTCAAGAGCTTTGAAATATAATTAACATAAATGAAATTGAATGTAATCACTTAAAATGCCTGTATTTTATAAGCAACCACGAATAATACAATTGACGAAATTTATATATTTCCTATGCATCAGCACCCTCATATACGTTATACTCTTTTTTCATCATTGCTTTTTCTCTTCTGCCATTTCATCTTCGAAAAAAATGCAACTGTTTTGATAAATCTTCGTAAAAAGCTTACAAAGCATTCTAAAGAGTTGTAGCAACATTTTGAAAGCAATTTTTAAGAGAAAATTTATTTGGTGTCTTCATTTCAATTTAAGTACATTTACTGTGAAATAGATGCAAGTAACAAAATCACATTTAACATTTAATTAGTTTTATTTTATTTTATTTATTAAGTTAGAATATGGAATTCGATTGTAAGCCTTTTTTAAACAAGTAATTTAAATTAGATTGCAAGTTCGACTGCCCTATGCGGGCAGAGAGCAATTGAACTAAGGAAGAGGTGAGAAAGGTGATATGAATGTCACTTGCATATAAAAATATTTTCATTTTCGTACTATAAATAAGAAAGAAAATCTTTTTCGTGCGATGCATTTATGAGCAAAAATAACAAATTTTTCGAGGTTCATTTGCATATTTATTAAAAGCACGAAAGCAGAACCATCGACATTGCCGTGGCTCAATGGATTAGTGCTCGATCCCTGATGCGTGAAGTCGCTGGTTCGTATACCAGCCGACTCATACTATCGAATAAAAAAAACTTCGTTTCTTTGCAACGACCCCGTCTTTTGCAAGGTAGTTGGCAAGTTTCCGAGAGTATATTTTGGCATAAAAATTAAGGCTCTCAAACCCGTTCGGATATGGCTATAGAATAAATGTATAGACCTCGTTAGCTTGGGTTAAAATAGTAAAAGCACACACAAGCTTACGAGAGAAAGATATCCCTAGTCTCGCTCGCGGGCTGCTACAACACTGTTATTTATTTATTCAAAACCATCGGTCGATTTTGTTTGTGTGCTTAAATGTAACATTCATTTCCAATATGAATTTGAAAGCAGTAGCGTGTATTTGCGCATTGTTGCTGAAAGGGGAGCATTTGAAGCCCAAGAGCAGATATTAGTTGCATTCCCTTACATACTATGAGCGGCTATTAAAAGAACTTTTTCATAAATCATATATGTATGTATGCTGTCAATAGCTGTAGGTACTGAGCTTTATTTGCAAATGAGCTTGAGTGTAATTGACTTCAAAAGACTCAAGTAAATTTCACAACTATTCAGTGGAAATATAAGCTCAAATCATTTTGTACGCCGATTTTCAAACTTTGTAGGAGCTCAGTCAAATACGTTTCAATGCCATACAATAAGACACTAGCATTTTTCATCCTCCAGTTTTAGTGTTTTTTCAACTTTTAGTGAGAGATTCCCGAGATTGGCTGGCTTAATGGCCCATTATGTGTCAGTCTGTTGTGTGGCCCATCTCATAAATAGAACCAAGGAAGGCATCAGTGTTATTGGGCACTGGCTTTCTGCCGGATCGAATATCCCGTTGTTCTCTCTTGCTGGCCCCAGACATATGGACAGACGCACAACCGGAAATCGAAAGGAAAAATGTTCCTGATCATTTCTATATATGTATGTACTTCTGTGCATACATACAAGAACGCCTTCTTTAAGGTGCTATAATTTTGCTATATAACATTATATCATAATCTTTGACTGTCTAAAAATGTGCGTGTCATAAAGACCTAATGCCAAATTTCAAATTTCTATGTTAAATCGTTTTCTATAGAAACGTCTGTAAATAACAATTATCTGTTTATGTATGCAATTTGACATTTTTGACATTGGCGAAAATAGTATAATGCAATTTTATTCAAGAGTAAAAGAGCACATATTTCAATCCCAAAATTTAGATTTTCAAAGCAAATAACTGGTCGCCCTTTAATGAAGTCCTGCATACGCCCATGATGGTAGTAGGTACATTGTGTAAGTGTATGTATGTCAACAATGCGAGTCCACGTTTATCATACGTTGATGTGTGTGTGTGTGTGTGTGTGAGTGTGTGGGTAGCATGTTTACTCAATCGAAAGTTGCAATTCTGTTGTTTTATGATTTGCATTCATGCCCGCTCTGTTTACTTTTCCATGATACTCAACAGTTTCATTTTGCTGCTGCTGCTGGCGCTGCTGTTATGTTGTTGTGTTGTTGTTATTCCGTTTCCGCTTTTAGCTGCAGAAGTGTCTTGCATATAAGCACGCTCCGATTGCTCGCAAGTACGTGCGCATGTGTTTGCTTCCCATAATTGTACGCGAGTGTATTTGTGTATCGTTACGGAAAATGAAGTTGCTGCTGCTGTGTTGATTTAATTTCACTCCGCACTGTTGA
Source organism: Neria commutata (assembly GCA_963457695.1). Lineage (NCBI taxonomy): Eukaryota > Metazoa > Arthropoda > Insecta > Diptera > Micropezidae > Neria > Neria commutata. The sequence goes on along the minus strand of OY735247.1, from coordinate 20,310,855 downwards.
TAATCACGAGAGTGCATGTGTGCGCCTGTGTGCGTGTTGGCATTGTTACTTATTTATTGTTTGTGTCAGCGGATTTCAATTATATTTTTTATTGCCGCATTCATTGCATTTCATCGAACTGATGCAAGCTGTCGTTCATGCCATGCCTGTAAAGCTGCTGTGTGTGTGAGTGTGTGCAGGTGTGCGTATTTATGGGTGAGCCGATTTACGATTGTCCTTAGTGTTTGGCCTGAAACGCGAAAAGCGGGTCAGCATTTTCTTTCATACTGGCAATTTTAAGAGGCTTTATCAGTTCTCATTCGGCTGATGTGCCAGTTTTATAATAAAACTAGTATCAAAATTTAACCCGTTTTTGATATCGCTTGTTTTCGCTTACAAAATGTTTTCATTGACTCTGATTTCAGCTGCGAAGTACATAAGACTAACAACTCCGATTTCTATTTGACTTTATTTTAAATTGATTTCTAATTCCAATATTTCTTTTTAAATATTTGACTGAACTCCTATTTTAATTTTTGATTTACCCCCGGCAGATATTAAGACTCGAAATGGTTTGTCTTCGACTACGCCCCAAAGTAGCATCCGAAATTTTTATCGGTCCGAAAACATTCTGCGGTCTGCTATGGAGCTTCATTAGGCACAACCTATAATTATGACAAAAAAGGAAAGCTACACATTACTGGAAGGAAGTAGAAGGTGACAGAGAGGAGACCAAATTTATGCCAGAAGCTTCTTAGAAGATAACAAAAGAGTTTGTAGCCCGATTCCGAATAGCCACGACGCTCTTGGCCGGACACTCTAAGGAAATAAAATATATGGCTTTCCTGGGCATAGCAAGGAATAGGATGTGTCGAATCTGAATGTCTCACAGAAGTTTATGAGTCGCATATCAAAAAAGACTTGAGATTTGACTGCAGCTTTGGAAGAAAAGGATGGAAAAACGCCAATGTCTTTTGGTGAAGCACGCTGATAACTTGCACAGAAATAAAATTATATAAAAAAAAACTTTTTAAAAATAAGCTTTAATTTATTTAATGTACTAAAAAGTAGAAAATAAATGGTTTTTAAGTCACCTGTATCTTACTATCAATAAAAGCTTGGGGCGCTCATGTGTTCAATATTTGTCAAACAGTTACCACAATATTTTATTTAAATAATTTTTTGCAAATAGATTCTAGTAATGAAAGATATTTTGAATATGGATATTGAGCGCACAAGCTTTTATTGATAGTAAGATACAGGTGACTTAAAAACCATTTATTTTCTACTTTTTAGTACATTAAATAAATTAAAGCTTATTTTTAAAAAGTTTTTTTTTATATAATTTTATTTTCTACTTTTTAGTCTTCCATAAATTCAATTTTAGAGCTCTGAAATTTTTCACAAAAAGAATTTAAAACTTGCAGAGCAGTACACAATATTTAGGGTATTCACAGTGTCTCCTATCGTCATATCCTCAATTTAACAAATAATACGGCTGTGATCGACCCTAATATTCGTGGCATATTTGTGACGCGGTGAGTTGTTGCTATTTTGCCAGCAGGGCGCGGCAAGTAAGTTCCTATCGTTTTTCATTGATGTGTGGTGTACCTATAATTATAAACTGAAGCCCAAGTGTGTAGTTGCTTGAAAAGTGCCACGCCCCTTGTCCTACGCCCATAAATTTTTCCAGTGGAACGACACATCCAAGAGGCGACTGCATACGAAATTTCAATGCTGCACGACCTTTAGTTCCAAAGCTATTCTATATAAACGATTTTGTTTGTATGGGCGGTGCCACGCCCCCTTATCCAGTGCCCGCCTTATTTTCTCAGTAGAAGGATATGGATATGTAGTAAGTTCTTACCGAGTTTCATTGATGTGTGATTTGTAGTTCTAAAGTTATACACACGCCCCTTATCCTACGCCCATAAAATTTTACCAGTGGGACGACACATCCAAGAGGCGACTGCATACGAAATTTCAATGCTGCACGACCTTTAGTTCCAAAGCTAATCGAGATCAAAAATTTTGTTTGTATGGGGGGTGCCACGCCCCCTTATCCTACGCCCATAAAATTTTCCAGTGGAACGACACATCCAAGAGGCGACTGCATACGAAATTTCAATGCTGCACGACCTTTAGTTCCAAAGCTATTCTATATAAACGATTTTGTTTGTATGGGCGGTGCCACGCCCCCTTATCCAGTGCCCGCCTTATTTTCTCAGTAGAAGGATATGGATATGTAGTAAGTTCTTACCGAGTTTCATTGATGTGTGATTTGTAGTTCTAAAGTTATACACACGCCCCTTATCCTACGCCCATAAAATTTTACCAGTGGGACGACACATCCAAGAGGCGACTGCATACGAAATTTCAATGCTGCACGACCTTTAGTTCCAAAGCTAATCGAGATCAAAAATTTTGTTTGTATGGGGGGTGCCACGCCCCCTTATCCTACGCCCATAAAATTTTACCAGTGGGACAACACATCCAAGAGGCGACTGCATACGAAATTGCAATGCTGCACGATCTTTAGTTCCAAAGCTAATCGAGATCAAAAATTTTGTTTGTATGGGGGTTGCCACGCCCCCTCATCCTACGCCCATAAAATTTTACCAGTGGGACAACACATCCAAGAGGCGACTGCATACGAAATTTCAATGCTGCACGACATTTAGTTCCAAAGCTAATCGAGATCAAAAATTTTGTTTGTATGGGGGTGCCACGCCCCCTTATCCAGTGCTCCCCTTATTTTCTCAGTAGAAGGATAGGGATATGTAGTAAGTTCCTACCGAGTTTCATTGATGTGTGATGTGTAGTTCTAAAGTTATACACAAATCTGGAGTTTATAAAAAAGTGCCACGCCCCTTATCCTACGCCCATAAAATTTATTGATTCATGTATTGGGCTCTAGATTAGGCATGTATGCAAAGTTTCAGATCTCTAAGTAGTCGGGAAGTGGGTGAAAAATTGATTACTAGATTTGACGACATACATACCGGATGTGAACCTAATATAAAGCTTATAAAATCGTGTTTATCGATGAAAAATTTTTTACCGTCCAGGAAAAATTAACAAGCAAAATGATAGGGTGTATGCACGGTCATCTAGGGAAGCATCTGAACTCATTCCTCGGGTCGAAAAGGGTCATCACCCAGCTACAGTCATGGTTTAGTGGGGTGTCTCTTACGATGGGGTCACTGACTTGCATTTCTGCGAACAAGAGGTCAAAACAATGGCCAAAGTTTACCAAGAAACCGTTTTGGAAGCTGTTGTAACCATTCTTTGTTCCAAAACCAGTCGTCGACTTTCCAGCAAGATTCTGCGCCGGCCCATAAAGCAAAAACGACCCAAACCTGGCTGCAAAACAATTTATCAGCATTCATATCCTCTGAAGAATCGCCCTCTGGCAGTCCTGATTTGAACCCGCTGGAAAAAAAGTTATGGACAGTTTTAGAGGACATGGTTTGCCACAAAAGATACCCCCACAATTGATTCTCTTAAGACAGCTTTGATTCGTGCCATGGCCAATTTTCCAATGGATTAGCTGCGTGCGGCTTTTATGATTGGCCAGTCCGACTTAAGTCTTGCGTGAAGGCCACAGGCGGACATTTCGAATGAATATTTGGTTTTTGTATACAATATACATATATCAATATATAGGTATGTACAAAAATTTGACCCAAAAACATTCATTATTTTGAATTTTATAGCATAAAACGTGTGTAACAGTATTCACGTCCCCTACTAGGTATAATAAGCTAGTTTATTGCCATTGCCTTTTTGGTTGGTGCACAAGTGCTAACGAAATTATAACGAGGTCAGCGCTTAAAGTCGTGAGTTGTCATCTTGAAAAATTACACGCTCGTAGTAAGCTTTTCCACAGGCTTCACGCTTCGTGAGCGAATACACTCATATTAATGCTTTGCATACGAGGATGCGCCTGTGTTGGTAGGTGGGTACGTGTGTATGACTTTGACGAATACACTCATATTTTGGATGCTATTCCACGTTCAACTTTTGCCCTTTTCGCCTCGCTTTGTGCCTGTTTATTCGACTGTGTGCGTGTATGCGCTTGAGTATATTTATGTGTGTGTGTGTGTGTGTGTAAATGCCCCAATTCAAATGCAAATGTGCAGTGTAATTAAAAATTTTGCGCAAAAGCTCGCATGAAGTGGCTGCGCCGCGCTGTTGTAAATCCTCATAGAGGAGCTCATTTATGAGACACGAACCGAAGAGAGCGCTTTGAATAAGCTAATCTAAAATTTGCAAGGACATTTTATGTTGTCGGTTGACATGTGCAGCGAAGCTTTTAATGCCAATTCAAGAGCACTTCGCGGAAGAAGTGAAATTCAAAACTGCATTTAATTTTACTTTTTGTCAGCGTTTTTTAATAAAGTAGTTAAAAGTTGCGGCTTTTGTATGTTATATGAATACGCCAGCACTGTGGTTGGTTTGAAATATTGAGAAAATCCTCTGCTTAGAAAATGAGGAGCTGACAACGCACTTTAAGCTGATTCATATAATTTAATTTATATATGTAATGTTTAAGCGTTGGTATTTTACGATTATAAGAGTTATTTTTTCAGGCTAAAGGAGCATGAGTATGGGAGAGAAAAGAGAGCTTTTGTAGGGAGAGCTCTATTGTCTGCAGCGTTTCAAATGATTGGACGACAACGTCAGACCCTCAGAATTTGCAGATTATTTCTTAATAGAACTAGAAATTTAATAGAAATTTCTCTACGATATCACAAAGTGTGTTAATTTAATTTCAGAAAGGATCTGAGGGGATTCAGAATTGTGGATATTCAATTTAAGAAAGCATAAAGTGAACAGCTTAACCATAGACCAATGACGCCCTAGTTATTTCTAATTCCTACTTTTTTTCAATATGAAATTTCACACTTTTGTGAAAATTTCAAAAATAGCATCAAATCTCAAAATATTATAGTACATAGTTTTACTCTGGGTCGATAATCCCTACATATAAGATGAACCTTTAGACTTTTATTTCAGATGAATATTAGAACTTGCATACTGTCAACGGAGTGTCCATGTTACTCATGTGCCAGTGCAATAGTAATGTTATATTTAATTTAATTTAATTTATTAAGTTTAATTATAATTACAAATTATAATACAAATAATTACAAATTATAATTAAGGAAGCACTAGCTGCCAGGGCTATCGGCTTCGGTTATATATTTTTGCCATTTTTAAATAAAACTTTCTACAAGAATTATCAATTATCAATCTCTAGAATTCACTTAAATTTAAAAGAAACCTGAAAACTATTTTTGGAAAAGGCCTATTTGGAAAGCTACAAGACTAGGAGTCAAAAATTTCTCCTAAAAGATGCAGCAGCCATATGTCAATCAGGGAGCCCAATTATAACTTTTAAAATCTACCTCCATTATGAACATAGCCGGTTAGTCGTATATTGTTCAGATAAGTCATAAGTGATTGAATTTCGAGCGGAACAGAGTGATGACAACTTTTATCTGATGCAGCGAATTGAAAACCGCCAAAAGTTGTCGGAGCGATCCCTGAACTCTAGGGGGCAGTTCATTAGTCGCCGGCCGCAAGAGCGTAAAGGAAGGAGGGAGGGAGGTATGTGTGGCAGAGCGATGCCACCGTAATATCAATTAGAGATGTCAGGCGGGAAGGCGTTAATGAATTTGCGGAATTTGCAACTTACTTACGAAGTTACACATGCGCACTTCGGGCCTGTTCGTGTTGTTGTTTGGCCTGACTTTGGCCTCATCTTACAAATATTGCATCACTTGGCCTACGCTTTAGTAAGTGTGTGTGTGAAGGACTACTACTACACAACGACTACTGTTAACCGCATTGCCGCAACAAAGGGCTCAAATGTGACTGTCAGTGTTGGCAAAATTTTTTACATACATTTGTAAAATACACGATTTACACGCGTTGAAATTTGCATGATACAACTTTCGAAACTATGCTGAATTTGTTGACTCTGTTGAAAATGAAAATATAAAAAATTTGCACTCATTAATTGCAATGAAAATGAAGAAATGTTCGATTTTGTGGGACGAAATTTTGGTAAACAAAGTTCTAATTTATGACAGGGTTTTTATGAAGTATGTATTTAAAATTAAATGTAGATTTTGCCAGAAATTTATATTCAGGCCTTATAGCTGTAAAATTGCAAATATTTTACCAAACTGTATTATTTTAGAACAATTTAACAAACTTCTTTGGCAGTTAGTAAATATCAAACTTTTTTTGGGGAGAGGAAAAAATTACTACTACCGACTGAATTATGGGTTCCTTTGCTTCTCCGCGAAAGCAACTCTTAGTAAAATGATTCTGGCTAGTTACTAATGAAACATTAGTTTTATGCCTTCTAGTCTTATATATTGTACATTTGTTTCTGTTGAACACCTCCTTTGCAAATGCCCAGAAGCTAGCAAGAACGCGCTACCGATTCCTGGGACATTACTTCCTGAGCTGTCTGGCAGACAGAGCCAAAAAGTGGCTCCCATACATGGGAAGTGTATAGGTGAAAACCTCACGTGGTAACACAATGGGCCTTTTGGCCTAAGTGATGTCCTTGAGACGACCACTTAACCTACCTACCTACCTATATTGTATATTGTCTACGGGATTGCACATTCCACATTTTCTACACGTATGTATGCATGTGTAGAAAAGATCTAAAGCCCAACTCTGGCGACTGTGTGCTGCCACCAATTTAAAATTGATGTCAAGTTCTTGTGTGGTTGTATGGCATAGTGCGAGAGTGTGTGCATACGCGCGCGTATGTGTGAAGCAAGTAGCTTGAAGTACGAGAAGGAAATGTACTATAAAAAGCCTTTCACTGTTGAAAACGATTTGTTTTGCATGGAAATGGCAAAATTGCACACACACACACACACACACACACACACACACACACACGCAATCTCGTCTCTCATATGCATATACAGAATATACACACATACATATATGCAAGCATACAAGCAAAATCGTGATGGGTAGAAAATTGCTTGGCGAAAAAAGCCTCGCCACTCACTCGCAAGCACAAAAAGTGACGCACATTTATCAGCGTGTGGCTGTGTGCATGTGTGCGAGCTGTGGTGCATGTGTTAAAGTCTATTACGTTGCGTACGGAAAAAAGGGTAACTTCATTTAATTTTTCTATTTTTCTTTTGGTAGGTACATTTTAAAAATATAAATTTTCAAGTGAGCATGAAAGGCATGAAAGGCATGAAAGCAATTTGTCGCATGTGCTTGCGTGGTTCGGGTGAACTCTAGCCTGAGTGGGTGTGTGTGCTTGTCAGAGTGCAAACAATTCATCAGAATATATTGACATGCAACAACACGCTGTGGGGCATGCAAATGTTTCGCCTTTTCTTTTATACTATTTCCTTTCCTTCGAACAAAGAAAATATAAATTGTTTCTAGAAAGAGGCAGCATTTTGGATTTTTCTACTTCTAACCGATACACTTACTCACTCTACGCCCGTACACCTTAGCACACACACATACATACAAACATACACGGCCATTGACAGACACACACACATGCACGCATGCTACGAATATTATTCTTGTAGAATTAAAAAGAGCATTTCTTGGTATTTTTCGTGACTGTTAAAGGCGAAGCAACACAAAACCAATGAAAATCGTAGCATGTATTAAAATTAAAAACTTTCTGCTGAGATTGTGTTGCATATGCTGTAATTGAATCCTTCTCTAAGATTCGATTTATGTTAATTTAATAAGTGAAAAGCTTAAATGAACAGAAACACTAAGCGAAAAAAGCAATCGCTGAAGGAAACTACGTAATGGTTGATCGCTTTCAAGTATGGGCGATTGGGCTTGCTCCAATAAATTACATTGAATATTTCAGATATTCTAGAAGCTTTTGGAACTGAATGTATTTCAAAAGAAATATTGTTATAAAATATATAAAAGTAGAAGTAGATCACTCGTTCAGCATCAAGCTACAATGAGGGCAAGACATAGTATGTATATGACTTCTTAAAGCAGGGAAACTTGGCGCCTGGACTGCCATCTAGCAGCTAAAACCATACTCTCGAAGCTGTCAAGGAGTTTATGTACATATGTATGTAGGTATGTATCTTCGCACCGCCTACGAATGAGCCACGAACTGTACAAGCTCTACATCGACATTGACATAGTCAGCCACATCGTTTGTTTGGAACGATATTGGACAAGCTGCAATTTTGTGAAAATCTGATAAAAATCCGATACATACAACCAGAGATCTCATTCATCCTATAGTTTTTACTATAAAAATTTGTCAATAGTAAACGTCCTATGTATTGTTATAATAGTTTCGAAAATTGTATTCTTTTAGAAGCGTTACTTTTCAATTAATAAGACCATCGAATAATTTAATGGATTATCCATTTATCTTGGTAAGACCGCCCTCTTTTGAATAGTATATAATAAAAAAGAGCTTGAGACAGATACATGTCGATGATTATGCAGATGTAGATTGTTTTTGAAGTAGGAATTTAGTCCGCTAGCTACCGTGGCCTGAAAGGCCTATTGCGGCAGTTCTCCATCTAGTTACATATCCTCTTGGATGCGCAGCTTCGAGGGGTAAGAAGAGATTTCCTTTATCGTAGGTATCTTGCTGGCGTAGATAATTGTATATTACGATGGTAACAAAGTTTTTGACCATACCAGTTCCTGTCGAATGAAATGGAACGAGGCGTAGAAAACTATTGAAATAAAGTGATGTTCCATTGGCAAACTTGTACGTCAAAAGTGAGTGTAAAAAATTTAAGATTAACAGGTTCGTACGAAGCGATGTGTACCTACTATGAGACTATTAATTTCGATGTATGTACTATGAAATGAAAAAGGTACAATACATACTATTACTTGATTGTGATCCTTTTTTTACTTAAAATAAACTAAAGTGTAACAAACTTTTTGTAGAAATGGTATGGAAACATAACAAATTTTCCATTGAAAATGACTGTTTATTAAATCAATAGTCGTACCATTAAAAACCATTTTTCGGAGTGTTTGTGTGTGTAGATATACAAGTACATATATGTATATACATACATATATGCCTGGCAGCAAACAATTTACATATACATACATATGTATGTATGCATGCTTCCTTACGGGGGCTTAGATTGCTGTAATATGGCACTTTTTGTTCACTTTTAGTACGAGAATTTTACATAGAGCCGGAAAAGCATTTACGTCAACCATTTTTAAAGCCATTCTGTAATATTTAATGCATGTCCTTACAAAAAGAAGCCTCAAGGTAAAGAAAAAACCAAATGTTATAATTGTAGAAGAGAAAGCAAGGCTAGCGGCGAAAGGCTGTCAGCATGTAAGGTCATAACGGAATTGTAATAAAATATCGTTCAGCGCTAATTCCAATGCCATTGTCAGTGAAATGCGAAAGCGAAAGAGAATTCGGCGCTCGCGGAAGGAAGAATCTATTAAGTCGTCGCAGGCTGCCGCAAATGACCTTCAGCATGGCATAAAAAGCAAAGAATAATTTAGCGCACTCACGCACACTAACAAACCCACACACACACACATGCAAATTAAGCTCTAGCAATAATAACGCTTTGCAAGCTCGTTGGGCAAAACGCTGCCGACTTTTGCATATCTTGAGGCGCTTTTCTTGTTCTCTGCGCCTAGCCAACATATCACTCCTCGCTTTTTCCCTTCTTCCCCTTCCACTCTTTTGCCTTGTTTACCCTTTCAAAACAAAAGCAAGTGTGTCATGCGTCAAGTGTGTCACGCGTCATTTGCAAAATTTGCTTGCTACTTTCTACTTTTTGCGATTCGGCTTCAGCCCTTTCCTTATAGCCGCTTGAATGTGGGCGTTGCTGCAGCTAACAACGTTTTAACCCTTCATCGCCTCTGGATACCAGCTTCCATTAACTTTTGGGTTTACCTCTTGCGCAATGCATTTCATTCATAAAAAATTTAAGGGTCGTTTAGAAAGAAATGGGTTCGGCTTGTGGTAGCGAAATTTTTCGAAGGCATGCCCTTGGCTAAAAATTCAACCACAGCTGCAGTGAGGTCCTTAAATAAAGAGCTTGGCATCTCATCAAGATTTTATTGCTTACATGTCTTCGGTTTTTAGATCTTATTTATTTTATGTAAACCAATGAACTTCTATATAGACAGCCAAGCGGAAATGTCCGGCAGTGCCAGGTAGCAATGTCCAGGACATAAGGACGTTATGGGAGAAGCGGGGTTTCTTTACGAGGCGGGCAGATGGCTGGCTATGTACTAATGCCTCTTCGTAGCCTGGATACTGGGAAACTATTCAGCATATCACTGTCCCGTGTCCCGTCATCTCTGTGTCTCAGCTAACGTACCTGGGAGCCCCGTGGCTTACTGGGATAGAGAAGGCCTCTAAACTGTAACTTAGCTCTATACTGAAGTTCGCTTGTACTAACTCTCATATTTTGACAGATCACTAATTCCTGAATGCTTGACCGAATCGCCGTCTGGTGTCTACTACTAAATTTTAGAAGTTTATAATCTAGAATGGATTTGTATTCACATTTGATAAAAATTTAGAGCCGATATATGCAAAAGTTGTTTCTAAATTTCAATGCAAATTAAAGTACATAAAAGGTACTGCATTTGAATGTGTTCTTGTAAATAAACATCGCAGCAATTGTAAGGAACAATCTGTGAAGGACTTGCGTGCTTAAGGATTGCCAGAGATCTAGCTTATGGTAAACAAGCGCGCGAACATGTTTTGAGAATGGTATTCTTAAAATCTTAAGTCTTTAATTGTGAATTATTATGAATTACTTTAATTCTCGCCCGAACTAAAGACACTTTATATCAGTTGGAAAAGCGTCCACAATTCACATTACACTTTAAACAATCGCTCGTGTGATTGCATAATGCCACCAGCTTTCAACAGAACTGTCACGCGCTCAGCACTTAGGTACCCGATGCAGCTAGCTTCCAGTGTGGCGCAATGAAGGGGAGGAAAGTGCAAGTCTGTGATTGCTCGGATCATTGCACATATTTGCATCGCTTCATTTGATTGCTGATTTCAAAGCGCCACAGGTTACGATAACTGCACAAAGGTCAAAGCTGGATTACATTGAGCGACATGCAAATGAAATACATCTCTGTAGTACGTTTCCTGATATAAATCTTATTAACATCCGCATAATATCTATCGTTGGCATTTAAGCAATATTTTACTTGCTCAGCAATTATTTATTAGAATGTCTATAATGAAATATATGAATTATGGAATTTTGGCCCGTTGCACTTACCCATTACGTTGCACTGTCGGTCCGGACTGAGCGTGGTTGTTTGCTGAGGCAGTGCAGCGATTGGAGCTGTGGGTGCATTCAATTTATGCACAGCAGCTTTGGGCGTTGCCGATATGTTGCTGTTGCTGCTGTTGACACCCGGCATTGTTGCTGTTGCTGTTACTGTTGTCTCTGTTGCCGTTTTCATTTTGTTAGTATTTGTAATTAAATCGCCTGGCAGTATAAGCGATTGCTTGTCTATTTGTTCAATGTATTGTTGTTGTTGTTGCTGCGATTTTTGCCGTTGCTGCTGCTGCTGCTGATTTCCATTTGCTGCTGTTAACAGTATGTCAATATTTACCACGCTGCCATTAAATTCACTGCTGTAGTCATTGAAGCTGCTGCGAAGGAAGGCATTGCCGGCAATTTGCATCGCATTCGGTTGCTGTTGCTCCTGCTGTGTGTATGTCACTTTGCTGCTGCCGTTGCTGCTGGCAACGCTGCTGATGTCAGCATTGCCTGTTGTCATATTTTGTGCTGCTGCGGCGTCTGGCAAGTATGAATTTTGTATTGCATCGAAGTTGCTGTCGCCCTTTGAACTGTTGTAGGGATAACTGTGCTTGTTGTTGTTGCTGCTGTCTGTCGATGATAGCCAGCGATGAAAGGCGTCGTCCTGATCCTCATCCTCATCGTCATACTTGTTTTTGTTGCTGTTCTCGTTATTGCTCTGCTGCTTATACACATTCAAATTGCATAACGCGTGCCCGAAGAGAAAAAGAGAATTGGAAAACAAATTGCAAATTAGAAAAGGATTCTTCAGACTTGCTGTCTGCGCCATTTGTGTGGGATACATTGCCCTCTAAACTGTAGCTGCACATTTCAAATTGACAATGGCAAACTTTTTCACATTCGCCTCTGCTTCGTTAATATGTAAATATGTAATGAGCGCAAGGGTTAGCAACGAAGTGCTTTTTCTGTTGCCTTTGAATCTGAAGCCGTTATTGTAATCCTTTTTTTTCTTCTGAATTTATGATGAAAAGTATGATTTTAAGATTAAAAAGTATTACGCAAATAACCATTTTACAAAGGAGTAAAAAAACGCTGTAGCTATTTCTAAAAGTACTAATTAATCTAAGCACTCCCTTGCTAATTAAAAAGGACCAATTTATTTCCTAGTTGTGTACGGACGGCAAAGAATACTCTCGAAGGGTTGCTAATTCTTTGCAAAAGATGGCGCTGCGCAAATTTAAAATCTGAACTGCAGTGAGTGTTGTGTAAAATGAAATGATTGTGCATATTAAATTATGCGCGATATTGTAATGTGCTTCTACTCCTACAGCCACCCAGAACTCAAAGGATTTTGGAACATGTCTTCTAGCAATTGCCTTAAGAAGCAGTCAATGAAATGTGCAATTCAATTTTCTTATAAAGTAGTAAATTATAAAGTTTGAAAATCGCGTACGAAACTGGCTCAATTTCACCTTCAAAGGGATGAGTTTGAAATTGGATAACTTCGAGCGAAAAGAAACAATGTGCTCAAAATTGATTTGGGTAGCCAAGTCGCTGCTTTAGTCGCTTTAAATGGTTTCCAATGGGTCTTTGGGGTATAAGCGTTTAGGTGGCTGCTGAAAAGCGATACGCACACGTATTGCAAAAGGACAATAAGGCAACTTGTGAAATAGGCATGAGCATGCAAAGAAACCCAAAAGATTAAAAAAATAAGTGGCGCAAAACTTTTATAGAAATAGTTTCAGTTTATTGCGCTTCCATTCAAAATCGAATTCAGCGTAGAAAAAGGCAATTGAGATTTATTAGCATCAAATCATTTCAATAAGAAAAGTGCAGACAAGTTAAAAAAATCTCTAAAAAGGATAACAGAATTGTTATACACATATGCACCAATCTACAGACACACAGTGCAAGTAAAAAAGCAACAAAGAAGAAATTTCAAAATGTACACACATACAACTACAGCTTGAGAAATATGCGACGAAATGTGGTAGTAGCCAAGTTTTCAGCTTGTTCGTTTGAGAGAAGTTCTCTAAAGTTAAAATGTGCGCTTTTTGTTGAAATGTTCTTGCATATCTAACAAAATTCTATAGACCGAAAATAAAGCAGCTCGCCAGCTACAGCCAAAGAAGCTCACAATATGCAGCAAGTGTTTATGACGAAGCGGCTAATGAAGTCCTTTTTATGGCAGCATACATTTAGGTGTGTCATTGTAATAAAATGCTGCCAAAATATAAAAAAAGACTGAGCAGTTTTGAACGCCTAAAGTAATGCATTTAAATTTGGCTTTAATCGGCGTCAACATTTAAGCACACTCTTACTACTCCCAGCTTTGCTTTAATTAGGCATGCCACTTTTGGTAATGCGATAACGCAGAAAGCGGCAGAATAATCATCGTTAATTGAACGACTGCCCATTAATGGCACCCTTTGGCACTTGGCACTTGGCCCTTGACAAACGGCAATTAAAATTCATATTGCCATTACCGATATCGATCGCCAGATTTGCAAATGGAAATTTCTGTGGGTGGTATGTGGTCGAATTGGTTGGCTCATATCGGCCATGGCTAAGCACTTCTGTCGAGATACGCAGCTGGAAATAGCAGAATTAATTCAAATTATGTAAGCTTGTATTATATCTGTGAGCGTTTTAATCTGTGGAAACTGTCGGAATTTATGATGAGCATATTTAAATAGCAAACAGTCTGTGTGGGAAGAAAAGAAAGGTGAGTTTTCAAAATGCGGCGCGATTTCACCACAACAGGGTTATGTCATTAATGTCGTTTAATCGGAGGCAGACAGAAAATCTCGTAGCGAGCTCAACTTAAGCCTAATTAGCTCGGAATGCACGAAGCGGTACGTGGCAGTAATTTTAAGTTCGCGTGTTAAAGCACCATAATAATTTTAATCAGCGTAGGCTGCAAAAGTTATTAAAAAGTAAACAGAAAGTTTATTTTTAAATGGATGCAGTGAAAAATAGATCAACGACATTTCAAAACGCGACTTAAATCAAACGTCAACAGAAGGACAAAGCGACAATTCAGTGACCGCAATCCATAACAGTCCAACTCGAGTTTGGACCAAATTGAGTTTCTAATGCCATCATGGTCAGAGTGTCCAGTGAGAATTTGAAACTTAAAACTGCTATCCTGAAAAAATTGAAAAACAGACTTAGGCGGTTATGACTTGTGACCCCAGAATTAAGCTGTTAGAGCGGATCCCAACTCCTCCAACGTGACAGGCGCTTGTGCTGTCGAACATTTGGATCGCGGTTGCGGCAGCGTTTTTTTTCCGATGAAGCAAACCTGAGATCGTCGAAAATTTGCTTGATTCGCCTGCGGTGCCCATATTATGGTGTGCACTTTTAAACATCCTTTAAAGGTCAATGTGTGGCGATGCTTCTCTGAGCGCGGATTCGGCTGCTTGGCAAATGGCAATATAAACTGATCGCAGCGAAGAAGGTCAAAATTAACATTCACATAAATTAAGTTTGCGACTTACAAGTGGACAGTGACTCTAAACATTGAAGCAAACTCTGCAAGACCTGGAAATTGTTATCACAAAGGTCCACTGGATTTCACAATCCCCAAATACCAACCTCACGGAAGTTATTTCGTTTGAAAGCCTATTCACTATTTGAAGCCGGCCGATAATAACTATTTGAAGGGTTTTTCGCTCCATATCCGCGGAAAGCGTGGAAAATAACGATATTCGATAACGACAAAAATTACAAGGTATATTAAATGATTGAGTGGCGCCCCGGTGACTCAGTGGACAAGTGCTTGGTCGCTGCTGCAGGAGGGCCTGGGTTCAAGACCGGCCCTAACACCATCTAATAAAAAGAATAATAATTTTTTTTTCAAATTGGCAATTCTCCGAAAATATTCTTTGCCACAATAAACTTCTTAACCCGTTCGGATTCGGTTAATGTAGGTTCCGTTAATTCGTCAAAAATATAACAAGCACCCACAAGTTAATGCAAGAAAGCTAGGTCCAAGGCCACACGGGCTGTTGCGCCAATCAATTATTATTATTGTTATATTAAATGATTACGGTTGGATTTATATTTTATGGAAATATATGGAAGCACTTCCTATTTGATCACTTAAGAAGCTGGAATATGTCTTAAGTCTTCAACGAACCTCTGATACCGAAGGCCTTCTTATTTATTTCTGTTCGATCACACTCCCCAGTCGAAGCCGGGAAATTTCACCATTGATACATACATGCAATATTACCATATATGTAAATAACATACATATGTTTGCAGTTATGACACACCAGGTCTTAAACTTTCTACGTATATGAACTGAGTATTATTGCATAAGTTTAGTACTTATGTCAAAACTGAATGATTTTGTATTGGTAAAGAATGCTATGCTATTGGAGACATACTCGTACCATTTCACCGTGATAATGCTGCTGCACAAACTGAATTTCTTTTACATGAGGCTTAGTCACAGATCGCGCTTTAAAGATGTACCATTTATCGCGTGAGCCCTGCAACGTCACGTATCGTTGTACCAAAACTTGCCAACGGAAATGCTTTATTTAAGGCCTTCCGAAAGCACCATCACATATAAATAATCTGCTCAGCATAAGAAAGCCACCGAACCAATCTCTGTAACACATCCTTGAGCTTTAAAACAAACTTTTGATTTTCCTTGTGTGCCATTAAAAGATTTAATTTCTATGCACTTTAATTAAACATAAAACCCTTTTGATTAAACAAAAGTGTCCCCCTTTGGAATTTATTACATATTATATGTATACACGAAGGACATGAAAGCAAAAATGAACTTTTGCAACTCAACAAATAGCAGGACGACAGAGAGCATGCAGGGTTTATTTATCACTTCATTAGTTTGAAAATGCGAAATTGTATTTTGCTGAGCATATTTTTAGGCATTGGAAGTGGCTACAGAACTGTGTTGCTTCACACTTCAGCGAGTCATTTCGAAATAACTGAACTTTGAAGGATCATTAATTTGCATTTAAAAGTAAAAGCGACTGTTAAGAGCGAAAGAATGAGAATTTGATGTTTTATGAAGAAACGGTTTGAACTTTTGCTATTTCGTTTGGTGGCAAGTTAGTGGTGTGTTTTTACTAGAGTGAGTGATTTCTATCAACCCTTTTCTTTATCTGCCTTACATAACCACGCACTTGAACTAAAGTAATTTATGCATTCTATGGCATGGCCTATGATCGTATACCGCGTGACCTTTAAGAAAAAATTCTTGAGTGGCGAAATCGTAATTAATGCTATCTTGTTCTAACCTCTTTTATCTGTTGGAAACAACAACATGGCTTATTCAGCGCCTGAGATACAGATAGTGAAATCTTTAAGACGAAGATGCCAGCTGAAGCTGCTTGAGTGTGAATATTGTAAATATTTTCATTTTGTATTTTGCAGGACAGGGTAGATAAGAACAGCCAGCAGAGATCGGACTGGTCCTGTGTCTGGTGTGATTTGTGTGAATTATTTTCCGTTTGCTTGTTTTCTTGGCGGAATAGAAGCACAAACAGCACAGCAGCTTCCGCAAAGACTTTGTCGTGCCGGCTGTGTAAAGGTCGTAAGGAAATGGCAGCGTTAGCGGCAGGATGTGCGACGGAAACCGCGTAAACTTTAACCCCAGGTCACCCTCGAATTAATTTGCCCTCACAGCAGCCACTTTGTTTCGCCTCAGTCGTCGCAGATTCTTATCTCTGCCATGATGGAACACATTTTCGGTTTTGTCGCCACTTAATCTGCAATTTGTACTATTTTGTGCTAACATCAGCAGCGGATGCTCATGCCGAGTGGCAAGTGCTTTGATTCATGGTATTAACGCAATCTAAATTTAAAATCTTCTCAGCTTGTTTTCTGTGCTGAGTATTTCTGTGGTCTATGTGACACTTGTTGGTATATTTATAAAATATGGGTTAATGTTTCCCTGCAACATTGGTCCGAGGAGAAATTCGACTTGACGAATCTGTAGCTTTGATGCAAGTGGAAGTTACTAACATATATATAGATACAATTTAATATTACCCACTGATACTAAATTTTATTTCTTCTTTGACGAAAATTTTATGAGTATTTATTTGAATTAATATATAATTTATAATATATTTAATGTAAGACTAAAGCAAATGCAGAGTAGAAAAAACAACTAAAAAACAAGACACTGATTCCATTTGGATGGAATATTGCTTTTTGCGAGAGTAATAAATCCTTAATAAAAGCTTTAGAAAACAGTTGTAATGCGATTATGGCAAATTAAGAATGGTCCACGAAACAGTGCGCTCACAGTTTTATTTTACTATCGTTGCCAGTTGGGAAATTTAGAAGGAAACTGTGAATACCCTACATATATACATATATATACTAGCTGTCCCGGCAAACGTTGTTCTGCCTAAAATAATTATTTAATTCCAAAATTTGTTTTGAAATGTATTTCAATAATGGTAGGAATATTTTTAATAATATGAAAATTGAGTACAGAGAGAATACGTTTTCGTGAATATTTTCACCCTAACAACAGCTATCAGGTTCAAATTTTGTAAACTACTTTCTTTCAACTAAAGGATTATATGTTGCCATAAATGAGCACCATAATGAGGTCCATAAATAAGAATCTGTAATGGTGTGTGAAATTATGAAATTGTGAAATTGTTGTATCAGATACAACGGAGAATGAAGCGAAAGACGATTGTGTTGTAATTATCTTGAAAGTAGGCATGAAATTGTTGTGTACAATATGCGTTGCTCCAAACGAAGTCATTTGGAAACAACTGTAATATTTTTGGATGTTGGCCAGGAAATGCTTAGTATCACTTCCCGCTCCAGAAACTAATGAGCGTAATGGCTCACTGAGGACACCGGACTGACATTTTTCCAATCGTTACTGATCTGTCCACACAGTTATCCATTTCTGGATTGCCACTGGAATGTACTGGAATGCCACTCGTTCCAGGCTCACAGGAGCACCGCGTCAACGCAATCGTTCATGCTCACTTTGTCGTGCTCGCTGGCATTGTGATTGATGCGCACGAACTTGTTGAATCCTTAACATATTTTCTTGTCGTTCATTTTCAGTTCTTCTCGTACGTGATGCGGACATACTAATACTACTATGTATTTCTATTATCTATAGCTCGCTGGGTATCAGTGCGGTTTAAACGTGTGTCACTCTACATTTTCATTCCTATTCATTTTATATTTCTGGCATCCCTGTTCATCTTTCAATCCATGCAACTCTGTTAATTCCCTTTTTGAATTCATTTCGTTAAATATAGAGTCAGTCTAATTCTGGCGCGTGACATGGTCAAATCGTTTCATTCGGAATAATCGGCTATACTGACACGTGAAGTAGCGCATTTGTTCGACTTCGACAACCTATGATACCTCTTATTATCGGCATTGTAACTAACACTTCAAAACGACAGGGAATTTTTTTTACAACCACTCAAATCTGTCGAACTTTTTTTGAAAACTTCACAATATTCAAAATATTTTTGTATGACTTATATTTTCAAAGCTACTTGATATTAAAAATTTTACTTGTATGGGAGGTGTAGTAGAAAGACATTAGCTAGTAGTGACTCCATATCGAGTTTCAATGATGTTTGACTTATACTTCAAAAATTATAAGATTTGAACAACTAAGAAGTACCACGCCCCTTATCAAACGCCCATGAAATTTTACCAGTGGAACGGGACGTATAAATTTCAGCCCAATATCGAATTCTGATGCTATGCGACTTATAATTTCAAAACTATTCGAATTGAACATTTGGTTTGTATGGGCGGTGCCACGCCCCCTTATCCAGTGACCAGTTCGCCAAAAGAAAGGCATAATCAAGTAGTAACTGTTGGAGGATACAGCTATGGTGTAGGCTTTTACCGAGTTTCATTGCTGTGTGATGTATAGTTCTCAAGCTATACGAAAATGAGTAGTTAATTGAAAAGTGCCACGCTCCTTGTCCTACGCTCATTAAAGTGGGACGACGCATCCAAGAGGCGACTGCATACGGAGTTTCAATGCTGCACGACTTTTAGATCCAAAGCTATTCGATGTAAACAGTTTGGTTTGTATGGGCGGTGCCACGCCCCCTTGTCCAATCGGGTCCAATTATAGATCAGAACCATCCCTGAACCCACTCAAGCACACTCACTAAATTTCATCAAAATCGGTTCAGCCGTTTTCGTGTTTTCGCCAGACTAACGCACGGCAATCCATTTTTATACCCTACTCCTATGGTAATAGGGTATAATAACTGTGTGCGAAAATTGTAACGCATTAAAGGAGCTGTCCTAGGTATAGACATAAGTATATAGAAATGCCTAGAATCACTTTCTGTATTGATTTCCGGTTGTCCGTCTGTCTGTCTGTCTGGGTGTCCGTGCGCGCAGGAGAGAAAGAAAGAGTTGTCCGATTTAAACCAAATTTGGCACACAGTCACAGGGAAGGTTCCACTACTTCAAGTTCTGAGATTAGCAAAATCGGCCGAAGGACACGCCCACAACGGGTCAATAAGTCCCACAACCCCGGAATATTTTCAGTAAAATTGCTTTAAATTGTTTAATTACTCGTTAAAAGGAATGGTATTTGGTATTTAAGGTAAGGTGTGGGCCCTCTACGTCAATCAAAAAAATGGGCGTGGTCCGCCCACTATATAGACGAAAAGCGGAAAATCTTTATAACTTCCATAACATATACACCAGTCAATCCATATTTGGTCACTTAACTGCTGGTAATAATACCTTTAAACGCTTCCAAAATGGACGTGGTCCGCCCACTCAGTTACTTGGTGTAGGGTATTACTCTGTCGGTGAAACCCGACTGATGCTACCTTACTTGTTTATATATAAGATATGAATTTTTGTTTTTCAACATTTCATATCTTTGTTTCATGCCGGAATACACACTTGTTAGCTTTTTCCTGGCAGTAAGACCTAACAATCTTTTCCAATTTATTTAATTACTATGAGCAGTTTGCTGTTTTAAAGACTCAAGACATTGACTCGAAACTATGCGATTGAAATTTCTATGTTACATATGCATACATAGGTGAGCGATTTTTCTGATAGTTATTTCCTTTCATACGCCCAGTAGATCAGTGGATAAGTGCTTGGTCTCTGATGCCAGAGGTCGCTGGTTTGGTCTAAGCAGATTTATACATACCATCTAAAAAGTAGGAACGAGAATGTGATTTCAAATGGTTGCTATGTGTGGCGCAGGTCCCTCGCGAAGAATGGACAACTCTCCAATAATATTCTTTGCCATGAAAATAAAGCTTCTGCGGACACGAGTGTAAAATAAATTTGTAGGTCCCCTTGTCTTGTGTGTACAGGTTCCCTTAAACTTTTGTGAAAATGGAACCTGCACGCATATTAACCCTTTCGGTACGGAGCTTTATTTTGTAAACCGAGACTCTCTTACCCAGAAATCCTGAAGTCATCCTTTTATCTCAATAAGCATTTCACGTGAAACATATAATCTTATGTTTTTTTGAAAAAAGACGTAAAATATAAAATTACCTAGTTTTCACAATATCCTCTCGTGTTAGCTTCTGTTGGGATTATATATTCAAATTCCAATAAAGCATCTTGGGAAGTATTTTCCCAGTAGTACCGAAAGAGTTAAAGCTAAACCTGAGCCTCGCTTACACGAGCTATTCCGCCAATTAAATATATACATACAAATACAGTAGGAACTCGATTACTGCACGTAATGAAAACCAGGCTCGGTGCAAGTTTCGAGGTTGTCGCAAGTACCGAGTAATTTTTTTCCTATATAAATTATAAGGAGTTACTTTCACTGTAAAGAATCTAAGTTTGTTTTATTTAATATTTTAATTCAATACACTTGTATGATGATAAATTTTAAGTGAAATTAAAGAAAGTTAGGATTTTGGTTTGTTTTGTGCACTCGATTGTTCAGTACTGCGCTGCTTCCATGCAAAAGTTCAATAAGAACAAAGATTTCGTCAGCATATGAATTCGTGGGTACTTCCCCGATTATTTTGAGCTCAAAACTGATACATTGGCGGTACTTCCCCGAATTTTATTCAAAGACAAAACAAAAAATGTTGCAAGTATTGAGCTCAAAATTTTTGATTGTCGCAAGTATTGAGTACGTAATGGAAAAAATTTTTGTGTCGCAAGTATCGAGGTGTGCAACTACCGAGTATGTGGAGTAATCGAGTTCCTACTGTATATACATATACACATTTCATTTCGGTTTTTTAATACATTTTCATCCGATTAATAGATTTTAAGGACGCTTCAGCTACTCCCAATTGTCACTCGAATGAACTTTCCGCAAATATGAAATGATCGAATAATGAAGTTGGCTTTGAGAGCAGAAATTCTAGAAGGACCTTCAATATGCATTTACTTGAAGAGTAGCCAACAGCTCAATGATAATATTGCACTAACTAATGGAAAAGCTACCGCAAGCTATTGCTGTCGCCGCTGCATCAAACACAATTCCCCCAGCTGTACAACTGTGAGTGTATGTGTGTGGGTACTTACGTGCGCTGAAGTTGTTGTAGCTTCCGTGTTACTGTCAGTTTCGCTGTCGCTGTCACTTAAGGGGTTTGCATGGGCATCATAGAGAACATTGTTTGCATTGGTAGCATCCTCATTGTAGTTGTTGTTGTTGTTGCTGTAAGGGTTAGCTGGCTCTTGCGTTGTTGCTGCCGCTGCTGCTACTCCTGCCACTGCTCCTGTTGCTCCTGCTGTTTGTGCTGTGCTGGCGCGTCGCGTTGTTGTAACTGTCACTTTGGGCCGTTTTGTTGGTGGCTCCGGCAAAATGTCACTGTCCGTTTCCAGTTCATCGTAGACATTGTCATTTCCGGTGCTCTCGGCAGGTGCCGCTGACGTCTCTGTGTAACTGCTCCGCTCACTTGCCCGCGGTTGCGCTTCCTGCGCTGCTGTTGCTGCTGCTGCTGCTTGCTCTAGCAACTGTTGCTGTTGTCTTTGTAACAGGATGCGCTGTTGCTGCTGCTGCTGATGCTTCAAATGCTGCTGGTGATGTTCGTGTTGGTGATGCTGATGCTCCTCCGTCTTGTAATCGTAATACAGCACCGAGGGCAGATTCTCTGGGAAATTCAGTATTTTGCTGGATCCGGCCGAGTGGGAGTACTCGTGCTTGTGCGCATGTTGCTGCTGACTCTGTTGCTGCGGCTGCGGCTGCTGCTCTGTTGTTGCTACAAGTCGTTGCGCATGTTTTCGTTGTGCTGGCTGATACAACTTTTTCCTAAGCGATTTTCCAGCATGCTTTTTGTTGTGTTGCTGTTGTTCGTTTGAGATTTGTGTTGCTTTTTGCATTGCATCGTATTCGTGTTGTTGTTGTTGTTGTTGCTGTTGTTTCCGTTTAGGTTTCACGGTGGTATGTGTTGTTTTTGTTGTTGTTGCCAGTATGCGCATATGCTGAGACTTTCTTGTCGACTGCTCCTGCCTGGAACTTGTGTAATCCATTTCAGTTTTGATTTTCGTTGGTTTTTTGGCTGTGTGTGTGTGTGTGAGGAGCAGAAAAGAGGTTTTGAGTATTTTACAAGTCAAAATTTACAGAAACAAATTTAAAGATATTTTCGGCATTCTCTGCTACCAAATATGCTTCCCTATGAATTTCTCTTTATTCTGGTGGCTTTGTTTTTGTACTTTTTGTGGAGCTGCGCAAGTCTAATATTTTCGTTAAATTGCAGTCGGTAGCCAGGGATAGTAGAAGCGAATAGTCGATTTCCGACTGCTTAATAATCTGCTTACTATTCTGGTAATTAGTCGACTTCTCGCCTTCTCAGATATTTCAGATTTGAGATTCAGCCATGACGAAATTTCACTCAAACGAAATTTCATTGCAATCGATTTCAATGAAAGATGAATTCGTGGTCAAATCAATTTCGATCGGAAAAGAAATGTGTAGCATGGCAGTTAGTTTACCAATCGACTTTTTTCAGTAAATATGTTAAATGCGTATGCTCCGTTATTTGGGAATTGTTTGTCCTCAGGGAAAGTGGTTAAATCGAACGAAAACGTTTACAATTCAAATGAAAATAGTAAGGAAAGATTAGTATAAGCCAAGTTGTAAATTCAATGCGGGCACTCAAGAAAGGATTATTAAAAAATTAGTACGAAATTATAAAAACTAAATATCTGATCTATCTCTCTTATCCCTCTCTGGTTCTCGCGAGCTGAACACGAACACGCTTCACTCGTACGCTTAAGTTCCTGTGATCTGTTTTGAAGTACTGGCAGTGAGCTCTGATTGCGTGAGTCTGACTTACTTTTGTCAGTTTTTATACAAAGTGATCCAAAGAGTAGTTTCTTTTTGAATTATAGTTGTTTTTGACACTGACAGCTCTTTCCAGGACGAAATCGTAACTGTCTGACTGAAGGAAAAAATGATCAAAGTGGATCGCTTAACGCTTGAACAACCTTGGAAAGTATCGGGCCTTAGTGCAGTTGAAATTGGACGTCGAATTTGAACGAAAGATAATCATTTCTGACATTTTTATCTCGGGGACTATAGTAGCAAGCATCTGAAGATCGGAATACCCGCACGTGATTGTCAAGAAACCAATGCATTCTCAGAGGGTGACAGTTTGCTGCGGATTTTCGGTTACAGGTATCCTTGGCCCATTTTTTTTTGTGGAAATGCTGCTGAAAACACTATTTCGGTTTACAGAGCCATGATTACCGGACTTTTACTGGCTGAAATTGACATGGATTTGGACGATGGTTTCAACAGGATGGCGCGCCATGCCATAAAGCCCATCAATAAATCGATATTTGGCACGCTAAGTTCGGTAATCTAGTTATCAGCCTACTTCGCGATATCAATTGGCCGACTCGGAGCTGCAATTTTTTGCTGTAAAATTTTTTTGGTGGGCTGCCATTAAAGATTGATATTTTGCCTATAATCTAGAAACAGTTCTGGCCCTTAAGGCTAAAATCATTCGAGTCAATTGTGAGATACAACCAAAACCCGTTGGGATCTTGGAAAATTTCGTTAACAGGATGTGCTATTGCCAAGTCAGTCGAGGCAGCCACATGAATGAACTCGTTTTAACAAAGCCATAACTTATTACAAAAATTTTAGTCTTGTTCAGTTAATTTAAAAAAAAACAACTTGTATTTGGACCACCCATTGTATGCATATAAAACACCATCGCTGTAAATCCTGCTCTTGGGCGTTACAAATGTTGTTTTTTTTTGTTTGGAGCAACAACATAATAAAATGTTATTGCATATATTGCAATATTTTCGCGTATGAAGAGCAATTTAATATATCGTATTACCGCTCCGATTCGAGCATATTTCCAATCAATCTGCTACAGCGAAAAATTATGAAATATTTATGGACAGCTGCCTCGAATGTGAAAACAACTAAAATGTAAATAAATTGAATTTCGCAAGATTGCAAACATTTTCAGTGGCAACGCCACGTCCGCGTATTGTTCAATTGCTCTTTTGCTGATTGCGAGCACATGCTACTCCATCATGTCCTGCCCTGCCCTGCCAACCCGACCGACTCCGCGCCATCCCACATTGCAGTGCAATATTTCACTTCCGTTGCACACACACACACGTATAATAATACATGCCGCCAGCACTTACCACATTTCTCCCACCAGCAGAATATCTCGCCGTCCATGCACAGGCAGACCTCGCAGGCATCCTGCCGCGGCACCTGCAATTAAAAGCAAGCAACACAAAGCACACCTGTGAATCCGCTTGTAAATAACACGCACACAACGAAAGGTATAAAATCAAAATGATAAATTTGTGCTCGCGTATTTTCACGCTTCCGTTCGCTGCTCCTCTGCTCCTTTGCTCTTCCGCTTGCCGGGCTCAGCGGGCACATCAACTGTTAATTTCTGCGCTTGTTCTTTTTGCTGCCTCGGTCTCTCTCTGCATTGCAATGAAATGATTTCGCTGCTGGCAAAATGAAATAATTTCAAGTGCTCTAGCGTAAATGCCATGCCCTGCCCCCGCAGTGAGACAACATTGTTATTATAGGCCGCCCATGCCCGTGCAGGCATTTTCAATGATATTTTGATGTTGGAAAATTGCTCATACTTAACATGGATTTAAGAATAAAAACAAGACTAAATTAAATTAAATTCAACAACAACAAAAATTATGTCAATGTTTATGTATATGTTACTTAAAATTGTAGATAACTCGGAATAGTGCGCAGAATAGGAAAAAGTTAATGTTTCGGATAGCCTCATTCCATATTTTGTAGCTTATACCAATTTTCTGAAGCTGCACACTTAGCAATTTATAGAATACCACTGCTTCTGCTGCACATTTAAAATTTGAATAATCTCGGAAATTGAATTAAGTTAAAGTTCACTATCACTGCCAAATTTGGTTCAAATGGGACAACTTTCTTGCTCTCCTGCGACCACGATAGGTTGGACAGACAGACAGATGGAGAGCCAGACAGACAGACAGACAGACAGACAGACAGACAGACAGACAGACAGACAGACAGACAGACAGACAGACAGACAGACAGACAGACAGACAGACAGACAGACAGACACACAGACAGACAGACAGACAGACAGACAGACAGACAGACAGACAGACAGACAGACAGACACACAGACAGACAGACAGACAGACAGACAGACAGACAGACAGACAGACAGACAGACAGACAGACAGACAGACAGACAGACAGACCGACAGACAGACAGACAGACAGACAGACAGACAGACAGACAGACAGACAGACAGACAGACAGACAGACGATCAACCGGAAATAAAGACAGCATGTGGTTCTGATCATTTCTATATACTTATGTCTATACCTAGGACGGCTTCTGTAATGCATTACAATTTTCAAACAAAGCTTATACTTATACCCAATTGCCATTAGTGTTGGGTATTAAATTAATAAGATTTGCTATGACCTTTCTACAATCAAATTTGGCATGTTGGAAACTATCATTCAAAAAAACCAAAAGGTTTTATAAGTCGACTAAGCCTATGCTGGAATGAAGGAATGAAGCCGTCGATACCGAAAAATTTCTACTTTATCAGCAGATAAACAGATTGAGGATTGAGGTCTTAGCGTATACTTTTCAAGATATATGTATGTATGCTTACCAGCGTATAAAATACGGCAGTGAAAAAATATGCTTTACACTTAGAGTTAAATTTAATTATGCAAATTCAATAAAAAATTTATTATAAACCATAGTTTTGAACATTTCAAACAGATATTGACCGATATTGCAAAACTTCAGTTCATTTGAATGGCATAGCTAATATTTTGGAAGCAGTGCTCTAATGCGAATGTTCTCTTTTCCTTCTAATAATTAGCCCCGCCTAATTTAATATCTGTCACATTTATATTGTCATTGCCAAATCTAAAGCTTCAAATGTGCAAAATTTGAAAAATTTGTCATTTATTACTATGCAGTTCCCAAATTACTGACAACGAATGAAATTATTCATGGGATTTTTCATTATAACTCAAATGGAAGAAAAACTTGCTACCACGGGGGCGTCCCCTGTAATTTTTTTATGATATACAACAGACAGAGAAGCTCACCAAACTTCCGAAATTTTGCTACAGCTAATGGCCTGTCCGTTCAGTTACAATTAGCATAATTGTCCCTGACTGCAAATCGCACGAAAATCGATTTCTTGTTTTCTTTTGGATGTTACATTTTCTTCTTTTGCTTTCAGTCTTGCTTTTAGGGGAAAGGAAATAGCATGACATTGTGACTGCGTGTATCCTAAGCGGTTTATGGCTGCTTACAAAAATAGGGAAATGTAAATTGTTTAAAGCTGTGCCTATGACCGAAAGAACTTAACAGACACTAAACTAAAAAGTTTAAATGGGACTTTATATAATAAAAATGCAATAAGTTTCGGATCTTATGGAATTTGAAAGTTCTTTTTATAATTAGAATTTATTTATTATATTCTTCGAATAAATTCTAATTATTATCCTACAATAATTGAGCCATAGCTGCCAGAACTTTCGGCTCTGAATGTACAATAATGGGCTTTCAGAGTGGTTTGAGCTATTTTAAACTGTTTAATTGCATATGGCAGGCGTGTTATTGATTTTCGATCCTAAGTTTAAAGACTAAGAAAATAGACAGTGCATTTTCCATAGGTAGCAACGATTTTCCCATAATAATCTGATACTGTAGTCGACAACTTTTTGCGCTTCGGGTCGTATGAGCAACCTTGAATATGCAAAAATTTTTTAAGTATGGTAGCTTTGTCTCATAATCTGTGCGCTGATGCAAATACATATGTGACCTCAGCCACTTAATATCCGAACGTCCAGCTGCCAGACCAAAATATAATTCAATCTTATTTCCCATTGTGGCGCATTTAAATGCGCAAAGAAGGTTCATAAATTTTGACAAGTTAAGCACAAAAGCAGATATCATTTCCTGCCATCGAAGTTATTCCGTTAGAATTATGTGATATTTTTGTGTTGTATGAAAATAAAAATAAGCACACAAATAAAGAAAAATAGAAGAAGAGAAAGAAAAGCCTTAAGATGAGTGCATCTTGTAGCACGTCTGCTTGGGGTGTACCCCCTTCTATGTGGCAAGCCAGCAAAAGTTTGTTGCGGCCAAACTAAACTGCTCTTTCTTGGCTCGTTTGCCCCGAGGGAGGCTGAACGTCGGAACTCACCTTTTGTCCGTGCGTGTATTTGCGGCCCGCATTGAAGCAAGGTGCGGCGCGTTCATGCGGCTGCAAATCATCCGCGCCTTCCAGCTCCACCATGCCCTCTCTGTCCTCATCGGGTGGCACGTCATAGCTCTCGAGCGATTTAGAGCTGCCTTTCAGCAGCTGTTCGGAAAGCAGGCGCGTGTCATATTTGGCCTTTGATTGCTCCGTGTCCAAGTCGTAGGAGAGCTGCTCGTGATCATCGAAGTATTCAAAGGGCACTGCAAGCAAACAAACCGAGAATGCATAATATAGAAAAAGTTATAAAGCTTTAAGTCAGCGTATGATAATGCATGCATAGTTCAGTTAGTGGTTCCTGTAGGTACGTGAATCTTCGCCAATGCACAAAGTCGATATATCGGAAACTAGTTCAAAATTTCCTGAGAATTTTCAGATATTTATTTTAAATCATAAGAATTGTTTGAGTAAATTTTCGGATAGGAATCGATTTTCCCGCAGCTTCACATGGCTTACTATTGAACAATCGCCATTATATATAAATCGATTACTCTTAAAAAACCTATTAGAGGTTGCGTTTTATGTTTCAGATCAAATTTTATTTAAATAATAACTTTTAAATGAAGCAAAATTTTACTATTTATATTTTATTGATTGAATCTACGGTCCATTGCTCTGCGTGCTGGTAAGTTTTATTATTCCGATACACACAAAACTATATGGTCTATTTATTACGGAATAATTGTGTATGGAATATGATATGTGGCCACCTCTGGCCATTTCACAAAGGCACACATTCTTCAATTTCTCAATTTTTGTGCACCGCGTCGATGTGAGGTGTCCGGACACTCAGCAACACTCTGCCGCACTGCATCAATCTTATCAGCTTATAATGCATATAATTTAAGATATAGTTGATTTGTATCTGTAGTATCTGCTCTAAGTTGTTCTTTACTACTTGTAATTAATCCCGCCATACAAAGTCCAAGAGAAATTAAGTATACAGTTTCTTGAGTACACTCTTAAAATGACTACTCACTGTTTGGATTTTTACTATATAAATCATTTTCTATGCACATCGTCTACTACTTTAAAGCACCGTCTGCTTAAATCTTTCTTTCAATGTTGGCAATTGTTTTTGTGAATTACAAAAATATTAGCTCGTATTTTCGCATTTCGTTTATATTTTTCATTTGCCAACGACTTCCTCTGGGCACTTTCAATTTTCCAATTTCTCCCAATAACAAAATGCCGAAAAGGTAAAAACTTGAAGTTTTACTACTACCTCATTCCATGCACACCCAAGAGCTGATGCCTCCGACATCAACATGAATCACTTTAAACCAGCTCACATACATAGATGGGACTCTCAAATCGTAGTGCTGCCAAAATAACAACAACAACAAAAATTGTGGACAAAAAAAGACAAAAAAGACACTTTACTTTTTGTTTTACTCAATCTGTTAATAAATAGCAGTAGCACTTCTTATTGCTAGTAAAGTCATAAAAATGTGGCCAAAGTTGTTCTAGAAATTGTTATTGTTGTTGCCAGTGTCTGGGGAAATTATAACGACATTTCGCTCTTGAATGCAGCCTTAAAGCAACGCGTTTCCCTTTGTTAAGTTCAGTCCGGAGGAAGTTGTGCAATCGAAGGACGACAGTTTGACAGTTACGAGTAAAGGCAGCACGGGGAACGGTGAGCCAAATTTTAGTCTGCTGGTAAATGATAAGATTGAGAACAGCAATTTCCGCTTGCGATAGGGGATCACACACACGCACACATGTCGCACATGTACTATGTCAAAAGTGACGCAAGTCATAACCTTCAATTTTTGAGTTATCTACATTTAAACACTTTAAGAAAATTGTGCCGCTCTTGAATATCCTTTACGGAACTTCCGAGCCTACATATCAGCTCTTATATTCATATACTAGTAGCTGACTCGGCAAAAGTTGATCCGCCCAAAATAATTATGTTATCCCAATATTTATTTTATAATGTCTTTCAATTATGGTAGACGTTTTTTTAATTAGAATGAAATGAAATTAATTATGTTATTTTAAATCAAATTTTTTGGGGATTTAAAAAATTTAGTTTTGTTTCACATAATTCAACATTGTTCGTCTGAACTTATGTACATAGTATCAGATATTTTATTGAAAAACCAACCGGTGGGCAATGCAAATAAATCGTTAGGCTTACCATTTCTGGAGCAGGCTACTTTTATTGACCATGAGCCGCAGACTTGCATAGACTCGCCTCGTGATTGGTTGATTGTCATTGCACATGCCAGACGAATTGGAAATTGTAAGCGTTTAATTGGAATTGCAGAATTGGAATTAGAATCATCGGGACTCTTGGTAATAAAACATGCTCTCTTTTCAACTGATTTCTGAAGACTTTAATCAATTGAAATACTACCCGTTATATTACAGGCAGCTTCAAGTTTAAAACTTGTGAAATCGGTCCAGGTAGGCGTCTCACCTTGCCATACAAAGGAAATTTTAAAATGCAGCATTTTGCCAAATATTTACTTGAAATGTATTCCATTATGTCGAAAAATTGTCTTATTTTATTTTATACTGCTAAAACATGCCCGAATACCGTTAATATCGACAACAATATTAAAAGTAAATCTTATTTAGGATACTGAAAATGGGCAGCATAGATTTGAAAATACTCCACAAGCTATGAATATTTGAATATTTTGTAATGAATATTTATTATCAATAACAATTAGTATTATAAGAACAAGCTATGTTTTTTATTTTACCCTCATATCCCTACAAGCTCTCAGCTACTGCTCCGCAAACTAGGACGCTCCATACTCATCGACTCGGAAACTGACATCCGATCGCATTCTTATATTTTCCACACTTTCATTTGAAACCGGTTTGTGCTGACAAAAACAAATAAAAGTGTCACTTTGACCACTGTGCCGCAGGGGGCTTTGGATCTGACAAGTTCTTCAATTTCTAGCAGTTCGGCTTAAAAGGGTTTCGGCTAAAACCGATACACAGTTTTATAAAGGTGCAAATAAATATTTCTTTCCTTTAATAATTTAAAAAACTTATATAGCAAACAGATATTAAAGGGATTTGAATTGCAACAATTTGGCTGCATTTCATAAAAAAATTTGGACATAAAAACTGAGAGGTATTGACACCTCTAGAAAAGACTACTTTTGATACTTTTAAAAGCGTAATAAGCGCTTTCATATAATGTTTACGCTTATTAGCTAAATCTCAGACTATGGCATATGTTTGTAAATAAAGGACAACCCCGGAAAGTATGCTTCATAAAATTAAATTTATGCGCCATAAAAATTTTTGCGGCAGAACGTATTTTAATATCGTAAATATGAGCTTTGCGTTTGTCTCTTGCTTGATAATCCCGAATTATGAATAAAACCGTTTTTATGCGCGCTGGCAAAGCGGAAAAATTCAATGAAATACATACGCTGTATTAGCCAGGAATGACTTTCAAATGATTTTTATATGCTCTACATGCAGCTCGCAACTTTCTCTACGTCATTGCCGTTGTAAAAAAAGGTAAGCACCCCATTTCAAGTGCTGCTCTGCTGCATAGAAATATATCCTTTTACAGCTGTTGAAGTTATAAAAAGATTTTATTTATATTTCATATTTTATGAGTGTGTGGGTATGAGCCAAATGAGTAGCAGTGTGTGTGCGTTTCGCAGAAGCGATCAAAACAAGATTTAGGCTGCTTTTGTCCATTCGAATTTCTTTTGTTTTGCTTCAATAAGCCAAGGTTTCCATTCATCTGTTCAAATGATTTGTTTTCCTTTCGGTTCTTGGATTGCTTTTGCAGATCCATTTCTGTATATAAAAATTGAAAAGGTACTTAGTTCGTTTGGATTTTTAATATCAGAGAGGCACGAACACTGAATGTTTATAAATCAAATATCAAATACGAATACTTCAGTTTTTGTACTTGCAATTTTACAAATGAAATATTACTCGTACGTATTTAGGAGCCAAATAAAAATGAGCGGCTTTTCTCTACTACCAAATAGTTCGTAATTAGTAAATATTGCATAGAGTATTTAGAATTCTAAATATTCAAACACAAATACTGAAGTATTAATTTTAGGTTTTTGGTTTCGAGAATCAAAGTATTGAAGTATTTCTAAAAATACCAAAGTCAAATAGGCAAAATTTTATTTCTTAAAGTTTTTCAATCTATTTTTATGTGTTAACTTTTAAGCTTTAATGCGCTCAGAGCAACAAGCCTCAAGCTTTTAAAACAGCTACCTAATGATCCAATCATTTTGCCCTTTAAGAGCGTAGATTCAGTATGTCCTAACCATCGATTCTATTTTCGATTCCTGGGCATGCTGAGGCACCCAAGTCTCATCCACAGTGACAAAACGGGGCGGTACTAACAGCTGATATCTTCTATAGAATTTAACATTTGAGCACACATCACTGAACGAAAACGGAAGGTAACCAACTTTTATGGCAGAAGCTTCTCCAAAGAGAACACACCAAAAAGAAAAGCTTAGCAGAAGACGTATTCATGGGAGAAACTTTTCCACAAAGAAAGTGTAATCGGTTGGAAAAGTTTGGTTGCATATATGAGCGCTTCTAATACACACATATCAAATCGAATATTTTAAGCTTGTATTATCAGCATCAACAAAAAAATTAAACTTCGTTAGACTCACTCCCACATGAAACAGGAAGCTATTGTGGCTGTCACTCAGTTTGGCTTATACGAATAAATTTATTTGTATGACAAAATGTTTTAGAAACTTATTTATCTGTCATATCAAAATGGCAAATCAAGAAAGAAAGTCATTGTGTAAGTTTAAACAGAACCTAGTTGTATGACATAATTAATGAGAAATCCCATATTCTCTCTTCCACACATTTACCATTGAACTAAGATTATAGCTGACATTCTTTATGTGGGTTTATTAAAAAGTGTCACTAAGAATACAATGAAAAATTTCAAAAATTTACTAAGAAAGTTAAAACAGTTGCAAAGAATGTACATTCAAACATATTTACATACATACAGAAGCGTGCAAGGACGTTGATTGTATACATACCAGCTGCAACTGTTGGCAGTTGTGTGTGCCTGAACAGGCAGGATATGTAGCAAATCCAGATGCAAATAATCCTTTGATATTTCCCCATGTTGCCGCATGCAATATTGCTGCTGTGCTGCTGCGGCGATGCTGCTACTGAGCACGTATGTGATTCGTGCAATTGTTGCTGTTGCTTTGTTGTTGTGTTTGTTTATGCGCTTGTATTTATAGCTGCTACAATTGCTGCGTATATTATTCGTTGCCTTTGTCTATTCTCTTTGTATTTGCTTGAGTATTTTCACTTTTTGCTATGCACTTACGCTTGTATGCGTGTGTGTGTGTGTGTGTATGTTTTATTCTCAGCTGTTTACTTTACTTTACTTTCTCTTGTATTACTCGTTGACACAATAATACACTAGCACTTGTGCATACATACATACATACATACATATATGTATGCTGATGAGGGTAAAGATTTGTTGTTGGCTTTTGTGTACGCCCAGATCCTGTTTCAATAGTAACGGTTAAAATGTGAGGCATGCATTTTTTACAAGTTCACTGACACTTCCTTTTTTCCAGAGACGCTCCAATATACAACCAAAAAAATCGCTGTAGTAAAAATTAATAAAGATTTCACAGTTAGATTAGGTTGACTCTGTTAGCGATGCCAGTTAGAGTTTCTTTTAGGAATGGTCGGAATAATGATCTGTCAGAATTTGGCTGTGTTTCATAAAAATTCCCAAAATTCCCAAAAAGGCTTGATTTCAAAGTTAAATTGCTTAAAAATTTTGGAAATATTTAGTACCCTTTTGAATTGTTATTTCCGAAATTTCCTAGAGCATAACTGCTTGGTCTGCGAATGGCTCTTGGTTCGTTCGTTGTCCACTTGTTGGTTAGAAATAATTCCGTTTTCATTAACATGTTTATTCTTGTGTGAATTAACCAAAAGACATTCTTGACTTTATTCATCGATTGTAAAACACTATCTTCGCTGATGGAACGTTTGTATAATTGAGCGCGTCAAGGCTTCTTTGGAAACCTCAGTAAAGCTCTTACAAACAAAGTCTTAAATAAGCTTGCAAGAAATTTTGCCGTTTAGATTTATGTTCATATATCCCAGTCGCACTGGCATGAAATCTAAGATCTAGAGCAAAAGATTTTGAAAAACAAGCGTTCGTTGACAGCTTCTAATAATTCAAGAATTTTGAACTGTGCGATGATGTCAATAACAAACAAAATACTACTACTACTACAACTACAACAACAACAACAACACAAATAAAATCTAATTGTCAAAAGAGTTAAACGTTTGCTAAATTCTGTGTCGTATTGTAAAATAATTGTTTAGCACAGCATTTTGATTTATGTATTTAGTTAAAACAAGGTTTCGGCAGGATTTCATCAAAGTCTAAAATTTCGAAGTCTTGAAAATTCTTTGGCGAAATCTTTGAGATTAAGACGAATTTCGTGCTAGTGGAATTGCTATATTACGCAATATCCATTTGCATTCGTACCGAGAAGGTTTTTTTGTGAGGATGGTATACTTTATTAATCTTTCATCAAAAATCGAAGAGCTACGTCAAGCTATAATTAGCAAATGTTTGAAGTTGATTGTCAAGGAAAGTTCAGCGAGTATGAAACGCCCACTTGAATAACATTTTAACATAGGAAAATAATTTAAGGTAAAGAAGGTTAGGTTAGTTATCTACAACAACTGGACAAAAATTTTTGTGTGGCTTAAAAAGTGCATGAAAATTATGCAAAGTACACGCAAAGCGACTATTTGATCAAAGAGAGAATATTTGAACAAAGAGCGACTTTACGTGCTAAGGGAGATTCAATAAAAATGGCTTAAGTGGTGAGAGTAACAGCTGTGGTGGGCTTTGGACATAGTTGCTGCAATACAGTTAGATCAGACAATAAATTAGATTATATAATAGATTATATTGTCTCTGGTTAAAGAGTTTTGCCACTTTTATTAGCTCGAAACCGAAATTCAAGCCAAATAGAAACCTTCTTAAGTGTTCTTTAATTCTGTAGCACCAATGTCGTTTCCGACATAACTGTGAATTTTACTATATTTCAAAAATGGCTAAGAACGCGGCATACATTTGAAAATTTGCAATGCTTGTTCCATGAACAAAGCCGGGTGTGGCTTTTTAATGCACGTCCTCATAAACGCTGCCTTCGGTCATTATCAAGTGTGGTGTTTATATGCCATTTGCTTTCGTTCATAAAATCAGGCCTTTATGTGCAATTAAGGTTTTCATTCTTCTGCCATTTTAACAACGTGTCTCTAAACCAACTTTTTTACAGCGCTGCCATCATCATGTCTTGCCCCCCCTCAAAGTGCACAGCCGAACATGCTCGAGTTTTCCCATAAATAATGCCTTAAAGTGCAACTGTTGTCGGTGCATGCACTGCAGAGCTGGCCTGTCTCTGGCCCTGCGCTGCTTGGAGCTGTCTTTGCCAGCCACTCTGAGCCATTTGCATTATTGAAATTAAGCTACTGTGAAACTCCTTAAGGAGGGACAAAGCTCTCTGAAGTAGCTGCCGCTGACGCTGACACAGCTAGCCGAAGAGCAAGTGAAATATGACGTGGCATTTGAGCTGGTGTGCTGTTGTGTGTGTATGCAAATGTGTGGGTGCGGTGAATATGAAATGCATTTAATTTGCTTGTGGAGCAGCTCGCTAAATTCCTGTGTGTACGAGCTGAGTTTCAACTTCAGATCTGCGGCATGAATATTTATAAAATTAGAAAAGGATTCATGCGCAAAAGTTCGAACAAATTGTTTAGTGAAAAAAATCGAGAGCTTGTGAAATTCATGTGAATTGAGCTGTATAAATGAAAGCTGTGCAAAAGTTTGCCATAGTTTTACTTCAGCTGAATTAAAGTTAGTCGTAGCAACTCGTGACAGATACGCACCAATCTGAAGGGACAAGGGGTGAACAAAGCTTTATTTAATAATATAAATTTAAAAAAACTTTTTAATAATTATTTTCGTAAATTTCGTAAAAATGTAGAAAATATATCGAGTTGATCATCGGACCATCGGAAAGCTCAAAAAGGTATGTGAGTTTAAAGAGTAAAATTTATTTTTAGCAGCTGCAGGACAATACAAAAAGTGCCAAGTTACTGCAATAGTTATTCCTTAATGCCTACACTGAACACTTAGTGTAAAGCCCCAAGCTTTTATTGATAGAAAGATACTGGTGACTTCGAAACAATTTATTTTCTACTTTTTAGTACATTAAATAAATTAAAGCTTATTTTTAAAAAGCTTTTTTTAATATAATATTATTTTACAATAAATCAAAGCTCGAATTTTGTTTTCAAATGCTTTACGAGTAGCTTTCATTACTTTGATATCCTTTTTAAAGCCTTTGATTGCAGCCTAGATAATATTGTTATATTTAAAAGTCTGCCTAAGTTTTTATTTTCGATAAACGATTTTGTTGCACTGACTGTGACAAAGAAAACCATGAGCTAGGAACAATTATCCTATACGACAATGCGCTTAAATAGGTATTATTATATTTTACTTCTATGAACAAATAAGCACAGCAAGTTATTCTTGACAGCCATTTTATGAGCTAAGTACGCTAAGCAAGCTGCGCAAAAGGAATTGCCCCTCTGATATTCCGGTTCGGCTTTGGCTTCTGCCTTAAAATATAACATTCAGCGTTGGCGTCCGCTCAAAATCCAAGATTCAACTTTGGCCTTAGAGGCCATTATATTATTAAATAAAGCTTTGTTCACCCCTTGTCCCTTCAGATTGCTGCGTATCTGTCACGAGTTGCTACGACTAACTTTAATTCAGCTGAAGTTAAACTATGGCAAACTTTTGCACAGCTTTCATTTATACAGCTCAATTCACATGAATTTCACAAGCTCTCGATTTTTCTCACTAAACAATTTGTTCGAACTTTTGCGCATGAACCCTTTTCTAATTTTATAAATATTCATGCCGCAGATCTGAAGTTGAAACTCAGCTCGTACACACAAGAGGCTTCCACTTGGGGAAGAAATCGATATTCGGTCGCTTTAAAGGTACTATAACACCCTAAAGAAAACTACCATAGTTTTTCGAATAACAAGTTTTCTAAAGATCAATCTATCTGCTTTCTGTCAAGGAGTTTATATATCTTGGCACCGCCATTACCACCAATAATGATGTGAGCTTGGAGATAAAGCTGGGAATTATTCTTGCCAATAGGTGCTACTAAGAACTTGGTAAGCAATTGAGAAGTAGAGTCCTCTCTCGACTCACAAAACTGACACTTATAACATGACATGACGCTCATCATCCCCGTATTGCTTTATGACGCTGAATCATGGATGATTTCACGGACTGTTGGGGCCTCTCTTGGAGTGTTCGAGAGAAAAGTGCTCCGCAAGATCTTCGGCCCGATCCGTGTTGGCGACGACTACCGCGTTCGAACGAACCACGAACTGTACGAGCTCTACGCCGATATTGACATAGTCAGTCGCATCACCACAAAGCGGCTTCACTGGCTGGGTCATGTCGTGCATATTGACGATGGAGCTCCAGCGAAGAAGGTATTCGAGGCGGCAGTTGGGGGACAGAGACGACGCGGAAGGTCTTGCCTCCGATGGAAGGACAAAGTAGAGGAGGCACTAGCGACGCTTGGAATTTCCAACTAGAGAAGACGCGCGCGTAGCAGGGGCACCTAGAGAGAAGCCTTATGTTAGGTCGTAACTCGGTAGGGGGTTATTCTGGCCGAGCGGTCTGTTTCGAAAGTGTGGAAGTTGAAAGCATGATCGGCAAGATTATTCAGCTTAAAATCAATGTCTATAAAAATGTATCCAAGTGTTTGATGTTGTTCATTGGGTTGCAGGTTTAGCTGAGCTACTCTACTTCATATATTACCGAATCACCTCTCCCCCCCCCCCCCCCAAACTATCTGCGCAATTAAAGAAAGTTTGGTCATGTTCCCTGGAGAAGGGGAAGACGCCTTTTCTCTCAACCGCTGCTAATTGGCGTGTACGCATTGCAATGATTGTTATTACATTTAAGAATTGTTGAAGTGGGAAAATGTGCATGCTAAGAAACACACACACGAAGAAAGTTGCTGAAGCGGCAATTAAAGAGGAAGAGCAAAGTTCTTGGCTTTGGAAGGTGCAAGATAAAAGTGACTTTGGCTTGGACATATCAGCGCTCGTCAGAAGCCAAGCTTTAAAGTTGAACAGCAACAAAATGGTAAAGTTTGTTGATTAAGTCAATTTTAAATCGAAACTAAAAATGAAGCAAATTTTCAAAGATTTGGATGTGATTCTCTACGCTGAATAAAAATTTATTTTATTCTACTAATTTAAAAGGATAAAAAAATTTTGTCACCAGTTTTTTTTGGCTTTTTAGTATGAATACTGGCATGACATCAGAAAGAAGTATTTCATTGAACTTTTTCCGTCTTGAATTTTAAGAACAGTTCTAAATATTAAACTACGCTGAAATAAGCAGCGATTATTTTTAAAAATCTATTATCATATCATATCATCCTTATTGATATTCATAACCTGAAGCTCAAACCTGCTTTTGAAACATAAGATATACTCTAAAAGGTTATTACCTCGAATTTTAAAGTAACATAAGCGTATAATTTGGTTCCCACGGGCTGTTACAACTATAACTACGAATATGGAAATGCATTTTGATTCCAGTGCGTCGGAAATATTAAAATATAAAAATTTTCTGTTCTGATGAAATTGCTTATATTCAATTAAAATACGCTTTAAAGAATGCATGATTTTAAATATCACATTTTGTAAAATTTTAATTTTACATTGCAAAAAAAGGTTCCAAAAAGATTTATGAGTGGTGAAATTATGAGATCTTCTTTTGCTCATGGCGCATTGAAGCTCGATTTATAAAAGTTAACAATTTAAATTCCAAAAATATAAGCTATTTCTTGCTAAATACGAAAAATTACCGACAAGGAGCAAAGCAGAGAGATATTTCTGAACCCTGGTTTGAAGATTCATTGGCTTAGGGAGCGGATAATTTTTCTCGCTACTACCCTGCATTTATATGTATGTATGTATAGATTTGCGTGTATGTGCATGCCCTTTCTTATATGTATGTGAACGCGTGTGTGTGTGTCTGTTTGTGTGTGTGTGTCTGTTTGTGTATGCGCGCTTATTTGCAACATTTGTCGTATAATGGCAGGCGTTAGTGATGGCGTCGCTTCCGGTGTTTTCATATGTCTGTCTGACTGTCGGTCTGCCTTTGAATGTGTGCATGTGTATTTTACAGTAGAGTGTTTGTATGCCACAGCGGCAGCAGACATGTAGGCGTGCGCTGCCATGTTTGTGTGTGCCCACAGCCGCCCTGAAGAGCAGAGAGCCTTCCCCTAGGGTTAGGGTGGCAGACTAAAAAGCTTTCACCGCTATCGCCATGGCATGCGCTCGTAAATCAGTCGAGGGATTCAAGTGTCCGCCAAAATGCTGGCAAATGCCGGCAGGAAAAATGGCAACATTGCAAAAATTTTATGTTGCTGGTGTTTTGCTGAGTTTGGCTAGTTCGATGCATTCCACGTTTTTTTCTTATAGTCTGCTGCCCTTCGTTCTTTTAATGTTCTTGTTGTTGTTATTGTCTGCAGCAGCAGCAGCAAAAACTGTTGCTAGTTCGCTAAAGTGCAGCTGCAGGCGTATTCCGTCTGTAGCTTGTGTTTCTGTTGCAAAGTTTCGCAACAACAATTGCTAGTTCGTTGGCAGAGCTGGAAGGCAGGCTGCCTTGCTTCGCCTCAAGCGACGCCATTTGCCGCGGCGGGCCGTATCGTTGAGGTACTGGAGCCTTTTTACTTGAGGCGTGAGTAGATGCTTCTTAGCCTTCAGCTCTAACAACGCTATTGCTGCTGCTCCATTCTGAGCAGCAATCGGACTTCAATTCCCGGACAAGCAATCCCACTTACAGTTGCTCTTTCCAGGCTTTTTCTTTCTTTTGAAGTTTTTATCAATTCATCGTGAAATATTTAACTTAAAAATAAATGCGCAGTATATTCGAACTGCTAGATACATATTTTAATATTGTTAAATGGGATCTATTATGCTGACCTGTATTGAACTCAGTTATAAAAACTACAAAATTTACTAAATCTGTTTGCAAGAACTCTGATCAGAATGTCATCAAAATCTCGTCTCAATCGAGCAAATTGGGAAAACCACACATAAGACTAGAGAAAAATGTGTTAGGGTAGTAAATATTTTCATCATTCACAGACTAGAAGTATTTTGAATTCTATAAGTTATATAAGAACAGAAAGTCTTTAGTCGAATTAAGCGAAATTGTGGATAAGTTTAGGGGTGTATCTGGCTGCATGCAAAGACCACGCATAGACCCTGTTGGGTCCCTAACGATACCAGTTAGAGTTCCGTTTAGGAGTGATGAAAGTAGTGATCTCACAGAATTTGTGGATAAGTTCAACGCTTTCGTTTGTACAGCAGATTTTTAAATACGTAATTATTATTAATTGTTGCTATATTTTAGGCAAAGTTATTAAAAAGCTAAAGAATTTTCAGATAACAAAGATTGATACAATCTTAGATGGAGAATGTATTGAATGCATCGTGGAACAATGAGCAATAAAATATGGCTTAAAAATATTATGTCTTTCTCAAATTCACTTCGATTGAATTTTATCTATTTTTTTATATGTAGATATTGAAGTTTCATTTATAAGGAAAAGGCTTTCAAAAGAAATCGGATTTTATTTTAATATACGCACATTTTGCAGCAGGAAGTGATTATTTCTTCGTCACTGACTCTCTCTCTGTCAATAGCTTAGCTTCAATGAGCACACAAACCTCTAAAAGGGTTGCTCACTTGGAAGCAAGATGCAGCCTCCCTTCTTGCCATTCTGCACGAAGGCGCGCTTATCGCAAGGCGGCACAGGCACAGGCACACACACACACACACACACACATACACCAGCGCACAGCGGCTGCGGCTCTTCATTGCACAGTACTTGTATAATGCAGTCCTTGCTGCCACTCCAGCCACTCCACAGCGGCAGTTGCTTAATGGCTCCTGAGTGCGTCGATAAACGCTTCCAGCGATTGTTGTGCATTTCAATGGCGCTGAATAAACAAAACAAATGGAAAGCGAATGAACGAACTGCCGGCACAAGCATTGTCATAGGCAGCAGCAAAAAATTATAAAAGTGTCGCAAGTCAACTTGAGCAAAGTTATAAAAATCTGCTTTTTGCTGCAGCTTTTATGATATAATTCCTTTGGTCGGTTTTCATTCTGTGCAGGAAATAACTCGCAGTGGATAATAAAATGTTTCAATGGAAAGTGCAAAACTGCAATGAATGTCGAAGAAATTCCGTTTGCTATGAACTGCGTAAATATTGGTAATAGCTCTATTAAGGATATTGCAAGATCGTGACAAAAATACAATGTACCTCTTTGCCGATAAAGTTTGAATTTCGCAAGAAAAAACCTTTGTTAAAATGTTTTAAAATACGGGGGATTCTGAATTGCTGAAAAGCTGTAGTAATGACTTGGGCATTATCCGTCAACGGTTTGAGGATTTAAAATGTCCAGACGTCCTGTCCAATTTTCGACTATAAGTTTGGTTGTGTTAGCTCTATTTTCAATTTGTATAATGAATTTGAAAGAATGATTTGTTCATGATATATAGAATTCCAACAATGTGCAAGCTAAATATCTAGCGTACTATCTCTGAGGGCATTGCAGGCTTCGTTATCACCTGATGAAGATGGGCTTATCCGACACGGATATGAGCCGACTATTCGAGACAGGAACTGGCATTGTCGCGCAATCAGTATGCCCAGGAACAACCAGGCTACTCGGTGCCTCTACGGAAAATATAAAACACCAAACCCAATCAAGTGCTACATTTTATTTAGAGCCTAACACAACTGAGTTGAATACAGGTCAGCATAATAGATCCCATTTAACAATATTAAAATATGTATCTAGCAGGTCGAATATACTGCGCATTTATTTTTTTTTAAAAGAGTATACAAAATTACTTAAATTGTCACTTCATTTCGAAAACTATACTGAACGTTAAATTTCGAAAATGTTGACAAAATTTATGTTTTTGGTATAGTCACAACTCATTATGTTTAAAATGCAGTTGACCTTTAGATTTAATATGAGCACAATATCCAAAATTATGATAACTATCAACCAATTTTTGTTTTGCAGCTGTCTCTTTCAAGAACCCAAGTCGATTCCACCATAAATTTTCATACATATGTAAGTGTTAATCGGTTAGGTTAATCTGGCTGCCTAAGAAGGCCACGCATAGACCCTGTTGGGTCCTTAGCGATACCAGTTCCGTTTAGGAGTTGTCAAAGTAGTGATCTGTCAGAATTTTGGTGTTTTTCACAAATTTCCAAAGAGGCTTAATGCCTAGTTTCGAGATCTGTACGAGCCCTGAGAAGAATGGTGCCCCTAAACAAGTCAAACGAGTTCTAACGATGGCGGGGCAAGAGCACAGTATGTGTTCCATGGTCTCCCTGCTACCCGCTTCTATAAGTGTTAATAAATATGTTGTGAAAATTCCAAGGTACTGTTTTTAGTTTCTTTAAAAAACCCAATAAAAAAGCTAAGAAAGACAGACCATCACATCAAAATGAGGACAATATCGTTTTAGATACTATATAAAGAATCGAAAAGGCTACAATACCAAAATTATGCAGAAATCTGATTTTTTGAATTTTTTGAATTATTTTTGCAGGGCAGTTTAAAGGCTCAACTAACTCGTACTCCGGTTCGGATTGTGCAGAAGCTATGTATATTGGAACATTTCATACAAAAATTGCAAGATCTTTATAGCACTTGCCACTAACGAATAAGTACTACCTTTTTATACTTTTACACAACTGTTTGT
The DNA here is from genome assembly GCA_963457695.1 of Neria commutata. NCBI lineage: Eukaryota > Metazoa > Arthropoda > Insecta > Diptera > Micropezidae > Neria > Neria commutata. The sequence goes on along the minus strand of OY735247.1, from coordinate 20,268,007 downwards.
AACATCACAAGTTTGGCAATCTTGGCTTTTTCCACATAATGAAAGCAGGAAAGAATAAACCAAAAAAACTTGGACAATCGCCGAAAGGTTGGGATGGCAGAAAAATTGGCGCAAATGCTTTTGCACTTGGAATTCATTGGAGTGCGCATAGAAAGCCAACGCAGTTGGTATTAAATTTGCGGATTTTGACCAGCAGCTGGAATCGCCAGGACATACAAAGAGAGCGGGAGTCGAGCAAGAGCACCCGACTATAAATGAGTGTTGTTGAAAGTTGAGATAATTAATAATGCGCGTACGTAAAGGAAAAGAAGGGAAGAGAAGAGTGTAAAGAAATCACGCTTTTGCCATAAGTCGGAAAACAGTGTGCCACTTTTGGTCAAAAGGACAAACAAATTTAGATAAACTTTTGAACGAAATCTTGAGCTCAATTAAAAGACAATACTTCAATCAAGAAAAGTTGACATTTTTGCAATATTCCATTCCGTTTGGTTTGCATGCAGCTTTAAGATTACAACTTACATCTATGAGATATCTCGCATCTTAATAATTTTTCACATGCCTAGTAAGTTGTTTTAAATAGTTGGGTATATACATAGGAATATGACCGTATTGCATATACAATTTTAGCTTTTACGATCTAGCAGCGTTCTATTTTGTTAACATTGGGAATATGTTTCAGTAGCGTTAATTTGAAAAACTTGCATTTAGCTATAAAAAAATTCCAGTGGAAGAATGAAAAAAATGTCGAAAAAGTTCTTTTATATATCGAATAAAAATATGTAGACATATAACTTGGGAAGTCTGCGTGCATCCCAATGCTTCAAAATAGCTTTAATTAATTTTTGCATTACCGTCTATACAGACCATTTACGTTTTCTGTGAGGTCCTTGGAGCGTGCTACGTAAAAAGTGCAACTAAAGGTTTGTACGAGCTTATGGCCTATCTAAAGGCAGAACTGGCGTCGATGACAGAAATGATTCGAAATTCAATTTAGGCATGGCCGTTTCACGACTTTTTGCCCAAGTGCACTATAAACGCGACACACTGTGCGACATTGGCAGTCCGCAGGAGGGGATGAGGTGTAGCGGCAAGTTATGAATGCCACAAAAGTTGCAACATAATAACAGAGAACGCAATTGCAAGCAGCGAAGAAGAATGCAAAAGAATCCAAAAGTAATTAATCTCAAAGAATGAAGTAAATAACAAAGGAAAAAGTCCTGCGCATTTGTTGATACAGTTGAATGGTCAAAGGTGGCAGAAACATTAACTGGCTTTGTTCTCTGTTGGACGGCGGAGCGTATGAGCGTTTCGGAATGTTACTCCGTGAACCACGGGGCGTATGGAAATGTAAATTGCTGCCACAGTCAAAGTGCCGTTCTCTGCCCTTTGTTCATCATAAACCTTTAGTTTGACTAACTTTTTGCATTTTTTTTGTTGTTATTTTTTCTGTTTTGTTGTTATTGGTTTTTAACATTGCATGCTCTTGCTACAATTCTTGCTCTTTTTTGCTATTTTTCCTTTTTAGTTATTTTTTCCCCATTTTTTAAGATTGCATGATTTACTACAATTCTTGCTCTTGCATTTTTTTCGAATTTTCTTATCACTTTTCTATTTGCACATGCAATTTGGCGATTCCTACAGCATCTTGCCAATTTCTTTCCTTTCCACTCACTTTCACATGCAACTTGCTTTGCTTGCGCGCGTGTTTGTTACCTTCTTTTTTTGCTGTCTGACTCAAAGCGAACACTCTCGTTTCATTTCACTGCGATTTCAGATTTCAGACCATTTCCCGCTGTATGTCTGGCATCATTGGCGGCTGCGTTGCCACTGTCAACTTTCCGTGTTGCACGTCAGAGCCTACTGTCGGCGCTGGCTGCTGAAGCAGCACATTTATTTGCATCAAATGCGTCTGTGTGTATGTGTGTGTATGCGTTTTAGCCGGCAGCCTCTCCGGAGATGCAACGCGTGGTTTTCGTTAATAACAGCTTGCTGCTGCCATGTTGTTGCTGTGCAGTTGGCTGTGTGTAGTTAGCACAGCTCAGAAACGGATGCTGTGAGTGAGCCTGTGAGAGCGCCGGCTATGCGCAGTGAGTGCTTGTGAGTGTTGCTTGCCCTAGCAACATGTTGCTAACGTACACTTGTTGTCATGTTGTTGGGTGATTAGTTACAACTTTTTATATTATTGTAAATAAAGCGAGCGAGCGGTTCAATGCTTGCTTCAACTCAATTGAAACGAGCTATCACATTCGTCTATTGGACGTTTTCATCTTACAGAATGCGGTGGTTAATCTGCAATGTTTATGCGTTCAAAGTTTTATATAAACTGAAAGTATTGTTTAAAAGAAACTAAACTAGACACACTCATTCGTCATAGAGAAATTTTCAAAATCCATTTGATATTGGTTTTAAGGCAATACCCCAAGAAAATAGACAACGAAAACTTTTGGCAAGAAAAAATAAGTGTGGATAAAACAGCCGAAATGTTCGAACATGCTATTTTAAATTTTAGTTCCTTCAATAAAAAATTAAATTTTAAATAAAGATTTAGCGAGAAGCCTAAGGCTTCAATTTGTTAATAACAGCCCCATTCGCAATATTGTGCATTTGAGATTGCAAATTTGTGCAGTAGAAAAACATTTCCCATCAATTGTGAGCGATTTTTTTCGGTTTAGTTTGCAAAACTTGTTGCAAAAAACGAAATTCACAGGTTATTGGTAAAAATGAAAATTATTTTCTACTGGAATTTTGGCTTGCATAAAGATTATGCCGAAAGAAAGCTTTTAAGAATCCAATCAGTGGACTCTTCAATAGACGCAGCTGCAATACAAGCTTTTTCTTTGGCTTTTCTTTTTGCTATTATAATCTTATTTTAAGCGTTTTGCTTCGCTCTTCTTCTTTTTCTCTCTCTCACTCTTTATCATCATCTGTCAGTTTACAGTTCAGTATTGCATTCTCATAGTAAATATAAACTATGGGTTTTAAGTGTTGCATTTTTGTAAAAGTTTTGCAGTTGTATCTCTGTATATTTTGTTAATGTATTGTAATAGGGCTAATGTATCGAGAAGGTTAGCATATTTTCGCAATTTATAAGGCTAAAATATCTGCATTGATGCTAAGTCTAAGTATTTAAAAAAAAATTGAAATACCAAATTTACGAACTTTAGAAGAAAATAAACAGATATATTTCCCGATATCTTCTGGTTTCAGAAAGTAATAATCAATTTTAAAATCAGCATAAAAATGTTTTTAAAACGATAGCTAAATTTCACCAAAAAGAGTAGGGGGAGAGGGGGGTACCTTCGTCTACTTTTTTTTGAAGGCCTGTATTTCAGAAGGTAATGTAAATATTTAAAAACCGATTAGACTGTTACAATACCTCATTATTTAACAATAAAATGTTATACTAAAAGTTCTTTAAAAAGTTCCGTTTGTATTATTTTTTTCAAGATTAGTAAAAAAAGTCATTTCGCTGAATGTGCCCCCATGCCAGGGTAGCTTCGGCATTTGGCGGGGCACTTTCAGCATTCACACTTTCAAGTACCATAATGTGATACAAAATCTTGTTTAGACTAGATAAGACATGCTTTTGGTTACATAACACGTTTTTATTATTTTTGCATTAAAAAATTTAAAAAAAATCATGTTTAAGAGCTTAAAAAAATGTACTTATTGTCAAATTTTTTTTATAAATTATTTGTTATATATAATGTTTAAAGTGCTAAGATCGACCCTAATATTAATTTTGTGTGGTTATGGGAGGTTTAAGCCAGGTTCGAGGGTCTTGGAAGCTTCAACTCGATTTCGATTTTTAGTACCTGTGAAGTTATATTGACGAATGTGCCCCATGAAAAAAAGACGAGTCCACCCTGGTGTCACTTTTTTTTCTTTTTATTTTTTTACTTCTAATTTCAGTGCTTTATTTTCACATAAAACACTTTTATTTACAAAATAATTGGTATTCAAGTAATACTAATACAATTTGGTTCGAAATAATAGTATAAATACGGCACAAACTTCTTACGTTACCGACCTGAAAATTCGGCAACGAAGCGCGAAAACACAAAATCAAACGTAACTTTGTCAGCTGTTCAGATAGAGATGGCAAACTTTGTGAGGGTTAATTATGCTAGTGATGGGTTAGTTTTTACTAATAACCAGTTATGTCCGATGACTCCTTCATACCGAAATCGCCTTTGACGAATGTGCCCCAAGGACGAAGGTACCCCCCTCTCCCCTATGTAGCTAAGCAGAAGAGCAGAAAGATGTGTTGAACTAAAAAAATTTTATTCTTAAATTCCAAGGTTCCAATCGAAATGTTTCCACTTTTAAAATTCACGACATCAAAATTTCTATATAAAAAATTCTTGAAAATCTAACAGCTTCTTCTTTTGCTATATCCTGCCAAGCACATCAAACTTCTGTTTTCATAGTTCGATTTGTAACGTTCAAAATTATTGAAGATAGAACAGCTTATTTGAAGCAGTGATCACTAATAATCGAATCGATCTTTGAAATAATTTCCGGTTTGAAACAAAAAGAGACATTTTTGTACATTATCGTAAATTTGTTTAGCAGGTCCGTCTGTCCTATTGAAAGCTATTGAGTAAAATATATTTCGCACGGAAAATTTATTCAAACAACTTTAAAACTTGCTTTATAATAGTTTAAAGATTATTCGTACTTAATTTTAGTTCCTATAAATAAAGATTCAATAAATAATTAAGCTGGAAAAAAACTCGCTTCAAATATAAGTATGCAGGCTTTTCTTTTTTTCAGCGCAGCATGTTGCCAGCGGAACGAGCACATATGTTAATCTGGAACGGCAAAGAAATGGGCTTTACTTTCGTAAAATGCAACAAATTTCATTTGAATAATGAGTTTAAGATTTAAAGAGCTTAGTTGACCCCAAATTATTTTCCAAGTTGAATTCGGGATATCCTTCTTGTATATACATACATGCATGCGCATTATACTTTGCCCCACTTCGGCTCACTTTATATTCAAATTAAAAGCACTTGAAGTCAGTGGGCGACTGGCAACAGTATTCGCCCTATATATCCATTTAGCTTATGTCAACACTCGACAGCGGCGCAGCGAAACTTCCTCAAACACGCTCTAAGTTTCCTTCCGGCCATTTACTTTCAATTAAGCTAACACGCTACAAAAACAACTTAAGCACCTGCTTAATCAACATTTGCATATATTAACCTCAGGTGCTGCTTGAATCCTGTGTAGGTGTGCAGCTGTGCAGCTGTCTGGGTGTATGTTTTTGGTGCTTGCGTATGCTTTTGTGAGTGTGTGGTCTTATAAACGCTATGTCGTTAATTGAAGCCGGTTTCTGGGCCACGTCTAAGCTGAGAGAGGCATCTTCTGCATAATCGAATTGATTTAGCGGCAAATTGTCGAGCGTGTTGCTTGTGTGTGTGATTGTTTGTTTGTTTGTTTGTTTGTTTGTGTTGGTTGCATTTGAATGTCCTGTCATAATAAAACGGCCTAGCTACATTTCGAATTGTTCTGCAAATCAAGCACGTCATACTTAGTATCAATATTAATTGCTCAACGCAGCCTTCATTTATTTTCATTTCGCCACGTGGCTGGGATTTCGCTGTCTGCGCTGGGCATGGACAGGAATTCCTTGCGCGTCTGCACTTGCTGTCAGCACAAATGTCAGAATTGTAATGTCTGCGTTGATGGATTTCCTTGGCGGCTGACGTTTATTACATTTTGTGTAGTTTGCAATAGATGCCAGCTTAAACCAGTCAGCATAAGGCAGAAGGGAGGGGCGCGATTAGAAGTGAACTAATTTTGATTAAAATTTCTTAGTTTTATGAAAGTCATACACAGATAACGCAGAAGCCAAAACTCATTATTGGGCAATAGAGTATGAGATACGCTGGTAAATTGTTAAGTGGCGGCTGGTTCAAAAGGAGGCCGCCAAGAGGCTTGTGTAGTATGTAGAGAGCAGCGGATGCATCAAAATTGTGTTTATATCAAAAGCTGCAAGGCAAAAACGTATAAGGTATAAGGTGGAACGGCTAGTTGACCGGAAGTTGGATATACATACCAGCTAGTTTTCTCTAGCCAAATCTTGAAAACTTGATTAATTTAAGCTATTCAAATGATAAAAAGACATATTAAGTTTGTTTCAACAACCTTCAATGATAACTGTCTTATGTATAGACATAATTCGAGTAATAAAGAGATTAACAGTTTTTTTTTTGATATCCGGTTGTGCGGCCATCTCTCTGTTCGATACCAAGCTAGATAAGCAACAGTTTATTCTATTCGAACAAAGAGCCGATACATATTTAAAACTACTTCAAAGCTCTCCTGCCCTTTTTGGCACAGTCTTATATGCTTTTTAGCCAGAGGTATAAGGATCAAGTATGTTGTCCTTTGACATCGCTCGTTAACCATACGATCCATTATCAGTGTATAGCTCGCCAACTAGAAGCTTTCACATAGATTTTCCATGAGAATTACACTCACATATTTACAAATTGTACCATACTTATGAAAAGAATACAGCGAACTTTTAAGTAGTCGAAAAGTTGTGTGAAAATGGCATAGCTTGAAAAGAGCTGCCACCATGCCACCATTAACTTAATCAATCTGATTTTAGTGCCTTTAAAGCGTGTGGAAAAATGCATTGCTGAACAAAGGAAGAGAGCGATGCTAGCGCAGATGAAACGTGCGGAAAGCCAACAATGTTTTTATAAGCTTTATTATGAGTCAATGTCTGCCTGGAAGCGACTGGCATGCGACTTGAGAAGAAGTAGTCTACACAGGGGCTCATACATACATATTCAAGTGAAGTTGTGTGTATTGCTTGTGTGTGTATGCATGCATCTACATGTCTACGTAAGCGTCGGTGACGTTCTGACATTGACGCGTTTTCATGGCACGGAAACGGGAATTGTTTTAAAAATCGCATGCAAAAGGAAATTGAAAGAAAAGTGCGATAAGCAGCGTGAATGAGGGGGGAGTGTGAGTGAAAACAATTTTTTTAAGAGCAAATTTTTATAAAAAATGAATTTCATTAACTGTTCCATACTTTGCTCTCGTTTAACAAAGAACTTTCAATCACTGCCAGCCACGAGTGCAAGCAATTCATGACATGTGCGCGTAAATATGGCTCATTCATTGCCCAAACACATACACACATACAGACGCAACAAGCACACTTGCACACGCACACGCACACATTTGTGCATGCATCAAGAGTGCCACATTAAGTGATCACGATGCCAGAATTGAAATGAAAATCAATTCCAGCATAATTCCCTAAAATTCGCTTATTAGATCGCTTTTGTGTGGCTGTGTGCAGCTGTTGCTATGTGTGTGTGTGTGTGTGTGTGTGTGTGTGCTAATATCGACGAATCGAATAAGTCCAATTCTAAATAAGCATTCCCCAGTCCAGGCTGCCCCATCCCAATGCCATGCTGTTGTTGCATGTTAATACAGAATAATAACAACCACAACATCAACAACAACCACAAGTGTTATCACAATTCGCTTCCCCTCACCAGCCTCAAATGTGAGAATATGCCACTCACTCGCTTGAGGAGTGTATGCCACAAGCGGCGGGTGTTGAACTCATTTTGGGTATGATTGCGGTTGCATACATTTGGTCCTTTTAAAGACGACTCCAGGGAATGCTCAACATTAAGGAGCATGCGACTCGTGCGTATGGATGTGTCTTAAGTACACGCGTGTATGTGCGGTTGTGCTTTGTGTTTAGCCAAATTGAATTTGTTGTTGTTTGGTTGTGTGTGTGTGTGAGTTTGCTGTTGCCTGTTTATTTGCTTGTATGCTTTGCGGGATTTGCCCTGCCTTTCAAATTCGTTTGACAAATGTTTTGCCGCAATTGTTTGCATTCTCCATTTTTCAAATAATCTCTTCTTCTTCTCTATCTCTCTCTCTCTCGCTCCCTTTCGAAAATGGCTATAATAAGCTGTTGAAAAATCTAACCGCAACGAAAATGAAATTCATTTTAAGGCACATTAGACAGAAAACGTATCGAATTAGGCATTAGGCAACCGAAATGGAATTATAATATGAGTTGTTCTCTTGTTGTTCTCATGAAGTATAATAGTCCATATTTAAATTGTGTTTTCTGTCTCATTTGCAGAGAGTAATAGCTAATCGCGTCATATGCAATAAAAAGAATCATTTCGTTATATGCTTGTTGTATGAGCAAAATTGCCGGCATATGTTTACTACATAATTTCCAAATTAATTTCAGAAACGTTTACATAGAGTTTAAAGTAGACAAATTGATTTCAGAAAAAAAGTGCAAATTAAGTTCAGATTTATCAAAATGCTTTCAGAGAGAGTTCCATTAAGAGTTCGAGGTAGCCAATTTTGTTTGAGAAATGCTGGAATATAATTTAGAAAAAGCAATTTGATTTGATTGACTGTTTCTGAAAAAATATTGAAAAAACCTACATTCGGTTTTTATAATTTCTGTTATAAATCTAACCATTTCTGTAATAAAACTAACTAACCACAGACCACACTAACCTCTTCTGAAATCATTTTGATTATTCGGAAGGTTATTTAAGTACTATCTATGAAATTATGGCGACACCGTGGCTGAGTGAATTAGTTTATGCGTGAAGTCCATGGATCGAATTCTAGCTGACTTAAACGATCTAAAATAGGGACTATGTTTCTTTCCACGCGGCGTTATTTCTCGCGAGGCAACTTTCCGAGAGTATACTGAGCCATGATAAAAAGCTTCTAACAAAAAAGCTTAGTAAATAGCAAAAACTGTGTAATAATAAGCTTGCCGTTAGGAAGCGGCTATTAGATGGATGTGTAAGCCCCATTTACTTGTATTTAAAATAGAACAAACAAGTTAATGGGTGGGGGAAAGCAGGCCCTTTTCTTGGTTACACGGTCTGTTGTGCCAATTTTTTTCCTTTTTATACCCTCTTTTACCGCTACGTAGAACTTTCTTGTTGATAAATAAATTTATACAATGTTCGGAATCTCACTTTCGCTGTGACCCTCGAGTAAACTAGATGCATGTAAGTAGATACTCCCAATCTGCCGCGCATAAATAAGAGCATTATATAGCTCTAATTGATTTTCTTCTTATCTTGCTATATCTACTTTCCCAACACTCAACGTATCTATGTCTCTCCGACTTCCGAGCTGGCATTTCGGCCGTGCGGGATACAGGCTTACATATTATTCATCTAGGTATTGTGTAAAAACAAGGAGGGTTCACGTTTCCGATACTAACTAGTTCGAAAATAAGGCGCACTCTAATTAGACAATTCTGCTATTTTTGCAATAAAAATTGGTGATGGACTGACGGCTTCATTCCGAGAATAATAGCTTCGTAGCTGCAACATTGCTGAGCTCAAATTGATGAATCGCATTTTTACGATTCCAAAAGCAAATTCGTTACGAATCTGCTAGAAACATTTCCTAAGGATCTGCAGTTCAGAATACAAACTGCTGCTTATGCTTTTATCGATATTTGAGCAATAGCCGAAACGATGGAATTTTTGTACTAGTAGACAAGCAAAATAAAGGGGCGGATTTTTGTCAGAGATGTGAAATACTCGCTTAGGAGAGGAAACCAAAATATGCCTTTAGATTTTCCAAATAAAAATGCAAATCCAAAGCATCTGCAAAAACAAGAAAAATCGAACTGATATCCAATTTTTAGTTACCAACCAACCAAATGCAATAAAAATAACAACAACAACAAGACCAAACAAAATGCACCTGCCTGGCCAATAAAGGCAGCTTTCAGTGAGGTGAGATTTGTATTTGCCAAGGGTTTATTTCACTCTGCTGCTGCATGAACCGGATATTTGCACAGGTTATCCTAATGGCTTTTTCTAATGCAGAACAAACAAAGCAGAGAAAAAAGCAGGGTAGAAAAAAATGAAAGCTATGCATTATGCTCTGCCGCTCAGATGGCTTTTATGTTTGGCATGGAAGTGCAGATTAGAATGTTTGCACTGCACGGGCTTAGGACACTGGATCCTTTAGTTATGCGAAGCTGCTATGTGCAGGTGTGTGTATGAAAGGTGAAGGTGATGTATTGTAGTGTGTGTAGGCTTACGTGCACCTGCTTAAGTAGAAAACGATGTCCTGCAAAAGGGCGCTTTCTGGGTCGAAGTGTTCTATTGGCCCGGCATGCATTTTACTTTGTTTACTCACATACTTAGGCCGACATGCTCCTGAATTTCTGAATACCTGCTACTATTTAGTTTGTCAACAATGATCTAATTGGTAAGCACAGCATAGTTTAAAAGTCACAAGTTAGAAGAGCAGCCGTGGAAGGGGTTCGGCTTCGATGCAATGAAATTGTACGGATATCAATTCAATATGAGCGATTCGTAGCAGGGTTTACACCTGGTTTCGTTGTTTGTTTATAAATTCTACTTCGATGCATTGTGATAATTTTAAATTTTTGGAAATTATATAATGTTACCTGATATACATACAAAGGGGAATTGAAGAAACCGGGATATAACAATTGGAGAATATCTGGAGATATTTAAAATAGTTAAATTCGATATATGTATTTGTTATCAGTTGATACTATTCTATATGGAAAAATAACATTTAAACTGGAACGCCAGATTTCGGTTGTTAGTGACGAGTCATTTTCAGATACTCTAGTGTCAAGACAAATTTTATTTGTGTCTGAGATCATCTGAGGTTCCTTTATCATAGACTTAAGGAAACCTATTTTTCTTTTATTCTGTGTTCAAGTATAGTCATTTAACTGAAAAATGGCACATTCACTTCTAAATGAATTTTTTGAAATTTGGTATCGCACAAGTGCAAAAGTTTTACGTCATATGAGCTGTCCAGAACATCATTTGGTGATAGATATGCATATTTTACCAAGATCATGTCTGCTCCTTAGTAGCACATCCTACGGACCAAAGATTTATTCTGCTGTTTCTTCATCTTCCTTACAAACTCAACAAATATTTTACTTTTCTCTACCAATGGGTAACATATGTTTCATTACCCTACAGCGTCCAATCAACAATCTCGTAACCATTCCGATCCGATGAGCGTTACTGGCTTAATTTTTCTCTTTTGAGAAGCTTCTGCCATGAAAGTTCTTTCGTTGTGAAGGCCTCTGCAGTAGACGAGAGGCGTTATTATCTTATTTTCGCTTTATGGGCTATATCTAGTTAGGATCAATTATGTGATGGGTTTATTAAATATTTATTGAACTTTTTTTATGACATCAAAAAGTTTTCAGTTATTTGGATAGATTTTTTCCTTTAATTTTTCATACATGTCGGTGTATTGCAGTGTGAGTGGTCTGTACGAGGAGTTTGTTAATAATATTTAAGAAAAAAATTAAAGCGTTGAGGTGCGATTTGATATGGGTTTAATTTTGCAATATAGCAAAATATTGTTTGAACAAAATAAATAATTCTTCGGCCAGACACTGCCTCTATCCACAACAAATAAGCACAAATAATTTGAAATTAATTCAACGAATTGTTTTTAAGTAAGGGTATAAATTAATTACCAATCAAGTTGGCGTTCTCTAAATACTATCTTAAAGTTATAAATTAACACTCCGACACTTTGGGCAAATGCCTTGAAAAGATTCTTGGGATAATCTACTTATATAATATGAAGGAAAAAGCAATCAAGTGCGAGTCTAGCTTGCGAAGACAGGGTTCCGTACCAGAACCATCCTCTTTAGTGTTAGAATTTTATTTCTCCTTGCCCGTTCGTCCTTTGCTTGGTTTTTATTGTTTTCTGTGATATACACACCTCCGAAAACAAAAGTGACCTTATGACCTTATGAGAATTCCGTTTTTTTCCTTTAGGGGAACGGAACCCTAAAATAATATTTTTTTACCAACCAAAAGGAATACTCGCTGAAAGATGTGCGTCAGGCTCGTAGATCCCTTGCCTTTCACCACTTATTGCGATTGTTTCATATGACCAACTGCATCCCACCTACAAAATCTATTCCTAATGAACGCTGCTGGGTAGCTGAGTCATCTTGCTAGTGCCTTCTTCCTTAGCTTGATAAGTTTGTTATTGTAATTGGTGTCAGTTGCATAAGCGACTTAACTATTTAATGCTTGCTGGTATAACATTCGTCTCTTGTGTTAAGCTCGGCATGTGGCAACAGATAGCCAATTGATCCTATGTTTATTTCATTGTATTTCGGCTTGCCGAGATTCAATTAAATGCAAACACACACAATTGAATACACACAGGCGTGTGCTTTTTTCCGTCTACGCAATCAAGTGAATTTTGATACATGCTTCTTGCTTAGCTGCAGCCATCCATACATGTATGTGTTCAGTGTATGTGTGTCAGCACAATGGTCACTGACAACTTCCGTTTTCTTTAGCCGCTCATTCATTCGCTGATGGTTCATTCGTTGCGGCCGCTGTCACTTGCAGCGCGCCGTGACGTGTTTTATTTATGTCTCGCAGCGGCTGCCTCCTTTGTTGTTGTTGTACATAGTACCGCAGCTCCCACAAATTCTCGCAAATATTTCACCTTTCCGGTTACAACACAAGCGGAAGTGGGGCACCATTCTTGCGGTATTTGGCATATTTATTTTTGGTATTGCTTTTGCATCTATTTGGCCAACAGCAATTTCGTTTGCTGCACAAAAGTTTCCATACTCAAAGAAAGGCTGATGCAGAGCAATTCGTCAAAATAAGCAGTGTTCGTCAACTGGTTCTAACGTTTGTGCATCAATAGCGACAAACTCGCGTGTGCTTGCATCTAGTATGTCAAAAAAGAATAATCGCACAACTACTTTTTTTAATTTAAAAGAATCTTCCAAAATGTGTTTGTTGGAAGTAAAGTCATTGATAGGGAAAAAACTGGCAGAAATATGTAAAGGTAAGAGCATGCTCTCTCCAAAATAATTTCAACATTTTTTTGTCGGAATCGTGGGTGCGTTAAGTTGGTCGATTGAGACCTTAATTACTTGAACTCAAATCGTTTTAATCAATTTGCCAAATTATAATAAATAAATTTTTAAACAAACTTACTAGCTGTTACCCGCGGGTTCCACCCCACGCTTTTATAAAAATACGTAATCTGAATGATGCTCTGATTCGATGTTGCTGTATTTCATTGTATTTAACTTAATAGCAGTGTTTGCTAGTCTGTATTTTTCTTGGTTTCTGCTGTTTTCTGTTGAACAGCAGGACTTCTCCTTGCTGATGTGATGTCTATATATTTGTAGGGGAAGTCATGAATGTAGGTCCTTACAGAACTTTATGTGTATGTAGATTACTCCTTTGGTGGAAGGCCAAAATTAAAGTCACGACCCCCCTTCACTAATCCTGGACTCTTCAAATTTTTACAGTACATAGAATTGAGGTGTGCCATGCCACTTTGTCCTATGCCCCTAAATCTATATACAGTAATAAAACCCAAATTGTGTAAAAATGTTTACATGTACATCTGTATGACTGAATACTATCACAATGCAAAATTTTAATGTTGTATGACTTGTAGTTATAAAGACATGCCAAATCAAAAATTTTAGTTGTATGAGGAGTGCCACGCCCCCTGCCCCATGCCCCAACATTTTTTTCTTGCAAAAGGGCACGTCTTAATTCTAACAGAATACAGAATTTCAATGCTGTACGACTTGAAGCTTTAAAGATATGCCAAATAAATTATTTAAGTTGTATGAGAGGTGCCACGCCCTCTTGATGTATCCAAAAATTGTATAGCCTATGACCCTTGGAACATCTATAGTGTATGTGCCAAATTTGGTAATGATCGATCAAGCGGTTTAGGACGCAACTGTACATGCATATATATGTACATACATAATTTGAATTTTATATACAAAATAGATAAATTTTGTGTATGATGGCAGAATTACATACATATGTATTCCGAAAAAAAGTTAAATGAAAAACACAGGAAGAGCCAGATTCATAAATAGTTGAATTTTTGGGGAAATTATATTTATTCAGATCCACGGCTTCGTTGAAGAGTCATATGGATGAAATATAAAATTTTTTTGGAAAAAGATATTGAAATTGCAAGTGAACAGGGTATTATGTAGTCATTGCCTTTAAAACATAAAAAATCTATTATGTAATTAGTCTTAAATTTTTTCGTGAAACTTGAAATAAATGATATTTCTGAACACAATTTATTATAAACATAAGCTCTTGAAATCTGCTAAGAATGTAAAACTTATAAATCGAGCATGCATCTCGAATATGGTCGATAAAGCTTATTCGGTGTGTAGTGGAATCTTCATTCATCTGGCATAATTTTCAACACAAATGTCTTATTCCAAAAAGTCCGTTGATATCAATTTCGTGTATGATTGGCATATCCATTTGTAGCTCAATGAAGTAGCAATAACGCCTGTGCTTATGCTAAGGAAAGTGCTTCTTAACGGCAAATGTGCAGAATTGCAAATACATTTGTTGCATATGCGACCGTCAGCAGCAGTTGGGAATGTGCGTGCCCCACAAAAAGGAATTGTCTATGTGTGTGTGTGCGTGTGTATCGATATTTGTTTGATTGTGAGGCATTTAGTCATACAAAGTCGCCTAAAATTTGTCTTAAATCACTAATAACATATTTACGCACACTTCGCATGGGGTGACGTAATACATACACATGTGCATACATGAGAGTGTGTGTGTTATACTCGACTCTATACATATGTGCGTTTCCTACTGAAATATTTCCTTTAAAGCAGCTCTGCATCATTTTGCGTACATCTGCATTTTGAAAGCTATTTATTTAAAATTTTAATTATATTGGGAATATCTTTAAGTGTGGCTCCTACACACACACACACACACACACACACACACACACACACAAGTACAAAGATCAGAAGTTGCCTAATTGCTTGGCACGCATAATTGTGCCATTGAAATGCTTGGAGAGGCAATTAATCATTGTCCAATTCGGGCATACCAAAGAGTATAAATAGTCGCTGGCAAATGACGAGAAACGCTGGTGTCGTGCATGTAGCGGGATGTGGGGGAGAGGGTCGTAGAAAGCAAAGAGTGCTAGCATGTATAAGCTGCTACAATAGCAAAACAATGAACTGCCGCCATTTGTGCTCGCATGCCTGACAGAGGTCGAAGTATATTTTGTAAAGGGGAAGTAGAAGGGGGCTCGGTATTGGTTTGCGCGGTAACTGTGCGTGTCATTAGCACACACACAAACACCAACAAGTTTTTGCTTATTACTTTGTATACCCTACATCTGAAATCGTTGGTCATATACTTGTGAGAAAATTGTTAAATATCTCCAAAAATTATGGTTTAGATCTAGTCACAATGACGTAATAAAACAGTAGCTGCTTCTGTGTCTGGCTGCAGAATCTGAATAAAATATGATAGAAACAAAACAGATTCGGAAGGCCTTATCAAACATCACATGCGAAAATTGAGAGCCTTTTGCCAGTCTCGCAGATGTCAAACAATTATTGATAGTTCTACAGAAAAATTTCTTGGTCTTAATTCGAACATAGAAGTGCACAGCGCTTCGGGTTATACTGGTTAGCATGTTCGCTTAACAAACCATGGGCTCAGCACACGAATCCTGTTGTTAGCTGACTTTCACAAAATTTCTGCTGCTTCGGACAATAAATTGCTTGAAATTTAAAGAATTCGCATTGAAAAGTCAATTATGAGATTTTCTGACAAAAATCGAAATAGCTATACACCTCTACCTATGGCTTTAAGCATAGTGAAATAATATCAAGTGTGCCAGATAGCAATGACATTCTATTCTCATACCCTTGCTTGTCAGTTGCGTTGTCAAAAATATCAACCCGTTTTCAGTTTGAGTTTGCGTTTGAAGAAAAAAGTAAAAAGAAAAAACATCAATGGCCAACTCTTGTGGTAATAACGAATACCTCCCTAAATTTGCTGTATAAATATCTGCAAGAAAAGTTTGGAATGTCCTACCTTTTGACTAGTAAACTAAATCAAGACGTATTAGGAAATTTCTTTGGGGCAATGCGAAGTTCAGGTGGTCTTAACGAGATAAAAAAATATTAACAATTGGTTTATAAACGCTAGTTGTTATAAAAAATGTAACACACGTGCTGGTTCATTACTGAAAATAAAAATTGTTTGGTACGTAAAAATGTTGAGTAACTTTTTTGTACTAATGTCTCGGATGGGTTACGACATATAACGAAGATGGAGAAAAGAAAAATCAAAATATTTTTTGACAAGCTGAGGTACGTCAAGCTATCTGGTACACTTGATATTATTACACTATGGCTTTAAGAACAATCAAATCGCGAGGCGAATTTTACGCGGCGAACAATGGCGTCTTGACTGCAGTCGTCGTGGAATTTCGCTCAGTGAAACAGAATCAGAGCGAAATTCGCATCAGTTGATTCGGAAAAAATCATCCTCACAACAAGCACAGAATAAAAAAAAAACACGGAAACCACGAATTCACGAATTTTCCGAGTTGTAAAGGTTAGGTTAATCTGGCTGCCTAAGAAGGCCACGCATAGACCCTGTTGGGTCCTTAGCGATACCAGTTCCGTTTAGGAGTTGTCAAGGTAGTGATCTGTCAGAATTTTGGGGTTCTTCACAAATTTCCAAAGAGGCTTAATGCCTAGTTCCGAGATCTGTTCGAGCCCTGAAAAGAAAAATCAGACGAGTTCTAGCGATGGCGGGGCAGGAACACAGTAGGTATATGTGCCAAGGTTTCCCTGCTGCCAGCTTCTTTGCATTTCCTGCAGCTTTCGTCGTTCGTTATACCTATCCTATGTGCATGCGCTGCTACAAGGCAGTGTCCTGTTAGTGCACCTGTGATAGCTCTACATTCTATTCTTGGGAGAGTCAGTATAAACCTAGTATACTTTTCGTCATAGGACTTTAGCATGGTTTTGGAGGTCGCACAGGTGCTTAGGTTATTATCCGAGTTGTAAAACTATAAAAATAGTTTCCGCACAAAAATTTACAATTTCCTTAGTTCAATTTATTTATTTTTCACCACCGGCAGCTGAACAGCTGATCTGTTCGTGAGGCGGCAGCGAAAAAATTAGAATTTGTTCTATCGCGAGGCGTGTGTTTTAATTTTGACAGCGCGCGTTCGCCGCGTAAAACTTGCCTCGCGATTTGATTGTGTTTATAGCTTATGTTAGAAAGGAAAAATACTTCAATTATTGTTTTTGTCCTACACGTAATATCTGGCTTAGTTTCATACAGGAATGAATTTATTTTCCATGGTAGAATTAGTTAGGGAGAGTAGATGGTCTGGCAACAGTATTTGCGTCTGAAGTGACAGTCAGGCTGCACTTATGGCCTTGCTCAACCCAATCACCACCTCCAAAACGGTCAAAGAGTGTAAAGCTAAGCTAAACAGCGTAGGTTTTCACAAATCGCTCGTCCTCTTTTGGGTACCGGGGCACTTCGACGTGTCCGATGAACTTGCATGGTTAGGCTCTGGCCTGCCTTCTTCCACGGTCAAAGCGTCCATCAACGACTGCGTTGGTTTTCAACACGGTCAAAGATGGACCGGGCTAGCTGGATGCAGCCAGACGAAGCTCCTGCTTCCAATCATCGACAAAAGAAAGTCTTCTTTTCCTAGGTCTCTAAACCGTAAGGATTGTAGTCTTCTAGTTTGCGTCCTGACCGGTTATACCTGCTGTGCAAAACACCTGAGTGCGATGGGTTTGACCGACGACAGCATCTGTTGGAGCTATCTTTAGTACGAGGATACCGCTGCCCACTTCTTAAGCGAGTGTCCCGCCTTTTCCAGGTCGCGATTGCAGTTGCTGAAGTCAGACGTGGTGAGAACAGACCAACTAAGTTCCTTGCCACCATCGAACATTTTTCGCTTTATGAAGAAGCTCAGGAAGATTTTAGTAAAAGGAATTTAATTATCAGTACAATGGACAAATGCCTATCTACATGCTGGGAAGTTTTCTTATTCCAACACAAAAAAGGATGAAAAATGTAGTGTCAACTAAAACATTTAATTAAATTTGCGGAACACTCCAATTCGACGGGTAAAAAAGACAGCAATATATCTTCTGTTCCATAAAATGACTGACACTGCCAAACAGCCAGATCTAGTCTACCGCTGTCTGAAGAATCTGCTGGCCAGCTGTAGGGTATAACTTTGTCATTTGAACCCGATTGCAGCTTCTGTGAGTGTTGTTTTTGTTTGTTTATGTATTTGTGCAGCAAAAAGACTGCAAAATTCTGTAAGCCAAAAAAAGTGTGGCCAGCTAAAAATAGCAAATAATTAATTTTCCAACACTTTGGCGGTTTGCCATTTCAAGCGGTTAGCTTATTTGTTTTTGCGTTGGTTGTTAAATGTTACGAGCTCAAACAAATGCACGCTGCCAATTTGTTAATTGATTTGCACGGGTGTGTGTGTGTGTGTGAAATGTAATGCAGATTAATGCATGTGTGTGTGTGTGAGTGCAACCGATAAATATGCTATAATTTTGCACAGCAGCTCCCACTCAAGCGGACGCGGCGTCGTGAGGGGCATGTTGGACCGATGGCATGGCCTCCTTCAATCCTGCCTCCGAACTCTGGCAAATGCTCAGTGATTTCACTGCAAATTGGAAATTTATTCGCTCGTGCCTTGCCTGCTCTGATTTATGTGCAGAATATGAATTGTTTTCTGCTTATTACTTCCATTTGACAAAATCACGTTCCAAATTATTATATATGTACTATGCACGTCGGAATTGTACGCCATTTAATGTGACAATTTTCGTTTGGAAAACCTGCTGTGCCTAAAACAATTTGTAAATGTGAAAGGAGCATGTTGAGCTGTGTTACCATTTATGAACATCGAGAACGAGGACTAAGAGGCAAGCAATTAAACAGATTTGCAGGAGAGCTTCAAATGTTCGGATACTTCTAAGCTCATTTCACATATTCGCACATGTAATTTATGTAGAATTGAAAAGCCTTGATCGAAAATTTTAGTGAATCAATTTAAAGAAAAATTTAGACTTCTTTTTGATTTAAATTCTGAAAAGTTCCGGCCGCAACCGCTTCTCTATGTAAATCCGGTGTCAATTCCTTTCGAATGACAAAAAAACATTGCTGTATAAGCCTAACACAATAATGATGTGAGTGCTGAACGAGAGGCCTAGCCGAATCCAAGAGCGAAATACGTTTCGTTGGATCTATCCAACGTGTTCGTTCGTGAAGTATAATATTACTAAACTGACTTAAATTTTATATTAAAATCAAACTTAATACTCTGAAGGGTAAAACACTTTTATCACACAATTTTCTCAAACATTTTAGTTTAATTAATTATGGCTTGAATTTTTAACAGAGTGTAAAATTGCTACTATAGTTTCAGTATTTGTGTCAAATTGTGCCTTTTCAATATACGGATGACATCATTGACTCATTCCATTGGCCATGTCAAAGTAGGTTTATCCCCATACACCTTTTATGTGATTTAAATTAGAACTGCTCGCTGGCGAGTCCAAAGTGGGGTCTTTTGCGACTGCAAACAAATCCTTGACTAAGCGTGCAGCATGAATTGCCACTTTGTCCTGTTGAAAAATGAAACTTTTTCCTCCAATCACTTTGCATATGCATACAGCATTAACTTTCGGAGGAATCCAACAAATTGGCTTTAGCTCGCAGAAGCTAAATGCGCACGTTGCATCCGTCAAAGTTGCGGCTCATTCTTACTATTTAGTACAAGTGGGGCCACCTGTCGTGTGTGCCTGTATACACGATAGCTAGTAAAAGAATTAGCAACAATAAAAGGCAAAGCAAAGTAAAAAATAAAAAAAAAAATTTAAAAATTTTAAACCTGTGGGATTCGAACCCATGACCTGCCGAGTGCAAGCGCGCGGCCCTACCCACTGGGCTACACAGGGCACTACTTTCGTTCGTCTAAAGTCAGTGGACAGGCAGACGCTTTTTAGTCAGTCTGCGTTTTATATATAAGATTGCATAAAGCAGGTCATGGCAGTACATATGACAGTTATCTGAGTTATATAGTAGATTTAATTTTTTCTCGTCACTGAAAACCACGTTTTGTCACTCTGTGCTCCAAAATCTGTATTTTTTCGCCAACTGAAGTCTGAATTAGAATTTTCACTCAAAGTTGTTATACCCTATTACCATAGGTGTAAGGTACAAAAATTCGATTGTTGTAAAAGTAGCTAGCAGAGACATAACGCAAGAGTTGAAGACAGATAACTTAAGAGTTGCCATGTGGTAAAATCAATCATAAATCCTACGAGCCGAATCCTTCGTTATTTATTTGTACATTGTAAATGGCAATAATAAATTCCTCGCTTAATTGCCGCAAAACTTTGCTAATGTGATTTCTCAACAATTAAACCTTTCCTGCGATTCTTGTCTGTTAACCTTAAAGCGTTTGCCGTTTTTGCCACAACCCTCTTCTAGTGAAAACGCATTATCCTTGACGCAAACACACACACACACACAAACATAAACAGCAAGGCACACACAATAAAAGAAACCTTTTTGTGCTGGATTTTTCAACGCGCCTTCAAAACTCATTCAGATTTAATTTTGCGCTCATAATTCAAATGGCAAAAGGTACAACCGGGGAGCGGGGAAAATGGCATGGCGAAGGAAATGGGTGGAATTTCCAAGTGCGCCGCGGGCCAGTGGACAACACGCTTATACGACTTTACGCTGAACAGCAGAGTTGCTTAAGTGCTGTCAAACCGAGATTGAGGGGAAGGCGAGTGTCGGGTAGCAGAGGAGAGTGATGAAGAGTGGGGTGTAGGGGGGGAATTTTGAATGTGCGGGCAAATTGAGCTGTAAAGTTTTAAATGATGTGCAATTAATGTGTTGTAGGCTTTAAGCGAACTGTTGCAGGTGTTTGCTGTTGTGGTTTTCGTTTTCGTTTTAGCCCTACACTGGCATAATTAAATTTGACATAAAATATGACATTAATTAAAATCAAAATCGTAAAATAAAACCACACAATAACGCTGGGAGAAATACTATTTGAAGGCAATTTGAAAAATAGCACGAAAAATTAAGGTAGCTTTCAGAGGCTCAGCGTGAATCTCAGCCGCGGCGCTAGGTCACTCCATCGGGCTAAGCTTTGAGGCAATACTTAAAACATTTCGCATAAGCATTTTGGTAAAAAATTTTGATTATATTTATTTATAAGCTGCGGTCTTCCGTCAATCTATTAAATTTATTTTAAACTGTATTAAATTGCATAGTACTTCGCTTCTGCTGTGCTTTGAGGGAATTGTTGTTTGTTTTCAGCGCTCTTCAAAAAATCTGCAGAGATTTGTAAACATTTACTGCTGGCACAGCTGTGCCACCAGTGGCACTACCTTAAAGTTTCTGCAACATTTAACCAGAGTCAATCATGCTCTTGACAAGCATTTTTCTCTTTTCGTATTTACCTCCACACACTTTTTTGTGTATATGTACTTCAAAAAAATGCAGTAATAATAATAAAGGTACAGAGCCTCACAAAAGTGAGCGAATTTTAATTTTACAGAAATGGCTAATGCTTTTTCTATATTGCAAAATAGCTCGGAAAAAAATTAACGAATGTGTTCTTCAATTTATATGTAAGCTTACGCAGTTATAAGACTGAAAAAATGGATTTTCCAAAAAAATTTCCTGAAAAGACGTTTTTATGCAAAACTTTATATGCATATTGTGGTCACTTTAAACTTTATTTACATATAGAAAAAGAGAAAATATTTCGTTAGTAAAATGTATTACGCAGTACCTTCTCGAACGAATAAGCGAAATATTAATTTTAAACAAAATAGCTGATTTTAAAAAATTTTCGATTGTTATTTAAGTTTTTGCTTTAAATTGTTTATTAAATGGAAAATATTTATCAGCTCGAAAGACCTTCCGATAAGTTAACTACAAATAAATTTATGTAGCTTGTGTAAAAGTTTGATCGTTTCAGAGAAATCTTGGTCAACGACCTTGAAAGCACGTTTTGAGAAAAATGCGTTGAAAGTTCCAGCTGGCTTGCTGCTTTCGACTGACTTCTCTTCAACATTGGCCAGTTTGGGAATGAAACCCATTTCGAATTGGCATGAAAGTACATATGTATATTTGAATATGTGTACATTTCAAAAATAATAAATTTTTTTAGATTCTAACTGCGTGTAACTTCTTAAAAGAACATAATCGCTTTTGAATTCCAAGCTCTTTTGCAATAATTAAAATTTATTGATCAATAAACAAATACAAATATTTAAATGATCTGTCCTGAATTCACTGATTTTCAAGCAAACTTTGTATTTTGTATGCATTTTGTTTGAGCTTAGGAATAATTAAGCAGCGCGTTCCCTACACTTCCGCATATCAGCCAACAGTCGATTTCAATATGGCGGCATCAGAACGCTCAGCTGCGCGCCATTATTATTGAATTATCCAAGAGTTCCGCCTATGACTGGCGCTGCTTTCTGTATACATAGTTGTTGTTGCTTTTTCGCTACTGCTGCCACGGCTGGGAATATTGGCAGCGATATCCGCTTTCGTTGCGCACAAATCCCTTTTCACTGCTGCCTGCCACACAACTCGACAGCTCTACAATCTGCGTTGGTTGGTGGAATTGCCATCATCATTCTCAGCGTCGTCATCGTGAATTTGAGCCAGATCTTTGTGTCGGGATTGCATTTAAATGAATATTAATTTATTCTGATTTGATTTGGTGCCATAAATTGTGGGTTAAACATTTATCATTGCTTATGATTTGGTAGGTGGTCGAAAGGGGAACAGTGAAGGCGGAAAGGCAAAATATGAATTCACGCTCACGCTAAAGATAACATTTATCTTCTAATCCCGACGGTATTTATCCGGGTAAATATGTTTTTTTCTCATAAATGTTTATTAAATTAAGTTGTTCGTAGAATATAAATATTTTGGGTGCCTTTGAATGGCAGGGATGAACATTTCGTTGCTATTACCACAACCAACCAATAACACAAGTTAACATATAAAATATAGCTGCATTAAACATAAATCTCTATTAGTATAAAGAGATATATATATTTAGTAACTATGCTAGAACGATTTTGACCTATCATTAAAGCATTCTGTGTTGTTTAGAATCCGCATTCGCGATAGCAAACTTCATACGTACGACTCCTCAAATCCACGACCGACACATGCTTACTCAGATTCATCCCTTGAGATATGAAAGTAGTTTTCCCAAACGCAATTTAACGTCTGCATTTGAGATAAACTTTGTCGAAAGTGTCTTTGTCATTGCCCTCGTAATAAATTGCTTCAAATACCAACGTGATCCTCAGCGTAAAGTCTAATTGAATTCAAGATGTGAGCGTAAATTCCCAAGGAAGCAAAATCTCGAAATCCTTAATGAGTATTAATAAATTTAGCAAGTGAAATAAATTTAATGAGACTTCGTTAAGTCTCAATTCAAGTTTATTAAATACAATTAAGCGAAGAGAAAAGGCGAAAAATGTGACAATGTGTTTAATGTCCTTTGACAAAAATGAGCACGGCTCACACAAATACATACATATACATATATATATGTACATGTACCGCTTAAAGGCACTTCATGCATGCATATAAATACAAATAAACCAAGGCATTGCGGCCGTCATAACGAAAGGAAGTCAAAAGGAAAAAGGGTATAGCAGCATACAACAACACTCACACATACACTCATATGTATGTTTGCATTTGTGTGAACACGTTTCATTTTATTTTTATTTCAAAAAATGTTTACATTCATTTGTAAAAATGCCAACGAAGAAAATTAAGCACAACATTTGGCGCTCTCCGCCCCTCTCGGGCCATCTTTTTGTAGCGGCGCGCCGCGGCGGCGACAGCAGCAGCACCACCAGCAATTTTAATTACATAGAAAGAATTTCTCCGGCGAAAGTCTCGGCGGCAGAAAAGATACCCTTACACAAACGTTGACATTTCCGCTCCTCTTGACATTTACTCAGGCAAATTGTTTCGACACGCCCCCGCGACGGTTCGTCTTAATGCCGCTCTGTTTACTTTGCTAGGGCACTTCACGCCTTGCAGTTACATTTGCCTGCATATGCACTTGCATCCCGGCAGAAATTTGCGGAGCGCTCCTAAAAGCAGCGATTAATCGAATACTCCTTTGAACCTCTTAGAAGGAGTAATAAACGAGCTTTTAAAATATAAAAAAATATTAATACTATATATATATGTATATATTGTGCGAACAGTTTTGACTTATTTTAAACCAATGTTCAGGGGTTGTCCCCTATAAGTGCGAAGCACTCGCTGGTTTGAAGAGGATTATAGACTTGTTCGATAGGAGAAAGTCGAGTAGTGATTGGTGTCGTTTACTTCAAATAACTACTTATTAAGAGAGTTTATAGAAGCTAAGAGTCAAAGCCAGTGGCGGGTTGAAGCCACGCCTCCCTCTGTATATGAGAAAATTAATTGCATTGAAAATGAAAAGGTATACTATACTTAAATTCAACTTTTATTTTTATAGACCTTTTGTAAGCAACAGCAAACAGTTCGAATGCCCTTATCAACTCCACAAAATGTTTCCAACACATTCCATTTTCAGCACTGGCACAAACTAGCCAATTAAATTTAAAAAATATAGAACCAATTTATATATTTAGAATAAATTAATTTTGCCAATCGCGCAGATTTATCTTCCCCTAATATGATAAACCCATGCTTCTATCTCAGTGAAAAACAATGTTAAAGGGGAGTGCCACTCTCATGAGTTTCGGAGCAATGAGAGTAGTCTTATACTCCCAGCGGAATGTATAAGAAGCTCTCATGGGGGCATCCATTTTCTGCTGGGATATGTGAGTAGTAAAATACACACGAATGTGTGTTGTTTGTATGAAAAGCGCCGCCATTTTTCTTCTGGATCGGTTAGATCTGTGCTGGGTGCAGTTTTATGAAGCAATTGCATTCACTTAGGTAAAAATAAGTTTGCCAGTTTTTCTATTAACAGTTTAGCTACCAAGTGCTGGAAGTTTTTATAAATTCCGGATGTGCTCTCTTAAAAATATACGTTTATAATATTTACATATATAAGCCTATACTATTTTCGGTACAGAAGAAATTGTTGCTGTACATAAATCTTACTGTAATGTTACTGTGAATTTCTAGTCTGTCGCTGTTACTTTCACTTTCATACTCTTACGCTAAGCCACACCCGTCTTCTCCATTTTCTTTGCATACACCTTTTACTTGCTGTATTTAATTTAATTTTTTGGTTTTGGACGCAACTTTCGTACGTGGAAATTACCACGAACGTTCAATGGAAATATACCGAACTTGTTGAGATCTGGTAATTATTTTCATCTCGTTTATAAATAGAAGTAAGACGGTATACACATACGATTGTTTTTTATATTCATCAGCTGATTCTATTCATATGCATGACCTTTCTTGTGCACATATCCTGTATTTACAATTCTTCCACAAAATCAACATAACAGGCTCTAATGAAGGCGTGGGCTAATATTAAATTCATAAAGAGTAATTGGGAGCCACGCCCATTTTTGCTATAACATAGAAGACCGACGCCTTAACTTGAATACCATGTATTATTCTTTTCAATGAGTAATTATACAAATTTGAGCAATTTGATTGTAAAAACCCCGAGGAAGTGCGTCTTACAGGCCCATTATGGGCGTGTTCTTCGACTGATTTGGCTAATGTCAGAACTCAAAGTTAATGTTCAATCTACTTGTGCACCGAATTTGGTCCAAATCGAACAACTCCTTTTTTCTCTCCTGTGCGGACAGATCGACGGACAGACGGACAACCGGAAATCAAGACAGAAAGTAATTCTAAGCACTTCTATATACTTATGTCTATACCTAGGATGGCTCCTTTAATTCGTTACCCTATTACCATAGGTGTAGGGTATACAAATGTATGCTTAGCTTACGCTTAAATGGAGCCGACGATATTCACACTCTAAAGATCAAATTGAGGGAGCTTTCTATAAAGAGTTAGTATTGAAAAAGTTCAAAATAAAATAAAACTTATGGTAAGTTCTCCATATCAAGTTCGTTTCTTTGGTTCATTAAAAGTTACGAATAAGTTTTCTCTGTTTAAGCTTAATTCGCATTTCTCTATTCCATTCGCCAAAGTTCATTCCTACCCATGACAAAGGCTTTAACTTGTAAATTCTTTTTAAACATCAGTTAATTAAAACGACATATAAACATCTGCTGTAAGAGTCAGTATCTCCAACCCTATTCGGTGTAGTAGACATGAACACTTGGAAAGGACATGTTGGCAGGCACAAATGCAAATGCCTGACTAAACAACAATTACATCAAGGCCAATGCAGCAGGTCAGGAGAATTTCAGGCATGCACACAAACACATGCGCGTGCGTGTGTGTGCACACACAAATTGTGTATTTTCGGCAATTCAAACATGTTGAGCAGCTGCCCCCGGCTGTGACCCCTAGGCCAGTCTATATATGCATTGGTGTGGTAAATCGTTAGAAAATGCTTAGTTGCTATGCAAGCGGGGTATAAATTGGAATGGAAGGAATTGGAATGCTTGGCTTGCCTCTGTAAAATTTATAGTTGACTTTGTTGTAACATTTAGTTTATTAAATATACAATTTGTACACCTTTAAGTGTCCAGATAGTAAATATATGACTTGAGCTAATAGATTCGAAGGTATAATATTGTAGATGATAGAATTAGTAGGCTAATGGGCTCAAATAATTTAATCGACAATATATTTATGTATGTAGCTATCTTAATACACACACATTCATTGGTTTTCCATAATGTATCTCACATAGAAATTGGTAGCTGTTATCTTAATTTGATATCTGGCGCATTCGATATCTGGTGATTGCGATATGCTATTACAATATTTTAAGATATTATTCAGTCAAAACCCCATTATTTCAATGAGCAGGCGGTGGCTCAGTGGACTAAGTGCTTGGTCGCTGATGTGAAATCATTTCGGTTCGAATCCCAGCCGGGGCCTCATAACATCTAACACAAAGAGAATTTGTTTTCAAATTGTTGGTTTACGCAGCGCCACTTCTCTCGATGAATTCTCCGAGAATATTCTTTGCCATGAAAAACTTCTCAATCCGTTCGGATTAGGTTATATGTAGGTCCCTCTAATTTGTGAAAAATATGACAAGCGCACACAAGTTAATGCGAGAAAGCTAGGCCTAAGCCTCGTTCGCGGGCGGTTGTGCCAGTTATTTATTTATTTGTATACCCTACACCTATGGTAATAGGTTATAATAACTTTGTGCGAAAATTGTAACGCATTAAAGGAGACGTCCTAGGTATAGACATAAGTATATAGAAATGATCAGAATCACTTTCTGTCTTTATTTCCGGTTGTCCGTCTGGCCGTCTGTGAGCACAGGAGAGAAAGAAGGAGTTGGCCGATTTGGACCAAATTTGGCACACAGTCGTAGTAAGCCTTAACTTAGATTAAGTTTCGAGATTAGCAAAATCGGTCGAAGGACACGCCCACAACGGGCCTGTAAGTCCCACTACCTCAGGTTTTTTTCGATTAAATTGCTATAATTTGTCTAATTACTCATTAAAATAAAAAGTATTAGGTATTCAAGTTTAGGAATCAGTCCTCTATGCCATACGGAAAAATGGGCGTGGTCCGCCCACTATATAGGCGATAGACGAAAAATCCTCCTAACTTCCATAATATGTGCACCAGAGCGTCCAGATTTGATCACTTTATTGCTGGTAAGAATACCTTTTAATTTTTCAGAAATGGGCGTGGTCCGCCCCCCATTGCGGCAGTAAAATAAATATGTCGATCATTTCTGTTGTACACCTGTCAGAGCATCAATATTTGGCATATATGTATAGTCCCGTCAGATATATCTTGAAGTCTATTAAAAATGGGCGTGGTCCGCCTACTATATAGGTTGTAAATTACATGCACCCACAATTTCATTTCTTTCAGTGGATTATTGCCCTACTCGGTTACTTGGTGTAGGGTATTACTCTGTCGGTTAAACCCGACTGATGCTTCCTTACTTGTTTTTAATAAAATTTCACCAGCTTGTTAAAAGCAGCTCCACTTAGAGATGAAGAGCGAAATTTTAATTTGAATACATTTTCGAAGTTCTGTTCACTCCTTGTATATTTCTGTTTCAGTATTTATAAAAACCTTAATATGATCAAAAAATTATTAAAAAATGTATTGAAAAATTTACCAAAACACGCACACAGGACCATGTCGATTATGCTAATGTCGGAATTTTATTTCACTGAAATTTTCCTGATCTTTTTGTTATTTAAAATGGTGGCAAGTGGACAAAGGAATTTTCTTTAGTGCTTTGCCTAATATGTATATTAAATATGTGAAATTACTAAATTCGTATAGTACTACTAACAATTACATACATTATTTTTCTTAAGTATAAATTACTTTGAATGTTTACTAAACTAAGGTTCACCCTTCAATCATCAGAAATTACCCAGCAAACAGAAATAGTGCTTATTAGTAAACTAAAGTTAGATCTAATTTGATTTGACACGCTTTAAATCCAAGCTTTGCTTCGAATTTAAAAATAGGATTGTAGATTCTCATAAAAAGTTGTATAAACTTTTTCGTCGTTAACTATCTGAATATCCTGACCGTCTATTGGAATAGTTTAAAAAGAAAACTTTTTATTTGCAGTAGTTAACCAAAAAATTCATAGAATGTCTTTCAAAAATGCATCGAAAATCCAAATTAAAGAAAATTTAACACAAAAATTTGCGGGATATTTCTATTTACTTATTTTCAATCTTTAAAACTAAATCTTCGATGCAGGAGATGCAGCTTTTTTGCGAGTCACACAGCAATTGCCGTGACTCGCTGCAAAGTGCATTCAAAAGGGCCCGGGTCAGTTGTCAGCGAAGGTGATGTCATTTGGAGCGTTAAAGCCGAAGCATGGCCCTGGTTGTTTGATACATTTATATAGTAATGATGTAGAGTGTAACTTGCCATAAACGACCTTTATTAAGCGGCTTCTTATTACAAACTGAACTTAATAACTAAGAATGAATGTCAATAAGAGTATTAAAGTATGAGTGTGATAAAGAGAAAGTAAGAGTAGGGTAAGAAGGCGATAGCTAGAAGGTGAGGTATGTGAAGGTGTAGGAGGTGTGACTATGTGACTATATATTTAAAGCAGCTGGGCAATGGGTAAGGGGTATTGGCATGAATACAAGCAATTAACTTTTCAATTTAAATTGATTCAAATAAATTTTCGATTCAATTCATCAATTCATTATCTCCATATTGATTTAAGTCATTTTTCGATCCAATTCAATGCCTAGAAACCGGTTTAAATCAAATATTGAATAAGAAAAGGAAATTTTTTTTTGATTTCCACATGATTTGACTCGCTGGTTTTTTTGATTATACTCAGGTCTGATAATTATATTTTGTATAAAACAATTATTTCTTGATGCATTAATTATAATTGGTTGAACACCTGTTGTTCAGAAACGTAGTTACACTTGTGCCGC
The DNA here is from genome assembly GCA_963457695.1 of Neria commutata. NCBI lineage: Eukaryota > Metazoa > Arthropoda > Insecta > Diptera > Micropezidae > Neria > Neria commutata. The sequence continues at coordinate 20,238,558 of OY735247.1, read as the reverse complement.
ATATGAACATATGCAATATTTGCTTTCACTTTCCCTTCGCGTGCCCTTCATTCTTCTAGCTCAATTTAATTTTCCGGCATTTTGTTTCGTTTAACAAATTGCCGGTCGTAAATAAAAGTTTAGTCATTAACGTGCAAGCGTGCTTTTAATTACGGAAAAAGCCGAAAAGCTTGGCTTTTAAAATTATAAGGCAAAAAGGAAAAGCACTCACACACAGAAACACACCCACACACACATTTCATGCTAAATAAGCAAAGCTGAGAAGGCAGCGATGGAATTTAATATTTGAACAAAAACATGCGAAACTTTTTAAGTAAAACACGCTGACACCTGATGCGATTAACCTAAACCAGCGCCACACACACACACACACACACACACACACACACACACACACACACACACACACACACACACACACACACACACACACGCATACGCAGCAACAAATAGCCGCACACACATTATATAACCCACAGGCTGACAGCTTTAATGTGCATTTGTGTCTACGTGGCAGTGTGAGTGGATAGGTTTATGTGTGCGTGTAAACTTTCAAACACTCATTCACGCCTTCCCATGCACTCAAACACACATACACACACAACACCATAAACACACGCATATAGCCACGCATTGAGTGTAAAGTGATCTATGCTCGAACATGTGTGAACTCATTAGCAGTGGCAGCCAACGCCCCGCCCCGCCTCTGCTTCCGCCCAACTCAATTACTACCTCTCCCTCCCCGCTTGCCAAGAAGGTGTAAATGCTCGAGAGTAAACGGCGCGTTAATGAATTTGTGGAATTTGGCAATTTTGTTGCGAAATTTTGTTGAAAGTATGTGCTAAATTTTTGGCTTGAGTTGCTTTTTTCGCTCGATCTCTTTTTACAAATTGCAAAGTGGTTTTTAAGTAATGCTCATTTTCTATACACATCTACATGCATACGTTCCCAGCAGAAAATTCAGGCATCTCGCAAAGCGAGTGCTCCTTTGGAAAAAATTCCAAGTTTTTTGCTCTGTTAAAGGCAAACAGCGATGAGTTTTGTGATTTGCGCGTTGCTGGATCACTTCGGCTTATGCGTTCAATTTATTTCAAATATTTTCTGTTGTTTCGAATTAAAAGATGTGACGTGTCAATTCCTGTTCATACATTGCGAAACGCGGAGACTTACCATGTCCCTTATGTGTCCTTCATAAATATTTGCTTGCCTCTTGTTGCAGATTTCATATTTAAAGAAGAGTTGCGCTCCTTGAGAGCGACATGCAATTTTTCACAAATCTTTATGTTGGTTGGTTGGTTTATGTTATCTTTATGCTATCTTTATGTAATTGCTTACGCTTTTGTTAAGAATAAAGTGTTTTTTGAAATGCACTTTTTACCAAATTTAACGATTTTTGCTTAAACCTTTTCACGCAATAAAAGCATTTATTGCATTTTAGGACGACAAGGGCATGCAAAAAATTATACGCAAGTATTATTCAGGATGATTAGAGAAGCAACCCAGAAACCTTCATCCTGACTAACAAATATATGTATATGTATGCATACAAGAACACTTCTCAATGTGGATTGATACAACACTCCCTTGCCACGCTATATTAAAGCCACTGATTCGCAAAGAGCGATTGGAGAGTAATCGTGCAATGAACCTATTTTCTGCTGGGCCTAATTGCCACACACACACACATACATACATACGGACGGGCACATGCTTGCCATCAGTACCGCACTCACCCATCAGCAACGATTTTAAATTGATGTCGAGTCTCCGGCGTCTGTCTTACAATTTGCTATTTGTAGGCAGTGCGAATCCTTGTGGCAATTTGATGCAAGAACTTTAAATTTTTAATATAAAAAAACACATTTGAAACGTTTTAGTAATGATTTTCAGAAAATATTTAAATTACATGCTGCGTAAATCTATTTGGTGCAACCATAGAATAAATGGTGTTTGAATATATCGAGATGCGTAGTGAATGGCTATCATATCTGGAATAGGCAAGTTATGGTAGGGATCCATTGCTCTAGTTAGAGAAAATTGTACGAAGGTATTCCTCTTAATGCAACTAATACAAATCGACGCAGTTCGGGGATCAAACGTCTTCTGATAATTCGGCACAAAATTTTTAAGACAAGTTTCAATCTAAAGATTCAAATTAAAGAACAAAAAGAAGTGATAAGTTTTAGCTGCATTTTATTACATTTAATATTGCGCTGTGAAGCATTTTCGCAAAGCTATCGAAGTAGGTATCAAAATTCAGAAATTTGTATGCACACAAAAAAAACTTGGGTTTATTCTTGATTGAAATGTCTTTTTTTTTAAATTTTTAATTTAATTATACAAATTTCCTCATTTTTGAGAAAGTTTCTCCAATTTAATGAAAGCAGTGGAATAAAAAAAATTTTGTAAAAATATCACGTATTTGCAACTTAAATATTTTACGTGAAGATGTAGAGCTCGCAGTTGTAAAATGTTATTGTTGTAGCTGAAATTGTAGTCTAAAATTTTGAACCGTGTTCGCTTCAATATATTTTTTGTGAAAATCTCTTCGAAAACAAAATATACACCCAGTGAATGTTTTCTGCGTGCACCTCTGCTTGTGCATTTGTATGTATGCGTGCTTGTAAGTGTGAATTGGTGCTTAAGCTTCCTGCTTAGTGAAAGTGGCCCAACCTGCAGGTGGGAGCTGCCTCTTAAAGCTCTACTTACCGCAAAAGGCTTCGATTTATATGCGCAGTGGGTTGGCACCATGGTTCACACAAACACACACACATGCGCATATACAACGCCTTCCCAGTAGGAATATGGCAAACAAATAATTTGATTAGAGCCCCATTTAGCTGGATATTTGAGGTCGTAGTGAACCGACTAAGATATAAGATATCTGCATATCAGGTGCTATATTAGTGATAAAATTCTGATATATAATTATAATTTGGAATTGTTCGAATTAGGGCTACTAAATATCTGAAATCGAATGTATAGAAGTACTTCTGTTGTGGGCTTGCACGTAGTCGAATGTTGACAACGAAGTGAGAAATTAGAAAAAAACAGAGTTCAATATAATTACAAAAAAATTTCCATCAGATTTGCCTTACTTATTTTTTTTCACATTGATGCGGACAGCAGAGAGATGCATAAAGAGATAGACTGACTTTCTGGTGATGGAATGTTCAAAACTTTCAGATTTTAAATTTTTAATTCATGGCATTTTGGTTTTTATTCTTCTCTAAGAAGTTAGAGTTTGACTGCTGGTCACTTAGAAAGGACATTTACATATGTGTGAATTGTTCAAGTATAACATCTTATCAAGTCGCTAGCATGATGATTGTATTCATATATTTCGAATAATGCGCCTCCTTGCGAACAAGTCAAACGCTTCCTTTGTTACAACTGAAGAGGCTTACTTGAACTCGACTCAACTCACCTTGCCACATCGTACTGCGCCACAGAAATTGGCAATAATTTGTGTGCGAGTATAAAGCCTGGAGCCGTTCAGCTCGGCTCGCATTCCGGCTTGTTGGCAGCTTAGATGCAGTCAAAATTGTTGGTTTGGCTCAGTTTGGTCGCTGGAGGATGTGTAATTTCTGTGAGGAAACATGAAATATTACTTTGAAGGAAACGCTTTAGGCAAAACTGTAGATGAGTATATTTGTGTGTGTTTGTGTATGCTTACACATTTATGTGTGTGTGCACGTCAGTCGTTCACATTATCAGACGAATTTGTTTATTGAGAATTCCTGGGCTCTGATTATGGCCTGCAGTCAACCGGAAAGAGCACAATCAAGAGACAGGCAGGCAAGAGTCATTGTCATATGATCTGGGTTGAATTTATAGGGTTCAATGGATATACATAAACTTCACACTTACACATGTATGTATGTGTGTTTGTGGGTGTTAGTTTGTACTATGCCTGAAATGTTAAATTTTAAGTTTGCTGAAAAACTGGTTGCAGTCCCAAATGAGGTTCATTGCAGTCGACCTTTCTATTTATTTAAATTTATATTTCTAAAATTAATATTTGTACAGTTAAACTGTGTCTTTTAGAACACATCATCTTTTAAAATGCAATTTCTATAATAACCAATAAAACAATTAATTCAGATTTAAAAAGTACCAAAATAATAAAATATGAATTACTCCTTGTAGCGGATACAAATACGAAGCTTAAAAAATGCGGTTGCGTTCGCAAATGTCCGGCACATCTCAAGGTATAGATCAATTATAAGTGGTTCACCCTTCAGCCCGGGCCATGTTTGACTTTTCCTATTGCACAGTACCAAAACTGTACCTAACTGTCAACTGAGCGGCACCTTATTTTATGTATGCTTATAACAACTGTGTAGCCCACCTCGGAATACAAGTAAAGAAAGAATATTCCATAAGTTTTCGCGATTTGGTGACTCTTTATGTTACTAACGATTCTTAGCCCCTAAGGCTGATTTTATTTGCAGAGCAAAGCTGTGAATTATTCACAAATTCGCTAGTTTCCTCATCGGTATAGAACAAGACTGTGCGACTACTGAAATGAGAATAATCCTAAAAGGAAATGGTTTAGGAGATGTGCTAAAATTGCACACCACTTTCTACTCCTTGGCGCTAAATTGACACCCATTCGGAGACATTTAAATTCCTCGAAAGGTATAAATTCTTCATTTGACTTAAAACTAAAATTACATGCCAAAATTCTCTCATAATTTCTTTAAGGTACCATACGTGAAGAGAAGTCTAGTGAAGACAGAAGGCAATAGCACAAGGCGTTGGGTGCATTCTTCTCAAATAGCAAAATGTGCTTGGACACTAATTTGTAAGGAGCACACCTAGAAATGTGTGCAGAAAATGCAGAAGCAAAAGAAAGAGTTGGCCAAAAATATATATTGTATGGGAGAGACACTCCCAGCAGAGCGAACATTAAGGGGTCTGAAAAAGTGTGGAGTGCGCATTGCGAGCAAAGTGAATAGCCGCCTACAAAGCCCAAAGTTTTGCATCGTCCTGCCAATTGTTGTTGGCTGCCAAAGAGTACACGTAGCTCAGCGACTAAAGGCGGCGGCGCAGCTCCGAACACCTTTAATGGGTAGCTTTTGGACGCCATGCTGCACTGCTCCCGCTTAAGCGTGTTGTTCGTACCATGTCCAAGGTCGTTGTCGTAGGCTGATCTTTTCTGTGCTCCTGCCTTCTCTGCCGGCATCTCTACTTATGCCTCTTAATCGATTTCTTGAGCCTTGCCAGCTCTTAGTTTAGGCCTATTTGCGTGTGCATGTCTACCTGTGTATGTGTGCGTGATATTGTCATATAAATGCGAGTTTAACCTTCTTGCATAATCTTGCCATTGCGTCCTTCTGGCGTTCACTTCAGCTGCCGCTTTGCGCAATGTGCTCAAGTTGTTGTTTCGTCTGTTTTGTCATCGTTTGGGCAATTTACTGCTATTTAACTACGAAATTGCCGAAATGCCTTGGGCTTGTAGCTGCGCCGGAAATGCGGTTCTGGCGTGCCGTCAGCGCGGCTGCGATTCCGTGCGGGGTGTGATTGCGGCATGTTCGCGATAAGCACGGCGCACATTTCAAATGCAAATTTAAGAAAATTAAATAGTAGGGCGGGGCCCTAAGGCGGCACTGCTGACATGCCTACCAGTAGATGCAGGTTTAATTTTCATGGAATTAGCTCTTTCGTTTTTGAGATATTTTTAATTTACCAAGAAAAACTCATTTTAGAAATAAATCTAACTGGAGTTGGCTTGTACTATAAACATTTTTTCCACCGGTGAATTCTATTAAAGGACCCTTACCTTACCAATTTGACGAACCTTAAGCTGGTTTGACATGATTTGGCTACGTTGAATTGGTTAGCTTACAAGAATAGCAGAATATAAAATTTTTAAGTTATCAGAAATTTTAAATACCTATTCAGAAGTGCTTGGTCGCTGATGTGGAATCGCTTCGGTTCAACTCTCAGCCGGGGCACAAACATCCAACACAAAGAAAACTTGTTTTCAAATGGTTTCTTTGCGCGGGGACTTCGGACTTCTCTCGATGAATTGCCAATTCTTCGAGAATATTCTTTGCCATGAAAAGATTCTCAACCCGTTCGGATTCAGTTGAAGTAGGTCCCGTTAATTTGCCAAAAATATGACAAGTAGGAAAACTTTATATCGAACATAGATGTATCAAAACATAGGTTGCAATCGATACACATACAAAAAAATGAAAATTATTCGCATACTCTCCCTTTTCTTCCGCACTAAATCTAAAAAGCAACTCCAGTTGATTATCTTTTAAACAAAAAATGATTTATCAAAAACGGTTCAGTAAATTTTGTGTGATGCGCGTACATTAAAATGTCGGCAGTCAAAATACAGTTGCAGTCAAAATAATAGCAGTTACATATTTTTTATCATACTTTTGTTTAAAATCAGTGAAGTGCGGTTCGTGCTCGCGCAAATAGGGTTCCGTACTGCCGGATCCAGAACTAAACTCTTTAGCGTTCGAATTTAATTTCTCCTTGTCAGTCCAGCCATAAACTTTTCGACACTTTGACCTATATCTTTTAAACCAATTCACCTATTTTAGGAATCTATGGACTCTATAGCTCTTTCTAACGATACACCACAAGATGTAAATAACAAAAAATTTTTCCAAGGGAGTCATCTTAAATTAAAAAAAAAATAGAAAAACAAATATTTCGATAAAATGTGCAGCTTTCCAGTACTGCGTGATAAAATAGCTGGTAACCCTAATTTTATCAAAAGTTTATCGTAGGAAATGTAGTGAGCCGTTGGAATCATGGAACAGATCAGTTTTTCTCTCATTTTGAGCTATCTAATATTATGTTGAAGTTATGAAGCCTTAACATCATGCAAAAAAGTCTGTTTATACACCTTCGGAAACAAAAGTGATCTTAAAGGAGTTTCCGTTTTTTTCTTTTTTGCGAACGGAACCGTAAAAATTGATCATTTTGTATCTTATGCCCATTTTGTACAATTTTTCTGGACAATTCGTATTTTTAAAATTTTGAATTTTTCCATGATGAAATGACAGGAACAAAAATATTAAGATTGTATAAAATTGTGTGATATTGCGAGTTACAGCTCAAAATATTCGAATGCTTCAGCGCATTTCATTTTGTTGTCACTTTTCTATTGATAAAATAAATTGAAATTTAAATCGAATTTAATTGAATTGAAGCCATTGACTATGCTATGGCAAGCCTGCTGGAGCTTCATACAGGATTAGCATTTTATTTAACTTTGTTTCATAATACGAAAAGGGCACAGCGCATTGACCTTCCCAACACACACATGCACACAGTATACTGAATTTTAGAGCCGGACACTGTGCAACACTCGATAACGCTAATGGCCAAATAAAAGTATTATTCGATTTGCCCCAAGCACTTCATTTTTCAATTTGGTCAATTCTGTTTCAATTTTAGGCTACTTAACGAAATGGAAACCTTTTTTCCAAATTCTATTTTCAAATCCTTTGCTCTTTTGCAAATAAATATGCTGTGAGTTCATAATCTTTTCGCAATTTGCAGCAAATACAGACTAATCCTCTGTGTGTATGTGTTTGTATGTTGGTGTGTGTGTATTTTATGATGTGCGTTTTTGGGCACCTAAACGGAAATTCCAATAAAAGTTGGACGTCCCGTGAATGTGGTCAAGTGCTGTTGAATTGATAATGTGGCCGCAATTGGAAAATTGATTTGTATGGGATTTAAGCATAAAAAGGGCACAAAATGAGCAAGTGTTTAACCCTTAAAGGGTGTGGCTACTCCGATACTCCAGAGACAGTTCAGTCGTTTTTTACCATTACATTTCAATAGCTTTTTAAACACTTGCTGCGGATACTTAAAATGTATTCTTTGACATCAAATAATGGTTTTGCAAGGACTTCGCTTTTCTCCCAGCAGGGATTTTCAGTACGTTTTTGCTCCACACGGCTCAAGGCTTAAAACACGGCCGGGTATATTATATTTCTGTGAAAACCCAAGTGAGGATTTCATTTAAGATAGGTAGACGCTTGATCAGTATAGAACTGACCGCAATATGTGCTGTTTTAAAGTTTCTTCTGTCAGGTGCTTCAGAGTGTTTTAATCAATTAATATCGTTTAATGAATTGTTGGGTATATGGTTTGTAATACAAGTTCAAGTTAATAGAAAATTTTATAACATCGAAATGTGCGTGCCTCGCGTTCGTTTCGAAGTCGTCACTGGCGTCCTTGGTTTTCGATGATGTTCTCTAACTTTTGAAAAATCGTCAGCAGGGTTGCATTGTACTCGTTACACTTCTTTATTAAATGGTATGTGTCGATTGGGATTTGAACTAGCGACTCCACGCATCAGGGGCACTTATCAACTGAGCCATGGCGGCGCTTAGTTTTGGGTTGCAGTAAAAATTAAGCGACGTTCGCTTAACTTTAAAACCTAAGTTTTCGATAATTTTATGGAGATTGGAGGGTTGTGTTAAAAGTTATTGCAAAGCAAATATGAGTGAAATTTCAGAAAAAATAAAATATCCCAATTCACAATCTTGTACAAATGGTCTTGTATTGTTGCAATTGGAAATTTTGGAGTATATTTTTACACTACAATAACAAAATATACAGAGATACAATTACAAAACCTTTGCAAAAAGGCAAGACTTAAACCCCTAAATTAATATTTACTATGCGAATGCAATACTGAGTTGAATCTCATCCAAACTGTTATACATTCACCGAATCGTCCTGAGATTGCGTCGTCAGATTACCAATTGCTGCGATCTCTCCAACACTCGCTTGTTGGGGAAAAATTGCCACAAAAAGAGGACTGCGATAATATCCTGCGTCATTTTTTTAAATATAAAATCCCGAAAGCCTTCAATAAAGGAATAATGGTTCTTGGCGAAAAATGGCAGAAGGTAGTTGAAAAGAATGCGCAATATGTTGATAAATATAATGTTTTTTGAATCGAAAAAAAATTTTTATATTTTTACTAAAAGACGGTGCTTACTTTTTTCCCCACCCAAGCCGATTCTTAGTCAGCTTCATCTTCATCAAGTACACGCGATACCTTAAATGCCTTATCCTAGTACAAACATACGTGAATATTTTGTAAAAATTGTTGTTGGCTTTCAGCTTCCCAAAATGAAAGCAGAGTCAGTTTCCCAGCACTTTCAAACTGCCACAAGCAGTCTAACCCTTCCGCTTCATGCCAATGTGTTGTGTCAAAAACTGGCTTCCATGCAAAGTGTGTAGTCGAATTGCGTGTGGGCGTGTGTTTTAGGGTGAATTTTGACGTGACCTCGAGTGTGGGGCTTCCGCAGCATGGAATGACTTGGCAAAAAACGTTGCAGTGACTTGCATAAAAGCTAGGAGGGTTGCCGTCAATGCCACTTTAACTTACCGACGTTTGCATCCACACTAGGGAAAATGTATTTCGGATGCACTAGAACCTTTTATGTTTTGATGAATCTATTGCTTGAGGGGAAAAGTGACCGTTTGAATCAAATATTGAGAAATGGGAAACGAATCTTGTCCAAAAATAATTTGCACAAGCTAAAGCATTTTCCACTGTGGGTATTTTTTTTAGTGTAGAACAAGTTCACGAGTCAAAGCACTTGACTTCGAACTTTCCCTGTTAACCTGTTTCTGAGAGCAATTCATAATTTGTTCAAAAGCGCTCATACTAAAAAAACAATTTGCCTTTCATGCTGTTTTTAACAACTCATTACGGGAATGCCTTTTAAAAGTGAAGCGGCAGTGACGAAAATTGGAAATTTAAGTTGCGCTTTGATGAATAGTTTTTGGGGAGGACTTCTTGTTAGTGTATTTAGGGTTAAACTCAATTTTAATTGAAAATGGATTTTCATCAAAAAAGCAGCATCGTGTTTATAGTAGTGTATGCTTGAATCTTAAATTGAAACAATGGTGAGGATGTCCAATTAGTAATCTAGGAATTTTATGCTTTTTGTAACTTCCTACATGTTTTTAAAAAGCCATTGTATTGTAATAACCGCAACAAAACGTTTTTGTAAGTAAATCTAAAGAAGTGTAAAAAACTCGAAGCTGTAGAATTTATAAAATCAATTGATTTACATGTGGGGATGACCCCTAATGTGAGATATGGCCCAAATGATATTCACAGTTTAGCTGTTTCTAGCAAAGTTTTTGAAAAAAAGCTAACAATTCTGTTTGAGAATACATTCCACTGTAGATTAAAAGTATACATTTTAATTTCTTTAAACATATTGTTACGTAATTCCGCTTAAGATCTCCGCTACTTCGGTTCGGATCACTGGATTGTGTAATCATCATGAATAATGCACAAAAAGCTCAATGCTTGTAACGGTTTTATTGATGCAATAAACAGATTGACTATTCCAATCCTTTTGTTACAAAGAGTTGCACTATTTTGCAGTTGCAGTTGAATTGTCCTCCGTTCTGATGCGATGCTTCAGGTTCACTTGATGTGACTCGATGTTGGACGTTCAATTATTACTCAAAAACTGACTGTTTCTCGCCAGCTACTGTCGAACATTCTACAACTTCTCGCTCGCCCTGTTTCTTGATTGTGCTAGAAAAATCCAATACACAATATATGTCAGAAATTCGAAACACGTTCGAATCAGATGGTGCTGATATTTGCTAAGCTTGTATTTTGCCTATGCTTGTTCAACTGTAACCGTGCACAGGGTGTCCTTTTCTTTAGCTGCAGTGGTGGCACCTCACATATTCGTCACAATATGTAAAAAGTACATCAGTTATACCACATAACGAAAATTACCTTGTTCAGGTACTTCAATAAAACCACCCACTATACTATAATAAAGAGATTTACCTGATGGGGAAAATTACGAAACAGGAACTATTTTGTATTAGATATTATTTAAATTTACAATGCCTAATAAGGCTGGAAAGTACTCAATTACGGATATTAAGATCAAGCTCCGAATTAATGTACACTTGAATTGGAAAATAAATTGAATTTCAGTCTTGATTCGAGCAGAATAGAACAGACGTGTATATCTTTCAATTGTGGAACAATTTCGCTACAGTCGCCCTAAATCCTTAGATTCTTGCACATCATTGCAAGACGGTAAAAAACTCTTTAACCCAACACGAATCATATGGAATACAGGTGGTATGGGTAATTTTTAATGCAATATTTATTTGCATTAAATAAGAAAACGATTGAATCTGGCGAAGTTTTGGGACCGTGGTAATTAAGTGTTCATTCTTTTTTTTACAAAATATTTGATGTTCCTATGTGTGTATAAATGTGTTGTTGTCAATAACTAATTAAAATTAGTGTACCTTTTTCCAGTCGGGCGGACTCTCATTCTGATTCTGAATTATTTTTCAATTGCACTCCGTCCCATCTCTTGCATATATACATATATGTGTATATGTACGCATGTATGAGCGTGTACGTGCCTTTGCAGTGGCTTTTCATTCATGGCTCTTGCTTCCACACTCGAATTAAACTTAATTACAGCAAAAACGTGAAGAAACGCACACTTTCGAGCAAGCAGAGTCAAGAACAAAAACTTGAACTGGCACCCCTTGAGTTATATTGTTGCTGAAGCTGTTATTGTTCTTGTGTGCGTGTGTGCGTGTGCGTTCTGAAATATGCGCCCCAGCTGATTGCAGAAAAGTGCAAAAAGCAGCGCAGCACGTTCGACAATTAAAGTTGAGCACTCGAACGAGGATCATGCGAGCGAACACTGCGAGTTGGAGGAGCTGTTGGAAAAGCTGTTGAAATTATTCAACCCCCCATACACACGCAGAAACACACACACTTGTGCGCATACACATGGTCGCAAGTTCACTGGCGGCATATTGCTTTGGTGTTGTTGTTGTTGTCAGAAGTTTAGCGTCGACAGCTTCCTGCGGCACGTGCCTTAAAAAGTGCGGCGTGAAAAGAGCAATGCACGTTAATTGCCCTTAAAGAAGGTTTAATTTTTTTCTTAATGATTTCTTTTGAGAACATTAAATTTGGTGTGGTTTGAAACTTCAAAATCGACAAATAAAGTGGTAATTTGTAAATTGAGCATTTCAATTATGGCAAACGAATCCATTATTCATTAAGACTTCTGCTCATTTCGGTTTCACTTACATTAAAGCTTTAAATTATTTGACAGAAGCGGCTGGAAAAACAATAGCATCTGTCAACAGTCAAGCAGCTCTCAAAGCCCTAAATGGAATGAAAATCGTTTCTAGACTGGTCGATAATTGTCTTCGACTCCGGAATGAAATGGGCCAAAAAAACACCGCGACATTGGATTGGGTCTCAAAACCTGAGGCAACGAAAGGGCTGACAGTGTTTGCTTTAATTTCACAGACTGTTGGCGCTTAGAGAGAAGAGTGCTTCGCAAGATCTTCGGCCTGATCCGCGTTGTCGAGGACAACCGCATCCGAACGGAATACAAACTGTACGAGCTCTACGCCCACATTCACATATTCAATAGCTTTGTTCATGAAAATTCCAAAAGCGCAAAAGTTTGCACAAACTATATTTTTAATTTTCACATAAAATGTCACACCATTAATATTAACTTTGTAGACTCAAAGTATTTACTTGTTATTGTTGTAGTTGGGCCAACTGAACATCTTGTGATGGCCATAAAAATAGCAACGCTTAAAATATGGCTTTTACCGAAAAACTGTTTCAGCTTCCAATGCTGCCCAAAACACTTTGAGAGCTTCTGCTCGGCTGCGCTGCTCCTGCATTTCGCTTCGCACTTCCTTGACAAAAGTTAATTATGCCAAAGCCATAATCAGCAGGGACATAAAAGGGGCGTAGCAAGGACTGAGCAAAAAGATTGGCATGAAGGAGGCGCCACATGCTTGTTTATCACTTCATTAGGGTCAAGCATTGATACACAGTTAAGCGCTGGCACAATTTGTTTTCAATTTCAAGCCACCCTTCGACCCACTCTCTCAGAAAAACCTTTCCTCAGCTTTGCGTGCTCTTCACCTTCCCGTTGCTTGCTACACTGGCCATCCCCCTTTGGGACAGTGGCAGCCTAATTGTGAATTTGTGTGCGGCAAATTAATCCTTGATGCTTGTGCGCGTGTTGTTTCTTGCTACGGTGCATGTATGCGTGCACTGCGGCAAGTTCTTGTTGTCACTGCCAGGCGACAGCGTTTGCTTTAGTTTTTGCTTCTTTTTGGAGTCGGTTGAAAAAAACCTTTAGGGAAAACACACAAGCGATAAACACTGAACTGCAAATATTTTCATTTTGCATTTTCGCAAACAGAAAACAGAAAATAATAGCAGCAGAGCCAAGTGAGAGGGAGACAGCCTGTTGCCTGTCAGCGCCCGGTCCCGTGCGAGCTCTGTGAATGGCTTTCCTTTTGGTTGCCTTCAGATAAAGCAGAGCAGCTGCGCCTGTGGCAGCCACTGCCGCTTCATTATGCGCCGCCTTATGCAGAAAGAGAGGGAGGGGCGCCTAACGCACACTACACGCATTCATTTACTTGGAAAGCAGTTGCTTTGTTTATTTTTATAGCCACAGGAATCTTATCTCTGGCATGTTTTAACGAATTTCTGGTCTCGTTTACACTTTATCTGCAATTTGTATTGGCATGCGAGTGTGTGTGTGTGTAATGGGTGTGTTGTGCCAAGGAATTAACGCCATCTTGATTTCTAATCTTTATAGTTGCCGTCATTGCTTTCATGGGAAAAATGGCGCAAATGTCTTGCAGTCGTGCTCGTTGGCAAGCGGCAAGCGGCAAGCGGAAGCAAGCAAATAATTTGAGACATTCCTCGCCATTATTAATTTGAATTTTCTGCTGAGCTAGTGAGATAAGGCGATTGCGGAAAATTTTTGGCCTGGTAATACTGAAAATATTTGTGGCTTGTGGCGCAAATCGAAATGCAAAGTTTTGCGCTCGAGCAAGTTCTTATTTTTACGCTTTAATAGTCAATGTTTTTGTATGAAAAGTTTTTGAAATATTTTTTGAAAACGTGATTTTGTGTAGCATATTAACTATTTATATATTAATTGTTTGGTAAATAAAAATTCTCAGCTTCAAAACCGCCTTCTTGTTTTAAGTTGGCATTCACAGCTTGGAGCGCACACTTTAAATGCTGCTGTCGGGCAACTCAAATATTTCTGAAGATTGCCTTCTCTGTTTTTTCTTACAATCTTCCTTTTCATTATTCACTTTCTGCTACATTTTTATGCCATAGTTCGACACGAATTTTTGACCTTAGTTAGCAGTGAAGCGAGTGCTATGATAATCACTTGCACTTAGGCTTCAATTGGAATAGATATATCTTTTTATACCCTGAACCTAATATATGTGAAACCCCAACTATTATACATGGTGTCGGGTATTACTCTGGCGATATCACCAAACTTATGTTTCCTTATTTAATATTTATCTGCGGAAGAGGCAGATGGTAGATCTTTCATCCTAAACGTCTAGGTTTATTTTCTTATCAAAGAAGGCATGACAAATATTTAGCGGATCTGAGTCTTTAAACTTCCACCCCGAACGCCTTCTTCGCTAGATACTCTTCGGTTATTCGCAGTATTTAGATATTGGTTATTGAACAGATGAGGTTATACTGTCAGGCCAAATAGGCAACACGTAGACCCTGATGAATTTATGGTGATCTGTTTATGAGTCTGGGAAGTGTGACCTGTTCGAGTGCGAAAATTACCAGCGAACTTTAGTAAAAAGATCTTTCTACATAAAGATTATACATTTAGATATATTCTGCAATTCTAGAGAGAGCTTTAAGTCTAAACTAAATCTGGTGTTACACTGGTCGAATTGTGATTGATTGATTATAAGTATTTTTTGTGCATAATTATATATATACATAGTATTTATACCCTAGTTTTAGTAATCTATTTGAGTTGTACTCTAATTGATGAATTTGAAATAAATGAAATAAACGAAATGAAAAACGGGGAAAAAATAATACAAATATTGGTATCAAAAAACAGATCTGACATTCATATGAGTATGTAATGAGTAGTAATTCAAATGCAATTGGAAATCATTTGAATGTAAACTTTTAGAGTGACGCTGCACGCCAACTGAAAGACATTATTGCGAAAAAATCTCAGTTGTGCGTATTGACATATTGATCTAGTAGGTTGCAATTGTACACATAAGGACACTTCGAAAATCACGTAAACAGAACACTCGAGAACAAAGGCGAATTTCTGGTACTTGCACTGCTCCTTGAATCAAACAATTGCTTCAAAAAAGTTGACTTTTTTTCATTTGCTTCTTTTTATTTTTATGCACAACAAAACTATGAGCAGAATTATATAATCCAGCTCTGAAGCTCAAGCAAGTGCATGATATTTGCGAAAATACCAAAGTTCTTCAATTTTTTTCGTCCTTTGTCTGTGCTTTTGCACGACATTAATTAATGCTTTTGTTCTAGTAGTCGCAGACAGACAACCGTTATCTGTCTGTTATACAGTGTGTCACTCTACTGGTCAATCTCTTTGTCGGCTGTCATCTCGGTCTGCTCGTCTGGTTGTTAACCCGTCTCTTTGTCACTTTCGTGGTTTCTGCGGAAATGGATTAGTTTTTAGTCAGCTCTGTCGTCTCTTTATTTGTTAATATTTCAGTTCCTTCTTTTTTATGTACATGTAATCATAGTACAAAGGATATATAGTACGTGCATATATGTCTTTTATTGTCTGCAAGTAAGCAGATTTCTTAAAAGCACAATTCATAGATTTGAAATAAAACTTTTGTAAGGTATTTTAAAACCATTGAAAATGCTCATGCACATTGTCTATGCCGGAGCACTCTGCAACGATAAGCCGCTGTACAGTGGGGCTTTTTAGTATGAAAATAGTTTTCAAGTATCGATATATGTGAAAGCGTGGTCGGAACTTGGAGTGTCCACCATTTTCACTCGTGACATAATCCCGAGGCTGAAAAGACCTGCACACTTGATAAAAAGCAGAAACTAAATTAAGTAAAAGTATTGTGACTAAATTGCAGCTCATCTGAAGGAAGAGCCGCTCCCCACGGAAAGTTGTGTTAACTAGAGTGTAGGCTAAGTGCGAAGAAATAAAAAGCGAGAAAGTTCAAGTGTTTTTATTGCTGTTTTTAGTCCTTCCAAGGCTTTTCTTTCCTTCATTTGCAATCCCGTCCGTCAGCAGTAGACTCCACAGCGTCACCGACACCCCCGACAGCCGACAAGCGCCCCGGTTACTTGGCCCCCTTGTAATATGTGTTTATATATCCTCAAAGTATTTGCAAAACCTCTTAAATCATAGTATTTCACAAATATTTGATACACGGAAATTTGAAAACTGAAATTCAAAAACCAATTCTTCGTCAAATAAATGCACTTATGTATATTTGAAGCAAAAATGTTTGCTGTATGTATTTAAAATGTTTTGATCCAGTGTAAGTGAAGTCGCCATGCCATAGTCGAAAACTATCACGAAACTTATTTCTGCCGTTCGGCGTCGATGACAATTGTCAATAGAATTGAACAAGCATAGAAACGGAAATTCAATAAGACAAGGAAACAATTTTTATGCTCGCGTGACAAGAAAATTCGATTGAGAAGACAAAAACTACAGACATGTTTAACAATAACTTGCTGCACACACACACACACACACACACACACACACACACACACACACACACACACACACACACACACACACACACACACACACACACACACACACACACACACACCAAACAGGACAGAAGGATATCTCTTGATTTGTAAACTATTGGCAGAGTCATAAAAATGACGCCACTGCTTGTACAAATAGTCTATTGCCTGGGGAAATTAGTTTGTCATGTAGTGTTATGCTTGTATATTTTGCCAACAATCAAGTTGCAGGATTAAAGTGTACATTTTTGTGAAATAAAGTCACTACAAAAAGCCACTACGATTTGATTGGCAGCCGCATTTGAGACCTGTCAGTGGGAGAGCAGCTTGACAGGAATAGCTACTGAAATGTCTACGTTGGCGTATGAGTGATATGATTTTGCTTGGATGTGAAATGCGATTGCCGGCAAGTAGAGGCCCGGTCGCTAAATGAAAACTATTTCAAATAAACTTTCACTGAGTTCTTTTGTAGAGCCGATGGAGAGGGTTGCATGAATGTGACTGGGGAATGCTATCTCAGCTACAGTGGTGAATTAATAACTGGCTGCAGACTCTGTAGCTGTACTTTTATCCGAATTAAGAACAGTCACTGTATTTAAGAGGCATACACATGCTTCGATTTTAAATTTACCAAATGACTGCCTCTTCCTTCATTACTTGGGAATTTACTACAAGAAATAAAAAATATTTCAACTATTACGTGAAGATATCACCTTAATGTCTGAAGGTCATATTGACCACTTTTGAAAAAGTACAAGACTGGAAAAACTGAAATACTAGAAACATACTACAATTCAATTCAAGTAACTTCAAATTCAATAATCTTTGATATAAAGAATTTTTATGGGCGATTAAATTGAGAGTAATAGTATATCAGTACCAGAAAGAACTTTGCTTAAACAAATTTTTGTGTTTAAGAAATAAATCTCGCTACATAAAATTTCATTTACAAAATAAGTATATATTTAGCCATCCATAATGACATAATCTTTTGTAGATTAAAATAAACATGCCCTAAAATGTGATAGCGCAAAATAAGCTTGGTTTTAATGGCTTTACATGACGTATGAGTGATCCATAAGCCACTGGCGCAGGCAATTATTTTGACAAGTATCTCCAATATATTCTTAATTGATGTCTCGTTGCAATAAACGAAATTCAATTAATAAAAATGTATAGCTCCCAAGTCTGTGGTACTCAAAATGTTGCTGTGCTTATTTGCAGATATTATGCAGATGCAGCCGTGGATGCAGATCTGCCGCAATGTATGCAAACATTTGCATATGAACACACTGGAATTAGATTTAATGCAGCTGCGACCGGCGGCAAGCGGAAAGTGGCTCTAATTTGTGTGTGTTTGCCTTTTCGTATTTACACACTGATGAAGGAAATTTGGTGCAATCAAAGACGCAGTGATATTTACATAACGAATTGCAATTTAAACTTTCTCGTTTGTTGTTGCCAGTTGCTTGGCAAGAATCTTCAAATATCACTCGAATTGCCAGATTCTTGTTGGAATAATGATAGCTAAGTGCAGCTGTTTATACTTATTTAACCATATAAAAAAAAATTACTTTGTTTCACAAATGAAAATATAAACACATGAGCGAAATCAACCGCTTACACATTTTCTATCATAGATCTTTTAAATGCAGATATGAGCTAATACTTCCAGCATAGTCTGATAATGCATTAAGTACACAAAATTGCCGCTATATGAACGTTTTACTTATATTTATTTATTTAGTCAAAGAATGATTAATTCTGTACTGGCAAGCGAAAATATAATTTAATAATATACTAAAACTAGTAGCAAATATTGTTAAGAAAATTTTTTAAAATATATTTAGGTAACGAAAAATTCAAACTTCGGTATGATCACCCAACAGGGTCTATGCGTGGCCTTTTACGCAGCCAGTTTTACCAAACCTAACCTAACCTAAGAACAAGGACTGCGAAGTGAAAGACTTTAAGCAGTTCTTAGTTCTTAGTTTTTAGTGTTACGATCCCCTAAAGTGGGAAAACATGAACACTTAAAAGGTCACTTTTTTAATGCTTCATCCAAAATTAAATTCATTTCTTGCACAGCTGTTATTAAAATGTTTCTTTAATAAATTCGCTTATATTGCAAAAGTTTAAATAGGAATTTGTCTCCCTATTGCAAATAGTACAATAGTTCAGACGGTTTTGCCAGCACAGAAAAATCTAAAGATTAAGGCATTGTTATTTACAGCCGCCTTCATGCTTATAGAATACAGGAATAAAGTACCGTACGAAATTGCGAGAAAAATTTTCATCCTGCTTAAACTCAATTGTTGAGCATTCATAAAAGCAGAAAATGTGCAATCACACATTCAAATGCAAATTGTGCTTTAAAACCTTCAGCAGACTGTCAGTTTCCTTTCAAGTTTAAGGAATGAAGGAATTGCCTTAAAAGCAACTAATACATATACACTGCCATTGTTGTTGTTATTTCAGTAATGTATGTGTATATGCATTTGTATGGCTGTGTGCAAAATGTTTTTCTCTGCTTTGTATTTTCGTTTCTTATTTTTGTTGTTTGAGCTTATTGTTGTTGTTGTTCATTTCAGTTACATGTGCCTTACATTTTTGCCAGTAAATGCGTTTGTCTTTTTACATGACACTAACAGACGTTGTATTGTGTTTTACTTGGTTACACATGCATATATGTACATATTTGCATATGTAGACATGTATGCGTACACGCATATGTGTGCCCAAAGTTACAGTTTTGTCAAAGGAATTTTCATACATGTATGTATGCATAAGTGATGAGTGCCTTAGAGAGTGCATCGAACCCTGAAGTTGCTGTGAATCAAATTTACATGAACTTGTTTTATATAAAAAAGTCGTCCTTTTCTTATTTTTAAAGGATGCCACGTGCACTCGTATGCATCTGTGTGTGTGCGTGTGTGCTGACCTTTGCCAGGCGCATATTTTTGAATTTAAAAGACCGTTGAGCTGATTTTCTCGTGAATAATATTTTTTTGGACTGCATGGCAACTGCTACCCTAACAAATTTCTTTCTATGTGCATGTGTGTGTGCTTGTGTGTGTTTAGAAATTGCGTTTCACTTGTGAGCGAAAATTGCTTGTCTGCAGTTGACATAACTAACGCGCATGAGTTTCGCTGACTGTTCGAGAATTTCATGTAGTACTTTTTACATAATTTCAAAAATCCAAACTTTTACAAAACTTGTGTTTTATACTTTCAGCAAACATGGAGAAGTAATTTTCTTATGGTGTTTAAATACTCTGAAAGAAGTAGAAAGAAGCAGAAAAGGAGAAAAAGCAAAACATTGTAATTAAAATAGAACTCAAAGGAAAGCAAAAAGGTGTGGTAAATTACGGATATGAAGATAAAAGTAAAGTAAAATTCAATAAATAGAAGTTCTCGCGGTATTTTAAAATTGTTCATTTTTAAATAAGTTGTCTGAAAAAATATCGCTGACAAAATATACAAAGGCCCTGACCAACATTTCTGAAATTTTATAGAAGAAGCAAAAAAGTGGTAAAATTGCGAGACAGGGCTGCTTTGTATAAGCTATAAAATCGTAAGTTTTATCTTTAAGGCTATAATATCTTGTGAGTAGGTATATTTGGTTTGTAAAAAAATTTTATTAGGGCCATTTTGCATTTTGTCAGCGATTTAAATATGAAGGCATTTATTTGGACTCATTTGAACTCTTGATATGCACATTGCTGATATTAAATAAGTGCATAGTATCAAAACCTATAAGATTTTGTGATGATATTTTCAGCCTTTTAAAGAAAGAACAAGTTGGCGCAAAAGCTCGTGTAACCGAGCCTTGTGCCTAGCTCTTTTGCATTAACTTACGTGTGCTCATTTCAATTGCCATATGCTTATTATTACAGCAAAATATGAATACACGAGAGAGAGTGAAAACTTGTAGCGAAGTGGTGCAGGCATATAAGACTAAATGTTAATCCTAAAAGGATCATCATAAGGAATCATTGACTTTCAATGAAACTGTAAGCTTGGGAAAGACGCAAACTTAAGGAGTTTCCTTTGATGACAAACTCACTTTGAATCGATACTCAGATAATATTTTAATTAACAAACTTAAGCAAAAGACTCTTTATGAACCAACAGAAGTTGTGTGGGTAAAAATTCGACACCCGAGCTGGCTATGTGGATGTATACTGCCATAACCAAACCCATCATCAGAATTTCTGCCCCAGTTTGGTGGAGCCTGGTGTATCAAATAACAGCACAGGGTAAGCTCGGCAAACTACAAAAAATTGCTTGCGTGTGTACTACAGGGACGATGTGGACTACACCATACTATATATACCACCTCAATTCATTTCAATATATTGTTACTCAGATACTCGCGCATTAGCATATTATTTCTGATCTGCATGCCTTGCATTTTTTGTCATTTGGGTTGTCACACTTTTGCACATTTTACACAG
Source organism: Neria commutata (assembly GCA_963457695.1). Classification (NCBI taxonomy): domain Eukaryota; kingdom Metazoa; phylum Arthropoda; class Insecta; order Diptera; family Micropezidae; genus Neria; species Neria commutata. The sequence goes on along the minus strand of OY735247.1, from coordinate 20,217,507 downwards.
GACATGTGCTGAAAGTGAAAACTTTTTGCAAGTTTTGTTGCAACTGCTGCTCCATATGTACACCGCTTCCAGCTACATGCTTCCTAATTTCATTGGCTTTTTGCTGCACTTCGGAAAGAGCTTTTGTTTTTAGCTGAAAGTTTCCTTGAGTGGAGCAGTCAAAGTAGATTTGTTAAGGATTGTGTTTGAATTTGTACTGAAACATGATTAAGGATCCTATGCTCTGAAAAGCACTCATCTGATTTTTGGAGTGCTTTGAGTTTGCAAGTTTTAAAGTTGTTGAAGCGGCAACAATTTTTCTTATATAGTCGTGCTATATACAAATTTAAATGTTTAAAAGTTCTTCTTCTTCCTTTGTGGGATAACCCGTCAGGGTAAGCACTTGGCATTGACGTCGTCCACGCTTTGAATTATGTGCGTGGCATTCATTCCGCTTGGTCATATTTGTGAAATGCAAATTCCTACATAACCGTACTTTCTTCTTTCAGCAATCGTTTACTTACACCTGCATACATCCGTACATAATTCAGCAATGTTCCAGCAATTAGAATAACAGACAGAAGGGCGCATAAAGACAAAGCGCTGCTCTTCCGCAGGACAATGCAAGGATGCTGTCTGCCGGCTGCTTTTGCAATGAATCATCCAGCGCTGTGCTTTGTGTCCGGAATGCAGCCTGCGACTCTGAAACTCTCCCACCGACGGGACATTTATTTCTATGCCTTTTGTTGGCACTGTCGCCCTTTGTTTCGCCGACAGCCATGCAAGTCGACGCTGCTGCCAGTGATTAAGTGACTCGACTGTGGTGTCTGTGCAGGGGAACGCCCCAGGTACCCTACCGATTTGGGGAAGACAATTTTGCAGAATTCTTGTCTTTAAACTTGCTCAAATGCGGAGTTGGAAAGGACCAATCAAAACTGATGCAAGTGCTGTGAGGAACCAGTTCGTTTGTGTTCGTTCCGAAATTCGTTCTAACTTTGTTCAAGTTTGTTTTAAAGAAACTTCTCTTTTATGTATAGAGACAGGCAATTTCTCTATTTCAATGAACCTCCTTTACAGCTTGCTCGCTTTGGAATGCTTATATCTAGTGGAAGAAGGAAAAATAGGGAAGTGACGATGGGCATTTGCTTTTAATCCAAAAATACTATAATGACATGGGACAAGTTTCGCAAGGAGACTATTCCACAACCGGAACGTTGAGAAAAATATCGGTGACTCTCTGAGATGTGTGGTGCGTTGGAGCTTTGTCCAACCGTAGAATCTATGCAGCCATCTGGCCTAGCGCTTGTTAAGAGGAAACACACGGGCATCTACGGCGAAACTCATCTCAGCAGAGCATCTACCGGTAATATATCGATATATGAAGAGTTAAACGAATACCGAATGAAGTTAAGTTGTTTATATTTTAGTTTAGTTTAGTTCATTCAAAATTAAGTCTATGGACAATGAAAATCCTTACAGACTAACTCAATAAATAACACAGCAGGACTGAAAAACTAAGGTTACATAAAGTTCATAAATTTATAAAACAGTCGAACAAAGAAACAAGAAAGATTAACCATGCAAATAACAATCACAATAGTGACCCTAAAGAGATCAGATCAAACTGAAGTACCTATCTAAAGACATTCTGAAGACGGGTCTTGGGAGTGAGAAATCTAAGTCCACAATATTCGCGACTTTATTGAACAGTGACAGTGCTCTGGGAATATATCTCGGATCTCTATTGAAACTAGCAAATCATTCGATTTATGGCGCCACAGTGGCTCAGTATATTTAGGCTTGGTCTCCTTTGGTGAGAGGTGAATTGTTCGTTCCCTGGCAGACTATAACCATCTAAAGTAAGAGACTTCGTTTTCTAATGGTTTCTTTGTGCGGCGCCATCTCTTGGGAGGAATCGATACTATCCGAGAGCACACACAATCCAGTGGTAGATAGCTTGGCCTATGAGTCATTTACATGGCATGTAGGGCAAAATAATATTGTGTTAAGTTGATACCATCATAACTGATTACCTACCTACAATACCTATCATTATTTCCGTACATACCACTTAATAATCCGATCTTATTTTTGCTCTCTTCTGTGTGTCCTCTTCCACACAATCTGCGCAATCTCAATAAACCTGAAGTACAAATAGACAAGCTATTCTGTTCACGGAGCTTGGCATAAAGCCCGCGCAAACCAATCAAATTATTTCCTATTTATCAACTTATTGTGAAGTGTATTGGCCTTTTCTGCACTTCTGCTGCAATTTCTTCGCCTCTTCGTTTTCCTAAGCCATTGAAATGCACAACAATTGCTCAAAGCAGCTGCCGCCTGGACGCACTGCTGCTGCAGTCGGCACGACGGCGGAAGGGAGTTCGCAGCGGGCAGCTGCTGCACTTCCTCCATGAGTTACTGAAGTTGTGATGAATTCACCGCGTGGTAAAGAATTTGCGCGTTGGGAGCGGCGATGGGAGCAGATTGGTGAGCGCACATAATTTCGAAATTGTTGTGGTTTTCTTTACGCTTTCGCGAGGCATTCACTCATTCCACGTCACTTGAAAGTATTTGTTCAATTTAAATAATCCTTTCTGCAACCGTTTATCTACTTGAGAATCGCTGCTTTTGTAGCCAGATTGAAGAATTCGAACGTTTTCCACTCATATTAACAGATTTCTGAATATTCATTTTTAGCATTAGGGAGAGCAATATAATTAGAACTTCTTGGAAAAATTTCATATCTTTGCATTAAATGTTGAAAATGGCAGTAAGAAGTTCTTCGTCTTAGTAAAGCTGGAGCTCGAGCTCATTATTGCGCATCAAAAGTATCAAAAACATTCGCTTATATAAAACGTGGCGGCAGGTCTGAGAGCAGCGGCACAGCTTTTCATACAGCCGTGAGGATCGTAGAAGCGGATGCGAAATATTTTTTATGAAAAAGCTAAAGAATTATAACAGCACCCCATAAAATTGTTTGACAATTTAATTTGACAGAAAGAATTATGCAAATTTTCAATAATATACATACTGGATGTATGTATGTTTTATTTTTCAGATAAACATATGCTTAACAACTGGCAATTCCCGCAAGGAAACCCACGTCATAGCGACGACAATTTTTTTTTTTTAAATATGTTTTGCTTAAGGTATGTTTAAAATAATTGAATAATTGAATTTAACCAGCCAGAAAAAAAATGCCTTCGAATTGTAAGACTTGGTTTAAGAGGGGAACTCCATTTGAAGAATTTGTTAGAGAAATTTAGCTTAGTTTTTTACTATCCTTGAAAAATATTCATGTAAAATTTTAAATTGTTTGAAGATAAAGCTCATAATACGCGATAACAGCAGGTAAAGGGCATGCTCATTAAGATTTTATAAAAAGTAAAGTTTTTTTTTAGTTTAAAGTATTTTTTTCAAAAATTCTTTCCAAAATTGCTAGTCTCTAGTCGCATTGGCAAGATCCCTTTTAGGTTGGTAGATAAAAATTGCTTGTCTGCAGCTCATGGATTCACTCTCTTGTTTAGATAAAGTTCTTAGAAAATTTGTCAAATTTAACTCAATTATTAATCATTTTATTACTTCCCGAGATTTAAGGAACAATCGCCTAACACGATGGTTTGATTTTGCAAAAACTATAGTAATCTTCCAAATTTGTACACTTATTCAAATTAAGTAAGAAATCTGAAATCTGAATTCTGAATGAATGAATTAAATAAATGCGAAATAGCAGGCTTATCAGCCTTTACCATGTCTGGAACGATTTTCGCCCACCCTATGCTCCCAATAAATGAAGTGCCGGTTACATGCCCGCTCATACTGGAGAACTGCATGGCAATGTCTAAAATAAGCCACGTATCTTGGACAATGCATTGCGGCCAACACAAAAGCTAAGTCGGCAAAGAAATGTAGCGCCTCGCAGTGAAAGAAACAAGCGAATGGAGTTGCCATTTGGTTCTGCGCACGTACGCAATAAAACCGACAAATGCCTTTAAATTGTGGGATTTAGCAAATAACATAAAAAGCGGCTGCTATAAACTCGCAGGGCTGCAGAGCCTCGCCAGTGCTAAGCGCAATCTATGGACTGCTCTGTCTCCCACATGCTCAAAGAAAGTAAAGGAAACAAGCAAGTAAATTGATTGCGGATGCGGAAGATGAACACTAAAAGAAAAGCAACCAACGCAAAATATGAATCAAAAGTGCACACTTCTCCGCAATACAAAAAAATTTTTCAAAATACAAAAGCTCGATAGACTAAACAAAAGAAAAACAGTTGAAAGTGCTGAGGGAAATGAAAATGTAAAAGGCTGCTGCAGTGGTGCCAGTGACCGAGCGCTGCGCTTGATTGCTGCGCGACAGCGGGGCGTATGAGCAACTTCGCATTGGCGAGCACTTCCGCTGCCCAGGGGGCTACATGCTAAACAGTTGCCGCGTTTTTCGCTCGGCTAACGCTAAATTGACAGTTTTTGTTGTATTCGCAGAAAATTCCGTGAATTTGGCAGGCCTTTGATTTGTTGATTTTTTCCCCTATTTTGTTGCAATTTAACAAGGAAGTTTGCCATTTTAAATATTTCCATTTCATTGATTTCTTTTGTGCTGTTCATTTTGTTGACTTCCTCTGCGAGTAGAGTCCTTTTTTTTATTGGCCTACAGTGGGTGCTCTTTGGAAGGCTTTCGCATGGAAGCAGTTGCTGCTGCATTGGCAGCTGTGTTGCCACTGACTGCGTGTCCTGCTTTGGTGGGCAAGTGCACTTGCTTGTGTTTTTGTTGGCGTTGTGTCGGAGTAGAAGTTTTTTCTTCCAGCTTGTGCCCTCTTGTGTGCTTTGTTGATAAGCAAAAAATTGCTGGTGTGAGTGTGCAGTGCTCTTGTTGTTGTAGCTGTGTTAAGTGTTCAATCTGAGAGAAATGCCAAAATTTTATAGGAGCAAAAGAGAGGAAGAGAGAGGAAAAGAAGAGAGTTTCAAGTGTGCAAAAAAAAATCAAGTTATATTGTAGAAGGGCAAATGTAACAGTGAACATGCTGCTAAACATGTTGCTTCAACATGTGGCTAGTGACATTTATATATACATACTTAGATATGTAGAGCTTCCCGTCTGAGCCCCAAATTGTATTGCATATCTCCTTCCTCTTTGAGCACAATGCAAATCACGATTCTACTAAGAGACTTCGTTGGCTCAATTGTAGTTAAACATTTATTTAAATAAAGAGAATTATGGAATCTATATAATAAAAGTCCTCGTCACTGACTCACTGGCTCATTAACGCAAACGGCTTCTTATAAGAGTTTAGAACATAAGCAAGCAAGAGTAGTGATAGCGCAGTGAGTAAGGCGTTGGCGCAGAAACCGAAAGTGCGTGAGTTCGATCCCTGCTGTGGGCGGGCTCTCCGACTTTTTTTTCGGTATTAATTATATACTGGAAGGTCCACCAGTATTTTTTTAGTTTCAAAAAATAAAAATTGTCAAAAATATTCAGAATTTCATGAAATATAAAAAAAATCAGTCTAAAGCGAAAATGAGCAAGCAACTCGGAAAATGAGACGGGCATTGGAGTGATCCGAAGTCTATGGAGTGAGACCAAACATGACCCCAATATCCCAAAAAAACCAGTTATTTAATAAATTATGTTATTATGAATGTCAACTGTCCGTTTATCGTTCGTTTTGTTCGAATTGTCGGCGCGTCGATTTTGTTTCGTCCACTCCGTCCATCTGTCGGCGTTATACTTTTTGTTAGTATCGTCCGCTTCCAGCTTTCCGTTCATCTGTTCCTGGATTTCCTACATATGTATATATGATATATGTATGTCTTGAGTGGCAACCATAATTCAGCATTTTTCTTAAAATTTTTTTTACATTATGCTAATACAATGGCAAGTGACCTATCATAGCTTTATGCTTCGATTTTGTTTGAACACACGACCTTTTCTTTCAATCACTGCCAAAAGTTTACACAAAATATAATTTGTTTAGAAGCTTTATGCATGCTAGTTTTAGAGTATTTCCTCCATATTATATTAGTTTATAGAAGTGCATAGAGTCAAAGCAAAGAGACAATCATTTGCACCGCTATCAAAGTTTGTCTGTAAATTAATTTAATTAGTAAAGTAATATGCAAGATCCTTAAACTTTGTATGTATTTTCTAAGAGCACAAAGTGTAAGCAATATATTTTAAAGTGTTAAGTGCACTTTCGGTGTAGTTAGAGTAAAAGTTCAACAGAGTACTCTATTGTACTGTAGACTGTGGAGGGGAAAAAACCTTATTTTCATAATTAACAGCATTACGTATAAAAGGGACAAAATAATGCCCATTCTGATGTCATTCCGAGAATACTTTTCCAACAGTTAGTTGGATCAAGAGCCAGTTGCTCCAGACGTATCATGCCACGTCAGCTGACAGTACCTGATCTACTCGCACCGGAAATTTATGAGTTCACTCCAATCGTGTCCTTACGTTCCGTAATGTAATAATAGGAAAAGCAAGCTTCTGCGATACGTGAATGTAAGAACGTGTCAGCGCCTAACTCGGTTGTAAAAAAGTGCTCTTCGAACTACTCTTCGCTTTAAGTTGAGCTTAAATATTTAATTTTTATTGTCAAAATTAGCTTAGTAAAGATGTAAACAACCAATAGTTGTCAAACAAAAAACAATTCAACGATATAAATTTCGCAAGGAATCAACAATTTTAGGCCAAAAATTAAATAAAATGCATTCTTATTTTTCTGACGAAACTATACGGCAACACTGATGACTCCCTTCCACAATACTTTAATGTCTGGGAAAAATAAATACATAATTTCCACACATTTCAATGTTTGTAAAGGGGAAACAAGAATATTTTAATGCATCAGTACAAACGTTATTCGAATGCATGACTCTTCAGCTAGAAATATTTTGCGGGTCTCCAAAGTTCCCTTTGTCTTTGTGGCGTGAAGTTTCATTCTATAAGAATCAAAACACACGAAATTTATCAAATAATATTTTCGATTACGCTTTCAATATTTAAAAGTTTATTGAATCCATAGTGTAATAATATCAAGTGTGCCAGATAGATTGTCATACCTTTTAATTGTCAAAAAATATTTTGATTTTCTTTTCTCCTTCTTCGTTATATGTCTTAACCCATGCAAGACATTAGTACAAAAAAGTTACTCAACATTTTTACGTACAATGCAATTTTTATTTTCAGTTTTCTTCAAACGCAAACTCAAACTGAAAACGGGTTAATATTTTTGGCAATTATAAGGTATGACAATAGAATGTCATTGCTATCTAGCACACTTGATATTATTACACTATGATTGAATCGGTTATGACTTTATTTTCATGATTTTTAATTAGGACTTTCTGCTGCGTGTTCGGTACAGGAATGTAGAGTAAAATAGAGTAAGCTATTCCCTAAAAATATTTAATAAATGAGCTCCACAATAGAACCATATTTCATCATTTTGCATTTCAGTTTTCATGATATAAATGTTGCTTCCAATTGAGCTTCTCTAATGCAAATAAAGTTGAAAAGAAGAAATCACATTTCAGCTACTTTCTGCAACTTCTTTCCGTTTGGCTCACTTTACATTTATATTCCTTAAGTTCGGCCGAATCAATCTTATTTTGCACTTACTGTCACGCCGCACTGACTCGCTCCATATCGTTCCGTTTGACTGAGCTTAGGGAATCAATGCCCTGCATGCGAGATACTCGTATCCGCAGCGGCAAAGCTCGTTAAATCACATCCCACGCATCCTTGCACGCGCAGGAGTCGTTGCATGCAAGTCGCAGACAAGTAGACTATGCACCAACTTGCAGTAGAGACGTCCCAGAGTCGAGTGCTTCAGACTGACAAGTGTCGAGAAAGCATCGTGTTGCCTTGCGATGCCTGAAAGCAGCAGAAAACGACAGACAGAAGAAGAAGTGGCTAAAATGTTGACTTGACACTGCAATGCAGGAAGGAAATGCACATCCTTAAAGTGATACGACAGGATAAAGCGATTATGTTGGCTGGTTGCATTGCAATCGTAAGAAAACTGACGTATGCGAATAAAAATGCAAGGCAAAATATTGAAAATCGATATGTCTGAAGTTTAAAGTCAGTTCGAAGCTGCGACGACAATTTATGTGTATGTATGCGTGTGTGTATGTGTGTGCAGTTTGCCAATTACGTACAGAAGCATTTTAGAATCTCTAAATTGTCTTTCCAACTCGAACTCAGAGCGTTGCATTTTCCGTCAATATACAAACTCACAATCAGTCTGAAATTTGAAAATACAGGGAGAGTTTTATGATTTGGGTAAATTTTGTTTAGCGGCCATTTTGGTTTGAATGGCATTTGTCAGTTGGAATTTGACAGTCGTACAGAGCGGTAGCTAACAATTGAGCATGGGCCATCTAACGCTGGAATATAAATAACTAAGCTAATAATAGGCGCAACAGGCCGAGCTTCTTCCCACAAAAATGCGTTGGTCATTACGAAATTTTATTAAAATAATTGTTTAGTTGTGAATACGCGGAAGAAAGTACGTGACGTAAACCAGTGTTTTTCAGTTTTCGTTTTCGTCGAAGAAAACGGTGTATCCGACTCCCCAGTCTAAGCCTGAACGGGGTTTGTTAGTAGCATTCTCAAGGTAATGACTACTCTGGATGAAAGCAACAATTTTGAACGAATTCACTTTTGTTTTATATTTCCTTGGGTTTGACAAGGATTCAACTGGTGACCCTCAGCATCACAAACTGAGCACCTTGTCATGGTGGCACCAAGTTGATACAGTTATGTCCAATATCAGAAGTCATATAATGTTCAGGGAGAACGTTTAATCAAAATTTCGCTACTATAACCTCTCCTTTCCCCTCCCACATTAGCCCTCCCAATCCACCGTAAAAATCAATTTAAATCAAAGTAAAACATCAAAATTTTATAAAAATTAAACCAAAAAAGAGATTACACGAGTCTTTGAAAGGACAGAAATCGTTTGAAATTTAGAATATATTATTTACCAACATTTCGTTATTATCGTCATCAGTGAAAAAGCGTAAGTTATATTGTGCATTCGTTATATCGGCCTTCGTTATACTGGACCAGTACAGTGTAAGCTATTTTGAAAATGGGGCAAGTTCATTTCTGTTATTGCGAGATATTTAAAGGTTTGCATTTCACTCTATGTCAAAACTGTTAAGAGCTAAAACTTCCAGCTTCCAAATAGTAGAATCACAATTTTTATACCCTACACCTATGGTAATAGGGTATAATAACTTTGTGCCAAAATTGTAACGCATTAAAGGAGCCTTCCTAGGTATAGACATAAGTATATAGAAATGATCAGAAACACTTTCTCTTTTCATTTCCGGTTGTCCGTCTGTCCGTCTGTCCGTCCGTCTGTCTGTCTGTCTGCGTGTATGCAATAAAAAGAAAGAAGGAGTTGTCCGATTTGGATCAAATTTGGCACACAGTCACAGTGAACCTCGGGTTAGGTAAAGTGTTAAAATTATTCAAATCGGTCGAAGGATACGCCCCCAATGGACCTATAAGTCCCTCTACCTCGGGTTTTTTGCGATCAAATTGCTGTAATTTGTCTAATTACTCATTGAAAAGAATAATACTTGGTAGTCAAGTTAAGGGGGCGGTCATCTATGTCATACGGAAAAATGGGCGTGGTCCGCCCACTATATAGGCAGCAGAATTTTTCCGGTAAAATGGCTCCCAATTGACTAGTTACGAATATAAATGAATGAAATTCGGTTCCCAAGTTGATATATAGGTCTTAGATGCCATACAAGAAAATGGGCGTGGTCCGCCCACTATATAGGCGATAAACAAAAAATCCTCTTAACTTCCATAATATATACACCAGAGAGTCCAGATTTGGTTACTTCGTTCCTGGTACGAATATCTTTTAATTCTCCAGAAATGGGCGTGGTCCGCCCACCATGGGGGCAGTAAAATAAATATACCGATAACATCTGTTGTACACCTGCCAGAGCATCAATATTTGGCATGTATAGTCCTATTATGTATATCTTGTAGTCTGCCAAAAATGGGCGTGGTCCGCCCACTATGTGGGTTGTAAATCAAATGCACCCACAATTTCAGTGAATTATCACCCCACTTGGGAACATGGTGTAGGGTATTACTCTGTCGGTGAAACCCGACTGATACTTCCTTACTTGTTTTTCTATTAATTGTTTCCCATAAAAAGATCATAACAAGTTTTATGTATAACTGCCATCATCTACATTTTTGTAAAAAATGGACTTGCCCCACTTTGAAAATTAACGGCTTATACAGTCAAAATAGATAGTTTTTCCTTTTAAGTTTTATAAAATCTTCTTGTTATATCTACGATATGGCAATTTTAACAAAGATTTTGCAAAGCTAGTTTCATTCAGATATCAGATACGGGCCATTTTTATACCCTACACCTATGGTAATAGGGTATAATAACTTTGTGCCAAAATTGTAACGCATTAAAGGAGCCTTCCTAGGTATAGACATAAGTATATAGAAATGATCAGAAACACTTTCTCTTTTCATTTCCGGTTGTCCGTCTGTCCGTCTGTCTGTCCGTCTGTCCGTCTGTCCGTCTGTCCGTCTGCGTGTATGCAAAAAAAAGAAAGAAGGAGTGGTTCGATTTGGACCAAATTTGGTGTACAGTTACAGTGAACCTCGGGTTAGGTAAAGTGTTAAAATTATTCAAATTACCCGAAGGACACGCCCACAACGGGTCTGTAAGTCCCACTACCTCGGATTTTTTTCGGTAAAATGGCTATAATTTGTGTAATTACTCATGGAAAAGATTAATACTTGGTATTCAAGTTAAGAGGTAGGTCTTCTATATCTCAGGAAAAAATGGGCGTGATCCGCCCACTATATAGCCGGCAAAATTTTTTCGGTAAAATGGTTCCCAATTGACTAGTTACGAATATAAATGAATGAAATTCGGTTCCCAAGTTGATATATAGGTCTTAGATGCCATAGAAGAAAATGGGCGTGGTCCGCCCACTATATAGGCGATAAACAAAAAATCTTCTTAACTTCCATAATATATACACCAGAGAGTCCAGATTTGGTTACTTCATTCCTGGTAGGAATATCTTTTAATTCTCCCGAAATGGGCGTGGTCCGCCCACCATGGGGGCAGTAAAATAAATATGCCGATAACATCTGTTGTACACCCGCCAGAGCATCAATATTTGGCATGTATAGTCCTATTAGGTATATCTTGTAGTCTGCCAAAAATGGGCGTGGTCCGCCCACTATGTAGGTTGTAAATCAAATGCACCCACAATTTCAGTGAATTATCACCCCACTTGGGAACATGGTGTAGGGTATTACTCTGTCGGTGAAACCCGACTGATACTTCCTTACTTGTTAAACACTATATTTGACATGCCAACTTTTCTGTAGTACAAACATCTGCCCAAATCAAAAATACAATCGCATAGTGTAGTGCATTCAAAGGCTTTTTCGAGCGTTAGGTTAAGATATCTTTAGATAGATTATATATATGCACATTTTTATGAAGCATAAAATGATAAGAAAATATAGCTTTTTATTGAAAGTAGCAGAAAGTTTGGACCTCACTTTTGCTGCTGTTTATAGCATTCAAAAAAGAGTCCCTTTGCCTGACGCTTCAGCGCCTTGCCGTTGTGATTCTGTGGCAACATGTCCACAAAACAGACGCCGGCATGTAAATGCTTGTGCGTCTCGGGCAAACGCTGTGCCACATGCTTCAGCACATCCTCCTCCTTCAAGTAGCCCCATTTGTTTTTTACTATAAGCGCGCCGGCCGCATCGCCATTGTACTCGTCGCGCATGCCCACCACACAAACATCCACGACTTCCGGCAGCTCGGCGATCACCATCTCGATCTCGGCGGGCCAGTAATGCATGCCCTGATACTTGAGCACGTCCTTCTTGCGATCGATGACGTGCAAGAAGTTGTCCTCATCGAAGTAGCCCAAATCGCCGGTGTGGAACCAGCCCGCTGAGTCTTGCATGTCCTCGGTGGCCTCCGGATTGCAGTAATAACCGTTCCAGGTGCGTCCATTGTGTACATACAACTCGCCCACCTTGTTGTGCTCCATATTGTCACCCTCCTGATTTATTACTCGCATACGCACGCCGGGCAACAGCTTGCCCACGGATGAGTCGAACGTTTTACCCAGACTGGCAGCAACGCCGCCGAACTCGGTAAATCCGTAATTGTAACTGAGATATGCATTTTTGAAGATTTCCATCAAACGCAGTAGCGTGCTCGCTCCGGCCGCGCCACCGCCCACATTGACGAAGCGCACGGAGGACAAATTCTCCGAATTGGCCTCACGGTAAGCGACTAGTCTGGCGGCCTGATAGGGCGCCAAGAAGACGTAAGAAACCTTGTGCTTCTTCACCACTTCCACAAAGTGCTCCGGCGAAAACGGCTTGTCGCTGAGTATGCGCGAGCAGCCGTGTGTACCTGGCAGCACCGACATCATCAGTCCGCTGAACCAGTCCAAGCCGCTAGCCAAATAAATGGTGTGAGCGCTGTTGGCAATGCTGTGGAAGAAAAATTCGTAGCTTACTATGAAAGTATTACAAAAAGTATTTTTTGAATTAAAATCAAGTGAGTTCCCAGAAGACATCGAAAATAGAAAACTTTTAGATCTGAAAGACCTTAACCTATAAATATTCATATTAGTGGTATTTACAAGGTCTTCCCTAATTATTATTATTTTGTGCCAACATATTCATATAATGAATATTTCAAGAGATGATCTTAACTTATATATGATTCGAAATAAAAATTTTAGGTACAGATTGCAGATACTTACGCCACATCAAAAACGAGACGATAATTCGATACCGTCACGGCTTTCGGCATGCCGGTAGTGCCTGAAGAACAGAGTATGGCCACAGTTTGTGCTCCACCCAAAGTCAGCTCGTGAGGCCTATAAAATACAAATAATTCTAAGGACATCATTTGCTTATAGAGGCAAATAAACAGACCAATTGAAGGACTGCGTTTCCTTATGCTGCAGCAGATCATCCACTTTCGGCACACCCTGCACATGATCGCTCAGTGTATAAATCGTGGTGTTGAAGTCTACAGTAGCCGCCTTAATCTTCTCATAATCCCGACCATCACAAAAGATCAACTTCGGCTTGGTCGCAGCGAAGAGATGTGACAGAGTGGCTGAAAGAGCAGTGGAAGGCATGTTCAAGTGGAGGCCATGACAACTGCCAGCATAACTTACAATCATCGAAACTGGGATTGAGCGCATGAAAGGGCGTGCAATGTATCAAGCAGCCGTATGCCACACTAATTGCATGCACAGTATTGCTGGCCACAATGCCCACGACATCCTCGTGTGTGAGTCCAAGCTCATTAAGATGTGCCGCTATACGCATGGCCGACACGAGCGCTTCGGAATTGCTTATTCTCTTGCCATTGGACGCGGATATCTGGGAATGATATGAAGTATTTCGGCTTAAGCTGCTGCTACTCCAGACTCTCACTCGCTCTCGCTTTCATGATTTACGAAGTACCCACCTCGAATAAATTTTTGGGATGATTTCTCAAGTTGTGGAATATGATTTTGCCCACGGAGCAATTAAAGTCGTAATAGGGCAGCTCCTTGGGGCCGTTCCATATCTTGGCGTTCTCATCGTACGTGCTGTTCAAGTAGAAGTCCATGCTGAATTTTTCGCTTGCTCGCCACTTTCACTGTAAGTTCTTTTTTTTTTTAAGTTTAGATGCGATTGCACGTATTTAACAGTTGGATTCGCCTTTCATTACTGTTGAGTTACTGCCTGATTGCGCCAATGCATTAATGCCACTCGATAAGATACACACTAATGAAGCTTTCTTATCGGGACTTGTCGCGTCTGATAAAAGTGAGCAATTAGCTTTATCGCCCGAGGAGGAAATACCGTGGCTCTCGCTGCGCTGCGCTGCACGTGTCGAGTTCAGTTTCACCGCTCGCGCATTTCAAATAACCGGCCTAATCTCGCACGGGTGTGTTCTACAACATGACGGAGCTTTCGCTCTGTGGCCAGGTGTATGGAAGAAAAAGCCTTTTTTGTTTACATCGACGAGCTCTTTTGAATTGTTTTGGAGTCGCTACTTCTCTCTGGGGGTCCGCATTTTTACCCAATTAGCCGCTGATAAGGCATATCTGTGTGCAGCTTGACCCACAGATAAGCTGTCTCGCAGGTAATTCTATGTTTATTATTATGCAATGCAAGCAATTGATTGACCCATTCCCAATTTATACCCGGAAATATTTGTTTGGACCATTTTTATATACTACAGCTATGGTTTTAGGGTATAATTACTTCGTGCGAAAGTTGTAAGACATTAAAGGAGCCGTCCTAGGTATAGACATTAGTATATGGAAATGGTCAGAATCACTTTCTGTGATGATTTCCGGTTGTTCGTCTGCCCGTCCGTCTGTCCATGGTCGCAGGAGAGAATGAAGCACTTGTCCGGTTTAAACATAATTTGGTTCATAGCGATAGTGAACAGTGATAGTAACTAAGTTTATGATCCAAGATAAGCCAAATCCGCAGAAGCACATGCTCACAATGGGCCTGTAAGTTCCGCTAGCTTGAAATCTTTTCAGTAAAATCGCAAAAACATTTTAATTACTTATCTACATGAATAATATTTGATATTTAAGTCAAGATGTGAGCCATCTTTGTCATATGAAAAAATGGGCGTGGTCCGCCCACTATATAGGCGGAAAGTTTTTTCGGTAAAATTTATTCACCAGAGTGCCTATATTCAGCCACTTCATTGCTGGTCAAAATACCTTTAACTTCTCCAAAAATGGGTGTGATCCGCCCACCATGTTATAAACTCATTATAATAATATCTGTTGTACACCTGCCAGAGCATCAATATTTTGCATATATAACATTTAAAACACACACGATTTAATTTTTTTCCGTAGATTATCATACCACTCGGTAACTTGGTGTAGGGTATTAATCTGTCGGTGAAACCCGATTGATGCTTCCTTACTTGTTTAATAGTTTCATTTTAGGAAATTAAAATCAAGTTATTCAAGGTCCCCTCTAAATTTTTATAAATTTGTAGGTGGTAAAATAAAAGTAGACAATTTTCCAAAACTTTTTCATGCCGCAAGTTTTGATTCAACTACTGAATTTCCCCCAAGTAGTGAGCTTCTTACATACATACGAGTATCTAAATCTATTAAATTTGTTACATAAACACAATCGCGATTCATGTCTTAACCTTCCACAAATATTTTCATAACATTTTGGCAAGTATCAGTAGCGCACCGCACATTAGCAACATGATTCCTAACCCACAAAGTCCGCATCCGAGTGCGCGGAAAAAGACGCCGACGGCTTAGCGTGGTGTCTGCATAAATCAGCAACAGAAAGCAATAAAACCGAGGCAAATCCAGCAGATACATTCCACGAATTTTCCATGCTTACCCCTCCCCTCCCCCTTGCTACTGAAGTCCCTGGGCGTATGTTCGTATCTGCCGCTATTATCAACCAGCCTCGCCAACATCTCTAAGCGTTTTATCCTTGTTTATGATTTCGCAAATCCTTTGATTTGTATTTTTGCATTGGTTGCCCTTTTCCCACTTGCCTCTCCTCCGCTTATCATTATTCAATTACGTGCATTTTTCTGGCCTCTAACATTTGCTGTGCCGCATTTTCGGGGGGGAAGGGCCGACATTGAGCGTTGCGCTCTTCTTCATTTCCTGCCTTTATTGCGGTTTCGTGTTTGGTCACAATAAACGGTATTGGCGACTTCCGCTTGGTTTAAGCACCGTGTTAAATCGAGTTTACTCGGGCTGTCATTTTGTCACTACGTCATTGATGTGTGCCATTTATTGATTGCCTTCTTTGAACGGGAAACAAAATTCCCGAACTTATCAGGCACTGGACCGATTACTTGTGTTTCCTTTAGTATTAGACGCATTATTCCAGTAAGTACTTTAACTTATTGAGTCTTAAAAGCCGTTTATTAAAAAGGTTCCCAAGAAAATTACTACGCGCACACTTCCTTCACACCAATCTCGTCTTGGAAATCAAACTCACGTTGTCAAAACCATTTAAAAAGAAAGGCCTTTTGCTGTTAATGCTCGATATTTCAATGTTTACAATATGCATACAGAACCGTGTCAAGTCAAATCATATCAGGTGGTAAAAACTTGTGCCTACAATTTTCGAACATTTCTCTCTTATGAGTTTGCAAGGCAACTTATGATCTGACTTCATGAGCGCTTTTATACGGTTTTAAAGTTATTCAGAAAGAACAGCCTGCAGACATAAAAATAATAATAAAGAGTTTCGGAAAATGTATAAAAAATTTGGGCGTTGCGAACGTTCCATGATGCCCAACGAGGCTTTGATAAAGGCCATAAAGCCCAAATATTAATAAAATATTAATTGAATGAATAAAAAACGTTACTTTTATAAGCAAGCAAAAGCCATTATACGAATGCTTTTCCGTTGTATTATAGGCGATTCCGTTGAAAAAATTTTAATTTGAAATATTTCTTGTACATATTTCTTATAAGTTATGACCAAGCTTTTTATAAAAAGCATCGAAGGCAAAATTTTGTTTAGCAACTTCGCCAGATTTGTCCTTTAAAGATAATATTCCGTCAGTTTAAAATTGATGTTTTTAGGTCGTGCAAACGATATAAATTTTTATGTCTGACAGTTTTCGATTTGTGAAAATTGTTAAGTACTGATATCGACCTCAGAGCAAATGCTTTTTCGCTTAAAACATCGTTTGCTATTCTATTCTGAAATATGAAATACAAGTGGGGCCACCTGTCGTGTGTGCCTGTATACACGACAGCTAGTAAAACAATTAGCAACAATAAAAGGCAAAGCAAAGTAAAAAATAAAAAATTAAAAAAATATTTTTAAACCTGTGGGATTCGAACCCATGACCTGCCGAGTGCAAGCGCGCGGCTCTACCCACTGCGCTACACAACGAACACTACTTTTCCTTATCTAAAGTCAGTATTAAAAGACAGAAAGCGGACAACTGGCAACAGGTAAGAACTTTTTAGTCAGTCTGCGTTTTATATATGTACAAGTGGGGCCACCTGTCGTGTGTGCCTGTATACACGACAGCTAGTAAAACAATTAGCAACAATAAAAGGCAAAGCAAAGTAAAAAATAAAAAAATTTAAAAAAAAGTTGAAACCTGTGGGATTCGATCCCATGACCTGCCGAGTGCAAGCGCGCGGCTCTACCCACTGGGCTACACAACGGACACTGCTTTTGTTTATCTAAAGTCAGTATTAAAAGACAGAAAGCGGACAACTGGCAACAGGTAAGAACTTTTTAGTCAGTCTGCGTTTTATATATTAGATTCAATATTAGCTCGAATTCACCAGCCTTTGATGTCAGGAAACTCAAGCTCAAGATCTTGCGACATCTCTCGCGAACTCTCCGAGAGAATTTTTTCCAATCATGAAGCTCGGACTAGACTATAGAATAAATTTGTAGGGTACGTTACCTTGTGCACGTATAAGTATGATAGTTAGCAACCCTGTACATCAGAAAGCCACAGCCATTCACTAGCAGTGTAGCTGGAGAAAGAGGAATTCAGATTACGGTATGTTTTATAATTTACCTTTTTAAAATTAGGTTACATAAACTAATATCTACGTGCATTTATTTCACAATAAATACACTTCTTTGGCAAAGTATGAAAATTATGATTTTATCGAAATCACCGAGGGTATGGTTAGATTAGCTACAAAATTTCACTTTCAGAATAATAATTATAGCGAAAACATGGTTCGACATAAATCAAAGGTCTATATTTGGAGAAGTGAGGTTTTTAATGCACTACCAAACGATGAGATGGAATATATCCTTACTTAAGAGTTGTAAGGGCAAACATGGAAAAGGCTGTTGGAATCATCTCACCTTCCCATACATAAGAACAATATAGAATTTGAAGAAGGGATCCAGTCTGCTGGGCATCGCAGCCAGATAAGACTATAGTGCGAGTTCTTCATGTATTTACAGAGTCTTATGAATATGTGACTTAAAGAGGCATGAAGCTCTTTCTTTTGGTATATGTCCGTATTCTTGTACTAGATGTGTGCTTGTAGATAAGCATTAACTACCCAGTTGAAAAAAAGCTATCCAGTATGCATGCTGGAGGCATGCCTAAGAAGGTCAGCAGGCTTGCTCGCCTCCATACCCGCTTGTATCTTTTTTCTATAGGCATGTCCTAGGACGGCATGCCTGCCAAATGAACTGCCGTAGCAGCAATGCTGCATGCATCTCATGGAAGTGATGTGGCAGGTCAGATATGAAAAAAATAATTAAAAAATAAAGAAATTCTTTTTTCTATTCTAGTTTCGGAGAATTGCGCCGCGCAAAGAAATACATAATTTGAAAACAAATTCCCTTTATATTCGATTTTATATGCATATGTACCTCTATTACATTTTATGTGCCTTGACTGAGAATTGAACCCGGGCCTCCCGTATAAGCAACCAAGTGGCTCATTCACTGATCCAACGTTACGCGTAGGCTTTGGTTGCTTAAAATTAACCAAAATGAGAAAATTTTTAAAATTTCTAAAAATAATCTTTTGAAATTGACAAAAAAAATTATAACCTGCCACATCCCTTCCATCGGCATGCCTTCCTTGTTTTTCAACTGGGTAGGTAAAGAAGTCTGTTCCATCACAGTGACAAAGGATGTGTTTCGAATTTTAAGTATAAAGCTACGTACAACATCGCAACTGACAAAAACTTGCTCTAGTTCAGAATTCAACCCTGATTATGGCCTCTTCTGCAGCAGCCAGTTAAGCTCTTGCATTTGCATGTGGCTCACGGAATTTAATCCAGGTCAACAGCTGCATCTTCCAGTTTAGTATAGCTGGCAGCATCTGCATACTCCCAGCTGAAGCGGGAATGTCTGAGTCTATGTTGTGTATGCATGAAGCAGGTGCTACTTTGTGGCCTACGCTGAGAGGCGCTTACTCCTTTTCAGGACTTTTGCTTTGTGTTGATGCAGCAATCCAAATGCAAATGTGCAGCATAATAAGCGCAAAGGCAAACGTAGTCTAATTTGTGCAGCTCCGATGCGAGAATTAATTTAGAATTACTCCCGCATGCCCTCGAAACGGGTAAACGTAATTTGCATGCCAAAAAGGACGACCCTATAGCTAACGTGCTTGGCACGCAAAGGCATGTACACATTCAAACATACATACATGCAGCTCACAAATACCATGAAGATGGCCGAACGCTTTGAAAAGGCCTGAGAAGTTCACACATACTTAAGCATTGCAACTGGCTTTGATGACGCCCCGAGAGCATGGGCGACACTGCGTGACATGCAAATCAAGGCATGAAAGGTCCTTGCTGGTTCATCCACAACTGAAAGGAGAAACTCTAGCACATTCCACAAAGGCAAGAGGCGAGCGGAACCGTTAACCGCTATCAGTAGCTCTATTGGCATATTTAGATGGCATGGAGCTGGTGTTTGTGCACGGAATTTCAAGAAATTTAAGGGTGTGACACACAAACTAACTGCCAGCGGATGTATAAACTTGCTCCGGGCTATGTTTTTATGCTTCAGCACAAGGTCATAGCAACACCTATCACAAACACACACACACACACACACACCTTGGTAGTTCTTTAATCCTTTTTGGTACAGCATCGTTTTGAAAATGAGCTCTTTAAGTATTATCGAAAAGGAGCCTTTGTGTTGTTTGTGCCTATACTTTTAAATGTACACTTCCGTTTGCTTTTTGCGGTAAATACAAATTGCTTTTGATGTATACTGTTTTCGTTGATCGACTTGGAAACAATTTTTATATAACAACATACTTCGTATAATCCGAGTTGGAATACAAAGATTGCATATGAAATATTACACCATCACACACACACACAAGTTTGCATGCATGAGGAAATCCTATGTATTCTCTAGGTAGGGATAAACAAAACTACCCATGTTTGGCCGTTTTTTTAAAGCCATTTTTCAAAAGAAAAATATTTTTATATCAATATTAACCATGCTACCTCTTTTGTTATATTACCATAGTTTTTGTTCAAACAAAAAATATATATACAACGTTCATATATGTATATTTTCTTGTTTGCAAACAATTTCTACCTAATTTATTTTCATATACATACATATTTGTTATCATATTGGTGCACAGCAGACAATTTTGCATGTTACTACGCAAATGAATCATATATGTATGTATAACATAATTTCAATATCTATCGATACTCAGTGATACAAGTGCAAGTAGTATAAAAACGTCGAGGACTTTCCATATAGCAACTTGACGCGAGTGTCTACAGGCGAGCAGAAACAGATTATTTTGATTATTTTGCGGACCAGACCCCTATTCTGCAACTGGAATAACTACTTACGTTGACTTGATCAAAAATCCACCATGATCTCCATACTTGAAAGAAACTGCAGACTTGATTTTTAGCTTGATTTTTTGAGACGACAGGGTTTTTAGGGTAGCATACATCTTGGCATGTTTTCATTTTTCTATCATTCTTGTTAAAAGTTCTCCCTTACCTTTAAAAATTTATTTTACAAAATATTTCTAATTTCAGTTCTGAAAGTTCAAGAATTAATGAAGGTAAGCTCCGCGACGTTCGGAACTGTATTTTCCATGGAATCCCACATATTTCAACAATATCTATTTTAAAAGCAGCTGAGCAATTGGTTGGTTGGTTTATGTGGCTTGTCACTGACTATCTACATATTAGCACGGAGTGCCGTTATGTTACCACGCCTCGATCAACCTACAGGCATTTGGCGAAATTTAGAAAATTTAGAGCATTCCATACTTTGGATGTCGTTTCCTCTGCATTTTCTGGGCAGTAATGTTAAGGATAGGCTTGATAGCTGATGGGTAAATTGGCATTTTGGTATTACCTGTTTCTAAGGAGCGTACAGATCTCGACGCCTCTAGAATAGGAATCCGTTACTCTGCTCTCCATTTCTTACTCACACTTTAACAGAATATCTAAAACAAAATCTTTGAAGCACATTTTTGAGAGTGCAAGCAAAATGAAAGTTTCAGCTACCGGCCAGGTTTCGGGTAAGTAGGAAATGTTTTCCCACCCAGCGCAATTTAAGAACTCTTCTTTAAAACGACACCTTTTTAACGGGAAGTCATGAAGTATCGTTCTCTTGTCGTTTTCGTTACGAGTAGCGATAGTTTATTTGCCAAATGTTCAAGCATTTTATACTACCTGATATCGTTATCGAACTATGTGCCTGTGTGCGCGTGTATGTGTGCGTGTTTGTGCGATTGGAACATAAATAAATGAAAGTATACTCTTTATTAAATAGCAAATATAAATATATATTTATTTGGGAAAAATATCGTTGAGGCAATAAATATTTCCAAAACAAACTTCAACTATCTGATAGCAACAAGGAAATATCTTTCTGAATTTCATAGTGACTTTAACATAATCTTCTTCCGACAGATACTTGCACTGAATTTTGCTTTATCCAATTCTCCTATTCCCCTTCCCTCGGGCCATTACACAGACAATGAAATGCGCATCGCTTTTGTGTCGCTTAATTGAATTCAATACAAAACAAAATTGCAAACTTTGGCAACTCTGACATCTGGCTCTTAGGTGCTGCTAACGGATTTAATGAAGCATTTCATTTCGTAAATGTAATGGATAATTAATTATCAATTAAGATTCTCAACTGTTTTGTGGAAATTGTGTTCCGCACAGTGACAAATCGGAAGTGCGCAACTGTTCGTGAATGTGGAATAAGCATTGGACAGCTTCGAGCTCTTCAAATCAAGTTCTTTCAAATTAAGTAATTTTGGGTTAATGGTCTTTGACAGTGAAAGTGTCAATGATTAAAGTTGAAGTAGAAAATTCTAACAATGGACAATAAAAGCTTCCTTGCAGACAATCCTGATAATTTAAGCATGCTTTTAGAAAAAGATAAAAAAGGGCGTAGTTTCAAATTATTAAAAATTTAATTTCGAGTATATCTTGCATGGTTGATAACTCCATACGGTTTTGCTGATATGCAAATAGCCCAAGAAGCTATTTTTAAGAAATATATTCAATTGTTTTCAATTAATCGTAAATTTCTTAATTAGTCGTGTATGTTAAAATTAAGCTCATGCCCATTTCTGTTCATGGTGTTTGTTTGTTCAATAAATTTAAAATTAACATTTTTGGACCATACCAGAGAACACCGATGAGTCGCTTTTTCATGGATCCAGGGCCCTATTGCACCAACGTCTTATCATTTATCACTTTACAATTTTTGGATAACTCTTTTTTTTTAAAGTAAAGTTGATAAGCGTTGCACTTAAAAGTTATCAAAAAAACTTGTCAACTTATTAAAAAATGAGTACCTACTTTGCAAGAGTTTTGGATAAGTTGATTTGATAAGCATTGCACCAACAATTTCTGTTGCTTTGCAAATTGAGAACTTTTCCAAGAATATGCATAGCTAAAATGATTACCGTTTCTCAATGGAAGGCGAAGGTTTAGCAAACCCATGTGCGTTTTGATGAGCATTTTCAGTGTCTCTTGTTGTTTTACCATGTCGCGCGCACAGAGCAAACCCAATAAATTGGCTGTGCTAAATAAATTAATACTTACATTACAATTAAAACATTCATACTTTTAAAGAGACAGCTTCGCATTCCAACAACAAACTACCGAATTAAAAAAAAGTATTACTCTGTAGCAAAAAATATAACCAGTAACAGCTTTTCCTCCTCTAATAAATTTAGTAGTTCAAATCGAAGCATTTTTTGTATCAATATTTTATAGAAGCTCGTGTTAAAGCACTGATTAGTTCATTCGGACTGAATAAATGTTACTTGGTAATTGATATGATAGGTAAAATTTTTATTAGCAAAGCAATGCTAAATTTAGCAAAATTAAAAATGGTAAGAGATAAGTAAAAATTGTTGGTGCAACGAAATGCTAATAAATTTTGCTAATTTGCATAACTTGTCACTTATCTGCTAAGATCTTTTCGCTTAGCATTTCAAATTTTGACGCAACGCTTATCAACAACTTTGAGTGAAATTTTACTTATCAACACTCAATTGAGTGACTTTCGCTTATCAAGTGCAACGCTTATCAATGACTTTGAGTGATATTTTACTTATCCACACTCAATTGAGTGACTTTCACTTATCAAGTTGGTGTAACACATATCTTTGCGCAACTTCGATAATTTGCTAAAATGCTAATGATAATTCGTTGGTGCAATAGGGCCCAGGGCCCTATTGCACCAACGAATTATCATTAGCATTTTACAATTTTTGGATAACTCTTTTTTGTGAAAAGTAAAGTTGATAGGTGTTGCACTTAATACTTATCTAAAAACCTTATCAATTTATCAAAAATTGAGTACTTTGCAAGAGTTTTGGATAAGTTGATTCGATGAGCATTGCACCAACAATTTCTGTTGCTTTGCAAATTGAGAACTTTTCCAAGAATATGCATAGCTAAAATGATTACCGTTTCTCAATGGAAGGCAAAGGTTTAGCAAACCCATGTGCGTTTTGATGAGCATTTTCAGTTTCTCTTGTTGTTTTACCATGTCGCGCGCACAGAGCAAACCCAATAAATTGGCTGTGTTAAATAAATTAATACTTACATTACAATTAAAACATTCATACTTTTAAAGAGACAGCTTCGCATTCCAACAACAAACTACCGAATTAAAAAAAAGTATTACTCTGTAGCAAAAAATATAACCAGTAACAGCTTTTCGTCCTCTAATAAATTTAGTAGTTCAAATCGAAGCATTTTTGGTATCAATATTTTATAGAAGCACGTGTTAAAGCACTGATTAGTTCATTCGGACTGAATAAATGTTACTTGGTAATTGATATGATAGGTAAAATTTTTATTAGCAAAGCAATGCTAAATTTAGCAAAATTAAAAATGGTAAGAGATAAGTAAAAATTGTTGGTGCAACGAAATGCTAATAAATTTTGCTAATTTGCATAACTTGTCACTTATCTGCTAAGATCTTTTCGCTTAGCATTTCAAATTTTGACGCAACGCTTATCAACAACTTTGAGTGAAATTTTACTTATCCACACTCAATTGAGTGACTTTCACTTATCAAGTTGGTGTAACACATATCTTTGCGCAACTTCGATAATTTGCTAAAATGCTAATGATAATTCGTTGGTGCAATAGGGCCCAGGTCACTCGCAAAACTTATATACATACATATATGTATGCGAATTACGCCGAGAAAGGCAATGACTATGGCTGTAAATCATGGAGAAGCACGAGAATTCGAGTGATGACTGCTCCTTAGCCAAGAATTGTGAGTCCTACTTTCTTTCATTCTAGTTGCTATCATATGAATCTACAAGGTCAATGGTAACGCACGTCAGAACAAAAGTGCCACGACGACATAAAGTTTGGGTGATAATACAGCAAGAAGAAATCCGGTTGATTTTATGAGTGATTCATTGCAGATCAAAAGTGTGTCGAATCGCATCATAAGAAATTAAATCTGAAGATAATTTTTCGGGTTTTATTATTTTGTTCGAAAACAAAACGAATTTGCTTAAGAATCGGAACAAGTAAGGCGAACCATGCCCCCTCTTTAAACAAGGGTCTTTATATACTAAAGTAACGACATCTATTTATAAAATAACAAAATTGACCGAACTTAATTTAAATAAAAGGGCGTACATGCTAAATTGGTGTGTGCTATAATGACGAGAAGAATTGTTTGTTTTGATAGCAAACATACACATAGATACAGTTTCACACAGCGCGTGACGTTCGTACGCAATACAGTGTTGTCGAAAATTTATAAAGAGAAATATAACTTCAATATTCATGCTTAAGAGCAAAAGTAATATTTTAAAAACAATATTTTCAAACACGAGTTGATCAAGAAAACAAAGATTTTTCATATGCACTTAAAGAATATTTGCAAAAAATTTATATATCCTTTTAAAATATACAACACAAAATTTACAAGAACTAAGATTAAATCATATTGGAATGCTAAATAGAAATTTTATAGAAAACAAAAAATATTGTAATTGCATTTTTGACTGTTCGATTTTAGTAATATCGAACGAGTTATTGTCATAGAATTATAACAACTACATTTTGCGAAAGGTGATTACTTTTTCTATAAGAGCAAAGCACAACATTTTTTTATCGCAAGCAAGTTTTTACTGCGACTCATTTTATATGTATCTTTTGAAGCATTTATAACAACACATTCCGAAAATATATTGTAATATAAATTTAATATCGTTTCATTCCAAAATTTGTAATATATTTTTATGCAAAATCAGTTATTCCAATAGCATTATTTATAAAATTTCATTTGACACATCCCGAAAATTAAAAGTTCATTGAATTGAAAAAGAGTTTTGTTTCTAGTAACTAAAGGTGCGCAACAAAGGCCTTCTAACAATAACTAAAAGAAGCGTTTAAAAAAAATTTAGTGCAAAATAAATCGCCTAAAATAGCACTCTGAGCAGACAGTTTGGCAACACTGGCTGCATTTACTTATGCACTTTTATTCTTCAAATACTCCGAAATTCTGTTCTCAAGCGTATAAATATTATCGCGATTACGGTACGACACTGAGCAAAACACAAACAATACTGTCAAAGTCAGGGCGACGTCAATGCAGGCGCTCATATGATTGGCAAGGTCACGGTTTTGTTTACTCTGTTTGGCATTTTTACGCTCTTTGTCCGTAGGCTCTCTTTTGATTGAGGTGCCGCAAGTGCGTGTAGTGTTGTTGCTTAGCTGATTAACATACACTTTCAAAAAGAATACTGCTTAATGTTAATCACAGAGAATAATTTCACTTGTCAACACTGAATGACTAACTACTTCGACCACAGAGGCCGACTCTACAGTGACCAGCAATCAGTGCAGTCGATCTGAAATGTTTGACAGTCTTTTGAAAACAAATTCAGCATAATAAAGTGTTTTCGCAAAAAACTGGAGAAAAGCCAATTTTAACAAGCAAAAGAGATTCCAGATCCAATGTCCGGAATTGTTAGAACTTAGCCCACTATATGCACCGATAAGAGGTCTTAGGGAAATACCGTTATTTTATATTTTTCCCCATAGAACTAATCTTAGCCAGAATGAGGTTATCTCTAAACGTTTAGCTCTTTGCAACTCTGTTGCTAGTCATCTAGATTTTTGTATAACCAGAGTATTATTTAAGGAACTGCTAAATTATTTGTTATTTATGTATATGATTTGATATCTATAGTTTCGAATTTTCGTATAAGCTTCATGTATTATATCTGTGAGCGCAATTTGCCGAGTAGATGAAAGAAATAAAATAAATAATAATTATGTTGAATTTACTAATCTGATTTAAAATTCAAAGAACGAAGTGAAGTGTTTTTAAAATGTTGTTTTTGTAAACAATTTCAATAATACAATTTCTTAAATACTCAAATGAAAGAATCAAAGCGTAAGTGACATAGTATTTGCTATGAAAGTGTTGTAGAAAATATCGATTGAAGCGACAATGGCAACACTGCCGGAATGACCACTTTTACTCTCCCGCTCGTGACTCTCAATTTCTGATTAACAAGTAGGTAGTTGTTGTTGTATAACCGGACATACACGCCCGTGACCGACATCATGAAATCGGCCTCAGCTGATCGTGTTAAGCAGTGATGCCAAATTGGGCTTTCTTCTAAATACAGTGAAATCTTAACTTTGATAGGCGGAGCAATTGCTCGATTTGGTGGGAGTTTCGGGAAACATTTTGGGTAAAACGTAAAAAAAGACAATTTAAAGTGAGAATCATTTTGTAGAAATTGAAATTATGCGTTCATTGGTTCAATGAGTTTTATGTATCCCCTTTTTAAAAAAAATTTTGCTATCGGTTATTAAGAAACCAATGTATAATTTTCATTCGATTTTAATGAAAGTTCAATATTAGTATTAGATGTATTCATTGAAAAGGCGAGCAACTCAAAAGTCAATCAGATCGGTTAAATTGGATCAGTGTAATTGTACATTAGCAAATCAAAGAAAATATGTACAAATAAGCTGAGTGGATTTTCTATTCGGCATAGTATCAACCATTTCCAACACTGCATTTCAATAGCCTCTGAATTTAAGAGCTACATATTTAAAATGCTAAATGCGAGATTGTAAGTATATAATACATTAACTACAAAATAGCCCTACCGACATAAAACTGTTCTTAAGAAGCTACACTGATGATATAAAAATAGTCTTATTCGTGCTTTTAAAGTGGAAGAGAGGCTAAGCAGAACAACAGATTTTTACAATAAATTTTACTTATATATATAAGAAGTTCACTGCGAAAAGTCAACTAGTGTAAATTTTGAGTTGTACTCTCTTGTAGTTAGTGTGCGATACATATAATTGGCACGACAACCTGCGTATCCGAAGCTTATGCGAATGCACCTGCAGAGGATAGAGCCTGCATGCTCTAGCCTCAGAGGCCGATCACTGGGATACACTAAGCCACTGCGACATGCTTCCATGTTAGTCAGTTAGTTGTAAATTTACGATTTTGCCAGTTTTGTCCAGGCCAAAAGTGTTGAGTATGGGCCAGAAAACCCAGCTCTTGTTAGGGGAGCTCCACTGGCTACAACGTGTCATCTGATTGGCAGGCAAACTTCCAGACCTGCAAGCTTTTCATTTTCTGATTCGCAGTCAGATGCTCAGTATCCAAAGATTATCACTTTATAAACCTCGCTTTCGAGCATAGTATCAGAAATAATACTCAAAAGTTCTAAGCAACCGTTATACCTGTACTGAATGAAAGCATGTATTCTTTTTATTACTTCTTTTAAAAAAACTTTTTTCATGTAGCTTTTGAGAAATATCCGATTGAGCATAATTTTTTAATTTAATATGTCACACAGTAGCAGCAATTATCTTAATTAGACCATTCTCGATTCCCCTCAGATATTTGTGTGTACTAATATTTTCCAAAATGTTAAATGTCATATCTTTTAAATTTTTTTCAAGTTGAATACCAGCGTGTGAAGTTATCCTAAGGTAAGGTTCCATGAGTTGGGTAAACGGATTTTATTGATGCTCTTATAGGCGCTTGCTCTTAAAGCCGGGCATGTTCCTTCGAGAAGTTAAGCACATATATACAAATTAAACGCATATGCATATTTGATATGCTCACGTTTGTCTGTACAATAGCTAATCTTTGAGTAGCGCTTCAGCTCATTGCAGAGCAAAGAAAGTATTTGACGAGCTTGATTTTACGTGGCGTATGCGTAATATGGAATTAAGG
The DNA here is from genome assembly GCA_963457695.1 of Neria commutata. Taxonomy (NCBI): domain Eukaryota; kingdom Metazoa; phylum Arthropoda; class Insecta; order Diptera; family Micropezidae; genus Neria; species Neria commutata. The sequence goes on along the minus strand of OY735247.1, from coordinate 20,189,253 downwards.
CGATAAAAAGCTGGATTTGAAAGTAAAATGTGCCATTGGCAGTGCTAAAAGTAGCACACAAGCCAGGGGATGTGGAAACGTAGTAAACAATTTTATATTTTTACACATTATTTTAAAATGAATTCAAATTCGCAAATTCAAGCGTAAAGTGGCTAAATTGAAGTGGCTTAAAATAATACGCAGTGAAAAATGCTTGTAAAATTTTGCCAGCTCTTGAATAAATATACTTTTATTTCAGGCATGCAATAAATGTGAAGCTTATATACGTATATATATAGACTTTGTTGTGAGTACTTATGCAAGTAAATATTCGTTACTTTTAAATTTGCTTTTTTCTCCTCAGTTTTGTCATATTTCAGCAGTTGTCATAAAGGATGTAGGACGTCAAGCTGACACAAAAAGTGCCACAAAAGGGGTTAAGAGAATTGAGTTTGATTTAAAACCGTTTTTATGTTGCAGTCCACCACCACTACTCCACTTTCCGCCTCCCACTAATCTACAATCCTTTCTTATTTTGTACCTACAATGGATATTCGGTCTTCCCCTATACTTGATTATTGTACCGATTATATTCACAGCATATCATTATTTTAAAATATATCTATTTAAATACAATACAATATTTCAATTGAATTTTTATTTGCATGGGTTAAATACATGTTTTTTTCTTTGTAGAAAAAGAAACGTAGCATTTGTCTATTCTGTCCTATTGTCTATACAGTTTAAACCGATTAGTTCATGATCACAATTTATTGGAAGCCAGCAACTTCTCAAACATTATCAAAATATCTTGCAAAAACAGAACGACTTAAACTGTTAGCTTATATTTTGATTCCAGATGAGCAGCACAGCCGAAATAATGTCAGTCATTGACCGATTTAACTATAAGGCCAACTTATTCCTTTTCACTGTTTCTTTAAAAACTTCTGAATATACGTTCAAATACTGTGAAACGGACAACAAACTTTGAAACAGTTACTCCAAAATCATGGTTCGTACAAAGAAACCAAAAAAAGCCACTCAAAATTTCGTAATATTTAAATAATTTTTTGCCTTTTTCAATGCTGTTTAATTTGTTCAAACAAATTTTACTTTATGTGCTCAATTATTAAATTTTGCTAAAAAAATTACCGCTACGAATTGGCCTCAAAGATAACCATTAGCACATGTTAATTGGAATCATGGCTTCCTGCAATTAGGAGCGGCAATTAAATATGTCTTCTGTAAGCATGTGTGCAGAAAGGCTCTACAGAAAGTCCACGTGAGGTCGGCCAAACCCATTAGCAAAAGCCATATTTATGCCAGAAATAATAGCACAAAAAATTGTAGGCTCTTTTTATGCATTTGGATGTGAGTGTGTGTGCTATACATATGCATGTGTCATGTTATATTTGCTTGCAAGAGCACTCTGAATACGCCATAAATATTTATCCTTAAAAATTAGCTGTATTTGTATAAATTTCTGTCCATTGAAGAACTAGACTTAAAGATTTAAGAATTTAAGTAAATACTTTCTGCCTGAGAATTTATCATCATTAATACTCGTAAATAAATTAATCAATATTTTTTGCATTAAATTTTGTTGCAATGCGAAAAGAAAGCAGCAGGCAACTAAAAGCAGCCAAAGAGAAGTTAAGGCAGCGAATGTGACACAACAGGATGCGGAAATCATAAATCATGCTTACCTGCTGACAATCAGACTTATGCATAAACATGTGCCTACCTACATATTTATGTATGTACATATGTATATGCATAAGTGTTTGTGTGTGTACTCGACAAATGTTTCTATTCACAAGTTTACAACGGCTAAAGAAATTTCCATGAATAATGCATGAAAGCTTTGAAATATGGCATGCATGTAATTGCCATTCCTGTCTGTAACTGTGTGTATGTGTGTGTGTGTGTGTGGCAATGTCATTACGAGCTGGCAATGATACCATTTCACGCTTTCCTTTTCAAGGGAACGCCCGGAAGGCATTGAGCAGGCATTTTAAGATAAAAAGGAATTGCAAGACAAAGCATTTTTCGAAACAAATTTGTGGAATAATTTATGTGTCTGGACTACGGTTGCTATAGAAGCGGAAAAAAACGGCGAGGCCACAATATTCAGACACTTTTTTTTAATGTAGACAACTTAACTTGATTTCAAGGGAAGCCTGTCACAGTTGCATGCCGATTTCGATCACTCTTTCAGTTTAGCACATATAAATTTTGTATAATGTGGGTTTAAGATCTTCGAAATACAACGATTTAAATTTCGGACATCGTTAATAAAACATATTTGACTACTGCCGAAAAATAATTTACCATTCTTGAAATGTTTATCCAATGTTATGTTAAATCCATTTTACTAATTTTAAATAAATTTGATCAATCTGAAATCGACGCTTGTGAAATTAATCTGGAAACTGTTTAGTTAGATGAAACTCATTAACCGAATAGAAATAAAAAATCAGGTTAGTTATATTTCTTGAAGCAACAAAATTTTTAGATTACGTGCTTGCATATATTCATGATGCAACATTCTAAAAGTGTATATCGAACTGCCGAAAAAATTACACAAAATCTGTTTTAGCAAGCCGTTTGACACCGATTGTATGAAACTAATATAATCCCCAATTATTCGGTGCCATAAAACAATGCAGGGAAGGGTCTTGAGAGCTTTTTACTTTCGCCAGCAGAGAGAGGACTCTACTTTCCAATTGCATGAGGAGTTTGCTCCGAAAATTGCGGTTCCCCCGAAATTTCAGAAATTTTTGTGCATTTTCGGGCATGAATTTATCCGACAAATACCATATGTTTAAATTTGTTTCAATAAATTGTGATAGTGTTTCTAAATTTAACTCTCTTCCAGAAATTACTAGAAAAAGCGAAAAAGAGCCGAATTGATTCTCGATAAGATTCTTAGTCAGCGAACTTTAGAATCAGGCCAATATTGTGCCGAGTGGGATAACACAAATATGCATATATGTATGTATGTATGTATATGTTGCTCATGTGCTTGAGTACATGTCCCAACTGCATTTCGGTACATGCCCGGCTAACTGTTCAGTTCACCTGGTGCATTCAATTCTGTAGAGGCAGCAGTTTGCCAAGGTCATAAATCATCCATCATGCCATCATCCATGCTCATCTAAAGCAAACCCAGCTTGCAGCATCAAAGTTGGTTTTAGGATGAGGACGTGTCACCTTTGGTCCTTTGCAAGGTGAGGGTGCTGACAGCCATATAAAAAGATGAGTACATGCATGTGGCAAATGGCTGGATGAAAATATGGAGACTGTCAAAATGAAAGGCATAACATTTTGCTATTACGCGCTTTTTTTTATCCTTGTTTATGTCTAGTTTAAGAGTACTGAACTTTTTTAAAATAAGCCAAACTGGGAATGAAATCACTTACATATTTTAAAGGGATATTCTGAACCATTTAAATTTATTAAGCAACTAGAAGGGAAAGCACCAGTTGGGCTAAATCGGAATATTACTTTTAACTGGACATTTTTGGCATTCCAATAACGACTTTTAAAGTAAATGAGTTAAATTTTTGGCCAAACTTTGAAATATTACATATAATTCAAACCTACGAATGGATTTTGGATGGATGAATTGGACTTTTATGCAGTTACTCACTAAGGTATGTACACACCCTTTTTGCATTTGAATGGTTTGAAAATATTCGTATATTTTGCGTATAGAATAATTTATTTACGAAAGTAAATTCAACATTCACAGATCCATGGATGTGTAAAAGTATGGATAAGATCAAATACTGAGCTAAGTCCGAGCAATATACATATGTAGCTGCTACAGTAAAGAATGGAGGAGTCTCCATAATGGTTTGGGGTGTATGACGGCAAATGGGAAAATAATTTGGTTATAATTAAAGCAATTATGAATCGATTCGCATATTAAAACATTCTCACAGAAAATTAAAGCAAAGTGCCAGAAATTTTAATTCAAACCTTCATTAGTTCGATTTCATAACTATGTATCTGCCTCATTTGTATGTCAGATCTATTAATTTGCCACCAAACTACTTAGTACAGTTATGAAGAACTTAAGCACAGTTGGTGTTTTAATTGAAATTTCCGCTCCAGCCTGCCTGCCATCTTAGCTAATGTATTTGTCATAAATTGAGTGTGTCCGTAATTGTCGTCTGGACGTCGCGCCATTAATCAAGTTGTCAGTTTTCGTTGTGACGTGGTGGGCTGCTGTGAACAGCACTTTGCACTCGAGCGAGGCATGAATTGATTAATCGTTAATTAACTGAAATATTTTAGTTCCAGTAATTGTGTTTAAGTGCATGCGAAAGGATTTGCTGAATCGTTAGATTTTCTCATGCCTGGTGCTACTTGATGTATGAGCGATAATTAATTAATTGCAAATATCAATTAATGGAAAAGCTGCTATTGAGAATTATGACACACACATGTACAGGATGGTCTTGCTGTAACTGGCAGCCATTTTAAAAATTGTCTGACAAAAGCAAGAAAAGTTAATGCAGTTCGCATTTTCAATTATCTTACTTTTTGCACAAAACATATTCAATTTTTTTTCCTTTCAGTAGCATAAAAAAACCTTTTAACAAACATTGTCTTCAGCTTGGAGCATTCCATGCTGGAGCGTTCATGCTTCAAACTGACATACCTTGTCCGGGAATGTTCATCGTAAACTAAAGCATCTGGCAGAGCTGACCGTTGCTTAGCTTTTTGCTTTTATTTTTTCGCTTGATGTGCAACAAAAGTGCTCTCGTGGAATGCGATTTCAGGCACGAACTGAAGGAAAGGGAAGCATCGCTGAGGAGTATATACAGTAGAGTCGGGATATAGTGAACCCCCGGTATAGTGAACACTTCGATATAGTGAACACCTAAATTTTTACATGGAGTACTCTAAATAGTGAAAAATCGAAAACCTCTAAATAGTGAACCAAATTTTGAAAGCATTTTCAAGCAGAAACGAACGAAAAAATACAAAAAGGAATCAGAAACGAAAGCGGGTATCCCCTAAATTGTACTTTTGCTGTTGATTGCTGCAAAATCAGCTGTTTCTTGACGTTATTGCTTGTTTTGTTTTTTGTCGAGTGCATATTCTAATGATCTCTTGCACTTATATACACAAATGTCAATTTTGAACAAATAAAATGAGTTTTTGAACAAAAAATGTCAGCCTTGATATAGTGAACAGCCTTGATACTGTGAACAGGCCTTGCAATAATTAGTTCACTATATCCCGACTCCACTGTACTTTGTTTTCTGTTGTTGCATCTGTTAGTTTTTCTGTTAAAGTTGTGCACAAACTGCCCTTGCATGGAGAAGGACAATCATAAAGAAAAATATAAATATGTGGGTGAAATTTTTTTATAAATAATTTTCCTGCCAGTTAATTTGGCTTTCCGAGCGCACGTCCTTTCTTACTCTAGTAAGACTTTATGTCCTCACAAAACCAGGCCTCGAATAATCGAAATGTACATAATTGACAAAATTCAATAAATTTCCCATCCAGCACATTCATGATGTCCCTTAAATCCTTCCAAAATATTCCGCACGTATGTGACTTTTCTTTTTTCACTTTATCCTTTATTTGGCGCAAATTGATTTTTTATCCCATCCAACGGCCAACCCATCCCCGAACAGCCATAAAGTCCAGCTTACCCAGAAATCCACTGCGATTACGCCTTACACAAACACATCCTGGCGGTAATCCTTGCTAACGGCCAAAGCTGCTGACGCGCGCGAACGCAACATGTGTTGCCTTTTAAGCTATGTGCATATTTATATGTGTGAGTGTGTTTATCTGAGAGTGTGTCTATTTTAGATATTATCGTAAATCTCATTAAATTAGTGCCGCTGCTGTTAAAGCAACTGCCATAACTGGCTAACAGCCTCATGAGCACGAGCATACAAGTTAACACGCGCATCCTGTCTCGAAAGGCGCTGACCATGCGTCTGCGACAACAACAACAACACTCGCGCAAGTTAACAGCCACCAACAAGCGCGAGAACTGTCAGCGTCAGCATTTTCACACGCTAGCCGCCGACAACAACAATAACTGCAACCGCTGACTACAACAATAACAACTACATGCTCACCGGCAAGCGCGAGCTATAACAACAACAGGCTACAACAATAACAACTACAAGCGCGAGCTAAAACAACAACAGGCTACAACAACATCAGCTGCATACTGGCGAGCGCAAGCTGCAGCAACACGGTCGCCAACAAGTGAATTTTGTGAAGCGTAGGGTATCGACTCTGTAACTAATCGGCTGCCTCTACTCCACTTAGAGTAGGGGAAATAAATAAAAAGGCTTGCATAGCAGGCTGAAATAAAAATAACAGCGGACGCGTTTGTTAATTGGCGCCCAACGTGGGGCACGAGAAAATCCAAGTCCTTATAAAGGATAACCAGTAAATCGTGACTGAACCAGCAGAAAAATAATAACATCCGTTCGTGAAAAAATATTTAAAAAACTACTATCAACAAGTTCTCATAAAGGAACAATCCGCTGTAGAGCATTCAATAATCCGCTGTGAAACATTTGTACGTGTCAAAAAAATTATTTAAAAAACTATTACTAACGGATCCTTATAAAGGGATAATTAGTTGAGAAACACGCAAAATTTTGAAAAACTTGTGAAAACATTTGTGCAAAATAAAAAACGCACACGCAAAGCTAAATTTTGAAAAACTTGTGAAAACATTTGTGCAAAATAAAAAACGCACACGCAAAGCTAAATTTTGAAAAACTTGTGAAAACATTTGTGCAAAATAAAAAACGCACACGCAAAGCTAAATTTTGAAAAACTTGTGAAAACATTTGTGCAAAATAAAAAACGCACACGCAAAGCTAAAATTTTTCAAAGAGCTTGTAAAAAACATATGCGTTAATAAAAAAGGCTTAGCACGCCACGCCTAGACGTTGCCATCGAGGGACGGCATACCACTACCATACAGAAGACCATTACAAGGATGAAGCTGTACCTACTTATCCACATTACCGGCCTACGCCAGGAGCTCAACTATGCAGGCATTGCACCCACGGCTCACGCTAACGATACGCCCGAGGACGGCCGCTTTTAAGAGAGGGGGAAGTTAACACGCGCATCCTGTCTCGAAAGGCGCTGACCATGCGTCTGCGACAACAACAACAACACTCGCGCAAGTTAACAGCCACCAACAAGCGCGAGAACTGTCAGCGTCAGCATTTTCACACGCTAGCCGCCGACAACAACAATAACTGCATATTTACCGGCAACCGCTGACTACAACAATAACAACTACATGCTCACCGGCAAGCGCGAGCTATAACAACAACAGGCTACAACAATAACAACTACAAGCGCGAGCTAAAACAACAACAGGCTACAACAACATCAGCTGCATACTGGCGAGCGCAAGCTGCAGCAACACGGTCGCCAACAAGTGAATTTTGTGAAGCGTAGGGTAGAATAGTTTAGTTCTAATTCGACTCTGTAACTAATCGGCTGCCTCTACTCCACTTAGAGTAGGGGAAATAAATAAAAAGGCTTGCATAGCAGGCTGAAATAAAAATAACAGCGGACGCGTTTGTTAATTTACACATACTAAGTTGTCACTTTTACATTTGTGTGTGTGTATGTGTGTGTAATACTGCTTACATTTTTACTATTTATAGTGTGCCTCTTTTCATGCAGTGGTTTCTTTTATATGAATGAATGTAGCTCTAAAAAGGCACTGAAAGCGATATACACTCTCAATTATAATTCTTATGCCAAAAAATCTTTAGCTTTAATTCTGATTTTGAATCGACCTCAGTTTCTCAATTTCTCAATATCGGTTATATATATCACCTGCGATTCTGAAGCTTGTAAATACACGATTTAGCGAAAGCAAAAAATCCTGCAACGATACAACAATCATTTCAAAGCTTTTTTCTAAAAAGCCTCTCCAATTCTCATATTAGAATTATTATTATCTTGAATTAGAATCGATAATTTTAACGCGCGCAAACCTTATTCTTCCTCTTTCGAAATCGCATAGCATTTCAAATTACCGCTCTTTAGCAAGTTTTGTCCTTTGCGCCTTCGCTGGCGCTTTTGCAAGCAGTGTCTATCACAGCCGCTCAAGGCCATTTTGGCGCGCACTTGACACTTTATCCGCGCGCCATTTCGGCATTATTTAACGCGCTCTGATTTAGTTTTCCGAGTTCCTTTTTGGCTCGTAATTCAATTGCCCGAAATGTGTGAAGAGGCGGCAAGTAAGTTTCACCGCCGGACCGCAGCATCCCGCTTAAATGCTCCTTTGGTAAATTGGGTTTTATGAACTTTTTTTTTGGAATTTTGTTTTGACACCGCCCTCGTTCCCTTTGGCCTTTTTGTGCTAATTCAATTGAAAACTTTTGCCAATGCGAATTTTAAATGGCGCGTAATTAATTCGTTGCGGCGTGTATGTATTAGTCTGTGTGTGTGTGTGCTCGCAGTTTTGTGGCATTGCATCGGCTTCGGCGGTTTAGCATCACCTTTCATGGCTTGCTTCTGGCTTGAACTGTAATTAAATTGCATGTGAAATATGATGGCAGTTGCGATCCGACGAGGTAAGCGAAAGGTAAATGGGCGTTTAAGTTGTTCAGGTTAAAGTTCGTTGTTGTTGTTCGCTGCATAACTTTGCCGGTGTGCATTTCAGAGCTCGAACTTTTTGTTTCAGCTTGAAAACCTTTTTCGGATTATTTGCAAGCTGCTCTTTTATCCTTGCAGCCCTTGGTAAAATGAACAATAGTTGCTCAATAGTTGTTTCGACTGCCGAACTTTAAAAAAAATCAAACATTTACAATATATTTCGCTGGACGTTGTTATAATGGACTTCCAAATACTTCATCTGTTTATTCCACGGCTCAAGACTACGCCGGTGCCTTCCTTTTTATTATATTATAAGCTTTATATTAACTTCACTTTCTGTCGGTATGTCAGTATGTCGTCAAATCTAGTAATCAATTTTTCACCCATTTCCCGACTACTTAGAGATCTGAAACTTTACATACATGCCTAATCTAAAGCCCAATACACGAATCAATAAATTTTATGGGCGTAGGATAAGGGGCGTGGCACTTTTTTATAAACTCCAGATTTGTGTATAACTTTAGAACTACACATCACACATCAATGAAACTCGGTAGGAACTTACTACATATCCATATCCTTCTGCTGGAAAAATAAGGAGGGCACTGGATAAGAGGGCGTGGCACCCCCAATACAAACAAAATTTTTGATCTCGATTAGCTTTGGAACTAAAGGTCGTGCAGCATTGAAATTCCGTATGCAGTCGCCACTTGGATGTGTCGTCCCACTGGTAAAATTTTATGGGCGTAGTACAGGGGGCGTGGCACTTTTCAAGCAACTACACACTTGGGCTTCAGTTTATAAATATAGGTACACCACACATCAATGAAAAACGATAGGAACTTACTCCCCGCGCCTTGCAAGCAAAACAACAACAACTCATCGCGCCACAAATATGCCACGAATATTAGGGTCGATCACAGCCGTATTATTTGTTAAATTCAGGATATGACATATGACGATAGGAAACACTGTGAATACCCTAAATATTGTGTACTGCTCTGCAAGTTTTAAATTCTTTGTGCGAAAAATTTCAGAGCTCTAAAATTTAATTTATGGAAGACTAAAAAGTAGAAAATAAAATTATATAAAAAAAAACTTTTTAAAAATAAGCTTTAATTTATTTAATGTACTAAAAAGTAGAAAATAAATTGTTTCCAAGTCACCAGTATCTTACTATTAATAAAAGCTTGTGCGCTCAAAATCTATATTCGCACTTATCTTTCATTACTAGAATCTAATTACAAAGAATAAATTAAATAAAATATTGTATCAATTGGTTGACAAATTTTGAACACATGAGCGCCCAAAGCTTTTATTAATAGTAAGATACAGGTGACTTGGAAACAATTTATTTTCTACTTTTTAGTACATTAAATAAATTAAAGCTTATTTTTAAAAAGTAATTTTTTTAAATAATTTTATTTATGTAATTGCGTTTTTCGAGAGATGAGCATTAGAAAACTTGGATTTCGAATGCGTTTGAAGAACAATTGACGAAATTACGGCGTTTCTCTTGAAACAAAATAATTTCAAGGTCGGTACCAAAATAAATATTGTTTTCACTCCTTTAATTTCGAGATTTAGCTTACGTTAGGTTGATCTGGCTGCCTAATAAGGGCCATGCATAGACCCTATTGGGTTCTTATCGATACCATTTAGGGTTCCGTTTTAGGAGTTCTCAAAGTAGTGATCTGTCAGAATTTTAGTGTGTTCCACAAATTTCCAAAGAGGCTTGATACCTAGTTCCGAGATCTGTTTGAGCCCTGAAATGACAGGCGCTCCTAAACAAGTCAGAAGAGTTCTAGCGAAGGCGGGGCAGGAGCACAGTATGTGTTCTAAGGTCTCCCTGCTTCCCGCTTCTTTGCATTTCCTGCAGCTTTCATCGTCTGTTGTACCTATCCTATGTGCATGCGCTGCTACAAGACAGTGTCCCGTTAGTGCACCTATGATGGCTCTACATTCTATTCTTTGGAGAGTCAGTATAAACCTAGTATACTTTTCGTCATAGGACTTTAGGATGGTTTTGGAGGTCGCACACGTGCTTAGATTGTTCCACCTGGCCCTCGTTTTCCTTTGCATGTATTCCTCTAGCTGACTGTAGGACGCTTGCATCGCTCGAGGCATCAGTACGCTGCTGATATGCTCATCTAAAAGGCAGACACCCTGTTTCGAGATTTAACTTGTTGATATTTTTGTATGCGTTTAATACAAGACCTTTCTAAAAATTTTCAAAATTAAAGTTTGACTTTGAATGTGCAACATTTTATCTCGACTTTAAAATTTAAAATTTGAAGTAAATTTAGTCAACTTCAAGGCGTTAGTTTTAGATTTTAGATAATCATACGAAGTCTAACCTTCGCAATCGCAATTTCAATAACCAAAGAGAGTTGTAAATTATGTTTTTAATATACAAAAGACTCAACTTAATCGTGTTATTATATATAATATATATAACATATGTATAAATATATTTATATAATTACCGCAAAATTGGTCCTGGTAAGCTAGGCTTAAGCCAAGCTTTCTCGCGCGAGTGATGTTAGATCCCAACAAGCCTGAAATGTAAGCCTTGTTCTGCAATGTTATCTTTATTTTGAACCTTTGGTTAATGCTTAATATCAAAGTTAGGCTCTAACAATAAGCATTGGAGCAAGGGCTTGATTGAAAAAGTAAAGTTTGAAAAAGCAAGCCCTGATATATTTATTAATTTGGCTTAGTTTTGGACTTGTTACAGGTAAAGCTTAAGAAGGGCATTTGAAATCAATCGCCAACAATTTCATATCAAATGTTTATTGGGTTGGTAAACAGCAATGATCTGAAACAATGGTAATTTTTGAAATTTTTAAACTAAAAACTCACACTGTAAGAGATATTAAAGGTATTCAAAGCTCCATGGTACTTACATTTTCTAAAGCTCCAAAGCAACAAAGCACACCGAGCCTATTAATGTTATTATAGTAGGTGCTGGATTTGTCCAAAGGTGGACACTGGGACTGTGTTTTTTCTGTCATCCGTCAATTTTCTGATCAAAACGAGAACGTCCATTGGCGTATTCCTTATTTTATCCGAGCTAACAAATTCTCTTTGAAACCAATTTAATACTTTGTATCGATTGCCATGAGGAGATCAAACTTTTGACACTATCTTATTTTGATAGTTTTGTAGCTCTGGTCTGCAGGATTACAATCTGTTCCAGCTTCTCCACATTGCCCACTTAACACATAAATATATGAATTGTTACTGGAGTCATCTGAATTTAATAACTACATTCAGAAGATGTCGGGTATGAAGGACTAAAAGCAGTCATCCCTTTCTTCGATTGTCCTGAACATGTGCTCCATTTTACATACTATTTACATGGAATTGTGCCCATTTGTGCTACGTTTGGTTTTTCTACTACTGTTTATTCTTCCTTGTCAGTTCCAACAGCAAAACCCACAGGCGTTCCTAGCCGCGTTTTTCCACACCGCTCACCTCACAAAAAACCAACAACAGAAACTGTTTATCATGTACCACAACTCACCGCAAGGACTGCTGCTACGGGGGGAAAAAAATAAAGCGCGCAATTCAAAGCGTTTGAAGCGCTGGAAGGACAATGCCGACTCGGCTCCCTCACTTCTCTCGCTTCCTTGCGCTCGGCTCAGGTGCGCAGGCATTCCATATTGCGGTAATGGCGCTTTGTTTTTGATGCTGTACCCATAATTGTATGTCTTTTTGCCGCATTTTGTTTGATTTTTCTCAGGTGTGCAATGCGCACACAATCATAAATTCAGATCAAGCAAATTGTGAATATATAGCTCATAAATATTGCTGCAAATGTTTTCATTACAAAAACAATGTGCTTGTACTTCTCTTACTTTTGTATATTACAAGCAAATAATAATGAGAAATTGTCTCTCGGAATGAAGAAGTACATTCATATAAGAGGGGCAGCCTGGCGTATGAGCAACATTTTAAGCTCAACTTTGTGAAAAACCGATTTTACCTGACACAAAAAACGGGGCTCATTTGAAATCGTTTGTTTGAAGAGTGAAAAGTAGCCCTAAAACTTCTACTTGTCATCGGCAAAATGAGCAATTGGAGAGATCAATAAGGAAATACCTCAGCTAAGAGAATGACTTGCAAAAATGCTAAAGCGTTTGTGTTAAGGGGTTAGTTGCTTGGTTGCTTCAAGGACAGTTTCCTTTAATTCTGATGCAAAAAATTTATTATTTTTCATTCTAAAGGTACTTAGAAGGATTTAGTGATCCTAAAGCTAATTTAAAAATAAAGCCAAAAGAAAGAACTGGCTGAAAAATGTGTCAAGTCCACACTCGCAACTTTTTTTAATGAGCTTTTAAAAGACTAAGTTTTTTTAAGCGCCGCCGCAGCAGTATTTTAGTGATGTGTGCTCGATTTCTGATGAGAGCGGTCACTGGTTTGATTCCTTGCAAAGATCATAGCATTTAAAGAAAGAGAATTTGATTTCACTTGATTTCGCGCGGCGCCATCGCTCGTGATACATTGGCAATTAATTTGACAGAAATGGAAATTATCTACTTTGCATTTACTTTTTCGTTATTTCTAAAGAAGCCATGTTAATTGAATGAATCTAATCTATCGTTAAAAGTATTCCTACTTTTTTGAATTTCCATGAATTTTTCTTAAATTTTCATAGAGTTTTTGTTCATAATTCAAGCGCACTCAAATTAAGAAAATTTGACTAAAGTTGTGCCAACCGTCAATTGTCAAATATTCGAAGTTGCCATTCATTATTCCGTATTTAAATAAATGCACTGTGAAGCCCAAGGAAAGTTAAACTAGATTTAAACTCAATTTGAAAATTAGATTTAAATAGCCATCGTGAAACCCGCTCTTATTGGTTATATTTAAGTATTCGTCATTTGACTAATTATTTTACTAAGAAATTACTTTGAGTGTACCCATTCATTTTTGCTTACAATAAAATATTGTTGTTTTTCAAAAATCAACAAAGAAATACACATACTTGTACAGAATATTCGTATTTGTGTGCGTGCATGATAGCAAAAAGATAAGATCATTGCTGCAATTGAAATGACATTAGAATCACGCAATTGCAATATAATGCCGAATGAGGGGCAGCTCTGTGTGAGGAATGTGGCAGGGAATGAGGGGGAAAATGCGAATGCATTGCTGTGAGCTCTATTATCTTCTCATGTAGGACACTTCGCAAATGACATGAAATTACAAATTTCAATGTCAACAGCCGGGTTCACGAGGTTAAATAACTTCACAAAGCATTAAAGGTTCATAGTGAAACGCCGCTAACCATGTTGGCCATCAAGATTAAGAGTTAGCGGTTGGCTTTATTAAAAAATTGGTCTGCTTTTCATACCCTAAACCTATGGTAATAGGGTATAATAACTGTGCGAAAATTGTAACGCATTAAAGGAGCCGTCCTAGGTATAGACATGAGTATATAGAAATAATCAGGATCACTTTGTGTTAATTTCCGGTTGTCCGTCTGTCTGTCTGTCTGTCTGTCTGTCTGTCTGTCTGTCTGTCTGTCTGTCTGTCTGTCTGTCTGGCTGTCCATTGGCGCAGGAGAGAAAGAAGGAGTGGTCCGATTTGGACCAAATTTGGTACACAGTCACTGTGAGCCTGGACTTAGTTTAAGTTCTGAGATTAGCCAAATCAGCCGATGGACACGCCCACAACGGGTCTGTAAGTCCCACTACCAAGGACTTTTTTTGGTAAAATGGCTAATTACTCATGGGAACGAAATATACTTGGTATTCAAGTTACGGGATCGGTTTTCTATGTCCCACGAAAAAAGTGGTCCGCCCACTATATAGGCGGCAACAATTTTCCGGTAAAATGGCTCTCAATTGACTACTTATGCACTTAAACGAATGAAATTTGGTTCTCAAGTTTAGATATCGGTTCTACATGCCATATAATAAAATGGGAATGGTCCGCTCACTATATAGGCGGTAAGCTACGAATCCTCATAACTGCCGTTATATACACCACACATACACCTACCCACTAAGTAGGCGGTAAATTTAATACAACCACAAGTTCATTTATTTCAGCGGACCCACCGTCCCACGCCTTTTTAGGTGTAGGGTACTATTCTGTCGGGCTAACCCAACTGATGCTTCCTTACTTGTTCATATTAATAATAATAATTGATTGGTGCAACAGCCCGTGTGGGCTTAGACCTAGCTTTCTCGCATTAACTTGTGTGTGCTTGATATATTTTTCAGAAATTAACGGGACCTACATTAACCGAATCCGAACGGGTTGAGAATTCATTTCATATTAAGCAATCAAAATAACAAACTGCGATTTCTATATTCATAAATTTATTAAAGTTTCGCCTATCGCCGTGACGATGCAAAACTATGCAACAACTGCGAACCTTATACGGAAAATTGAAGTGCGCCATAAGTGATATAATGCAACGGCATAAAGTGACCCCTTTGATGGTTCTGCCCCTTCAAATGGCGGTCGCATCAAATGGATGAGTTACTACTACAATGTGAGATATGCATGGAAGAGAGTCGTATCCGAGCTACTTCGTCTATGCGAAGATAAGATATATTTGATTAGGTTGCGCTATAAAATAAACAACTTAACCCACGTGCAATTGTTCAAAGTGGCCAGTACGACGCTAACCACAGGCACAGAAGTGCAGATCACTTGCGAGCATGGACTTCAAAGGGACTTACGACAGCGAGCAGAAAATATGGAGCGGCATGAGGACCATTCAAATATTCAACAGGGACTGTTCGATCGGTCACGTAGCGCTGCAGATGATGCGCAGCAAGCCGGCGGGTACGGTTTGTCAAATATCCGATGACGAGGGCACCAAGTTGACCTTCGATACGGCCAGCGCATATGCAGTGCGAATAGCGCAAAAACTGAAGGAAATGGGCATCACACAGGACGACATCGTGGGCCTGGTAACACCGAACACAACCCTGCAAATGCCGGTCATTGTGGGCTGTTGGCTGAACTGCACACCCTTCCATGGCGTTAACGGCGTGCTGGAGGAACGTAAGTGTCTAAGCCACTCAATGCACTCAACGCCTCAAGTGGTTCAAGGACTGTGACAATATGTAATTGAATTGCAGATATCATCAGGCATTGCTTTGGCATCACCAAACCGAAGGTAATCTTTTGCGCCGGTGAGTACTACGAAAAAGTTAAGCGCGCCACAAGTGATCTCAATGTGAAGTTCTACACAATACGCAATCACGTGACAGGCGTGGTGAGAGTGGAGGACCTGCTGGAACCCACCCAGACCGAATTATTCTACCAGTGAGTGGATGACTTTTGTGCAGGGTTCGGAAAGCAGGCACACCTCACTCGCACTGTGAAATTAACTGCACATCTCTCACACAATGCGAACACGTATTCCAGGTTCCACTCAACGGTGTTTCCCAATGCACGAGCAGATCACAGTCAAGAGTGTATTTTAAGAGCAAGTGCGAGTGCGTGAGTGCAGTTGGGAAGTGCGCTATGAACTAGTGAACTTTTTTGAGCATGGGGATGTGAAAATCTTCCAACGCTGGAGTAAGAGTGCGTGTGGGAGTGCGCGTGCAAGTGCGATTTCTACTAACACAATCGCGGTGCAATCAACTCGCGCACAATTCTAGCACACAGAATATGCTGAGAAAGTGCATAAATCTGAATAAATTTATTTCCAAGTGTATAGTCAAATCTGCGCTCCTTTTCTACATGAAGGCCTAAAATCAAAACACAACACTGTGCTTTTCCGAACCCTGCTTTTTTTGTTCTGAAGTGTATTTCATTAATTATTCTCAATATCGCTTACAGGCCGGAAAAATTGAAGTATGGCAGCAACCAGACCATGGTGATCAACTGCTCGTCTGGCACGACGGGCTTACCTAAGGCGGTTAGTCTGTCCAATGCCAGTTTGTTACTGGACTCTCCGTAAGCGCTGGTTTTTCAGCAACAAATCAATATCTAACGTTCATTGCGCCCACAGATTATCCGATGGTTCTTCAGTGTGCTTTACATTCTCCACCCCGAATTGGACTACAGGCCTGTTCTCTGTCTGTCGCAATGTGCTGATGGGCGGCACACGCATTATTACAACAAAGCCCTACACGCCCGAATATATGCTCCATATAATTAATCGATTCGAAGTTAGCTTGTTATTAGCTAATCCCACTCAACTTACAGCAATGTCATTGCTACCGAAATTTACGGAGGAAAGGATAAAGACTTTGAGAATGATTTTCGTTGCCGGAGGACACTGCTCGCAAGCATTGCAGGAGCGACTTCGTGCGCAGCTCACCGATGGTCTATTATGCAATGGCTACGGCTTGTCAGAGGCGGGTGGCGTGGCGGCAAATTTAATACCATACAAGCCGAACTCCGTGGGGCAGCTTTTACCGAATACTGAAATTAAGATCATCGATCAGGATACTCAAGCTTCACTGGGACACAATCAACTCGGAGAGATCTGTGTGCGGCCTGTCTTCAAATGGATGGGTTACTACAACAATGCGAAGGCAACTCAGGAAATGATGGACGCTGAGGGTTGGGTGCACACCGGCGACTTGGGTTACATGGATGAGGAGAACTATTTATTTCTAATAGATCGTAGCAAGGATATGCTCAAGTACAAAGGCATGCACTATTCACCGTATGAAATCGAGGAGATCATTACTGCGATGCCAGATGTGGTGGATGTGTGCGCTTTTGGTGTGTTCAGCGATGAGTGCGGAGATTCCCCAGCTGCTGCTGTAGTCAAGAGCACCGGCAGCTCGCTCACGGAAACGGATGTAATAAATTATGTGGCAGAGCACACGGATGCATATTACAAGCATTTGCATCAGGGTGTGTACTTCGTCGATACTATTTTCAGAAATGCAAATGGCAAAGTGCTGCGCAAGCAAGTGAAGGAATTTTGCTTGAATAAAAAATGATGTTAAATGTTATTTTTTAACAAATAAATCAAAAAACACAAAGCACTTAAATACACCTAATCCTCATTTAACGCGGCTTGACGGGACCAGACCGAACCCGCGCTAAAAGAATCCGCGTTAAAAAAGTAAACTTTTTGAACAAAATTACTTATCCGTTCCAAATTAGCCAAAAAATCGCGCAATAAAAAAATCCGCGTAAATAAAGCCGAATTTTCATATAATTTCTCTACCTCGTAACTAGAGCCCGACCGAACCCGAAGTATAAGCCGAACTGTTCGGTAACTAGAACCGAGACCGAGCGTTCGGTCGGGCTCTACTCGTAACATTTAAAAAGGCCAGAAGTAAAAATTTATTTAATTATTTGAAAATTCAAATTAGAAATTCACTTAAATGCTGTTTCACAGCATATTTGAAGCAACTTTGTGCCGCTCTTCCATCAATTGGCATATTTTTTTAAAAATGGTCTTCCACACACCAAGCAAGCGCTCCTTCAGCTTCTACAAGTGCAGTATCTCTTGCAAAAGAAGAGTGCGAACTACTTTCTGCACTGTTGGATCCTGCCGTTTGCTGAATTAAATTGCCTTTCTTTTTAATGCCACGTACCACAGACTTGTTCAATTTGAATTTTTTACCACCGATATTGCATTTTACAATATGTGAGTTGATTTGTTTTTAACAATTTTAAAATTTCATATTGGGTAAATTTTGTTGTAGAAAATACCTAAAAAATTAAAAAAAACGCGTTAAAAAAGAAAAACCGCTTTAAAAAAGTAATTGGGAGATGTTAAAAAAATCCGCGTTATAAAAAAACGCGCAATAAAAATCCGCGTTAAACGAGGATTAGGTGTAATTACAAGGAAAGCTTTTGCATGTCTGCTTTCCCACTTCAACATTAAGTTCCTCCGCTAAAATATGGAAGTTGGTACTTCATGTAATTAATTAATTTACCATATGCCATATGCATATGCCGTCCTATATGCCACCAAATTTAGGTGAACAGATATGGATAGAATGGCATATACAAATGTCCTGGATGTGCTTATTCATGAAATTTTACAAAAACCATACATATATTAACTGTGAGAAAAACTTTCTGCAGTAAGCAAGTTGAAGTAAAGCGAACTAAACTTAACAATACTCGACTAGAGTTTAAATGATTGCAACAAGTTAGAATTATTTGAAAAAATTTCAACTGTGATTCTGTTTCGAAATAAATAATCGTTTGCATTTTATTTTCAAATATTGTACAATAAATTGATTCATTGCTGGAATTTTTGATTTCGTAGCTGATGCAGTAATGTAGTGCGTAGATTCGTTTTTCATGTCCAAATTAACACCAAAAGAAGTCTCTCAACACCCTCAATCTGATTTTTCTACTAAATCTACACACTATGTGGAAACAAACATTTATTATTCTCGTTTTTACATTAAGAAACTATAATTTTGGTATAGTGCGTGGCATCGGATTTGAAAACATGCATGTGAGCGAGATGGATTTTCCTACTTCTTCACACATTTTTGATTGATTTGGTCTCTGATGTTTGGAAGCGCCAATCAATAAGAATCGTTTTGACGCCAGATTATTCCTTTCAAATATTCATATTGCAAAAAACAAACAGATAAAGCTTTTGTATATTTAAAAAAATATCAGTTCCTTTCTTCTGACATAGTCTGTATATCAATTAAAGGCCAAAGTGTTCTTATAATATAGAAAATTTATAAATATGACTGCTTTCAATACGTTCATCTATAATGTGCTATAAAGAACTTCCTAATTTCATAGCGATTTCATGATTTCTTCGGCAGCAGAAGTATTGAAAACGCTCGTAATTAGCACTCAGTGCCATGGGCAGCCTGAAATTGTTGTTGTGCGGCTTTGCCCTAACGTCCCTCCTTCTCCCCATAAATCATTGTGTCAGAAACTAATTGGAATTGTTGCAAAGCCAAGGTGCCATTAGTCCAATCGGCAAAGTCCTGCCGCATTGCCACGTGCGTCCGGCTAGATCGCGTTTACGGCTCCAGTGAATCGTGATTTAATTAACTGCTACTGTTGTTGCCACAAACTCAGTTCACAACACCAAATCCCATAAATATTGCATCATAAAAGCTATTTTACGCACGTATCTATTGAAAATTCGCTAATACACTCGTTAATTTTTTATGGAAGTAACTGTTATTTTTGGTGTTTCAAGTGCATTTGCGAAAAAGTCCGACATGACATTTACAGATAAAAAAAACTTTGCAGCAATTCACTCGCATTTTCCCCCTCACTCCCTGCCACATTTCTCACACAGAGCTGCCCCTCATTCGGCATTATATTGCAATTGCGGGATTCTCATGTCATTTCAATTGCAGCAATGATCTTATCTTTTTGCTATCATGCACGCACACAAACACGAATTCTTTGTTGGTGTTTTTAAAGCGACCTTATTTCATTGAAAGCAAAAATGAATGAGTAACATAGAAATTTCTTAGTAACATAATTAGTGAACTGTCTATTTTAACGAATACATACTTAAATTTAACCAGTTAATCAGTTGAAACCATGATTTTAACAATTTCCTTTTCCGTTTTTAGCGGGTTTACCCGAGCAGAAGTGACGCGGTATAAATTTGTTGTAAGACATAATCTGACTCAAACTTCAATGAAGCTTGCTAAATTTCGAAAATAATAGTTGTGAAAAAATATATTTAAAAAAATGCCAGTATTATTCTAAAAAAGAGACGTAATACAAGTTGTTTCTAGTTGTCTTTACTAATGCTTTTTATACCCTATACCCTATGGTAATAGGGTATAATAACTTTGTGCGAAAATTGTAACGCATTAAAGGAGCCATCCTAGGTATAGACATAAGTATATAGAAATGCTTAGAATCACTTTCTGTGTTGATTTCCGATTGTCCGTCTGTCCGTCTGTCCGTCTGTCTTGCTGTCCGTGGCCACAGGAGAGAAAGAAGGAGTTGTCCGATTTGGACCAAATTTGGCACACAGTCGCAATGAACCTTCCACTACTTCAAGTTCCGAGTTTATCAAAATCGGTCGTAGGAAACGCCCACAACGGGCCAGTAAGTCCCACAACCCTGGAAAATTTACAGTAAAATTGCTTAAATTTGTTCAAATATTCAATAAAAGTAATGGTATTTGGTATTTAAGGTAAGGTGTGGGCCCTCTACGCCGTACAAAAAAATGGGCATGGTCCGCCCACTATATAGACGGTAAGCGGAAAATCCTTATAACTTCCATAATATATACACCAGAGCGTCCATATTTGGTCACTTCATTGCTGGTAAGAACACCTTTCAATTCTCCAAAAATGGGCGTGGTTCGCCCACTCAGTTACTTGGTGTAGGGTATTACTCTGTCGGTGAAACCCGACTGATGCTTCCTTACTTGTTTTAATAACAATTTAATAATTGTAAATTACTCATGTAGGCATTTTAGTGTGCCATGGTATGCATCTATGTATAATTTTACTAAATGAAACCCTTAGTTAAGAAATGAAACTCTGTACAAATACTGAAAAAATGCAACTCTGTTCAAGGAATAAAAACGGCAACTCAGGCCGAACTCGGTCACTTCCGTTTGACAAGAGCGAAAATCGAGACGACACCTCGACTAAATAAAGATAAATCAAAGAACATCGACCATATTATCAGAGTTTATACTCAATAATTAACATTTTAGATGAAATCACAAATTTTGTGTGAATGTATTTGAATTATAGTGTCATCGTGTTCACTGAAGTGGCCCTTATTAAAAGCTGTTTTGTGTGTAAAAACGCTGGGATATTGCATTGATGATACCTTCACATGTTGTTATATCTGCCTCCACTTACGACAAAACATTAATTTCAGTTGCTTTTCAAAAAAAACTTCATCAATTTTTCATACAAAGACAAGGAAATCCCTTTTTAAAATTTTTTATTCTTTTCCGCAGAAAAATTTTTTACATGTGTGCGTGCAACTATGTATGCATGACTGCACTCACACATTCACACTTTGCGGTAGAAGTACATTTGTATCTGAGATGCTCATATGCAGAACGGAAATGCCAAGTATAATGAGAAAAGTTTTTTAAAGCTGATAAACAAGCTGAGCCGTGGAAAGACGCTCTAAAGCGCTTATCTAAATTGCCGTACTTGCTTTGATGTGAGCTACCGTTATTTTTTATGTGATTTTCTTCCGGTTACCCAGGCACATCTACACCTTCCACATTGCAGACACCTGCCGGCTTTAGGCAGCGGCAAACAATGCACTTCTTCCAGAGAAAAGACTACACTTTAAGAAACTGTCAAAAATCGTGAAAGAACTTTACACGACAGCCTCATTTTAAGGGCGGCAAAAAAAATTCTAAGCAAAACAGCTTAAAGCCAAAGAAATTCCCTTCCGCTTCGCCGCTGTCAAATACAAAGCGAAAATAATATGACAAAAGTTAACTCACAAAAACACACAAAATACGCAGAAGGGGAAGTTTTGACTGCCACGAGCAAGAGTGCTTCCTTTCATACTCTTCTGTTGTGTTTTTCGCCATGACATCATCCGACGTGTGAGCGTATGCGCAACCATTTTTCTAAAGCTAATGTGAATTCATTTGGTTTCGGTAACAATCTGGCGGTCACTGGAAGCAAGCTCAACCTTTCCAAAGAAACCAAAGATCATGCAAATCCAATGTTGTTTCCAGCAGCAATTTGGAAAAAATGTGCCAAAATGATGCCACTACTCCAACAGCCACACCAAACTCTCACCCTCTGCGGATGCATTGATGCATTGGCTTCTCTACAATCGCGTGCTGGTTTTTTGATACACATTAAAGCGCTGATCAGTCACCGCGTATCGTATTTAATCGGAGCGCAGACAAAACCTACCCTACCCGAGCTCATACATGCGTTCGCTCATTGCGTATTTATTCGGATCGTAACGCAGAAGTTCTCATAGAAATAGGTCTCTCTCAGACATTTACGATACGATTAAATACGATACGAGGTGACTGATTGGCGCTTAAGACGGATGAGAGTTTGCGATAGAGTTGAGAAATTCGCTCAGCTCGTTTAAGTTGTTAAGAGCTCCGTTAACTTTAGAATGAGAGAACGAAGAAGAACGGTTGATGCAATTGTCACATTTGTATGTCACATTTCTTTACTTTTAGTTAAGTTTATGATGCTAGTGCTCAACTTGACACATTTTAAATGAACTAGTAGAAGAAATATGCCACATGCAACATGGTCATCTGCCAAACACTGAGTCTTGCACTTAGTTCAGTGAACATGGCGAATAAGCCAATATATGATTCACAAGTTAATTGATTCAGCACAGTATTGTATAATTGAAATGGTCACAGAGCGAAAGAGAAACACGTCCGCACTTCACGACCGTCGGAGCGGATGAGCGGAGCATTAGCTGAAAGCTTTGGGGGTATAAATCTAAGTATAAGCTTTTATTGATAGTAAGATACTGGTGACTTCGAAACAATTTATTTTCTACTTTTTAGTACATTAAATAAATTAAAGCTTATTTTTAAAAAGTTTTTTTTTATATAATATTATTCACTTTACTCCACAGTGTTTTTGTGTCCAATGTTGGGTCGAGAGATTTTACGAAACGTTTCCAGATCTCTTGTTTTGCTTGTTTGCAGGATCTTCTTACTTGCGCACACAATTTTTTGTTGTTTAGGATTCGAGAAAAGGTTTTCCTGTCTTTGAGTTTTTTCCAGGCTTTGTTTTTTAGACTTATTAATATGCCTATTTCGGTGTTAAACCATGCTGGAGTGTTTTTCTGTTTTGGGCATCTGCTAGTTGGCATGGATTCGTTCATTCGTTCGCAGCTTCTTTATTTATATTGTTTGATTTTCTGTCTTGGTTATGAAGTTGTTCAGTTTTGTTTTGGAAAAGTGTCTAGTTAGCTTTGTTCTCCTTGAACCTACCGATGAACTTTTTGTGGCTATTTCGGATTGTGTTGTGCATGAAAATCGGAAAGTGATCGCATGTAGCCGGTTGCGATGCACAGCTCCAGATCAGTGCTACTGCCAGGTCCGCGATAGCCATCGAAACGTCGACCGATGTAAGCATATTTCGTGTACTAGATAGTAATGTTGGTGACCCATCATTCAGTATCGTGCTAGGTCTCTGTTGTGGTGGAAGATTACATAGTTAGGTAGATGGAGAAAATTTAAATTTTTGTTTACTAAATATGTTTCTTGTATCAGTATGATATCTGGCTTGTGTTTCGCAACAAGGTGTTATATTGTGTAGGCAGTTGGGTTGCTGTTGTATGACTTCCATGCCTTGCGTACTATACATCTCCGCTCGATTTTTATTTTATTTGCTGTTTTATGTTTTAAAAAGATCACATCACAAATGTACAACCAATCGGCGGAAAGGCTGCAGGCAGAGCAACGGCATGCTTCCCTGCGGCTCCGGATGGAGCAAATGCATGAGAAGCAGTCCCTCCAGCTGCAACTGCGCCAGGAGCGGCAATCAATGTTGCATGCCAAGATGGGAGGCGGGATGCGGCTGCAGGTAGGCGAGCTGCGGCGGCGCAAACGCGAGGCGCAGCAGCGCGAGTACCACGAGCCACAGTATCTCCGTGCGTATTTTGCCGGTGGTGGAGGAGGAGGACCGCGATGGCCGGCAGCCGTACGGGCGGTTTTTGCTGGCGCAGGAGCGCGAGCGCCAGAGACAGTTGCAGCAGGAGCAGCGCACGGCCTGGCGCGAGCCAGTGCCATTTATTGATGTAGATGTACGAGATCTCATGGAGCATCTAAATTTAATATTGCATCCAAACGAGGTATATTTAATTAAAAATTTAATTAATTTTGAAAATGTTTTTAAGCGATAAAGCTAAAAGGAAACGATTGGGCAGCCAGCTCTATCGATTCCTTGGAGCATCGTCGGAACGTGGGATGTTTAAGCCTTTTCTATCGTTACTTTAACGGTAGATGCTCTGCTGAGATAAGAGATCTTATCTTATCCGAATGGCGAGATACCACGTTTCGACGAAACTCCAACGCATTACAGGGATAATTCGTTCTTCGGTCGTACATCGAGGTTGTGGAATAATCTTCCTGCGGAAGTTTTCCCACGTCATTACAATATTCATGAATTCAAGGCAAACGTCCACCGAAACTACCCCACTTTCCCCCCACCCACTAACCTATGATCCTTTCTAAATCAACAAGTGCTTTGCATGTATAGGGGGCATCCCCTGAGTTTAAGCGAAAAAAAAACAACTTCATTGCTGGTAAGAATACCTTTTAATTCCCAAAAAATGAGCATGGCCCGCCCACCATGAAGGTGGTAAATTATATATACCGATATACCCTCAGAGCAGAGTGTCAATATTTGCTATATACAGTCCTATTAGGAATATCTTTGTTTTTCAAAAATGGGCGTGGTCCGCCCACTGCGTTACTTGGTGTAGGGTATTACTCTGTCCGGTGAAACCCGACTGATACTTCCTTACTTGTTTTATCATCGGAAGATCGAAAGCTTCGAAAAAAATTCAGACAAATTCGAGTGAAGAAAACGAAAAAGGAAAACACTCTTCGCATTATGTTTCTACATATATACCTTTAACTGATTCTTAAAAGAAATACTATTGGCTGTCAACTGAGTTTAAATATCGTATAAAATTTTTGTAAATTTTGCCAGTTATTGACCGACGCACACACGCACTAAACAAATGTTCTAATTATCGTAATGCGCGGTGTTTCTATAAATTTTGATTAAAATTTGGCGAAACCCATTCATAAAAAGAATAGCAACAAATAATCGAAGCCGATCAACGTTTTCCACGTGCTGCTATTCATATTAAATTCTCCTTATAACCATGACAATGCAATATTTAAAGATATTGATATCGCGTCAAAACAATTCATTGGCCCCCTTAATCAGGCGGTCTTCAGCTTTTAAGTGATAACAATAGCATAACGACTCAAAATGTATTAGTTCGGAAGTAAAAACAATACAAAAGCACTTCAGGCACAATTAAAGTTATAAAGTCTAGTTCTTGGGGTCCGATAATTATTAAACGGTAAAAAATTACAGCTTAACGCCACTTATGAGACAAGCGAAAAACATCTTATGAGAATGGAGCGAAAACTGGGCAAGAGCTCGAGCACCTCAAATTAGTATGGTGGATATTCTGCGAAGACTGATCGAACTACTCGTCTTTGGCCTCGGCCAAAAACCAAAGATAATTATAAGCGTCACTTCTCAATTGAATTAAAAGTTCTTTGGGTACCATGCCATCGATTATTTGATCCGAAGATGGAAGAAAAGCGAAGCATAGTTACTAAACTGACCAACGTTTTGAGAAATCCTACATTTTGGTTGATATGTCTTCAAAGAAAACAACGTAACTTGTGTCCCGTAAAACCGTAAGGGCTGTAGTTGGCGGCCTGACCTGTGACACCTCCAGTGCTTAAACACTTGAGTGTGATGGGTCTGACCGAGGAAGACGAGGATACCGCTGCCACTTCCTATGCGAGTATTCCAAAATCTTCCGCTTTGCAAAAAAAGTGTCTCGGTATTTCGTTTTAATATGCACAATTTCAACAAAATGGGATATTTTTAATTTTTGCTGTCTTTGATA
This sequence comes from Neria commutata, assembly GCA_963457695.1. Taxonomy (NCBI): domain Eukaryota; kingdom Metazoa; phylum Arthropoda; class Insecta; order Diptera; family Micropezidae; genus Neria; species Neria commutata. Next base: position 20,163,141 of record OY735247.1, on the reverse strand, counting down.
GAACGGCAAGAGATTAGATAATTTGAAATCAATGAGATATGCATGGAAGAAAGTCGTATTAGAACTAGTTGAACTGGGCGAAGATAAGATATAGTGGATTAGGTTGCGCTATAAAAGAAACTATTTATCCCACGTACAATTGTTAAAAGCGGCCAGTACGACGCTGACCACAGGCACAGAAGTGCAGATCACTCGCAAGCATGGAGTTCCAAGGCACTTACGACAGCGAGCAAAAAATATGGAGCGGCATGAGGACCATTGAAATATTCAACAGGAACTGTTCGATCGGTCACGTAGCGCTGCAGATGATGCGCAGCAAGCCGGCGGGTACGATTTGCCAAATATCCGATGACGAGGGCACCAAGTTGACCTTCGATACGGCCAGCGCATATGCAGTGCGAATAGCGCAAAAACTGAAGGAAATGGGCATCGCACAGGACGACATCGTGGGCCTGGTCACACCGAACACAACCCTGCAAATGCCGGTCATTGTGGGCTGTTGGCTGAACTGCACACCCTTCCATGGCGTTAACGGCGTGCTGGAGGAACGTAAGTGTCTAAGCCACTCAATGCACTCAACGCCTCAAGTGGTTCAAGGACTGTGACAATATGTAATTAAATTGCAGATATCATCAGGCATTGCTTTGGCATCACCAAACCGAAGGTAATCTTTTGCGCCGGCGAGTACTACGAAAAAGTTAAGCGTGCCACAAGTGATCTCAATGTGAAGTTCTACACAATACGCAATCACCTGACAGGCGTGGCGAGAGTGGAGGACCTGCTGGAACCCACCCAGACCAAATTATTCTATCAGTAAGTGCATGACTTTTTTGCAGGGTTCGGAAAGCTGGCACACTTCACTCGCACTGTGAAATTAACTTCACATCTCTCTCACGATGCGAATCGCATTCCAGGTTCGAGTCAACCAAGTTTCCCAGCGCAAAAGCAGATCACAGTGAAGAGTGTATTTTAAGAGCAAGTGCAAGTGCGTGAGTGCAATTGGGAAGTGCGCTGTCGTGAACTTTTTTCGAGCATGGGGATGAGAAAATCTTTCAACGCTGGAGATAGATTGCGTGTGGGAGTGCGCGTGCGCGTGCAAATGCGACTTCTGCTAACACACTCCAAGTGCAATCAACGAGCGCACCATTTTAGCACACAGAAAATGCACATCTGCGCTCCTTTTCTACATGAAGGCCTAAAATCAAAACACAACACTGTGCTTTTCCGAACCCTGCTTTTTTTGTTCTGAAGTGTATTTCATTAATTATTCTCAATATCGCTTGCAGGCCGGAAAAATTGAAGTATGGCAGCAACCAGACCGTGGTGATCAACTGCTCGTCTGGTACGACGGGCTTACCTAAGGCGGTTACTTTATCCAATGCCAGTTTGCTAGTGGACTTCTCGTAAGAACAGGTGTTTCAGACACAAATCATAGATAAAACTCATTGTGTCCACAGGTTATCCAATGGCTCTTCAGTGTGCTTTACATTTTCCACCACGGATTGGACAACGGGCCTGTTCTCTGTCGTTTTCAATGTGCTAGTGGGCGGCACGCGTATTATTACAACAAAGCCCTACACGCCCGAATATATGCTCGATATAATTCAACGCTACGAAGTTAGCTTGATATTAGCTCATCCCACTCAACTGACAGCAATGTCATTGCTGCCGAATTTTACAGAGGAAACGGTAAAAAGTTTGAGAATGCTTTTCGCTGCCGGAGGACACTGCTCGCAGGCAATGCAGGACCGATTGCGTGCGCAGCTCACCGATGGTATATTATGCAACGGCTACGGCTTGTCAGAGGCGGGTGGCGTGGCGGCAAATTTCATACCATACAAGCCGAACTCCGTGGGGCAGCTTTTACCGAATATTGAAATTAAGATCATCGATCAGGACACTCAAGCTTCACTGGGACACAATCAAATCGGGGAGATCTGTGCGCGGCCTGTCTTCAAATGGATGGGTTACTACAACAATGTGAAGGCAACTCAGGAAATTATGGACTCTGAGGGTTGGGTGCACACAGGCGATTTGGGTTACATGGATGAGGAGAATTATTTGTTTCTGATGGATCGCAGCAGGGACGTGCTCAAGTACAAAGCAATGCACTATACACCGCACGAGATTGAAGATATAATTGCAGAGATGCCAGATGTGGTGGATGTGTGCGTGTTCGGTGTGTTTAGCGATGAGAGCGGTGATTCGGCAGCCGCTGCTGTAGTCAAGAGCAACGGCAGCTCGCTCACGGAAACGGATGTAATAAATTATGTCGCAGAGCACACGGATGCATATTACAAGCATTTACATCACGGCGTTTATTTCGTAAATACAATTTTCAGAAATGCAAATGGCAAAGCGCTGAGGAAGCAAGTGAGGGAATTCTGCTTGAGTCAAAAATCAACAAATTCTAGCAAATTGTAAAAGTTTTGTTTTAACAAATGAGCATATAATTCGGAGAATAAAATTTTGGAAAAAATGATATATTGAAATGTGAAAATCATATTTCTGCAATAAGTAAGATATATTCTACAGATGCCATTTAGGAGCACTAGAACGCCATCTTAAACGCTATAAATTAACGCGAACGAACTACGAGCGTCAGTCTATATGTCAGTACATGTTAGTTCCGCCATTCATCGCGCCTTGGACTGTCAGCAGGTTGTTGTCGCTGTTCTTTCCTGCGCGCTCTCTCAGCGCTGCCACCGCACATGTCGTTTTCCACTTTTCAATGGAAACGCACATTTCTGTGGTTAGGGTAAGGATTGACGGAGTCTTTCCAAAACTTCTCCTAAGCTCCTCTCTTTCATAGTTGAAGCGCGGGCAATAAAAGATAACGTGCTTGGCGCTCTCGTACTCGCCTGGACATTCTGAACAGTACGAGTCTTCTTCGATGTTTAAGCCAACGTAGGGTACACCGATTCGGTTGTAGCGAGGTGGCAAGTTGATGCCAAGTTTCGCTTGCACCCGAGTGCTGTGAGCCGGTGGCGGCAAACTGCGCTTGGGCACTTGCGATCCAACCTCCCGAAAGGTAAGCTAGCTCTCCTCCATATGAGGATTCTTACATATAACACATATCTAAACATATACAGTCCACTAACTCTTACTTATAAAATAATAAACACATAAGTTTTATAACGTTTACACGAAAACTTGCCCTGCCTTTTTCTTATACTTTCTTTCTATTTTTCTGTGCACGACCAAACCGCTGCTGCGACGCCGGGCCACGGACTTGCCCCATTTTGCGTGTTTTTTTTTTTTTTTTTTTTTTTAAATAAACCGACACTCAGGGGATGCCCCCTATACATGCAGAGCACTTGTTGGTTTAGAAAGGATCATAGGTTAGTGGGTGGGCGGAAATACTCGGCAAACCCCGGCGCGTCGCGGGTTTATTCGATGTGAAACCGGAAGAGGTACTCTTTGAAGCAGCCGTGCCCGCCTGTGTGTGTGTGTGGTTTTTTTTTGTTTTTTTTTTATTGAGGTGAAAAAACCGCCGAAGGCACTCCTGCCCCCCCGACAGAGTAGTGTGGGATTCGAACCGCACTAAAAAAATACCCCACTCCAATCCCTTGGATCCCCCCAGAACCACCGTAAAGTATTACTTCGAGAGGACGGATTCAGCATTTCTGCTGCTCACCTGTTTCGTTTAGCATCTAGTCTAGCACGATTCCGTGCTCTCTCTGTTTCATCATGTGTGTGTGTGTGTGTGTATATGTATGGGTATAGAATGCATAAAAGGCAATTTGTGAATTAAAGCGGCTATTCTCAACTGGGATTCAATATTAAAACTATCGCCATTGTTCGATTGTTGCCGCAATTGCAAAGCAAATTACGTCTTATTTTTAAAAAAAAAGTGGGCGTGGCAGGTAGCTGGTTCAAAAAGTTTTAATTGTTTACTATAAAGACATGATTGGGAGTCATATATCAAATTTCAACTTTCTAGCTCAACATTTAAGGTTCAATAGTTTAAAATGCAGGCGGACGGACATGGATGATCAGTAGAACTCTCGACAAAAATCGCTCTAGCACAAAATTCCGCAGCTAATTTTTAGGGTTCCGTTCCCCTAAAAGGGAAAAAACGGGAACACTTATAAGGTAACTTTTGTTTTGGGAGTGTGTATATAAAACGACCTTTTTTTCATCGTAGAAACCTGAAATTTGGCACGATGTTAGGTCTTAATAACCTAAACACATTTTCACTATAAAAAGTTAAGAAATATTTTTAGAAATATTTTTTTATAATTTTTAAAGGTTTTCGGGTGGGGCAAAAAAAAAATAAAAATATTTTTAAATCGTTTCGTGTGGGGTATCGTTAGAAAGGGCTACATCCATAGATTATAGAATGTATTTTTTTTTAATTTTATGTAAACGGGTTAGGAAGATATAAGAGAAAAACCGACCTGTCCCCACACGATCCAACACGCTCAGGATATTTCTCAAGCTAAAATTTTGATAAAATCGGAGTTACTAGGTATTTTATCACGCATTACCGTAAGGGTGCAGCTTTTTTCGATTTTTTTAAATTTTTTTATTTTATTTTTTTGATTTAAGAGGACCCTCTCAGAAAAAAATTTTTTGTGTTTATATCGAGTGGGGTATCATTAGAAAGGGCTACATCCATGTATTCCAAATATATTTTTTTTAAATTATTATGTAAACGGGTTAGAAAGATATAGTTAAAAAAACGGACCTGTCCCCACATGATCCCACCTGCACACACCATTTCTGAACCCAAAATTTTGATCAAATCAGGCGTACTAGGTATTTGATCACGCATGACTGAATGGCTGCCCCTTTTTTCAAATTTAAATTTTTTTTATTTTTTTTTAAATTTAAGATGACCCCCTCAGGAAAAAATTTTTGTTGTTTATATCGAGTGGGGTATCATTAGAAAGGGCTACGTCCATGGATTACAAACATATTTTTATATAATTTTCGGTGAAGCGGTTTCGAAGATATAGGACAAAATGTCGAAAAAATGACCATACCCCCTTGCCTTTCTACATTTCTTAAGCTAAAATTTTAATTAAATCAGAGTTAGTAGGTCTTTAGTCATAGATTACTGGAAAACTGCAACCTTTTTCGACAAATCTGTTTTTCTATTTTTTAAAATTTTATTTAAGATTACCATAGTAAAAAATTTCCTAAGCGAAAAATTTTTGTTGTTTACATATTGTGGGGTATCGTTAGAAAGGGCTACGTCCGTGGATTTAAAATATGTTGTGAATTGTTTCGAAGATGTAGGTAAAAATGTAAAAAATTTTATGGCCAGGCGGGCAAAGAGAAACTAAATTCGAAGGCAAAAAAGGGTATTTCTGGTACGGAACCCTCAGTGAGCGAGCCCGACTCGCACTTGACTGCTTTTTTTTGCTATCCCTACCCCAAAGTTAGAAAGGAAAAGGAAAGTCACTTACAAAGTTCTATAAGAACAAAAAAAATTTTAATAGGTAGGTACGTCTCCTAAAAAAACTGTTCAGATATAGCTTACTCATGAAAGGACCTGTCGATATTAAGTTATATGCATAAGTTTTTTTTTCCGCTTAAACCAACACTCAGGGGATGCCCCCTATACATGCAAAGCACTTGTTGATTTAGAAAGGATCATAGGTTAGTCGGTGGGGGGAAAGTGGAGTAATCCCCGGGGATGCTACAAGATATGATAAACAGTCTACAATGTTACTGCGCTAACTGGAATCTAAAAGTAAACACCAGCAAATCTTAGATTATGGTGTGCAGAAAAGGTGATGGTAGATATTCCAGAGAAGAAAATTGGCGGATGGATGGAGAAGAGCTTGAAAAAGTAAGGGAATACAAATATCTGGGTGTGCTAATAACCCACAACCAGTGTTGCCGTTTGGCTACAATTGTAGCCAATTTGCTACATTTAAAATGGAAAGCTACAATGCTACAATGCTTCTTAAATGGCTACATTTTCATAGTTACAATATAGGAATGATATTGTGTTCATACCTTTAGAGCATATACATGTACATGTATGTCCGCTTTTACACGAGGCGAGTCGGAAAAATTTAGGAAAGAGGGGAGAAACGACAGGGGAACAGGCAAAATCGCTCGGGCAGCGATTGTAGTGCGATTTTCTGATTTTCTGACGCTCCTCTTAATTCGCTTTCCCGCTGTCGACTGTAAATTAAAACTTGAAATCGAGAGAATACATATTGCAAATAAACTGAAAAATTTACAGAATTTTACGCAAAAGTAAATATAAACAAGAAAATTAGCAAAGAGTGGAATAAATGCTTTAAATGTTTACAAATTACACAAATAAAACCAGCTGCAAACTCTAGTGTCAAAATGTGGAGTGGGGCGAGTCGACTCGTGTAAAAGCTATGCGCGATTTCAAAACTGAATGTCAAAAAATCGGTAGAGCCGAGTCGCCTCGTGTAAAAGCGGACTATATCTAGCTTTCTTGCGCAATTCTATTTTCCCTTTTTTGACATTCTTCGTCAGTTTTGACAGTCATGTCATACGAATGTCAAAATTAGCAAAGTGGTTGTGTGAAGCTGGAAGCGCGTGGTAGCTAATGCGAAAGTGAAATGGATAAGTAATTTTATATACTTTTAATATTATCAACAGGCTTACATAATTTCATTTTAGATTCGTGGTTAAGAAACCGAGAGCAGCAGTAGAGGAAGAAATTGAAATGGTGGAAGAAATTGAAGTGGAAGAAAATGTTGCTGATGAAATGTTTCTTAGAATATTGCTATTGAATTGATAATAAAAGTAGTGAAAATCTATATATATGTATTTTATTTAATGATTTTAATTTTTGATTTTAAAAAAAATTCTACCAAATAGCTATCTCCAATTATTATTGCTATGCTTGATTATTTTTGGCTACATTACAGCCAGATTGGATACATATTTTGCTACGAAGAAAATGGAGTGAGTGGCAACACTGCCCACAACCTGCAATTCACTATCGCCGAAAAGTATGCTGTGAAAATAATTTGTTTTCTGCAACACCGATAAAAGTGACACGAGTTCAAAGTGTCAAATTAGTTTCGATTTTAGACTGCTGAAAGAATAGCTGCGCGCTCTTATTTTTATTTGAACTAGGTAAAAATTTGCTTACGTATTTTTCTGTTATTTTTTTACAATGGAAAACAAGGAAAATTCATATGCTTCTATTTGGAATAATGTGGAGTTTGCTGAAGTTTGTGGTTTCTATCGACAGTTTCATAGGAAACTTAGAATCGCAGAACCCAATTTTAAGGATCTACATGATTGGTTAATAACTTACGGGCAAGGTTTGTATATGGACTTCCCTCATGCCTTCATCAGATGGTTTTTGTAATATGTACGTAATTCTTTAGTGCCACATGGTTTGGAGGTTGTGCATTTAAATTTACTGAACTTGATGCGGAAAATAAATGCTACTCTTCAAGGCAGGACTCTGAAAAAGTGTGGTATACCTTGGGAACGTCGTCTTAAAGTGTACTGTACACAAGTGATGCCAGAATTTACAAATGCGGTCTGGCAGAACGAATATGCGCAGGTGGATGTGTCAGCGCGTTTGGTTATATTAAGAGTGAGTTGCCACTGGAAGCGTTGCCTGGTTAGTTTTCGCTTACGCTTTGGTATTTGTTTAGTATCTGCAGAACAGAGTGCTTCCCCGTACATTCTGTGACTATTCGGATGAAATACGTAATCAGTACGTTGGCACCGACTGCATGGAGATGCGCTATGTTATGAAGCTATGGCCGGAGCCAAATATAAAGTGCTGGATTTGTATTGACCAGGGCGATGTGTCAGAGTCTAGAAAGCGTTGGAGGAATCGCGCAGAGGTGGGCCTGTTAGTAACACATCTCGAACGCAATTTGGAGCAATGCACTGCAGAGCAGAAGTATGAGCACCAGCAAATGATTTCGTTTTTAAACACTTTGAAATACTATTTTCCTGTAAGGCTGTACAGTTAAAATGCTATTTTTGTTTCGTTTATGTTTTATATGTATGTTTTAGTGGATCCGGCGAACTTCGTTCCGCGCAAAATTGATTTTTTTTTATTGAAATAAATTAAAATATTAATTGAATGAGACATTTTTCGAATGCAATTGAATTCTATATCCTATTCTATGCAAGACGAATCGGAAATTGAATTCATTTAAAATCGAACGGCATATCCTTTGGGATCTTCGGAATTCTCGGAATGAGAACTTCATCACCTTTGAACTTTCCTTCAAGGACCGTCATGCTAATCACATTTCCCATGAGTTTTCTCAGCACCAACGCGTTCCGTAGTTCATAGTTTTGGTTGGCTCAGATTTCGAAGCATGATGACTACCGAGACAACCTTCAGTTGTAAATTGTTCGGTGGCAAGCCAGGCAGATCCAATGAGTTTAAAAATTCAGTTGAATAGTTTGTTGCTTCGTCTTCATTTCTTACACAGTCTATGGATTTAAAGGGATACGGTGGACCAACGATTTGACATTGAATTGTGAAGCTTAATTGATCCAGATCCTTGTCTTTGCCGCGAAAATTGTTCGTTCACTGAACCAATTGTGATTTTTGTGGTTTGCCATGATGTTCGGGAAAACTTTGTTGATGAACTCCTCCTTAGTTGAGACGAAATTGCAAAATTTCAGCGGAAACGAAAGCAATCTGTTCGATTCGTCGACAGGAACATGGCCATTACCGAAGTCAGCGATTGCTTAGAGAAATCTTCAGCAATGGATCGTTTAGCAGTGCAACTCGCATATTTGTCGTCAGCTGAAGTTTCTTCACATAGCACCACAGAATCGATCATTCATCGAGGCAGGCTTTTATTTCATCGGCCGCGGTCGATCTTTGAATGACTTTGATTGGAATGTCTTCCCAAATATAAGCCACCATTTCCATCATGTCTTCATTACGGTTCGTACATTTCCTTCTGTTGGGGATACATTCGTTGAAACTGATTGGCTGAATGCATCTCGATAGAATTTACGTTTCAAGTCTCGGTTGAAACCGCCGTTCATTCCACGACATGGCGTTGGCATTCCTAACTTGATTACTGGTGCACATGAGGTAACACGTGTCTTCGATCAAAAACAAAGCCTGGTTATGTATCCCCTCATTCACCTCGAAATCGGGATTCATGAACTGACCTGTATTCGATTTGTCATCCTTGTACAACAGTTCACATGGATTCGATGAGAAGAATGTCGAAATAAGGATAGCAAATAATGTGCATATCTGACTTGGAGATGCAGAAACAATTGATTCAGCGGTTGTCATGTCGCAATGAGAATCATATGTTTGAAAAGTGTCATGTCCTTTTTCCTATGCCCATACAATTTTATCAGTGGAACGGCGCAACCAAGAGTACGGAATTTCAGTGCTGCACGACTTTTAGTTCCAAAGCTATTCGAAATCAAAAATTTTTAAAAAATAGAAAAACAAATAAATCGAAAAAAGCTGCAGTTTTCCAGTAATCTATGACTAAAGACCTACTAACCCCGATTTTATCAAAATTTTAGCGTGAAAAATGTAGAAAGGCAAGGGGGTATGGTAATTTTTTCGACATTTTGTGCTATATCTTTGAAACCACTTTACCGAAAATTAAAAAAGAAATATGTTTGGAATCCATGGACGTAGCCCTTTCAAATGATACCCCACTCGATATAAACAACAAAAATTTTTTACTGAGGGGGATCATCTTAAATTAAAAAAAATTTGAAAATAAAAAAATCGAAAAAAGCTGCACCCGTATGGTAATGCGTGATAAAATACCTAGTAACTCCGATTTTATCAATATTTTAGCTTGAGAAATGTGCTGTGCATATTGGACCATGTGGGGACAAGTCTGTTTTTTCACCTTTTTAACTATATCTTTCTAACCCATTTACATAAAATTAAAAAAAAATACATTTTGTAATGTATGGATGTATCCCTTTCTAACGATACCACACACGATATGTTATAAAAATATTTTAAATTTTTTTTTGTCCGACCCGAAAACCTGTTAAGATTATTAAGACCTAACATCGTGCCAAATTTCAGGTTTCTACGATGAAAAAAAGGTCGTTTTATATACACACTCCGAAAACAAAAGTGACCTTATAAGTGTTCCCGTTTTTCCCCTTTTAGGGGAACGGAACCCTAAAAAATATTTAAAAAGTAAAAAAATCTATTAAAAGAGTGCTTATTTTAACAAGGGCAACAAATACCAATTCATACAGTCCATAAGACCGAGAAGAGGCCCTGAAACATATCCGATCCTAGTTATACGGTCCACCACGAAGAGGAGGGGCTATCGAACAACCAGTTTCTTGAACGACTTTGGTTCCGAACGAAGTCATATGGAAACAGTTGCACTGTCGAATGTTCTTGAGAAAATCATCCGATTCAAACAACGGTTTTAATGGCTGCGGAGGTGCATGTAAGGAAAGAAATTTTATTTTTCCACCCGCACAGCAAAAGACGTGAGTTTCGCCTTTGAATTTCAGCGCGTTGCAATGTTGGCATATAATTGTCATCGCTCCAATACCGCCACCCCTATATGTTATGTGAATAAATCTATTTATCCGATTTCCTGACTTTCCTGTCAGATTTTCCTGCCTAAACATAAAATATAGCACTACGAACAAAACAAAAAAGAATCATGAAAATCGGCCTAGCGGTTATCCAAGGCACATTAATGTTATCGAGTGAGAAGGCAAGAGAGCGTAACCCATTTGAATTTATATGCTAGATATTTTCCTATCTAGACTAATTTATTCACGGGGATTTTTCTTCTGCCGTGGCTCATTGGAAAAGTGTTCGGTCCTTGATGCATGTCATCGTGTCGTAATGTAGTTTAAATCCCAGCTGACTAATTACATCGAATCTCAAGTTAATGCCTCGTTCATGGGCTGTTGCGACAGTTTTTTTTATTTTCCTTCTCATCTTTTTATTAACACGTGGGAGGAGAAACGCACCAGGAACTTCAAAATAAGTAACAGATATAAAATAAGTCCACAAATCTCCAAATTTGGTGAATTTCGTTCCATTCCCATCATTCCCCTGCATAGTTGATTTGTCAATTTAGCTCTATACAGTGTAGACAATGCACTGTTGTATTGAGCACGCACTTTCACAGCTGTGCTTAATCAACATTGCGCTACTTTCTTTGACATTTATGCTCTGAAATGGAAATAGAATGCATACATATTTCCATTTTGATGGCATTCAGGGCTATAGGGCTATTATTATTATGTAGGGTTATTATTTATTTAATAAATAAATAATTTTCTTCGAACAAAACTATCTTTATTTTTAATTTGTGCTCGCAACATATTTACAAGCCGAAGCCGAATATCGAAATGCAACCCTGTTGCTTTGTCTACACGCAGTCTGTGCAAGCATCTATTAAATTGTCAAACATTTGTGTAAAATAAATTTTACAAGCTCATTTGCCGAGCGTGTAATACTACATGTTTAAAAATTGAAACGACCAAATAAATTTGAGATATTTATTGCTGTTTAGCGTGTGATTTGCGCTTGTGAAGAGAATTTGATATTTGAAAGCAGTTAAAATTGTGCACATTAGCTACAAGAGGCTATGATGGAATCGCAGAGTGGAGCCGCTAATGTTTCCCAGGCCGACGTCAAGCCGAAGATTGGTCGCAAGCGAAGCAGAGCTTTCGAGGAGTTGAATTTTGAATTGTCGAAAGATAACGGCAAGTACGAGGCAATTTGCAAATTGTGCAACAAACGATTACAGAATACGGCAGCATTGAGGCTGCAGTGCCACAGGTAAATGTAGATGTGGCTAATTGGCTGATTGCAAGGAAACATGAATATGTATACAAGTATTTTTGTCACAACAGAAATAAATGCAACATTACCGACGATGGTGCGGCATTTACTAAGCAAGTCACTGCAGACAAGACGCCGGTGTCGGCAAAAAAATTAAAGGTGGAGAAGCCTAGTTCACAGGATATATCGGTAGAGTTCAAAATCATATAGTATGTATGTCATAATGAGTTGTTTTTAACAGATGATTCGTTCTTCAGATTGATGCATTTCTGGAACATACCGCGACATACAACGACGTTAGTGCAAGCTCGGCTTGGAGTGTAAGTTTTGTACGCAATAATTAATTGTTAAAATTAATAAGTAATTTTCAATTTACACGGAAATATGCCTGAGGAAATTGGAGAGCGAAAAGGACTTAAGATAAATTTCCAATACCAGAAAGTCTACTCGTCTCTCGTTGTTCCTCTTGCCAACAAACTTGACTTCGGACAAAAAAATATCCATTTGTTAATTTGAGATTAAGCAATTTATTATTATTGTTTACACGACAATGTTGTAGAAACAATCGCAACGAACAAATTGACTGATTTCGTCAACATAATGTCATTCGCATGGTGAATGATTTCATTGGTTCCTGGATAGTGTCGCTACTTAAAAGCAGACGCATCCAGGCTGAGATTTGTCTAACAAACAAAATGAAATTTTTTCCATAGCCCAGGGTCAGTTCTATCTCCTATACTATGACTGATCGTTATGAACAAACTGTTGCTAACGTTGGAGGCGGATAGTGCCAGTGTAGTTGCCTATACTGACGATGTGGTGATATTCATATCAGGGTTATTCCCAGGCATAATTAGTAAAATTCGATCGAAACTGGTGGAGGAGTGTAGGATGGAACTGTTAATCCTGGCTAGAAGATTTATTGGAACTCGTATGAGTACCAGTTTGCAGAAATATATTAGGACTGCTGATGAACTGGTGAAGAAAGGCTCTGCGCTCGACGATTCTAGGGCGGCAGACGTGGGTGCTTTGATAAGCGAGGTCAAAGGTAGAAGCAAAACGACAATGGAGAGATTTGTGCACGTATGACACCGGAAAACACGTACCCTTAGAATGAACAAGAAGAATGTAAACAGGCTTACTGCCGTACGCACAGGACATTGAATGAACAAGAAGCGATAGATCACTCCCTGTTGCTAGGGCAGCAAGAGGATGGCTTAAAACGCTTAAAAGGCTTTTCTAGAGAACATCAATGACATCCAATGTCTCCCAGGAAAAATAAAATTCTTGGGAACAAAACTCCCAGGGAATATTCAGAATTGGGCTATATGTGTTTTGCCGCATGGTTGTTGGACATCACAATGAGTCCGCTGCTGCTGTCGTCTGGAGGATGCTGCTCTTATGCTCCAACTTATAGGCTTATTTAAAAGATTGTTGCTCCTGATTGGTTTGGAAACCATTAATTTGACGCTGTTATATGCCAGAGAAACTTTATCATGTTATCGATAGGATTTTTACATGTATTTGATCTTTGGTTTATTTGTGAAACATATATTTTAAACGAGCCATGCTCTCACATCGACTTATAATACTACATACTTACTAAGACAATCTTTATTTATAAATTTAACATCTTTTAAACTGTTTGCTTGTGATTTCAAGTATGTATAATGAAATTAATTTCATTGCCGATTGCGCAATTAACTTTGCACATTTAAGGACACGATGAGCGCAACCAAATTGGCGTTGCGTGCCTCCCATGGCACAGTCATATCATAGAAATAGCGCTGTATGAAGGTCCACACATTTTCACAAATTACGGGGTATTTCAAGCCACATGTGTGGTAGATCTTATAGCAGAGATCCAGCGCCTGTAAAAATGACTGCATGCAGTAGAAGCGATTCTCTAGTGCTACATAAATTTTGGATATCTTATAATCGTCCGGGCTGACAACCACCAGAAAGGGATGCGTCGAACGGTTGATGGCACCAAATTTGCGCATGTATAATGCCAGTTGCGATTCATAGGCCTCGAGCGATGTAAGACGCATGACAAATGAGTCGATGCTGTCCGCAACGTTGGCGCGTATTTTTAGCTTGCCTGTGTGATCCTTAAAACGACCGCTAGTGGGCAGCAACACAGTCAAGCCGATGGCGTAGACGAAATCTTGCTCATCTGCGAAATAGAAATATTTTCCTTACACAAATATTTGTGCACAACATTGAAGTGTGTATGTATACCTTTGCTGGCCATGCCCATTTTACAGTATTTGTAGAGTTTCTTTATGTTCTCGTAGTTGATCTTTCTATCGAATTGTGGCGCAATCCTTTTTACGTACTCATCCCATTTGGAGAATAGCATGCTCTCCTTTTCAGGGTACACGTAGCGGAAGTCGATTTTAAACTGCAAGATATTCGTAAATAAACATTTACCAGTTAATGACAATGGGATTCTGCAAAAATTCAACACAACTAAAATAATCAAAATGGATTAAGAGATTTAATCAAATGCTTAAATTTAGTTTTATAATTGAAAAACTTAGGGAATTTGATAACACATTCAATTCGTTAAATGTCCGTCCTCACAATAGCAGCCTTTAAACTATAAAAATCGCCCTACTTTATTTAAATATTAAAGTAAATTTTTGACGGTGACGACCTACCCGCCTCAGTATAAGACTCACCAACTCCGCTGCTCTGGGGTCGGACAACTTCGACCAACTAGTGAGCAACTCCGCCAGCCCCGACTGTTGCAACTCCTTCTGTCGTAGTGCCCAAGTTTGTATCCACTTGTCGCACACCTCCTCCCAACTGAAGTGCTCTGTGGTGAGCAGCTGCTTCAAAGCCAACGCAGTCATCTCATCTATGCGTGGCACGTTGCCGGGCAGCTCCTGCGGATACGCCGACATGGTGTCCTCGTCGTCCAAAAGGTTCGACTGGCGTTCACCGTCGGAACCATCATAATCCTCCGCGAGTCGTGTCAGCTTGCGCCGCTTTGAGTTCTCATTGGAGTAGCGCTGGTATAGCCGTCCCAGAGGATTTCCCTTGCCGCTGCGGTATATGAAGTAGTAATCCTGGCGAGATGGTAAATGAAAGCCGGTTGTAATGTGAGCTGCTGCTATAATAAAAGTGCGCTTTTACCGCTGCAGCCCTTTCGTTGGGAAAAATGCGAATTATGTCGTTGAGAATGGTACGAAATTCCTTGGGACTGAGACTTTCGCCCTGTTGCATAATTTGCTCGATGATGAGCCGCACGATTTCGTTGCGCTGTTGGTTGTCCAGGAAGCCATTTTTATTGTAGAGCTGCTTGATGGTGCGTCCAATGAGCGTGCTCTCCAACAAGTTGTTTACATTCTGCAATAAAGCCGTCGATGTAGCTGCTCTATTTCTTTTCCTCTTTTACACACGTCAGCATAAGAACTTACCACTTTAAGGCAGGACATAGCCAGATGACCCTTAGGCAAGTGGCCACCCGCTGTCATGGGCTTTAACAGATTCGGTGTAGTCATTGCTGCAGCCGTTCCTGCTGCGGACGATGTGCATGGCAGCTCCGCAGGCAAGCCACTGTTAGCAGCAAGCGGAGGCTTTTGCTTTGTCGTCGGCATGAAGTTCAGCGCCTGTTCCAGATCCACTGTGTGTTCCAGCACCACTGTGGGCATGTTGTTGATGCGCGTCGCAGTGCCTGTCACACCTGGCATCATGCTCAGGAAGTCCTCATGTCCGCCAAGATCCGGGGGTGCGCGTTTCACAGGCGTCATGATCGGCATTGGCGCCGCGGCAGCGGTGGGTGTTGCGGTATGTATGCTGTTGAGGAATGTCGCGCCGGGTTTGGGCATTGGCGCTGTGGTTGCTACTTGCGGCGTCTGTGTGGGAGCTTTATGCAAGGCGGTAATTGGCAGGCGGGCATTTGTGGCCAATTGTAAGGACGTACGCATCGTGTCGCCGTTGGGCTCGCACTGCATAATTAAAAAAGTGCAGGTACAGTCAATAATGAAGATGCACTCGTTTGCTTACCGTTACTCTGCGCCATGCGAAAAGTTTCTCACGAAACTCAGCGCGATAGCCAAGATGGCGTATGGCAGCGTTGATTTCCTCCGCCGTTAGATACTTCAAGCTGCGATACGTTATATCGGCCACTACAAAGAAAGAATAGTAACTTAGCAAATGTATTGTTTGTCCCTTCCTGTTGCTGCACTGAGGGAAAAATTCAATTTGTGTGACCATCTTCTTTTCCGATTTCAAAGGTCCACGCTTATAAATTTTGATCATTCTTACCAGATGTTTGACAGAACAGTGGAGCGCTGGAAGTAAAGTAAAGTGGAAAAGTATGTACATACACCGCGGGCGATCAAACACAAACCCATGCTCAGAAAGTCGCTTCATCCGAAAACTAAACATTGAATCAAAAGCGCAAGAAATTTTCGCGGCTGGGCCTTCCGTTTTTCAATGTATTTTTGGGGAGCAAGGTCATGAGTCGGTACTGTACGTTCGCTTCTTTAGAAGTTCCCTATTTAGAAAGTAAGGCACGGGCATCGCAGATTCGCACAGAAGGCGTTCACTTAACACCGTTTAAAAAGTCGTTTTCGTTTCTATACCCTCTGCATCGCTGATTCCACTTTAAAATTGGGTTTGACGGGCCAACGATAATTTTTGTTCTTCCGCATACGAACACAGGAATACCGACAATGAGGTGAATCGACCAGAGCGACGTAGCTCCTTAGTGAATAAAATATCTTTTGCATTTTATGAAAAATTTCGGTTCCTTTGTTTTAACATATACTGTAAGATAGTAAGCATTTTAGTAGTGTGCAGAACCGTTACCAGAGTTTGATCTGTTAGTACACCTATGATGGTTCTGCAAAGTTGTCATTGTAAGTGCTAGTTTTTTTGTCGTATGTATGCTCTGACGATAACACAGTTTTGCTAGCAAGAACCTAAGCGCATTTTTTTGAAAATTTTACCACTTGTGAAAAAACATTTGCAGTGGGTACTTTAATTTTGCGTTTTGTTTGCATTATTCCACAAAAAAACCTCATTCCAGAGAAGATTCCCCCCATAAACGTCACCTTCGCGCCAACAGGTGGAGCACAAGCAGAAACAAAACAAACCATTAGCATTTTCACTCACTCTCGTTGTCGACAATGAGTGCCACCGGCAAGTATAACAGTTATACTCGCGAGAACACACTCACACACAATACTGAAACGAGGTGAGCAACGAAACGAGAGCGCGGCCACGCAACCATGCGCCCAGCGACTCGCGCTAATCTTATAATTTTCCAGCTGCGCTCTAGTGAAAGGCATTCTATGCGACCATCGTATGAATAGGAAAGGAGCTCAGCGTGACCAGCAAAGCGTGTTTGGCACAAGGCGGATTGCCTATCAGCGACGGTTGCCCGCCCACACCACTGCGCAGCAGATTGCTGCGCAATGTTAGTGGCGCGAAATAAAAGCAACACGCCATATAAGGAAAAACAAAGAATATGCAGACAAGACAATATGTATGTATGTAGTACATACGTAAAAAGGAATGTAAATTTCTATGTGTATGAGTTGGTGTGTGGGTGTGCGTGCGTATGAGTTGAAAAGGTTTTTGTTGCTTACATTTCAACGTGCTGTGCAGAATTTCTAAATCAAATTCTTTTAATAATTTTTGCAATTTCACGTCATCACTGTCAATAGGCTCATGTGATAGCACGGGTAGTTTTTGTTGCGGCAAATGTGTTGACGACTTTTCCGAATTTTGGCGACTTTTGTGTGAATCATAAAAAGGTGACGTCTCGTTGGTGGAGCTTTGCGAACTTTCCTGTTGATAATTCTGTATATCAAAATCGAACTCCATTTCCGTTTTAACAAACACATTTTCAGGCGTAGACATTTTTAATTTACTTCTATTTTAGTTATTCGTACATATATAAGCACACACATACACATATGCATTTTTTGCCTTCACACACAAGCATGGACTTTGGCGCTAGGACGATACGTATTTTCACCAGGAGTGTCAGAGTATAACTGAAAATGAATTTTTGCTTGTGGCGCACACGAAGGGTATTTCGTATGGCTGTGCAACGATTTCGTATTGTTCCGTTGCGGGGTAGCGCCTGTGCGGCGTGTACGGAACAAGCGAACGCTGGCGCAATCGTTGGGGAATGCAGCGAGCGGGTGTCTGCCAACGAACCTATAGGTTTTTGATGTGATGTAAAAATGGCAAACAAAGGCACACCGGGAAGGAAAGAGGAGTTTTAAAGAAAATTATAGCAGAAGGGATTTTTCATGGCTGTAAGAAGTATAAGTGAGTCCGTCTTAGTAGACGTGTGGCCATACATACTTGAAACAAAATACATATGTACATATGTGCAATGCATGTACTCATATATGCATACATACTACAGTACATACTTGCATTGA
The DNA here is from genome assembly GCA_963457695.1 of Neria commutata. Taxonomy (NCBI): domain Eukaryota; kingdom Metazoa; phylum Arthropoda; class Insecta; order Diptera; family Micropezidae; genus Neria; species Neria commutata. The sequence goes on along the minus strand of OY735247.1, from coordinate 20,144,994 downwards.
AGCTTTTGTAAATAAGCATTAAAGAATATGTATTTATAGTATAAATATTTGAATTTTGACAAGATCCACGTTTGTATAGACATCAATACATCCATACATACTTACAAAACAGAGTCGTCGCCAGAAAATTAATTCGCGATTAACTGCAGGAGCTCTGCAAAAAAATAGCTTCCAACAAAATACCACAGGAAAAAAATTCATTGCTTCTTTCACAATAAAATACAAGTTTTGTTTACAAGTTCACGAAGATGTAGCTCAAAATATAAAAGAGTTACCATACTTTCTCTCTCCCTGCATTGCTGGGTTTCTCAAGCTAGCAAGTCATAGATTGCAGGAAAACTGCAGCTTTTTTCGTTAGATTCATAATTCCTGAAAATTGAATTTCCTGTGAGTCAACCTCACACCGTATAAGAGCATTTTTTTTCGTTATCGAAGTTTAAATACAATGCCTCTCAAAGATGGCTCTATCAGCATGGTTGCTGTCTTGAAAAAAGGCGACGCACTATGGGGCAGATGATAGGAAAAGTCGGAATTAATTCAATTTTTGAAAATGGTTGTAGACACTTTTTATACCCTACACCTATGGTAATAGGGTATAATAACTTTGTGCCAAAATTGTAACGCATTAAAGGAGACGCCATAGGTATAGACATATGTAAGTATATAGAAATGCTTAGAATCACTTTCTGTGTTGATTTCCGGTTGTCCGTCTGTCTGTCTGCGTGTCCTGAAAAAAAAGAAAGAAGGAGTTGTCCGATTTGGACCAAATTTGGTACATTATCACTGTGAACCTCGGGTTAGGTGAAGTGTTAAAATTATTTAAATCGGTTGAAGGACACGCCTACAATGGGCCTGTAAGTCCCACTACCAGAGCGTCCAGATTTGGTTACTTTGTTCCCGGTAGGAATATCTTTTAATTCTCCAGAAATGGGCGTAGTCGGCCCACCATGGGGGCAGTAAAATAAATATGCCGATAACATCTGTTGTACACCTGTCAGAGCATCAATATTTGGCATATATAATCCTATTAGTTATATCTTATAGTCTGCCAAAAATGGGCGTGGTCCGCCCCCTATGTAGGTTGTAAATAAAATGCACCCACAATTTCAGTGAATTATCACCCCACTTGGGAACATGGTGTAGGGTATAACTCTGTCGGTGAAACCCGACTGATGCTTTCTTACTTGTTTTAAGTTTGTTTTGATTACAAATTTGGCAAATGCCAACACGTAAAACAGTATTGGAAAATTTCCAAAAAATATTAACCCGTTGATGACCAAAGCGACATAAATGCATATAAGGACCTAGGTTTTTTGCAAACTGAAAGTTTTTTGATAAAATCGCTCTATATATCGATCTATTATAGATATCGTTATGAAATTTCGCACATTTAGTCTTAGTATCTGTAGGAATAAGTGTACGGAAAAGGAGCTTGTGGGTACAACAGACTTAATTTATAGAAGATTTTTAATTGAATAAACCCAGTTTTGGCAATTTTTTTAAATCGATATAAATTTCGATCCATAAAAGATAGTTTTCTGAAATTACACTCAATTAAGCCTATTGTTGCTGACAACGAGTGTACCAAAAATCATCTTTCTAGCTCACGCCGTTTATTCGCTATTAATTGATTCCATGTTTACCCCTATTCTGCCCCACTGTGCGACGGGCGAAATTTAGCGCGTTTATGCATACAATATCATAGTATGTATGTATGTATCTTAGCTTCATGGACAGACGAGCAAGGAGAAACTCTGCTGTTCACAGAAAACCACCATAACCAAGCAAAGGACAGACGGGCAAGGACCAATAAAATTTGAACGCTAAAGATGGTAGTTCTCGAACCAATTTTATTGTAAACATACATAAGTTCAAGTTATCTATCTGAAGCATTTAACTCTCAGTAAGTTTTTGGAGTATCGAGTTTCAAGCATTAAACAAATTTAAGCCATTTTAATGAAATAATCAGAGGTAGTGGAATTTACAGGCCCATTGTGGCAGCCTGAACTAAGTTAAGGTTCACTGGTTCATTTGGTTTAAATCGGAACTGCTTTCTCTCCTGCGACCACAAACAGACAAACGGAAAACCGGAAATCAAGCCAGAAAGTAATTCTGATAATTTCTATATCTTTTTGTCCCTTCCTAGGACGGCTTCTTAATGCGTTAAAATTTTATCTCATGTTTATTCTTATCATACTCAACACCATACTCAATTTACCACCCATCGACCTTTTCGCAGAATACCTAGCGGCTAAGTCCGCAGGCAGACTGAGGGCTTTGGGGCAATTCAAAAGCAGCTCTTTTTGGACATAGCTCCATAACACGAAGCCAAGCGGCCGAAATAGATTACATGGCACCGATCCTGAGATTCGAAAAAGGGATAAAGGTCACAATCGAGAAGGAAGGGTGGCGCAAAGGTTTGGAACCTCGTCGCGCATCCTTTAACATATTTACAGACGGCTCTAAAATGATAGAAGGAGTCGGAGCTGGTGTGTACTGCCCCGATCTAGATATCAAGCAATCGTTTCGTCTACCCAATCACTGTACCGTTTTTCAAGCCGAGGTGTTCGCCGTCAGGAAAGCTGCGGAACTGGCTTGCACCAGCACCACCATAAACTCAATGATAAACTTCTACGTAGACAGTCAGGCAGCTATCAAGGCAATAACATCCCATAGTCTATCATCCAAAAATGTCCTGCAATGCCGGGTGGCACTAGAAAGGTTAGCCGCGAACCGCAGGCTACATATCTACTGGGTACCCGGGCATAAAGGCATAGAGGGAAATGAGGAAGTGGATTTTATTGCCAAACAGGGTATCTGCCTTTCAGATGAGCATATCAGCAGCGTACTGATGCCTCTGCAAGCGTTCTACAGTCAAATAGAGGAATGCATGAAAAGGAAAACGAGGATCAGGTGGAACAACCTAGGCATCTGTGCGACCTCCAAAATCATGCTCAAGTCCTATGACGAAAAGTATACTAGGTTTATACTGACTCTCCCAAGAATAGAATGTAGAGCTATCACAGGTGCACTAACGGGACACTGCCTTGTAGCAGCGCATGCACATAGGATGGGTATAACGATCGACGAAAGCTGCAGGAAATGCAAAGGAGCGGGTAGCAGGGAGACTTAGGAACACATACTGTGCTCCTGCCCCGCCGTCGCTAGAACTCGTCTGACTTGTTTAGGAGCACCATTCTTCTCAGGGCTCGAACAGATCTCGAAACTGGGCATCAAGCCTCTTTGGAAATTTGTGAAAAACATCAAAATTCTGACAGATCACTACTTTGACAACTCCTAAACGGAACTCCAACTGGTATCGCTAGGGACACAACAGGGTCTATGCGTGGCCTTCTTCTTAGGCAGCCAGATTAACCTAACCTTAACCTAACCTATTCTTATCATAAACGTAGTGTACAAAGACGTAAACGTGAATGACTTGGTCTCGAAAATCGGGCCCACACGGGTAGTTTAATTTTAGCCCTACTACTAATAGCCAGTGACCCTCAAACGGTGATAGCGAAACGAAGCGATATGAAACAAAAATGTACGTATGCGGTATACTGCCGTAGTAGACCGTATAGGTCTTATGGCCTATCCGCGATAAAGGATTTCAAAACAATAGTTATTTTTAATAACAAATTTAATTTAACAATTATAAAAACGTAAGTTTAATGACACAAAATATAAAGAGGATTCACAGTACGAGTTTGTAGCTCGGCGTAGTGAAATTCTATAATCTTAGCAGTGATGGTTTTCTTTCGATTAATCGCTAGAATTAATCTATTATTGTCGATTAATTGAAAGGGGAAATTCGATGCAATTAAATCGTTAATTGAAAGGAAATAATCGATTTATAGCCATCATTTGATTAATCTCACCATCACTAGCTCGACGTTGTTTGCAGGGAGCAAATTTTCGTTAAAAATCTTTTTTTTAATAATCAATTGAATTTCAATGCACCAGTATGTCAATAATAAAAGATGAGTATTTCGAAACGCAGGAGGAAGAGTTTATGCCACCTTTCGCGGAGCCACAATCAAATCAAACCGGGGAATTCGATGCAGAACACGATGAAATAAAGCTGAAGGCGTTGCTGCAAACTTTCAACATGGATTTTCTTCTGCCATTTCTTAAGGGTAAGTTCTTTCTTCAATGTCTCTTCTTTATGCAGTTCGAATTTCCCATATATTTTATACATATTTTCCTTACTTTATAAGCAAACATGTACATATTGCCACTGCACCGAATACATAATTCAATATGTACATAATAAGGAGTTCAATTCCGGGATCCCATGTAGTTTCAAAACATAAACCGGGAATTGTCCTTCGGTCCAGGGATTTAGTTACAAAGAATATAATGATAGCTAATTATCCTGAAAATCTATCGCTTCACCTTACATTTAATATAAGTTTATATTTCAATTAATATAGTTTATATCGTTAAGTTGCAGTACAATACTGCCCCAATAAATCTTTATTAATCTTTCAGTTACTCAAATCAGTGGTCAACTGCAGACATTTATCTGTGTTTTGAATACTGTAAATTATTATTATTTGCCAATGAAAAAAAATTATTCCCTAATTTTTTGAAGTTAGTTCAAAGTATACTCACTCGTGAAAAAATACACGGCATTTGTTTCATGAGATAAAGTTTTTTCTTGAAAATGCAGAGGAAAAGTTGAAGAAGTGCATAGCAGAATCTTACACCAAAAATATGAGGAAAGAAAATGACTGATGATTAATTAAAGGCCTTTGTGTTGAATAAGTTAAAAATGAGACGCCTTTTATAATTTATTATGGTTTAGCAGACATTTTCCAATCCTTAGTTGCTCTATAATTATATTCCCGATACTTTTTTGCCGTGGTTTAGTTATTATTTTTTCTGGAATGTTGGAAAGAGTTTGAAACACTTTATACAATTTTGTATACAAACCGAAAGCCGTAATTGTTATTATTTAGTGTTGTTTCAAAAAGATATACATATATCAATGTGTGTTAAAAATGCAACGAAATGTTAAAAGATTACCCTGACATATCTGTATCGATTGATCAGAATGGCGAAGAATCCCTAACTCATTTTGGTTTTGAGGTAAAATTTTACATTCTTTATGAAATCTATGATACAGAATTATCTTAATTTTTAGATCTATTTATTGTGCACTTCATTCATATACTAATTGTGGGAAAAATAATAATCCGCTACTTTTGTTAAGCTTAAATCGAAAGCAGTCGGAGCACTTTCCTGGAACATAGCAATCAGCTGATACGTTTTACGAAAATTTTTCGAAGTAACCTGATTTTATTAGGTACCTATACTTCGATACCTTTACGTAAAAATAAGTATAGAGCTCGGGTTAAGCTGGTTGTGACAGCTGACACGAAACGATACTTTTCATTACGTTTGGACTAGCAGAGCCCTGAGTTAGCTAGCTTAGACACCTTTTCTTTTTTACATCAAAAGAGAATGTGAGCGTATTCGCCAGACATTTATTCGAGTCGGGCGAAAATGTTCAAATCGAACTTTCTTTCTAGTAATTTTCTAATCAAGTTGCTTGAGTGCAGGGATTTATAAATTTAACATCCCTGGTATCAATCTGAGAGCTTTGACAAATTCTATTCCGCACGTTCCATATGTTCGCATGTTTAGAGAGAGCGTCAGAGATTTGTTTACATTTTCGTTCGCCGGCATAAATGAAGCAAGGGAGCATGGATGGGTTTGTTTACAGACTAAAACACGTCGAATAATTCGGCAGGAGCTTATACATACTGTTATACTTGACTCCCGGTCTCCAATTTCTTGTTGAGAGAAATTCATTTCATAAAATAAGTGTTCGTACGTTACGAGACAGAGAAAAAGCGGTGCGTTATTAAAAATTGGTTCTTGAGCAAGAAATGAGCTGTTATTTTTGAAAGATGTATAACTCAATTTTTTCATGTATCGAGATATTTAAGGGTTTGCATTTGAATTAATTTAAATACATATATGTATTGGCAAACGTTAATCAATTCGAGTGATGTTTTTGCACTATACACCTTTTAAATTTTATTATGAAATAATAATAACTAGTAATAACTCCCGATTATCGGGTGTGCCCTATGACATAGCTAAATAAAATTTAAAAAAAAATTACTTAATATTGTTGCCAACGTTTTCCAAATCTATTCAGCAGGCTTCAACTCGAAAGGAAATAGCCCAATACAAATACTTTCGAAATTAAAAACTAATATTTTAGAACATTTTCAAACAATTTTCGAGAACTTATGCCTGAAAATTCATGGTGAAACTTTCAAAATGATGTATCATTCAATATTGTGCAATTCTTAAACCGTCTAGAAAAGCCCATTCTTAGAATAATAGCATGTCTGTCAAATAATAGACCTCGAAATCTTTAAAATGATATATAATTTATCATGCAACTCTCTCTAGATCGTCTGAACTAAGCGCCGGTCTTCAAATAAATAATAGATGTAGCATTCTTTAGAGCCCGATTCCAGTGGTGCGTGCGTGCGTTTGCGTTCGCTCAAAATTTTTGACAGCTTAGGTGAGCTAGTGCAAACATATGAAGAGAGTGCCAATGTGAATTGCGTTGAACGCAAACCGCAGAAAGTTGACCAACTTTCAACCATGCGCTCAATATCCATATTCACACGTATCTTTCATTACTAGAATCTATTTGCAAAAAATAATTTAAATAAAATATTTTATCAATTGGTTGAACAATTTTGAACAAATGAGCGCCCCAAGCTACTGGTGACTTCGAAACAATTTATTTTCTACTTTTTAGTACATTAAATGAATTAAAGCCTATTTTTAAAAAGTTTTTTTTTATATAATATTATTATTATATAAAAAAATAAGACAATGTCCGCACCGCCAGCTGTGACACCCTACAATTCAATGAAATTGCCTTTTAAATTCCACAATGTTTATAATAGTTTTTGATCGATTTTGCAGTAGCAACTTTTTCTACTCCATACATCAAGCAGTTACAGATTTCTTTTTCGAAAGACGGATTTTGATGCCACCCTTTGGAAATATTGTAACGCCAAAAGTGTCAATTTCAATTTCACGGTGTTCCTTTTGTACTTCGATGTTGAAATTAGTTAATATCTGCGCTAAAGCTACTTTTACATTGACTTTTCCCATACGTTGTGCGATGCAATGACGTGGGCCTTCACCGAAGGGCATGTAAGCCACAGGATTGTAATTCATATTCTCCTCCAGATATCGTTCGGGGTCATAGCGCATGGGATCGGGAAAATATTCGGGATCGCGATGCATTCCCAAAAGAGAGATAATTATAGGTGTACCCTTCTTAATAACCTTCTCTGTGCCAGGTATTGGATAATCCTGTGTGCATTCACGATTAAGTATTGGCAGGCCAGGGTATTTGCGTGTAGTTTCTATAGTTTGAAAAAGTATTGATATTCAATTTGTAGAAAGAATTTGTTGTCTATTCCGTTGATGCTTACCGATTACACATAAGTCCAAGTATTTCATATCCTGTATGGCATCATAAGTCAATTTGCCATGCTTGGCGAACGCTGCTTCCACATCCTGTTTCGCTTTCTCTAACACTTCTGGATACTGAGCCATTTCGTATATTGTAAAAGCTGCTGTAGACGCAGATGTCTCATAGCCCGCAATAAAAAACAGGAAAAGTTGTGCTGTGATCGTCTCAATGGACATGGATTTAAATGAATCTATAGGAATAAGATATTTCCAATGTTAAGTGAATCTTTATTTTGTACCCTTGTTAAGGAAAGTATATACCTGCTGTCGACTCCACTATCCAAGTTTCATCATCAGCATTGATTTTGCCAGTATTGCGCAGTTGCAATAAAAGTTGCAACATATCCTTACGAACTATATTGTTCTTCTCTCTGAGCTCGACGGTCTTAGTTACGAGTGCTTTCATCAGTGCCGGCGCCTCTTCATGCCAACCCAAACGAATAAATAGCTTCTCTAAACTATAATACAGGGAGTAAACTTAAGGTGTTTGTCATTTTATTTACTTCAAGATGTAGGTTAAGCCTACACTATTCGCTCATTAGATTACCCCTTCATTTTTTTTACCCCCAAAGTAATGTTTTCCTTCCATTTTTTTTGGTAAGTTACATTATTTAGGAGAGTACCTTACTGCGACATATAGATCTTTATTTTCCCTCTCATAGATCTACAACTCTCAAAATTACAACAACTTTCAAAGTTAGCTTTATTTCAAAAATCAAAATTCTTATTGCCTTCGATATCTTGATGTCCCGGCACCCAAATATGATAACAGTAACGCAGTTTTACAAGCTCTTTATATACAGGTCACGAAACAATCTGAATATTTAATGTAAAAAATAACTTGTAAAAATTAAGAATAATACATAATTATCTATAATATGTATATTTGTGAATGTTTATGTTCCCCTATAAATTAAATATTTAATTTGGCATATCTTTAAAACTACAAACCGAACAACATTAAAATTTTGCATTCTGTTAGTGTTTATTCGTCTTGTCCTGCTAGCAAAAATTTCGGGGCATTGAACAAGGGGGGCGTGGCACCCCTCATATATACCACTATATATTACAACTCAAATGTATGTACCATAAAAGATTGGGGGTCCATGAGGATTGAATGAGGTCCACGATCAGGTTCCGGGGTCAGACGAGCAAGGAGAAGCGTTGCTCTTCAACAGAAAAGACCCAAAGCTTAGAAAAGGACAGACGGGCAAGGAAAAGCACTGCTCTTAAATTAAATCCATACGATTAAATACAGCAGCAGCCTATCAGAGCACAGACAGGGAACAACAAGCTCCCGGCGCAAAAACCAAAAATTCAGTTTACAGGAAGTCGCTTAATTAAAATAAACAAATTCAGTTAATCAATCTACCACCTATCAATCTAACATAATTTATTTAAATCCAAAGATTTTAGCAATTGGTTTACATAGAAATACATATACATATGCATAATAAATTCTAATATGTTATGTTCATCGCGAACAAATCGGGAAGTCTGCTAGTTATGTATGCACATACATACATATATACATATGTATTTATATACTTGTAATTGTGCTCTTCTAGTTACGATTAACAAGTTTTGATAAGATTGACAGCCTAAAATTGATCAAGATTAACGAAATGTTAATTCATGAAATTTATTTTGATTAACAGTAACATTGTTCACTTTGCAGATAATTGATATTGAGTATGTATTCGTTTATCACATACTCCACCACAACTTCTTAGAATTACGAAAGCATCCAACTTCATAGACCAGTCGTACTTTTTGTGTGTTGTTTACTATAAATTCGGAAGTGATACGTTTCTGACGAAATTTTTATTTAAAAATTACCGCGGTTTGTCTTCGCACAAGCCACTAACTCCGCACAGTATGCACCTGCCAAAACCCATTAATTTTGTTGTTGTCATTCTCACTGATATGTAAGAAGCCTCAAAAAAATTGCAGAAATAACTTTTATAGTTTCGATTTTATAGATAAAGTCCTTTTAAACTGACCTTTTTGCAAGAGTTACTCAATAACTACGACCATGTCAAGCGATTCTATTGCATTACTACTCACTTGGGATATAGGAATTGTGCTGTACCGCGTACAACATCTTTCAGCTTCGGTGTATTGACCTTTTTACTGATACTGTAGAACTCATTTTGGGGATCCTTAAAGCTGTTCACTTCCAGTCCAAAAATTGCCGAGCCAATAATATCAATGGCATAACTATAATTGAGAAGAACCTAATAACGCATGAATTTCTTTTGAAACTGGAAAGTGGAACCTACGCATAGAGCACTTCTTTCATTTCCACGTCGATGCTGCTGCCTTCATCGGGTACGATTGTGTTTAAGTGATTCAACATTTTGTGTGAAACATCCTCAACGGTGCCAAACATGCCCTTCAATTTTCCCGAAGTGAAGGACGGTGCAAGTTTTGTGCGTAGAGATTTCCACTTCTGGCCTTTCAAACTGAACAGATTGCCCGACATAGGATCGTTTTCCTCATCTACATATACACCGCGATCGTGAAAACTACTGAAATCCTTGGTCAACATGTCACGAACCAGTTGAGCGTCTCGCACCAGAAGCGCAGGACGCAGCATCAAATAAATGCCAATCACTTGCTCCTGCGTGCTTTTGTAGACATCATAAATGGCCGTACCCAGAGAACGCTCTCGACGGCGCACTGCATCCAGTACGCCAAATGGAATCTTCCCTTCCACATAGGGAAATCCTTTGCGCTGCCAATACGAAAAATTCCATTTGATATAGATGAAAAGCAACGTGATTGCCGTAATTAATAGCAGGAACAACATATTAATGCAGCAAACTTGTTTTTAAATGCTACGATCTAACGTGTAGGCTTTCAATTCTTAAACTGAATATTTACACATGAAACATTTCGTTATATATTTGCCTGCAACTGCCAACGGGCATTATCAAGTCTCGTTCACTTATCAACCTAAGCTCGAGTATTTAATTTGTTGGCTATCGCTACTCGGACACTTAATAATATGGTCTGCGTGTATCGCGTCGTTGATTTGTATATTCAATATTTTCCGTGCAGTTTCCATAGAAAGAAACAACGTACTACCTACCTATCAAGTGAGAAAGTGAGATAGAAATATGTATACGAGCTCGTGTGTTCTAATGCCGATAAATAGTGCACACCACAGTCTACACTGAACCAAAAAAATGCATGATCGATGGAAAAATGTATTACCACAATCTCCAATTTTATTAGTTTTAATCCCATGTAAAATTAAATTGAGCCAATGAAAAAAGTTTCAATTAAACATTGAACCCATGAAAATCATTCATGTAGAAAATTCTATCGAGACAAGGATGCTCTCGAAAAGTTCAAAATTCTTCGCGGGAGAAGGCGCCGCGCCAAGAAACAATTTGAAAACCAATTTTCTTTTTTAGATGTTGTAAGTCTGCTGGGGATCGACCCAGCGACCTGTCTCACCAGAGACCGGACAGTTATCCACTGAGCCACTACGGCACCAATTATACACTGATCTTATGAAGAAATACTTTTAGTGTGTATGCTTAATGAAATCATTTCACTGGCTCAATGTAAAAAACAATGAAATCTATTAATTTAATTCTGGCGTCTAGCCCAAGCAACTTGTGGTCTATTTTGTTTATTAATATTAATTGTGCCATGACCTTTAGATTTATTACTTTGTTCTTTAATTTTCGCAATTTTCGCGCATTTTAAAAGCTTTATATTAGGTTCACATCAGGTATGTATGTATGTATGTAGTGGAATCTAGTAATCAATTTTTCACCCACTTCCCGACTACTTAGAGATCTGAAACTTTGCATACATGCGTAAACAGGCTGACAATACATGAATCAATCAATTTTATGGGCGTAGGATAAGGGCCGTGGCACTTTTTTTTATCAATTCCAGATTTGTGTATAACTTTAGAACTACACATCACACATCAATGAAATTTGGTAGGAACTTACTACATATCCATATCCTTCTACTGGGAAAATAAGACGGGCAGTGGACAAGTGGGCGTGGCACCGCCCATACAAAAAAAATCGTTTATATAGAATAGCTTTGGAACTAAAGGTCGTGCAGCATTGAAATTCCGTATACAGGCCCCTCTTGGATGCTTCGTCCCACTGGTAAAATTTTATGGGCGTAGGACAGGGGGCGTGGCACTTTTCAAGCAACTACACACGGGCTTCAGTTTATAATTATAGGTACACCACACATCAATGAAAAACGATAGGAACTTACTCGCCGCGCCTTGCAAGCAAAACAACAACAACTCATCGAGCCACAAATATGCCACGAATATTAGGGTCGATCACAGCCGTATTATTTGTTAAATTAAGGATATGACATATGACGATAGGAAACACTGTGAATACCCTAAATATTGTGTACTGCTCTGCAAGTTTTAAATTCTTTTTTCGAAAAATTTCAGAGCTCTAAAATTTAATTTATGGAAGACTAAAAAGTAGAAAATAAAATTATATAAAAAAAAACTTTTTAAAAATAAGCTTTAATTTATTTAATGTACTAAAAAGTAGAAAATAAATTGTTTCCAAGTCACCTGTATCTTACTATTAATAAAAGCTTGGGGCGCTCATTTGTTCAAAATTTGACAACCAATTGATACAATATTTTATTTAATTTATTTTTTGTAAATAGATTCTAGTAATGAAAGATAAGTGTGAATATAGGTTTTGAGCGCACAAGCATTTATTAATAGTAAGATACAGGTGACTTGGAAACAATTTATTTTCTACTTTTTAGTACATTAAATAAATTAAAGCTTATTTTTAAAAAGTTTTTTTTATATAATTTTATTTTTTATATAATTTTTTTAATATTAACTATTCTTAAAGTCAGTGGATATGCTCACCTCCGTTGCACTTTCAACTCGATATTGGAAAATAATTAGCTTATTATATCTTGCAGCGGCGGATATCACTTATCGCAGTCTACGGTATCTTTCCGTGGAGGACATCAATGTGGCCATACGCAGCATTGGGTTCCGCGCCGAATTCCGCGAAAAACTTTTCGCTTGGCGACGTAAAAAGGTGCGCAACCAATTAATTCTTAATCTAGATTTTTCAGCCTTACATTTACAGTATCGCACCAATGACAGGACTATAGAGCAAAACACCGAACTCACTGCTGAAGCATTTACAACGATTACGGGCACGGTGGGGGGGCGCAAGCGACCGGACAGTCCAATGACGCCAGATATGGAATCTTATATAAATCAAAGCGTCGTTTGTGACATACCAAACGCGAAACGCAGTGCCAAAGTGGAATTGACGGCCATCTCAATACTATCACAACTTGTAAGAATGCTTAGCTTTTAATATCATGTAATATGTACGTCGGTATGTCTACATTGACCAATTTGCTTCTTTCGATTTCTTTTTTCTAGAACATACAGGATGTCATCAATCAATCTTTGTATGGTCCCACAGTAAAAGAGTTTTATGCTAAAAACGGCTACTTAAATCCTAAACATATAGTTGATTTTCTACTGACGCACGACATCAAATTGCATTGTTTGGATTTCGAGAAAATTACGAACGAGCTTGTGAGCATACTTCCACGCGAGAAGGATGCCAAGGTTTGGACACAGTCCGACGCTCATTTGCAGCCAATAACTAACAACGCTGTTTGTGTCATTTTCCAGAATTACTATTTTACACCGCGCAAGCCCAAGGGCAACCCCACAGGCCGTCTCTACACACGCTACTATCATACTGTGCACAGAAGCGGCTGAATCAGACGTCTGAGCAGCGCAGTGCTGCGTCTGAAATGTCCGACAGGGAAACGCCAATTGAGGAGAACAGCGCGCAGCATGCAATGCTGGATGAACGTTCTATGGATATGCCATCAAAGCTTTTTTGCGGTGCGATGGATCCAACTCTGAGGATGTGTGTACCATGTGGACTAAGACGTATGCGGCTAGAGTGGAGGATATGCAACGCTTCAACACGAACGATTTCCTGCAACAGTGGCCAAAGTACTTAGCGCCCAAGAGTGCGGAATTGGTAGGAAAATCCTATATTATAAATTAGGGGCATAGACAGAAACTGAATTTGCTGAGGATTTCATGATTTATTTCTTTGCAAATAAATAATAAATTATTGATGCAGTAGCGCACGGGTGAGGCTTATGCCTAGCTTCCTCGCATTATCTTTTGTGTGCTCATTCTATTTATTAAGCACAAATCAGTGGCACACATTCATTCTATAACTTTGTTCACCGAAATATCCCTTCCCGTTTTTTTTTTGTATTATGCTATTTTTGAATCTAGATCTTACCAAAAAGAATTACTTCCGTATTGCCTCCGCAAATTTAGTTTCTGGCTACATCCCTGTTGTGAATGTAAAATAGTTTCAGGAAACAAAAATTAATTTTCAATTTTACAGTTCAAGATCGACTTCAATTTAAAATTCCCACTCAAAAGTGATTTGCTGCGCAGAAAACGGCCAGAATTCAAGTCCAAAATGTACCAATACTACAGTACGAACATCAAGGATGAGGCATGTAAGGATCTCTTTGCCGTAAGCAGAGCCAAACCTGGCGAAAGTAAGTTTTTTGCGTATGTTTGCTGCTCTTTTAATCCAATATTCAAATTATTTATCAATGTAGTAGTATTGGAGGAGTACCTGCTGCGGCCACTGCTCAATAGCATTCTGCCGCCAATGGAACGCTTTGAGGATGCTGGTACGAATCGGTGCATAGCTTTCATTTGCCATTTGCACGCCGACACTCGGCCAGCTGCAGCAGCGCAAGCGCGATCTCAGGCAGAAGTACAACTACAGCAGCCAGCAACTGCTGCCGGATATTGTCATCGTAGGCGAGAGCAACCTGAACATACGTGAGATATATGTGAGCTTCGACAGCGCGCTTTATCTCGTGTCCGACTTCTTGAGCGCAATCGATGTGTGCATGCATATATTCCGTGTGCTCTCCATACCCTACCCGCGGACTATTGAGTATCCGTGGATATTAATACAGCGTTATTTCTATGAAATCAAACTGCCCGATGATGCCAAATGTCCAGCGTTGATTTCATTATTAACCTATTTAACATTGTAATTCAATGCATTCAGTATTTAAAACATTATACATGGTTACTTTAATAACAATTCGTAGTCGAATGCAACACTTTGACAGTGAAATGTATCTATTAATTTTTGTGTGCTTACATAAAAGAAATATGTATTACAAACGTTTGCATAGATTTAATATGAACATATTTTTTCTTTTGCCAATATCATACTCTTTGTACCTTTAAAGTATTTTGTTGAAAGCATAGTTTGCTGTCTAAAGACAGTGTTTAATATTAGTATATATATTGCTGAACTGCAATAGTTATCTGTAAATAGTTTGTAAGCCTTATTGCTGCAGAATAAAGAGATGAGTTACAGTTGGTGAACGTCTTCAAAACCATAGAAGCCATCTTTGAGTTTTTCATTCGGAAATGCTTTGAGTTTAAAAGCATTTCAACAACAGGACAAAGTCTGCGACAGTACAGGTACGTTCGTAAATGCAGTAAATTCGTGCAGTGACAGTAGCAGTGCAGCCAACTTCAGTTGTCACTGCCCGATCAGCTGATTTCGTTTGCAGGTTGGTTGCAGAAACTTGTTGCATTAACGAACGCGATTCAGGATGGAAATTTTGGTTAAGGCATTAATTGATAATTGCGAAACTCGAAGTGAGAGTCTTTTAATGAATTTCAATAAAGAAAGGGTAAAACGAGTGAAAGAGAGATGTGTCGTGCTGAAAAAGAAAAAAAGATCGATCCCGAAAGTAAATAATTACTTTAACACAATAAAAACCTATCCAGATGATGTATTCTATCTTTATACAAGATAACAAACAAATTTGTATCCATTTATAATACATTTTCTACGTTTCCATTTCGTGTTTTGCAAACGGCAACAGTAGGATAATGACTGCGAAAACTGCAGAAATTTGTTCACGTGAAACTCAGAATAAGGCTCATTAATTCTGACTCCTTGCCACAAAGAATTGTTTTTCCTCACATTGTAATAATTTGAAAAAACTAATTGTTCGCAGTAGTATTTCAATAATACGAAAACGAAACCAGATCGATTATGTGATGGTCGAAGGCATGCTTGCGTACGTTCTGGGGAGAAAATATCGACTCGAAACAAAGTTCGGCGCCGCAAAGATGCAATTTCAACAGACAGCCGAAGCCTACTCCGCTTAACTCTCTAATCTACGCGGCCAGTCCCTTCTGCACTCCGATGACGCTGACGGACTCTGGACGCAAATTTGCCACTCCTTAGCGATTGGAATCTTGGTGTGCTCTGTCCTGTGCTAAAGAAACGCCACCCGACGTTCTGCTCGAACTGAGGAACGCTTGATGACCCCTTTTTTCTAATGGCTTTTATTGCCACATATAAACCAACTAATATGAATTAAGCTTCGTGATTTTTATAGCTAAAACGCTATACCATGCTCTTCTCTAAAATTTTGAATTCTGATTCGGTTTTCGTATTTGCATACCACCTTCTACTACCTTCTATTTTATATAACTCGTCCTTGCCGGGTGTAGTTTGTTTCAAATAAATTCATATGCATACAGCAAATCGTGCATGGAAAACATGAAAATGAATATTTAATTGAAAGGAGTACGTGCGCAATAGTGGTACATGAAAGCTACTTCAACCGCTCCTGACTTGTGACTGCAGTCGAAAGCAAAGGACGAGACTACTCTGAGTAGGGGTAAATGATTTCCTACATTGTTGTTGTTGTTGTTGTTGCTAATGTTATTGTTATTATTATGCTAATGCATCTAAGTGGAATGTTAATGCGAAATTTTATGAGGCCAAATAAAAATGGCTGCTAATAATTAAGCAAATTATGGTGTTGTAATCATTAGACTTAATATCCTTTCGGCGTTGGTCATGCCAAAAGGGCCAAGCAAATCAATATGGGGGAAGAGTGTATGGCAGAGCGCACAAGGGTGAAGGCTGAACGGAACGGAAGACGAAAGGCAGCAAAGTGCTCCAAAACTCGGCATGGACGAAACGTACGTGAAAAGATGCGACGACGTGTCGGTTCACGAACGACGAACCGCTCAGCTAGAAGCACTTACGCTAAAGCGGCAGGGATGATCGGCACGTGCCTGTTTGAACGCTGAGGGCAAATTAGTTGCGATTTGCATGCAACATTAGCGAAAACTTCACTTAGTCGAATCGTAAATTTTTTTACTTTAACGTATGTTTGTTAGTGTGTGTGTGTTTGAAGCTTCTGGCAGCAGGTGGCAAGTGGCTAGCTCTTGGTAATATGCCCAGACAGTTTTAGGTGTGCAACCATTAAAATTCAATTTTCCTGTCATTACACTTTTGCTTTGCAACAGCAACAGCAGCAGCAACAACAGCAGCAACAGGAACAACAACAGCAGCAGCAGCTGGCAAGCACGAGCCATTTATCCTTCCGGGCTGCCCTTCTTCCCATCCATACATATTCATGCAACTGCGGACTTAGCTAGCGCATGTGTTTTTGTGTGCTCCAGCACCAACAACAATAACATTTGTACAACAAAAATAGCATTGCCGCAAAATCCTAATTGCGTTATCATGTTACCGATGTTTTTGTTGTTGCTGGTCCCAGCTGGAAAAGTTTGATGCATCTAATTGGTCACAATAATTTATTTATGGATAGTAAGATACAGGTAGCTTGGAAAGAAATTATTTTCTACTTTTTAATACATTAAATTTATTAAAGCTTATTTTTAAAAAGTTTTTTTTATATAATATTATTTTCTACTTCTCCCATAAATTCAATTTTAGAGCTCTGAAATTTTAAATAAAAATCAAATCTAAATTCTCAAAAGTAAAAGCTCCAATGCACGTGCGTTCGCAACGAATAACTGAAAGCAATCGAACATAGCGTGATTTTGAGCTGTTAATATACAGCAGTGCTTCTTCTTCTCTGTCTGTGCTCTGATTGGCTATTGCAGATTCGCTAATAACTTTGTTTAAAGTAAAAATTTTTATATTTTTATGATTGATTCATGTATTGCCATCGTGTTTACGCATGTGTGCAACGTTTCAGATCTCTAAGTAGTCGGCAAGTGGATGAAAAATTGAATTCTAGATTCCAGTACAAAGATACCTGGCAAGTTTAATTGTTAAAGCTTATAAAAAAGGTAATTTTTTTTAAATCGTTTCTTCTCGAAGCGCCATCTCTCACGAAGAATTCGCAACTCACCTCAACTGCCAAAGAGATTGTAAAATTGTTGTAACATAATAAATAATAGATTAACTTTACACCGACAATGTTGCATCTTTCTGACCTAAACAAAATGTACGAATTACTTTAAGAAATTTTTGTCATCAGTTGTATTAAAAACAATTACATCAGCTTCTTCATATGAAATATACAAATTTTCTATGTAAATTGCAATAATTTTGTCAATATTTGGAATATTTTAAAGTTTTCTACAACTATGTAGAAAATTGTGTATTTTACATGTGTAGAATATTCGCCCTCACAATAAGGAAGAGAAGCGCTTGCTAAACACTTTGGAATTCAAACCATATAAATCATATATGTACATATAGCATTACAGCAAGATCTGTTTTGTGAGAAGGAATAGCTTTAAGCAGGCCTCTTATGGTGCTCATCAACTGTTCTGCAAAATTTTAAGTATGCAATCGGAAATTTGCAGTGAAGATGCCACCGCAGAAGCTAAAGAAAAAGTCATGATTTGTTTTGATATGGGACATTCGATGAGAATTCGACAAAAAGTTCTGAACGAGTCCTGTTCGGCCTGAAACTTGTTTGGCACACTAGTAGAGATGAGAGCAGCATGAAGGGCATGCGAAAAGCATAGATTTTATAATGTAGAAATATGCAGTCCTACATAATAACTGAACTTACTATTTGCTATATTTTCCTTGCGGGGTATTGTGGAAAATGAGCTCTTTGTGTGCGAGGGTGTGTGTGTGCTTTTACACAAATATTGTGCTGTTTGCTTGTGGAACGTATTGTCATCCCACGCGCATGCCAGCAGCAATAGCAGCAACAAAAACTACGATCTCGTTATGAGCATCATCCCTGTCAATGGCACTGCCAGCGGCTGCGGCAACTTTCTGATTGCACTGAACTGTAGCCACTGCGGCTTCATCCTTTCGAGGTTTTCTTGCCTGAGCCTTTCATCTTTTGGCTGCTACTAAAGTGCAGCCTTCCCTTCTCCCATTCATTTAAAGCATGCTTTTCATCTTGTTATTGTCATCTGCACTTGTCACCCTCCCCCTTCTGTATGTTAGCTCTTTGCACTTTTCCTCAAACGCTGCACCACAATTTATAGTTGCCGCATGTTGCTTGCATAATAGAAATGCTCGGAATTCTCTTACTTGCGGCATGCTCCGAGTCGTGCATATTGTCTGCCGCTTGTGCATACATGTAAATATGCAAGTGTGTGTGTGTGTGTGAGTGTGCTTGTGTTAGTTAAATTATGTATGCCACGCCAAATTGATTATCTTCAATGTTTATGGAGTATGCCAGACATTTTCGGGTAATTTGTCTAATATATTGAATTAGACATTAGCTGACAATTTGCACTTTTGGACACGAAGGACGAGCTCATATCGCTCTGTATTAGATTCAGCTTCAGTTGCGCGTTCTTGGTATGTATAAAAATCTGCTTAAAATTTTAAATTCACGCAAATTAACTTTTCATTAGAATGTGTCTTTCAAATAGTGCCCTTACATACTATCAAATAGTTGAGAAGCTCAATTGAAGTGTATTACCCGAGATAATATATATAATATTATATACATACATATATAACATATTGTCTCTGATTGGACCATAGTTGCATGAAAAAGAATTAAAAACGAAATTTTTGTTTGTGAAAAAGTTGTGAAATTTTTTGCTAGAATGTTTTTAGCGTGCCTTCTTGGGTTTCACTTCAAAAATATTAACCTGCTGGTAGCTACCTTAATTAAAAACATAAATGAATCATAGCTTTTGCAATAGGACGATGAACAGGTGAAGGTGCTCTCAGGTCACTGAGGCGTCAAAAAGGTTAATGAATGAACAATTATTTTAATACAAAATTAAATTATCTCTTTGCCGAGCGAGCAATTTTACATGTTATAATTCCCTTTTAAAATTGCTTGTAATGGAATTAAGAAAAGTTTCAATATGGAACTGAACGAAAAAATTACATATGTATTATAAAACATTTAGAATTGGAATTGTAATTGAATGGTCCTTCTTGTTACATTCAGATTAAGGATCGATTTCCTAATTTGCTTTCGTAAAAATTTGTGCTATGCTTTTGTGGGACTTCTTGCTTTCTCTTTTCATATAGAAACCACTCGTAAGCGAAGAAATGTTAAAGTTAAAATTAGTCGGAAATAGCACAGATGTGCGTTGCTGCCGCAGAATAGCAGCTGCTTCTACGACTTGGCGAAAGGCAACGAATCCTTAGGAGTATCCTTTTACGCAGCGCACTTCAATAAAAAGGCGAAACCAAAGGCACAACAACAAGCAGGCAGCCAGCAGGCATATGCGGCACAAACACACACACACACACACTAAGCAGCATATGGAGTCGCATGCGTCGGTTTGGCAAACTTGGCTAAGAGGAACAACGCAAGTTAATTGCAGCTTTCGTAAGCTGCGTGTTGCAATCATTTTGATTGCTTGCACATTGAATTCGAGCATCTGCTGCTGTAGCCGAATTTCATGCATCGCGGAGTAGTGGCAGCCCGGTTGGAAAAGGTGCGCTTTGGTGCGTAAGGCGGCTAAGCGAGGAGCTGCATATCTAACACTTATCTGCATCGATGCATTTTTACACGGCAATGTTATTGAAAAATCGTGCATCCGTTTCGGCATTGGGAGTACCTACCAATTCTCATAGACTTCTTTGATTCTTAAGTTATAAACGAATTCTTTACTTTCTCACTAATTGAAGAATTCTATGATACTAGAAAAAGGAGCATTTTTAAATTGATCAGTAACTGAGGAATTCCTGTTTTTCTGTGTAATTGATAAAGAAAACGTAGATAATTTAAACAATTCGTTAGTTTGTTTGAACATATTCCTGACTCACAAAAACTTTTAGTGAAATATTTTTTTTTACAGTTAATTTAAGTCCCTTCTTGCTGATTCTCTTTCTACCTTGGTTCTTGAAATATTCGCGCTCTTTCGAGCATTCGAGAAGACACTATGATGAATTTTTTGGATACAATCTATTCTACGCTATCATAATTATGGAAAAAATCGTGAAGGAGCTTTTAACAACGTACGATTAAGTAGGCCTGTCACATTTCGTTTTGACCAGCTCCTACCAAGAAATTACTAACTGCAGCCTCCGCGAGTTTCGTTTTTGGCCACGATCCTGTGCTCATCTTCGCTGTCGCCTGCGGTTCTCAACCTTGTTGAAGTAATGCATTTTAAAGCCTATCTTTTTATTTACTTTTAACTTCTTATAATATGTACATATGTATATCTTTTTAATTTGCACTTTATAATTTTCAACTTTTAATGTTTATGCCTAGGAAAAACAATCCTAAATTGTGTCCAATTGGCATCGAACATCTGTCAATTTTTGGCGCCAATGGAGCGCCATTGCTGCGAAGTGACTGACAAATTAATCGATGTATTCCAAATTTGTAGGATTTTATCACTCAGAAGCGGCGAACTTTTTACTATTAACAGCATTTTTCTGAAAAACGAAATCATCGATTTTGTGCTTGCATGTGCAATTTTCCAACTGGGAGCAGCAACAGCAACCAAGGCTCGGCGTGTCCTGGTGATGGCAACATTCGCAACACTTCGGGCGAAGGTGCGTAAGCCCGAATGCACCTGGTGCTCGCTTACTGCCCATTATCTTCTTGCACTGCATCTGCAACTGCTGCTAGCGCTTCTTCTTGGACGCTGTGCTGCTGTTTATTGAAATGGTGTGGTTTTGTGGTTCCGCCCTCCTCGCTCCTCCTCGCCGCGGCAACGACATTTCGATGCGTGCAGCAAACGGCAGTTGTTCGTTCAGTCGTGCAAGCGGCATGTTGGGGTTCGGGCCGTTGTTAGTGTTAAAGTTGCTGTTGCTGTTGGGGGGAAGATGTAGTTGTCACTTAACTGAAATGTAGACAGTTTTGTTTGTCACTTTAAACACTTCGTAAATGTAATTAGCAATTTATTGCTGTAACAATTTTTGCAGTTGGCGATATGCAAAATAGCAACATGCCAGCATTTTATATTGTCCAACAACAAAAACGAGTAAAAATTGAGAAATCGAAATCACACATCATTTTGAATTTTAAACGAGAAAATATCAATGGATCTGAAAAGATAAAAGATAGAACAGCAGATTAAATATAAGAAAATGTAAATAGAAATAGAGAATGGTTAAATGAAAATTAGAAAAGATTAACTGAAATTCAGAGAACCTTACACTAAGAGAAAATTTGCGATCTAAAATTAAGTGCGGTCGTACTTTTTTTGAAATTGTCCCATTCTTCAGCGGGAGATTTCAAAATAAGATCGCTGAGGATTAAATCAAAAATAAATATCTTAAAATTAAACTTAAAATCTTAAATCTTAAAGAGCTATAGCTTTCCGATATTCAAGTTAATATTCTCATTTCAAAATTACCTTTTGCCAATCTGAATTTATTCTTTCTCATTTGAACATTCTAATTCTCATTTCCAATTTATATTTTTTCTTTCTTAACAAATAATTTTTAACCAATGATGAGCAAGAGAAGTAATTTGTCCTTTAAGTTATTAAGAATTATCGTCGTCAGCATTCATCACATAAAAAGTTTGACTTGTTAAATTAGTCAAAACTTATGAATTCAATAGAAAATATATGCAATTCTAAGGTCTATTAATATTTCTTCTACATATAAGAAACAACCTTATATCATAAATTCCATATACTATATATACGTTACCAGCTCTTCCTGGCCGATTTTTCTGATTTACCCTTCCCCCCTCTACATTTTTGCTCACAGCATTTTCAAATAAAGGTATAATCCAATGCTTTTAACATTATTTTGTAGGACATTAAGAACACCAAATTGCCCCTATATGAGTTCTTCACATATGTCTTACCAATTTTTGATATACAAAATTTTCTTATAGCGAAAAACAGGCACTCATCCTACCGCCCCTGAGTTTTTTTCTTCTCTTTTTTAGTAGTAGTAGTAGTTTTCCAAGGAAAATGTATCTAAAGCTCATAGCATTCAAAAAAGGAATAAATTCAATCCAATTTTATTTTAAACACTAGTTCAAGTCTATTAAGTCAATCTATTCAAGTGATTCTCCTAATAAGCTATTGTAATAGGAATTTCCAAGCGTTTGGAACTATTCTTCAATTTACTATTTACTTCTATTCACTTCACCTATTTCAAAGTCTTTAGAATTCAGACATCAATAAATGGTCTGATCTCAGCCGACTCTGCTTTTAGTGGACAATATTCTGACTGTGAAATAATAAATTTCTTTTCTCATTTTTGAATTACAATACTTTAAAAATTTAGGAAAAAACGCTACCATATTCCCATCAATTATTATTTGGTATATCGATGATTCCTTTCAAGAGTCCACTAAAAATAAGTTTGATAGGAAATTTATCAGCTGGAATTTAAAATTTTATATTTCCATGGGACGAAGTTAATTTATCTGCGTAACTAAAGATTGCATAGATAGATCTACGCAAACAAAATGGCGTATGGTGGAATCACCTACGGGAAAACTTAAAATCCACCCAGGTCTACTTAGCTTGCTTAAGGCCGTGCCCGGCGATATGAGTCGTCGCCGCCGTCAATCAATTTAAAGACAACAAATGTAATCTACACTATCATATTTAAATTTTCTGTGCACCTGATGATTCCATGGGATCCTCTCAACGGCAGAAGAAACCCTTAAGATGAGCTAAGAGCACTGCTCACACTCCTCACAAGCTGTGCGTGCTAATTCGAGAGATAGGTACCTACTAACCTCCGAAATATATTCCCACATTTCAACTCCACTAATTACTTTGCGGGTGCTTCAGCTTTCGCATTTTCCCATGGCAGCATGCCCACGTGAAACCACTCGAAAGCTCATAATGCTGCTTCTGACACACATTCATTGCGTGTCATTCAGGAAACTTGAGAACTCATACAGCGCAGCAGGACGAAATCAAGGCAGACGGCGGCGCCACATGAGACGAGAAATGCGTCAGAGCCGCTGCCGCTGCACTCAAGTGCAGGCAACGAGGCAACGAGGCAAGTAAGCAGCGCAATGACACGCAATCACAAGCTACGCACCAACAACAATGACAACAGCAACAAGGTGAACAAAAGCCAACTGCTGCCGACGGGCAACACTGCAGCCTGGTACTGCCCCCGCCCACAGGGACGTACGTAATGATATTCAGTGTAAATTGCGATTGCGGCATTTGGCAAACTGTCGGCCGGGCGGACCAAGTGCTGCAGGAACGAGGGGCGAGGCTGTTGAATTGGAGTGAGTCGCATTTGATATGCGCCAGCATAGACTGGCTCAATAGGTCAATCGTTTCATTGTTGTCCTGTGTGGCCGGAGGAAGAGAGCGCGTATAATCAAAATGTCGCGAAAATCGATTGGCGGCAAGGTGCAAAAGCGCCGTAGTATTGGTCGAGTTAGTCATGACTTAGCCGTAACATAACTTAAGTTATTTTCCGTAGAAACTTAGTAGCGATTACTCATGACTTGGAAATCAGCTGTTTCTGCATTTACAATTCGTGTGTACAAAAGTAAGTTAGTTAGTGTCACTAAGTCACAATCACTGGTCTTATATTACAATTTGTGTGGGCATTTCAATGGGTAAATACAACTCTAACCGAATAAAATAATAATTTGTACATTTCCTTCATATGAAATTTCTGTTTTCTTCTCTATTTTTATAAATTTCATCCGACTTTTATTTCAAATCAGGCTGCCTAAGAAAGGCCACGCATAGACTCTGTTGGGTCCTTAGCGATACCAGTTAGACTTAGAAACACAACTAACAAACCTGAAACCTGCTGCTCCCTTAATTTTCCAAGTTGAGTTAAGACATGAGTAATAGCATATATAGAGTTTCCGTATGCCAGGTTGACCCAAGTTAAGTTACGGCTGAGCCGTGACTAATGGGACCTTAATTGATTGCTATTTTAAATTGCAAGGCTAATTTTTTGTGGCTATGAAGATTGAATCTGAAATTTCGGAATTAAATAAATAAGTAAATAGTTGGCGCAATGGCTCGTGTAACCGACACTTAGGCTTAGCATTCTCGCATTATCTTGTGTGTACATGCTCTATTTGAAGCAAAAGTTAGCGGGACCTGTAAACTTTTCCGATAGCTGTGTTCGATGGAAACTTCTTAACAAATTTTTGTAACAGCATTTTTTTAAGGCAAAGTATATACTCCATCGTAGCGCAGTGGATAAGTGCTCGGTGCCTGATGTGTAGAGTTGCTGGTTCAAATCCCAGCGGACTCACACCATATCATAAAAAACTTCGTTTCTTTTTATGCGGCGCCATCTCTTGCAACGTTTCAGTTGAAGACATTTTCTTTTGGCTGCAGCTTCGCACACTTCTGGGCTCTCGGCCGGTTACTAATTACACTCTTTTTATTTTATTTTGTCATAATCTTTACGACTGTATTTATTTATTTTTATCGCCAGCTTTGCAAATGAAGACTAGATTGTTAAATCAATTCTTTTCTTAGTTCTCAAGCCATATGGAAACGTTCCCATTCTCAGCGTAAACTTTTAGTTCTTTGCTTCAGTCCTAATTAGTTCTTCGTTTAATTAAAATATCGCAATAAAAAGTATTATGTCCACTGGCATATGCCGCATTAAAGCCCGTACATCGAACGGGCATTGAAGCCCTAACGGTTTTCGTTGTTTTGAAATTCGATGCCTTTCCCAGGATATTCGATGCCGCCGGCAGTCAGCAACGAACCTGCCCAGAGGCACACGTCTGTTGGCGACCAACTGACGCCGCCAAGGACCACACACTCACACACACGCAGGCGTCTCAGGTTCAGCTGCGCGACAAGTGTGACCACAAGGCGTCGCTCCCTGCACACATGTGCGGCCACAAATTTCGCATGCGATTCGCTGGATACTTCGGCCAAGGGTCGCGTCGCTGTGGCCACATGCAAATGTTAACATTAATTGCAAATTGAAATTGATGACGCCGCACTTGCCACGGTGCAGTGCCACCATATGACTGCGGTCGCCGTTTACCGTGTACAGACAGGTCATGCATATTTGGACGTGTGCGTTGTCATTAAGACCACTTTCAACATGTGTTTTGCCTGTAAAAGGCACATCAATTTTTAAAATGATTAGCACAATGAACCAAGTGGAATATGCCACGTTCTGACTCACTTTTCACCACTTATGGTTGGCCTCTAGTTGGCTTTTTGAGTAAATTGACTTAAATTTACCAGCTACCTCCACATAGCCATGCAAATGTATCTAAAGTTTGCATTTTTGGAGTATGAAAATACTAGAAGGAAGCACTTTCAATAAGTTGTGGTACACACTATAAGAGCCCAGTTCCAATGGTGCGTGCATGCGTTTCATTGCGGTAAAAATTTTTGACAGCTGAGTTGAACTAGCGCGAATATATGAAGAGAGTGCCAATGTGAATTGCGTGGAACGCAAAAAGCACCACAACTTTCAACTTTTGCGTTAGCGCATTCCGTAATCGAACGCACGCACGCACCATTGGAACTCCGTTCTAAATGAGGATTTTACATATGTACCTATATGTACATATGTATGTAGAAACAAAATTTTTAAGTCGATACAAGCATTTGCCTAGGTCCTGCCTGTTTCCTACACACGAATGCTTTTTCTGCTTTCCCTAATCTTTGAACATTAATAATTATGTTTAAACATTATTGAAAAATAGCTTTGAAAAAATATTTTAAGAGCTTTTCATTAAAAAATCGATTGCAAAATTTTTGTTCCTTTATTATTAAATAACAAATGTATTAATGAATTTGTAAAGTCCCAGCTGCCAGGTCCTTCAATTCGATATTTTAATTGACTATTAATACAACTTTTTTTCAAATAGTAATCAAACCGCTCATTTATATGAATTTTTGGCGCTAGCTTTTGTTGTGGCGAGAATGGCGAAGGCTTAGGCTGTAAAGCTTGAGCAGCATGCTTCAGGTTTGCTTTTCGCGATGACTGCGCCGAAAGATGTGGCCTTTTGAGTCTTGTTCTAAGCCGTGAATAGGAAAGACCAACTATTGTTGACGTACTTGGCTTGCAGTACGCGAAGAAGCTCCTGATATTATGTCCTGTTTCTTCTCTCTTTGGGTTGTGCTAGGAGACCTAGTAGGAATGTGGATTGCCGGTTGTTTCTCTGGATATAAAAAATATTTATATTAACAATAAATACTTTTTCAGAAACTTACTCTTCAATTAAGTGATGTTATTCCAAGATGATGTCTAACATTAGTGTTCCAGAATTAATTATATTTTATTGACTATACCAAAACCAGCCCTGTCCTTCTACGAAAGCTGGAAATGCAAATAATGCTAGATTTAACAGGTCTATTAACATTTGTTGGCTTTATTTTTGTTAGTATTTTAAATGTGTTCGTAACTCTTGGCTTAACGACTAGCAAGCGAAATTAGTCTAATGCAGCCTAATGCTTCCATTATCATGAAATGAAGCTCTGCACTGCAAGTGGATGAGCTCATCATAAAATCATTATACAACAATTTAAATGTCATTCCGCAGGCGCTTCTAACCATTAACAGCACATACATTGCCACACATGCATACACATCCTAACACATCTACACCTACACGTACACACGCACAAGTGAAGCATACATTTTGCACATGCCAACAAAACAGCCCTGCAGTCAATTTTGGGACTAGATACCAAAGTAACTAATTCTCTAATTCCATGTATGACTCTTAGGAAACCAGTTCGCATATTGCTATAGCCTAGTTACCATTCAGACCATACGTGCAATCAAGATTTAACTTTAGGACAGATACTGTAAAAATATTATATAGGGATAATTCGGCACGGTTGCTATGTTTTTTCATTCGTATGTATATGCGATTTATGCTGGGGTTGTAGAAATGCATATATTAGTAGTGCCTGACCGATTAATTGGCTTCGACCGGTATCTGCTGAAATTTAAAGGTTTGGTATCGGCTTCAGCCAAAAAATTGGAATCAGTCGGGCACTATATATTACTAAGGTAACGAAGTCTGGTCCTAATTAGCATATTACAGTGACAAAAAATGTGTTCTTCTGTTTATTCATAATAGCTAAAAATTCGAAACATGCCAGCCTGTTTTATGCCAATGGAAGCCATATGATTGAATACCCCACCGTGTCCGATCAAGAACCCCTGGAATATTCTGATTCGCTTTCTGCTAAGCGTAATAAGCTCGGTTGTTCTTTCAGAGAAGATTCTGGCATATTTCCTTCTATTTTCCAGTAATGAGTTGCTTTCCTTTTTTGTTGTGCCTAATGAAGCTCCATGGCGGACCGCAGAAGCTAAATAAATGATTATATTTTGTTTGAAAGTTTTATAAAAACCTTCAATAAATTTCTTTTTATTATACATATATACTTACCGATGTACTAAAAGTCAAGACCTGAAGAAAGTATTCGATGACTAAAGTTAACACATTTATTTTAACATTTAAGTTTATATTTTTTTGAAGTTTTTTAAAAACCTTCAATTAATTTCTTTTTATTGCAAATACTTACCGAGGCACTAAAAGTCAAGACCTGAAGAAAGTATTCGATGACTAAAGTTAACACATAGATCCAGTTACTGAAATAGTTACCATGAACTAGCTATCGAACTAGTTGCGGATAGTTCAGCGAGGGATTTATCGACAGATAACGCCTAGGATATCTTTACGCAAAAGTAAACAGTTGCTACAAAACGAGGTACCTATACAGAGTTGGAGGTATACTCACTTGTCAAGGCTGTTTCCAAAACAAGTTCCGTAACTAAAACTTTTCCTGCAGGGATTTCGATACACAGAACGACCGAACGACCTATCACAGGCAGGGACACACATACACACTCTTTCATGTGACATTCCAGTGCATTAATTGCACTCCAGAGGATCTTAGTAATGCAATTAGTATATAAATTTATGGAGCTGCCAAAAACATGTGATTTCCCTTTGGGTTAATTGTTTTGCAGCTGATTACGGGCTGCAGTGCAGCCGCAATAGCCAACACACGCACACACTGCCTCATGTAGGACATGCATGTTTGCCTGTAATAGAATGCCCAGAGGAATGGTGCAGTGTCTACCTAAGTTCGAATCTGTTTTGGCCGCATTGTTGCTACTGCTCGTGGCCAGATTTGTCAAAGCCATAAATTTCCATTGCTCGATTTCAATTAATTTCGCCATAATCTACTTTCAGCTGAATCAGGCCGGTGCGCAGCTGACTGACTGACTTGAGCTTTAAGGATCGTGTCATGGCCACTGCCCATGCTGCGACAAGGGGCTGAAATTGGTATTCAACTCACAGCAAAAATTGGCGAACAATTTTTACTTTCAATTGCAAATTCTCTTTTGAAATTCCATTTTCGAATTGTGAGCCTCAGGCTCGGACAATTATATACGAAAACAGATTTAAAGTATTTGTATTACGTTGGTAAGGACCTGTTGCCGGTATGTTATTGATATATATGTACATATATTCCAATAGCAGTGTTATTATGCCACCTTCCCGGGTGGGCTTACAATTTTTGCCATTGGCAAAAGTGCAACAACAATTAACCATAAGTATTAACCATGAAAGCAGTCAGGGTAAATTTGAGCACAAACAAATTGCTTAATTAACTTCAAACAACAATCCACGCCGCCACCCTCGCTTCACCACCTTGCTGTTGACCGGCTGCCACCAACAAAAGGCGCAACTCCTCTCTACTTATTGGCGGCGGCGGCGACGGCTGGCTTGGCTGCAAGTCGGCGTGTTTGCAATGCA
Source organism: Neria commutata (assembly GCA_963457695.1). Lineage (NCBI taxonomy): Eukaryota > Metazoa > Arthropoda > Insecta > Diptera > Micropezidae > Neria > Neria commutata. The sequence continues at coordinate 20,115,489 of OY735247.1, read as the reverse complement.
TTTTAACGAGCCAACGCCTGTTTATCCTTTCACGTATTATCCTGCGGGCGCGAAAGGTGCTTTACGCGCTTCGTCGACGTGCAAACAGCGCGGCGCGGTGTACAGTGGATCACTTTCATAGTAAGCGTGAGCAAAAATGGTAAATGTTTGTTGCTCAATATATTATGTCCAAGAAGGGTGTGGTTTGAATCTGTAAAATCCTGGCAAGCTGTGGTGGAATCTGTGCTGCAATACCTTCTGAGGATTTCTTTTCTTATCAAAAGGAAAATTGGAATAAAGTTCCACAAGCTTGGACAAAATCGTGAAAAGAATACGCCCACCGTCTATATAAAAAGAAAAAAGAAATCCCAATATCTCGTTAAGTATTCATTGCGTAACAAATAAATTTGATTCGTAGACGCATTGTGTCCTAAGATTCAGGCCTGCTAAAAATCGCTTTACACTTAAAATAAAGCGAATATAAACTTTTCCGTGTGAAACAAAAACGTTAGAAAATTTGAAGACATTGAAATAAATTGTTAACAGTGCGTTTTAATAGGAAGAAGCAGGCTCAAACAAGTCTTTAGCAGAGCTTTTTTACATCGATTGCTTCCAAAGAGTTTGAAAAAAAAATGAAACTTTTTTCCTGAAAGACACTAGAGAAATGATAACTAGGCTAACTATTTCTATTTCTAGCATAGATATACAACTCATAGAGTTTCCAGGTGTGATCTGACACTTCCACTGGAAAGTTTGACATTATTTTTGCCTAATTATTAGGCCCTAATACATACTCAGAACGTTTTGTCATAACCTGGCAGCAATTTGTAGGGTATACATTGACTTGACAAGGCGAGCTCGTTAAAAAACTGATCATTTGGGTAAATTGATGGTTCATCCGCCTTAGAGTCCTGAGTTGGCACCTTAATATCTTAATTTTGTTTCCGCACATCAAGTATAAACGGCTTAGACTAAGATTTGCGAGCGCGGAAGAAGCCGCTGATGCGTTGAAAAACTTTGTTTTGGAGATGTTTCCAGTGGAATGGAAATATGATAGGTAGGTAGGTAGGTTAAGTGGTCGTCTCAAGGACATCACTTGGGCCAAAAGGCCCATTGTGTTACCACGTGAGGTTTTCACCTGTGCACTTCCAATGTATGGGAGCCACTTTAGTGGCTCTGGTATATTTGTCGATATGTCCTGGTGGCGTTTTTTCCAAGTCTGCTAGACAGCTCTGGAAGTAATGCCCCAGGAATCGGAAATATGATACTGCAATGGCTGGGGTTATTTTATAAAACTGTTCTTTAAAACTTTAAAGTGTTGCCACAAAAAATTCAAGGAAATCTTAAAAAAAAATGAATATGCATGGGCTTTATTTGACATTTATTTGTTTTGCCATGTTGTAATATTTCGATTGATTTTAACAATTCTATGAAAAGATTCTGTTAATATTTGGCTAAAAGTGACACACTGTGCGACACATTGTGGCGCAGTGTGGAGGCACGGCAGCGGCAAGCCTGGCTTGGTCTTCCCGACGACGAACATTTGCAACTTTGGCGCGGCTTTGTTGCGCAATTAAGACGCTAATCAGATTCCGGCATTAATTTGCCCACTGGTCACAACTCGTTGCCTCTTTCTATTGCTCTTTTTATCACTTCGTGCATGTGTGTGTGTGTCCAGCGACAGCTGCATGTGCAGTCAACCCTTTTCACAAGGCTTCGCCATAAGAATACCAAATTTGCAGCGCAACAACAACAAAAACCATTGGCGATGCTCGCCTTAAAGCGACTAAAAATTTTATTAGCATGCATCACTGTGCCACTTGCCCGTTTACTCTTTCGGCGAATGGCTCCCCAGTTCGCCTTTCAAAGGTGCACAGTAGCCGCGGCGGCCCTCATCTTGCGACAAGTTTTACGAGGTGCTTCGCGCGGCAATTGTCGCTCAATCATACAGCCATATCTTGGCTCTGCTGCTGCCGATTAGACCGCAAAGAGCGATACAGCCGCATGATAAAATATCAATAAAAGTTCATACCCGCCGGCATTTTATGTGGACAGAGTGAGCGTCTGCATTTGCAGCAGCGTCGAGAAGGTAGTCCGCCTACCCGCTTCTGTGCCTCTCCTCAAGTTCTTGCAGGAAATTTTGTTCTGTCCTTGCGTTTGCACTGGCAGCTATTATACCCTACACCTATTGTAATTTGTGCGAAAATTGTAACGTATTACAGGGGAGACGCCCTAAGTATAAACATACATACATATGTATTTACATGCAAGTATATAGAAATGATCAGAATCACTTTCTGTCTTGATTTCCGCTTGTCAGTCTGTCTGTCTGTCTGTGGCCGCAGGAGAGAAAGAAGCAGTTATTCCATTCGTGCTGAATTCGGGACATAGTGACAGTGAACCTAAAGTTATCTGAAGTTTTAAAATTTGCAAAATCGGTTGAAGGACACGCCCACAATGGGCCTGCAAGTCCAACGAACTCGAATTTTTTTCGGTAAAATGGCTAAAATTTGTCTAATTACTAATTTAAAGGAATGATATTTGGTATTTAAGGTAAGCTGTGAGCCCTCTACGTTATACGAAAAATTGGGCGTGGTCTGCTCACTATGTAGGCGGCGCAATTTATTCGGTAAAATGGATCTTAATTGATTGATTATGAACTGCTGATGAAATCAAATTTGTTTCAGATATCGGCATTAACATGGCTACGAAAAATTGGGCGTGGTCCGCCGATTATTTAGGCGTTAAAGGAGAAATTCTCATAACTTGCATAATATATTCATCAGAGCGTCCATATTTGATCACTTCATTACTGGTAGGAGCGCATTTAAACTCTCCAAAAATTGGTGTGGTCCGCCCACCAAGGAGGCGATGAATTAAATATGAACGTAATTTCTGTTGTATACCTTCCACAGTATTAGTATTATATATATATGGATATAGTACTATTAGGAATGTCTTGTAGTTTGCCAAAAATGAGCGTGGTCCGTCCACTATGTAGGCGGTAAATTTAATACACCCACAATTTCATTTCTTTTAGTGTACTTGTATTATCATCACACTCGGTTACTTGGTGTAGTGCATTACTCTGTCGGTGAAACTCGACATATACATCCTTACATGTTTTCATTGATTGTTGCATTTTTCTGCTTTATGATTGCTTCTTAATTGCATGCATTTATGATCCATAATAAATACTAACGAAGCCATCGGTTTACCTTTTATTTAGGGGAAATTTTTAGATGAATTTTAGTGCTGTAATATCGACTTTGTACATGCACTATTTTAATTTAAGTTTACAGTATGATTTTCTTTTTATCTTGCGCCCTTAAAATATTGGGTAGCCTAAAAAGTTCGATTTGGCTTTTTCCTTATTTCTTACTTTAAACCAGGCTTTACCAGTACGATTTGTATTCAGTCAAGCTACTAGCTCTTTGTCTGGTTTAACTGATGATTGTTTATTAATTTAAAGTGTAGAACAATCTGTTGCGGTAGCTATTGAAAAACCATATAATATATGATACGGATACAAATGACAAATAGCATATGAGTATAAATGAAGTACCTACTTACATTTCTCAATTTTATTTAAATTAAAGGAAGAACGCCAAGAAGGCATATGCAAAAATTGGTAAGGTGGCCTATAAACATATGCTATACAAATCTGAAATTGTGATGTCAAAGATGCAATTCAGCCAATTCTCGCTATACTTAATGAGTTTATATTTCAAAGAGAAAGAGAAGAAACTAAACATCAACCAGAAGCTTTAAACCATTTAGCTGCACAAAAAAAGGTGAATACGTGATTGCCAAATGATTTTGTAGTGACAAATTTGAAAGCTAAAATTGCGATATGCGAATATTTGTTGAACCGAAACGAATTTGATTTATTTCTAAAGCTCCGCGTTGCTGGCAATGAAAAATTAATCACATGCGACAATGATGTGAGCAAAAGATCATGGCCGAAGGTATGCGAATCTGCACAACAAATTGCAAAGTCACGGCGTCCGTCAGCTGAAAGGTGAAGTTGTGTGTCTGATGGGATTGAAAAGGCTTCGTATACTATGAGCTCTCAGCCAAGCGAATGATTCTGGTCGCTATTGTAAACCATTAACGAGATAGAAGGAAACAATGGAAGCGGTTGGATAAACAGAAAAAGTGTTGTACATATTCCAAAATTACCAACTCAGGTGCCTCATATATTTTACTGCTGTAGAAAAAGGAGTATGCAAATTTGTCTGAGAAGTTTTGATGCATTCGACATACCACTCGGAGCCCTACTTTTTTATACCCTACACCTATGGTAATAGGGTATAATAACTTTGTGCGAAAATTGTAACGCATTAAAGGAGCCGTCCTAGGTATAGACATATGTATGTATATAGAAATGCTTAGAATCACTTTCTGTGTTGATTTCCGGTTGTCCGTCTGACCGTCTGTCTGTCCGTCTGTCTGTCTGTCTGTCTGTCTGTCTGTCTGTCTTGGTGTCCGTGGCCACAGGAGAGAAAGAAGTAGTAAGGAGTAAGGTAAGGTGTGGTCCCTCTACGTCAACCAAAAAAATGGGCGTGGTCCGGCCACTATATAGACGGTAAGCGGAAAATCCTTATAACTTCCATAATATATACACCAGTCAGTCCATATTTCGTCACTTTTCTGCTGGTAATAATGCCTTTAAACGCTCCCAAAATGGGCGTGGTCCGCCCACTCAGTTACTTGGTGTAGGGTATTACTCTGTCGGTGAAACCCGACTGATGCTTCCTTACTTGTTTTTTTTATCTCAGTCGTACTTTGTTCAAATCAAGAGAAATTAGCGGAACCCGCTCCCATATGGCTTCATAAAAGAACACAATCTCCTGCGCTGCTTGCTCACGTGCACTGAAGCAAATGTAATGTCCTTTACAACGTGCGTTTGTACCAACAATGCAATGCAGTTGGACAGACTCCTGACTGCCCCCGCTCGAAGACCGCGTTTGCCTGCCTTTAATGAAATGCCCCGAGGGGCTGCCAAAGCATGTGAGCGTTCTTTAAATTAAAATTTAATTTTGTGTTCCCGCCTCGGATCGCAGCTCCTACACACAAAAGCAGAAGGCACTCTGTCACATACATGTATACATACATATGTGAAAGTGCATGTGTGGCAGCACGCATGTCAGAATGAATTTAGACGGGCTGTCGAGGCGAAGGGCGGACAAATAAGCGGGCACGCGGGACAGGTGCACACCCTTGCACTTTTGGAATTCATTTAATTTGCACACAGCACAACCACGCCTCACCCTAGTCCACCTTCCTACGTCACTGCCTGAGCAACGCTGCTGCATTGCAGCGATAAGCTAGGCAGCACTTTTCGCATGACAGTGTAGCTGCCCTCTACAGTGAATGTGTGTGTGTGTGCGTGTGTGTGTGCAATGGGGAGGATGGACAGCGGAACACGCTTGCTGCTCGACTAAACTAAATAATCAGCGCGGTGCAGCGGTGGCGGCTGTCAATGCGTTGAGTCTGGCAGTTCCGGCTCGTTGCTGATGTTCGGCAGTTACCATCGCACCAGGGAAAGCATCATTTGTTTGCGGTTTGTGTATACTCACAAACAGCCGTAGACACACTTGCATACAAACACATTTTTGTGGCAACCAGTTCAAGCAACTTATGTTGAGTATTAACACCAAAGAAAAACGAGCAACGTTTCCCTTTCATCTGGGAAACCGTTATTAGTAAGTAGCCGCATTTAGTAAAAAATATAAAATTTTCGAACCGAAGTCAAGCTCTGGTCTTTAGCGCTCCTCATCTTCCAAAATCAAATTTGTATATCCTACACTTATGATAATAGCGTATACAAGGCTTGTGCTAAAGTTGTAACGTCTTAACAGAGGTTAGGACGCCTCTATAGACATTATACATATATAAAAATTATCAGATTTTTGCCTACAGTCCCAGCTTGAAGCTTGCGGCCAGATATTCAAATATATCAAACTGAACAAAGTCAAATAGTTTTTGGGATATGTGATGCCATGAAGTTTGCGTTCTATTTTTAATAAATTTTTCTAATTTGGCAAACAAAGTTGCTCACATTTGAGAACCCCTGATTATGTTGTGCTCTTTGTAATCATATGCACTACTTACTTTTTTCTACGAACAAAACATGTGCCTTTATTATCAAATGGATATACTCCAAGTAAGCTAATTTTGCCAATTTTTTAAAGCTCTTTGTTCTTAGACTTTTCAATCAGTCGTCAAAAAAATGCTTAATATAACTTAACCCATTTTATGCTTACTAATCGATTCTTTGACCAGCAACTTTTTTCTTCGGAACATTTTTAAGCCTAGTCAACTTTCTTTATTTGTATAAGTGGACATCTGGTTAATGGGCTCGGACTCAGAAAGTCTCAATCTATCCTATGAAGAAAGTCTAACAAGTACAAACAAAAATTCCATATAAATTACGCACACACTATCGCAATCGTGCATTGATTCTGTCTCACACACACATACATGCCAAACGCAACCACGTGTATCTTCTTCGTCTGTGTGGCTGGCCCTTCAGACGCCACATTTGTTTTGCGACTTCCGCCCGCTTTAAAATGGTTTCCTTGCGGGACGTTATAAGGTTAAAGGTTTCCCGTAGAATTCCAGTAACCAACTTTTCGTCTGCTTTTCTTCCGCTTGATCCGCTCAGTGCAAACACATACTTTTGCCTATGTGTTGCCGTGCTTAACGAAGTGTAAATTGCTTCTGTATGTATGTGTGTGTGTGTGTGTGGCTATAAGCAGCCCAGTTGAAAAACAAGGAAGGCATGCCGATGGAAGGGATTTGGCAGCTTATAATTTTGTTGTCAATTTCAAAGGTTTATTTTTAGAAATTTTAAAAATTTTCTCATTCTGGTTAATTTTAAGCAACCAAAGCCTACGCGTCACGTTGGATCAGTGAATGAGCCACTTGGTTGCTTATACGGGAGGCCCGGGTTCAATTCTCAGTCAAGGCACATAAAATGTAATAGAGGTACATAGTATGTATATAAAATCTAATATAAAGAGAATTTGTTTTCAAATTATGTATTTCTTTGCGCGGCGCCACTTCTTGCGATGAATTGGCAATTCTTCGAAACTAGAATAGAAAAAGAATTTCTTTATTTTTTAATTATTTTTTTCATATCTGACCTGCCACATCACTTCCATGAGATGCATGCAGCATTGCTACTACGGCAGTTCATTTGGCAGGCATGCCGTCCTAGGACATGCCTATAGAAAAAAGATACAAGCGGGTATGGAGGCGAGCAGGCCTGCTGACCTTCCTAGGCATGCCTCCAGCATGCATACTGGATAGCTTTTTTTTCAACTGGGAGTCATCATTGAGGGGACTATTTGCCCATTTGACCATTGACGTTGGTGCCGTGCTGAATTTTTAATATTTCTGCTCAAACTTTTTAATGTATATTTTGTGTTTGTGTGTGTGTGTGTGTTTGTGTGTGTGTGTGTTTGTGTGTGTGTGTCTACCATCGCATTCCCCTAAATGCTTTAATTGACTGTTTTTCTTTTCTGTTGTGGTAATTTCTTTGAGTTGAAAGCAAGCGGAGCAGGGAATTACATGCTTGGAACCTTATAATTAGTTGCTTCCAGATCGCCATTGACAAGACCATATTCGCAAGGCATAGGCACATTGGCAGCGGCTTGTCCACTTTAGAAGACCAATTTGGCGTCTCTTTGACATAGCACATAGTCTATCATTAGTTCTAAATTGCTCTACAGCTGAAGGCTGCACAAAGGACGATGGCTTGATGGACAAAACCGGCTTTTGTTGCTTTTCTCAGCCCACTATAAAATATATTTCTATACAAAGAAGCAGTGTTATCATAAAAGCTGTAATTTATGTGTGGACAAATTTAAGAAAGTATAAATTTCAATAAATTTGAAAGCTGAAACAATATAATTCCTTGCATACTTTACCTTGGGCAACTGAAAAAACACCTGGCGAAATGCTTCGTATTATCGCACGACCCATGTAAATTCTGTATGGAGGACGAAGAAACAAATACACATTGGAGGACAAGGTCCTGCAATAGCAACTGCTCGAAGTAGCTGGGTTCCTTTCAAACCCCTGAGGCTGGCTTTAAATCTACTGCAATTTTTAAATGAGACAAGGTTAAACAATTAAATGTATATCCTGGAAGGGGTACAATAGATCTCTAGGTCTCAGTGCAATTATAATGAAAAAAATGAATAAATAGTTGGCTCAAGAGTCCGTGAAAACAAGGCTTATGCCTTAGCTTTATCGCATAAGCTCGTGTCTTTCGTTAAACTTTGGCACAAGTTAATACGACCTATAAATTAACTCTACAGCCATATCTGAACGGGATTAAGAGTCTTGATTTTGATGGCAAAGGATACTCTCGGAGAGTTTCCGATTCCTCGTGAGAGATGGCGCTTCACAAGGAAACAATTAAAAAAATTCAATTTTGGCATGAGTCTGCTGGGATTTGATCCAGCGACCTGCCGCATTTGGGACCGTGCAGTTATCCACTTTGTCGCGATGAAACCTTGAATCTGTCTTTAGTCATTTTTAATCCCATACAACGACGGAAAAAATTAGAAGGAGAGTGTTGCTCAGATAAAATTTCAAATGGCAATAAATTTTGGTCTGAAGTCCGTATTTGTTAAATTGTTTTCGTTTCACCACAAAACAGACTTTAAGTTGAAAATTTTGTCATGTTCGGCAGATATCCGATCCGTCCCTGCCTAATATGACGTCAAAAAATTAGCGGTAAATAATATAAGCTCGCAACATAGGTTATATGCTAACCGTAGGATCACGGAGGTGTTAAATTTAGCTATGATATTAGGTGCATATACCCCAGTTAAGATTCTTTTGAAATTCCCCGGTTACTTGAAGCGGGGTATTACCCGACTACTGCTTTCTTACTCATTTTTAGCAAGATTTTTGTTGATATTCGGAGCTTTTAAAATGCTTAATAAATAAATAAAAATATTTTCCTTAAAGGGGAGAAACTGGAACTCTTATAAGGTTACTTTTGTTGCTGTAGGTGTTTATTGGAGCATATCTTTTTTCGACGTAGAAATCTGAAATTTGGCATGATGTTCCAATTGTTCAATGTTCTTCATGACGTTAACATATTTCCACTGTCAGAGATAATGCATATTTTGTAGACATATATATAAATTTTATTCTTAATGGGGGAATAAAAAAAAAATGTGAATTTTATATCGTATTGTTTATTATTTGAAAGGGCTACTTTCAAAGTTTCCAAAAAATTGTTTCATAATTTTGGGTGAATTGGTTATAAAGATATACATAGGCCAAATTGATAAAAGAAATGAACCATTCCCACTGTATTTTCAATGTTTTAGAATTATTAGCTTGATAAAATTTTTCTCCCGTTTTATCGTAACGTAATTTCTTTAATAATTTTTTATATTCCGTACGGAACCCTGTTTGAGTGAGTCCGGAACGCATATCGCTGCTTATTTGTAATACATTCGTTGGTATAGCATCTACTTTTCTTCTCTATAATTTGTGAAATGTTCGAAGAATGTTTAAAAGTTGTCTCCCAAAAGTTCCGAATAATTTTAACGTTAATAATGACGCCGTCATAAATCACACCTCCTCGCCACAAATACACTGAGCTGTCATAAGCTCCTGCATGTACACTGCCGGCCGCCGCTGCTGATGCACATAAAATGCGGTCAGTCGACAACTTCCATTATACTGGCTGGACGCACTGCGTCCGTGCACCTCTGGCCAAATTCATATTTCACTCGCCAATGTTGACATGATAATGCGGTTTTCGCCATTTTCACAACGCATTCACACGTTTGTGGTGGCTGCTGCAATGACGGTGAAGTGGGGGAAGGGGTGCCGACCATGTGACAGCTACACGTGCGCGCCAGTTAATCACAGCTGCAGCAGACGCGCTTTGTGTTGTGTCATTTTGCGGTTGTTTCCGACGGCGTATAAATGCAGCTGGGAGATAGCGTGTGGCATGTGGCAACGAAACAGATTGTAGTTTTTTAAATTTAAAAAGAAGTATAATTTTGTCCAACTTAAAATGGGCAGGAAATTAAATGAAAGGCTTGTGGAAATGAGCAATGTATTGTATATGCAAGCAGCGGATGAAATACGCCATTCACAGCAATCATGGAGGAGCAGCTGTAGATCTCGAGCTGTCACCAAGAGCGCCCCTTTGCGCAAAAGTATCCCTACCCTCCTCGCCCCTTTACTTAAACCTTTGCACAAATATTTGGCAATACCAATATTTGCACATATTTGGCCAGTTTAGCAGGACGGCTCCCCCTTCGGCTGTTCAGCCAACAACATTTGTATTCGTAGCCGCTTAAGCGCCAACGGAGCGTCGCAACCTTTGTGCAGCATGCGTAAAATGTTGTCGTGCGGAAAAATTGTCCTGTCAGCAAGGAGAGAAGTGAGAAAAATATTGCTGCAAATATTTGAAGTGACAAGGTGAGAAGTTGGCTTCATATCCCACTGACAGATCTGAGACGTTTATGCTATCGATTACCACATTTGAAGTATTGGAAAATCTGAAAATCTGGCGGTGAAATAGCAGTGCAAGTGCAGGAGCTGCTCACAGTGAAAGTATTTTCACAAAAATATGGTCACATGTTGAAGTCCATGACTTAAGTTTTTAGTTCACCTGGTAATTTCAAAATGAAAGGAACGAGTCAATTTATAATTAATTTCTGCTCACCAACATGCCAAGGGTTCAGTTTTGACCAACTAATTATCTTATACGAATTTTCTTATACGAAATAAGTTTTTAATTCTTTCATACAGACTTGAATAGATATTCAGGCATGTGATGGAAATCGAAATCGTACAAAATGGAGAGTGAAAACGATTTGCGTTGTGGTGTGTTTCGTTTCCATTTCGAAAACGAAATCGTACGAAATGCCCTGTGATGAAATTCGGTTTTTACGATTTTATTTCGATTCGAAATAGCACTGAAAGGCTTGCCCGATTTTGCATATATAAAATGTAAGCACATTTTATGTGTTTCATTTAAAGTGTTTATGTGTTCCAGGTAAACAATGGAATGCTGCACCGGAAGCCATTTTAATAAATTTTAATAGAGGAACACTTGGATATTTGTTGTTAATTGAGTATTCGCACAGAGGAGAAATAGAAACGCGTGTTGTCTGTTTGAAAGTACAAAGTGGAGAGAGCTTTATTAATTCAGTTTTAAGTAATATTCAGCAGTGTGAAAAGATAAGAGGAGAAAGATAGTATGTTGAGAACTGAGTTACGATATTCATACAGTGTTGCATTTTACAATATTTTTAATACCTTCCCTGAATAACTTAACTCTTAGTTCTTATACAATTCAATAATTTTCATATATTTAAATGAATTACATTATTCCAAGATCGTTTGTTAATTTAGTTTGTTTGACCGCGACTAGGCTCTTCGTTAGTATATCAGCTAGCATATTATCAGTTGATACATAAAAAAGTTTAATTTGTCCGTTCTCAATTTTCTCGCAGATGAATTTCGTTTTAATGTCAACGTGCTTCGTCCGTGGTGAGTACGAATTGTTCTGAGCGATTTGAATTGCGCTCTTGTTGTCGCAGTAAATAGCCATTGCATTAGTAGCACTATTCGTCAGCTCATTACCAAAACGTCTTAGCCAAATGGATTCTTGCATCGCTGACACGATGGCCATGAATTCAGCTTCTGTGGATGATAGTGCAACGGTAGGCTGCCTCTTTGTACCCCATGTGATTGCGCTACCCTGAAAGATAAAAACATATCCGGTTGTCGATTTTCTGTCATCAACATTACCTCCCCAATCGGCGTCACAGTAGCCGATAAGGTCTCCAGACTGCTTGCTGTACACCAGGCCTTTATTCATGGTTCCCTTAAGGTATCTCATTACGCGTTTGACTGCCACCCAATGAGCCCTGCCCGGATTCTGCCCATATCGACTTAAGGCATTCACCGCAAATGATATGTCTGGTCGTGTAACTTGTGCGGCAAATAACAAAGACCCAACAGCTTCCATATATGGGACCTTCGCCATCTCTTGCTTTTCGGTTTCTGTCGATGCGCACATCTCAGCGGTCAACTTCTGATTCGTATCCATCGGTGTGTTGATCGGATTACAGCTTTCCATGCCAAAACGTTTTAGGATGTTTTCAATGTATTGTGACTGGTCAATTTTGATTAAGCCTTTCGACTTTTCTCGTGTAATGCGCAGGCCCAAAATTGAAGACACCTCGCCTAAGTCCTTCATTTTGAAGTGCTTTGATAGCTCTAATTTCACTTGCCGCAGCTGCTTCACGTCGTTTGTAAATATCAAAACGTCGTCAACGTAGATCGCAATGTACAAGATTTTATTTTCGGTTACATTGTAGTAAACACATTGATCGACCTCGCTTCTAGTTAGACCAAATCCAACTAAAACACTGTTCAGCTTCTTGTTCCACATTCTGCTCGACTGTTTTAAGCCGTATAATGCCTTTTTCAATCTACAGACTTTACCAGAACCATCGTTGAATTCGCTAGGCTGCTCCATATAGATTTCTTCCTCAAGATCTCCGTTGAGGAATGCGGTAACTGCATCCATTTGATGAATTAACAGATCATGTTTTGCCGCAAGCGCTATCAGATATCGAATAGATGCGTAACGAACTACCGGCGCAAAAGTCTCCTGATAGTCTATACCTTCTCGCTGACTGAAACCTTTTCCAACCAATCTAGCCTTGCGACATATCATGACTCCATCAGCATTTTTCTTTGTTTTCAGCACCCACTTCGACTTAATGGGCTTCTTCCCAGGCGGCAGCTGTGTTAAGAACCAAGTTTTATTAAGCATTAAAGAATCATACTCATTTTGCATAGCTGCTCGCCATTCTTCAGATTCAGGTGAAGACAGCGCTGCATCCACAGATTCTGGATCATCTGACGACTGTTCATAAGCACATAAATTGTAGTTGGTGTGCAGCTGCTTCTTTTCTCGCGACGATCGGCGCACTTCATCAGGAATATCCACTGTTTGATCCGGAACATAAGTTTCGTCACGATCATAGCGAGTTTCGTCCAAGGATGATTCAGCATTTTCCCATTCATTCACCTGCTCTTCTTGCGTAAATTCAGGATCGAGACTTTCTTCGATGCTTTCTTGTAAAACAGATTCATCACTTTCAGCTTCTATCGTTGATATTTCGCTATCATTTTCCACACTCATCGTTGACAATTCTGCAGTAGTATCCCTCTCTGAATTGACAATCGCGTCGTCAGTGGAAATAGTGCAGGTCAGATAGTCATACGTTTGCTGCGACTTGATCGATACTACCTCGTTTTCCATAAACACAACGTTACGAGTAGTAATGATTTTTTTTGTACGCGAGTCGAAAAGACGATATGCCTTGGAAACACTGCTATAACCCAACATGATGCATTCAATGGATTTAGGGTCCAATTTCGACCTCTTTTGTTTTGGAACGTGAGCCATCGCTTTACATCCGAAAACGCGAAGATGTTTCAGGCTGGGTTTTTTGCCCGACCAAATTTCCTCTGGGCATTTCACGTTATCTCGACACGGAATGTGATTTAGCAAATATCCAGCGGTGACGGCAGCTTCAGCCCAAAACTCATTATTTAAACCGGAATCTAACAGCATGCATCGCATCCTTTCGATAATGGTGCGGTTCATGCGCTCCGCAACACCGTTTTGTTCGGGAGTATAAGGCGATGTTTTTTGATGAATTATACCGTGCTTTTCCAAAAAAATTTTAAAATTCGCGTTCACATATTCGGTGCCGTTATCAGATCGGAATACTTTAATTTTCTTGCCGCATTGATTTTCAACTTCGTTTTTAAATTTCACGAATTCGCTAAATACGCTCGACTTTAGTTTTATCGGTATGACAAACACTTTGCGAGAGTGATCGTCAATAAAAGTTAGTATATAGCGCATACCCGAAAACGATTTATGTTCTATTGGTCCCATTATATCGGAGTGAATAATGTCCAACAAATTACTTGCACGATTTCCCGTATGCTTAAATGGCATTCTTGTTTGTTTGCCTTTTACACAAACAACACAGTCTTTATTTTCACCAATATCAACTTTTATACCGATTGCAGCGTTTTTAACTTTTTTTAAATTTTCGTCACATATATGGCCTAACCGACGATGCCATAATCCAAAATTATCTGTAACAATCAATGCTTTTCCGTCCGGTTTCCGAATTTCGCAATTTAAACGATAAAGTCCATCAATCGCACTAGCCGTAGCAAATAGTTCATTGTTTTTGTTGAAAATTTTACAAGATTCTTTTTCAAACACGATTTTGTTGCCATTTCTAGTTATCTGGCTAACCGACAATAAATTGGAACATAAGTTTGGAACGTATTCGACGTTCTTCATTACCGTTTTGCTATTTTTGTTATTTACTTTTAGCATCAAATTTATGTCACCCGCACATTCCACGGCGACTTTGTTATTGTTCGCTACCGTTACTTCTTTATTTTCAATGTCCACTAAGTTCATCAAAACGCTTTTATTATTCGTCATATGTGACGTCGCGCCCGAATCCACGTACCAATTCGTGACGTTGCTACTCGCGGAGAGTGCAGCAAAGAGAACGTTGTTTGCTGACTCTTTCTTTTTCGCACTTTGTTTTTTTGTTTTATTAGGGCAATTTTTACTGAAGTGTCCCGTTTCTTTGCAGGCATGACAACGAAAATTATGCGATTTCGAATGAAATTTTTTTTTGCTATAAAATGCACTATCATCGTTTGCGGAGTCAAATTTCACATCTTGCAAAAGTAGATTTTTAACACTATCGACAGTTAATTTACTTTTCGAATTTTCGACTGCCAAAACAAGTGGTCGAAAGTCACTCGGAAGTCCCGCCAGCATAAGAGATGCAATGAGTTCATCTTCGAGTTTCAGACCAGCATTTGTTAATTTTATCGATGTCATAATCAATGCATTTATATAGTCTTGCATACAGTTGAAGTCTTGTAATTTGGTGTGCACTAGGTTTCGTAGCAGCTCCACCTTACGTGTCAACCCGCTATCCTCATATGCCGCTAACAACGCTTCCCAAGCTTCTTTCGCCGTGTTAGCTGTTGCGATGTGAGAAAAGTTACTGGGGTCAACCATCAAGGTCAACTCAGCCAACGCGAGCTGATCTAATTCATGATCTGCTGAAGTCGATTTGTCGTTTAGACCCAATTCAACGATTTTCCAACACTTTTTTATTACTAAATAGGACTTTGCGTGTCTTTTCCAAACGTCGAAGTTTTCGCGTCCGCGTAATTTTTCGACCGTTAGAGCAACCGTAGAGGCCATTTCACTTTAGTAATGTGTATTTTAATCAACTTTTATTTAGAAAATCACCAGCAATCCGCTTTTACCATTTATTACACCAAACCGAAACACATTAAAGCGTTGATATTCTTAAATCTTTTCGCGATCAAAGGCCCATAACCTGTTGTTAATTGAGTATTCGCACAGAGGAGAAATAGAAACGCGTGTTGTCTGTTTGAAAGTACAAAGTGGAGAGAGCTTTATTAATTCAGTTTTAAGTAATATTCAGCAGTGTGAAAAGATAAGAGGAGAAAGATAGTATGTTGAGAACTGAGTTACGATATTCATACAGTGTTGCATTTTACAATATTTTTAATAATATTGCCAGGAATTTCCCCAAAGGTGATCACGCAGTGGCGGAGGCAGTTGGTTGCGCACAGTAGGTACTCGTTCCATAGTTGTTAATCAATGCTCAAAAATTTTATTGTAATAATATGCTGCATCGAAAAAAAAATAATTTATTTGAATTCAGGTCTGAGGTCGTTTTTTCCGACAAAGATTACTATGTTTCACTTTAGGAGTATACATTTATGTAGAAAAATTTCAAAAGCGTAACCAATCAAAAGACATACAATTATATAAGGGTTATCATAACATCCACCGCGATGGCTCAGTGGACAAGTGCTTGGCCACTGATGCGGGAGGGCCTGTGTTCAACTCCCAGTCCGTCACATAACTTCTTATACAAAGAGAATTTGTTTTACAATTGTTTCTTTGCGCGGCGCCACTTCTCGCGACGAATTGGCAATTCTCCGAGAATATTTTTTGCCTGGAAAATCTTCTCAACTCGTTCGGATTCGATTAATGTAGGTCCCATTAATTCGTGAAAAATATGACAAGCACACACAAGTTAATGCGAGAAAGCTAGGCCTAAGCCCAAACGGGCTGTGAAAAAATTCGATAACCCTTTAATTGAAAGAAATTATTAAAACAATTCGAATATAGTATAAATCACACACGCCTTGTTCCGTAGGCAACGACCAATTGTCATTATTATTTTTTTTTTTTTTCTTTAGTGCATTCTCGTTCCATGTATAACCCTGCAAATTTTTCCAGGGTTGCCTTTTTTCTGCTTTTATTCCAAAACTAATGATTAGAGGATTCCAATCAAAACTGTTGCACTTTCGAAATTGCAAATATCAACCTGACTTACAAAAATCGAAGTTCCCAAAACTCAAACAGCTCATTATTCAGTAATATGTAAAAAATTTTAACTTAAGGCCCGGCTTATTTCGATAGCAAAAAGTTTAATTGAAACCAACTTTTGATTCAAGTTTATCGAACAAAAATAAACTTTGTTTCTATATTTGTTCCGTCGTTGTTTGGAATGAAATCACTAGCGTCATGAAATTGATACGGAAGTACCTACTCTTTTTTAAATGGACTAAATATCTCTCAAGGATATGTGAATATCTTATGTAAACACTCATACACTGTTTTTGCATAATGATGCTACTTTCATCCAGGGCGGGAGAATATCTTAACCAAAAATACTCGCTAGTAATTCATATATTCTATATTGATTCTGCAGCAATACCTGCTTATGCGTATTCTAGCTTTACAATAAAGTTCGATTTCAAAAAATCGAATCCAAAATCCAACGATACCATGGAGAGCAATATAAAAACTCTTACCAGCTTCCTCAATCCTCTATTATTTCTACTAATTTATTAAGCAATTTTCAGATCAGAGAGGGGTTAGTCAGTGCATTTTGTCAATTTCTCAATGCCTTCTATACATTTTATTGTGTTATTGTGTCATTTTTACGAGTTTATATTCTTCATCACTAACATCACTAATAAAAGTTCTTTGGAAAAACATTAGCTTTTGCTTGAAACACATGAAGACAATTAACACCAAAAATGTCTTCTAAAACATATTTACCACTACATACAGAAATGTTTTAATAATTTGATCACACATAAACTTTTTGTGGATATTCGATTTTTATGTTGACTGCGGCGTAAATTGGCTACACAACGACATTGGCAATGATCACGCATCAAAGCAAACAAACACGCGCACAGATTATAAGTAAACACATACACATAGATACTCATGCACACACACACGTGCAGACAGATGCGCACACTCAACGGCGACTTCCGGGCCGAAGTTTTCTAATGAAACTTGAACGGCATAACAAATTAGGAAACTGCCCACATTTGGGCGAAATGGATGCGCTCGGTCCGGCCTTTGTGGCGCGCTTAACTGGTGTCAGGGGAGTGAAGGACGGTAGGATGGGTGGCGCCCTCCAAGGACCACCGGGCCACGTGTAAAATAGCAGCGTTTGATAAGGAGCTAAGCACAAAATGTGCTCCTTTGTCATAACTTTTGACATGTCCATAAGTCG
Source organism: Neria commutata (assembly GCA_963457695.1). NCBI lineage: Eukaryota > Metazoa > Arthropoda > Insecta > Diptera > Micropezidae > Neria > Neria commutata. Next base: position 20,097,817 of record OY735247.1, on the reverse strand, counting down.
TTGTTAACTTGCTCGTATTGTTGTTGTTGTTTGCACTCACATTAAGGTTACAGTTAAGCAGCTTGTGGGCAGCAGCAGCGGAGGCAGGACGATGACTTGCGACTTTTCGCTGTCGCAGCAGGTGAGAAACACATTAAATGCGCAAAGAAGAAAAATCGTTTTACTTCAGTTTGGATTGCCCCGCGCGCGCGTATCTGCAGCCAATAAAGTAAAAAAGCTGAAATTGGCGCTTTGCTGATGGGAAAATAAATTTCATAAAAATTGCACTTTCAAGCAGTTGAGCGCCGTCAGCGCTGTGGCTCATAAAGCTGTGTCGCGAGTTCGAGTTGCTATGGCAATAATGATGACAATTTTCCCAAATTCATAATTCCCCTCTGCATTTTCTCATTCTCCTTCTTTGTTAACTCGTATTGTTGTGCAGTTCTTTTCATTTTTCTCCACACAATAATTGTGTCAACAGGAGAGAAAGAGGAAACTTGATCGAAACTAAGACGTGAACGAAGAAATGAATATGTAAGTTCCTAAGTGCAAATATATTCAGCCGCTCCATATCTCACTATGAGCCACTTTGCATTTTTCCACATTTCCTTTGGGTATAAAAATCTAGATGCTAAACTTTATGATATCATGTTGAAACTGTCTGCAACAAAAAAATCTTGCTCATCTTTTTCAACAGGCTATATTGGCGGAAGCTACTTAAAAAAATTTTTTTACTCCTTCCAAGGTCTGTCAGTGCTCTCCAGCTGAAGTAGCGGCATGTTTATCCGATTTCAACAATTTAATTTCACGGAAAGCATTTCGAGCTGGGAAAGCGCACAAAGTGCAGCAAAATGAAAATGCCAAGCGGGCGAAATTGAAAGCAAGAAAGGCAAGAAAAACCCAGTTAAGGCAGAAAAAGCGAAAGAACTGGAGCTGGAAGTGCACAAAAGTGTGCTAAGTAAAAAATTAATTTAGAACTGCGCAAAAATTGCATGCGAACACACTTTATCCTTTTGACGCAGGAAAATTCAATTTCGGTAAATGCTACGCAACAGTTGAGGGATATTAATGAACAGAGCATACTTTTGGGCGACAGAGCAATTCGTGAGCCGTGCGGGTGCTTGTGTGTGTGTATGTGTGCGGTTAAGGCAAACACGTAGACTACATAGAGCAGAGAAATTAATTACTAGCAGTTTTGCATTTGCCATTTTGAGCGTGGCTTGGACGTTTGCCGGAAGGGGGGAGCCGACTCTATCGCTGAAACAGTAGCATGCTTTTAGGCTATGAAAATATTTGCAGTAGTTGTGTTTTGCACAACAGTTGCAGAATTCCTTGCATATTTCCAGGTGCTAGACACAATACAAATTCCAGAACACGAAAGCTAGAAAATTCGCTCACAAATGTATGAGGAATTACTACGCAAAGGCTTCTAACTTCCAAACAGAGTTGCCAGCGGCAACAGCCAAAACAGAAGCAACAACAATGCAATTCGTTGTTTATTATGGGCCAAAATAGTGCTGACAATGAGCCATGCCGCCGCAAATGCACGTAAATATTTAATGCTGACTACCGTTAAGTGTGATTTGCTACTACTTCCGGCCAAAAAGAAGCATGTACAAATTTATATCCGCAACAACAGCAAAAGCAACAGCAACAGCAGCTACATGCCAGCATTGAAGCGGCAACAGCAGCAGTGTAGGCAGCAGCAACAGTATCTGCAGCACTACATTACAGCAAATGGCATATCAGTAAATTTTTGCGCACTACACTTTGTAACAGCATGCTGGATTCTGTAAAAAGTTTCTTTAAGCCTAAAATATTGGTTTCGGTTTTCGATTTCCATGACTTTTTCGACATTATCGACAATTGGCCTTCCAGAGCCATCAAAATTACCGGAAAGGATTTGACGAAACCGAAATTGCGCATTATTTACTGTTACAGTATTAGGACTATCAACACTATTCACACTTTCAGCCGCCTGGCTTGAATTTTCGCCTTTATCGAAGAAAAATTGTAAAATATGTCGTATTTTCTCTTTGCTGGTGTCTATATTTGACGCGCGCTCAGACGAAACTGAGTGAAGCAATTACAAAACTCTCTGAGAGATTTTTTTAGTACAAAATCTTAACTTTGTAATGCCATCTAGCGTAACTCGATCGTACCTATACAACGTGAGATACAGATTAAAAGATACATACCTACATTGGAAAAATGTAAGCTTTTATATATGTAGATGTACCTACATACTTTATAATACAGAAAATAAAAATTATTCAATAGATTTAATAGCTTTATTAAAAAATAAACTTTTCATAATTATATTTATAAATTTGTGGTATAAAATTAAAAAAAAATTCTATAAAAAATTCGTACATAGTTTCAATCTATCGTCGAAACGGAAGCGGAAGGAGCTGCTTGTAGACAAGTAGTATAAATACTTTGACATGCTTGCATTCTACATCAGTGTAAAGTGTCAATAGTTCCAGCTGTTCCTTGTACGAACCGGAGCAGCAAGATACCCAGAAGCAAATAAGTTAACAATTAGAAGGCAATCACAATCGATCAATAGGCCTCAAAGTAGAATTATGGGAATCCTCATTTTTATTTGCAGTCAGAAGGGATATTATTTCAAATACTGATGTCATGTAATTTGGCAGATAAATTTTAAGAATATTTGAAAAAAAAAAAATGAAACAGAATCTACAAATCTATCTTTGAATGCACTCACAAGTGTAGCGCCTTGGAAATGATTGGCGCGACCGACTCTTTTGCTGGCACGGCGTGTTGCCCGGCATTTTTGCATGCCAGCCCAAAGAGTTATAGCCCAGACTTTTTAGGACGTTATAAATTAAGAGTGGCCAACATAAAACCGTAAATTTGCGCCATGGCAAACGATAAAGAAAGTACAATTTTGCAAAGGCGAAATTTTTCGGCAGCTCTTTTGCCTTTTAAAAATGGCGCATTTGCTGCTAAGGTTTCGCCTAACCTCAGGAATTGAAAAACGTTCCAGCTCATGCGGAGTGCCATACTGCAGCTGCCAGGGACTTGGTGGCATCGAGGCGTGGCAACAAAGCTAGCGGCAATGGTGCAGTGGGGCAACAGTGTCTAAAAGAACGGGCCATAATTCTAAGCAAAATGGCCGCCAGTCGACTTTGAAGCCTGCCAACAAAGACAAAAAAACAAAAAAACGATGAAGACGAACGCTTGACTGCACTGGGAGCGTATTCTGTATGCCGTCTCTTACAGCGAGTCGATGTGCGAACGCATGAAATATGGCCTTTGCGTGCCTGTCGGGCTCGCCCACTTAATGCCTGCCCACTTCAGCCGCCGGTTCCTTGCCGCTCTGCCCGCTGCTGCGCTGTGTTGTGTCATTTCTGAAGCTCTGCTTTGTCTGCTGCTGTGATTTATTTGTTTTGTTGGCACTTCTTATGTGCCTCGCCCCCTCAGGCCGCCCGCGCGCTGCTCCATCATGCGATATGAGTTGCTAATATCGTTGGCAAATAATATCAGCAGTGCCATTGCCTATCTCCAAGCGAAAAGTATGTAAAGCACAAAAGTTTGCTGACTTTTCTTCCTCTTTACCCTCGCTCCTTCCCAACGTCCTTTTTTCTGGACTTTTTATATTGTTTATTCCTTTGCATAACTCTAGGCGCCGAGTGCACGTAAAACTTTTATAATTTTATGAAATTGTTTATCGAGCAAAGATTGTATGTCTGTGTGCTTGTGTGGCAGCGGGTCCAGGGGCGAAGAGCTCTGGCGAAATAAATTCGAAAATAAAGCGATACGATATTCGGAGTGAACGGATAGGTTGTACATTTGTGCGAAATAAGCAAAATTGCTCGAATAAGAAGGAAATTAGCAACAGATGGCGCTGCCCTCTTTCAGAAGTCTCAGAGAAGCTGCTGACATTAATCAATTGATTCATGCCATGGTCAGCTTTGGTTGGCTAATGGGTTATTCTTATGCCCCGAGTGTTCCGTGAGTTTTTTGTGGGAAAATATGTGTATATCAACATTTGAAAATGTCATATAGCAAGCAAAAGAGTGAAATTTTATAAAAACCATTTGTTTTAGTGAATAAGCAAAGGTAAACAAATTTTATGTCTAGAAATATCAAATGTGTTCTGATATAAATTCCCGTTTAAATGACACTGCAGTAGCTTAGTGAATGTATGATTGGTGTCTGATTGAAGGGGTTCCAGATTAAATCCCTGGCAGACTCAAACTTTCAACTTTCCGAGAGATTTCTTTGTCTTGCTACAGCTTTTAAATCGCGTCTCGGCTAAAAAATTAATTTGTGGGTTAAGCGCCGCCGTGGCTCAGTGGATAAGTGCTCGGTTGCTCGGTGCGGCGCCGTCTTTCGCGAGCTAAATACTAAGCAACTCTCCGAGAGTAAATTTTGCCATGTAAATAAAAGATTCTTAATCCCGTTCGGACACGGCTACAGAATAAATGAGTAGGTCCCATTATCTTTTGCTAAAATTGTACGAGCACACACAAGTCAATGAGAGTAAGCTAGGCCTCGTCTCGTTTACGTACTGTTGCACCAATTATGTAGATACATTACATACATAATTGGTCAGTACAACCCGTTACCGGGCTACGACCTGCCGTATGGCCTCTCTGCAGGCGCCCCTGCTACGCACGCGCCTTCTCCAGTCGGAAATTCCAAGTTTTGCCAGTGCCTCCTCCACTTGGTATTTCCATCGTAGGCATGGCCTGCCGCGCCGTCGCTGTCCTCTAACTGCCGTCGTCTCGAATATCTTTTTCGCTGGAGCTCCTTCGTCCATACGCACGACATGACCCAACCAGTGACGCCGCTTGGTAGATATATGCATATGTTGGTATCATACATGTACATATGTACATATATATATGCTTTCCCGTACTAGCATCTGTGGACACGTTCTATTTTAAAGTCAAGTAAATGGTAGCTACACATTAAGTCTATAGCCGTGTCCGAGTGGGAAGCTTTTTCCTAACCTTTTTTGTGAGCAGTTTCACTTCAATTCTATAAAATGTTTTGCTTTTAAGATAATCGTAAATTTTTTCAAATACCTCGAAAGCTTTTAATATGATGAACGAAGAGGGAGAGGGTTTTCATACTAAAGATACGCTCCTGCTTCAAAGAAACTAAAAAAAAAACAAAAAATGCCCGACATGTTTAACTTAATTGGAGTTGGTATAATTCACTGCAAAACATAGAACAAGCTAATTAGAAGAATCAGAAGAGACGGCAAAAGGCAGATGCTCGACAAGGGGAAGAAGCAGTGCAGGTGCAGTGCAGCAATCTTAAAGTCAGCAACAAAATCGACGAAGGTAAGTCGAATTTTAAAAATATGCTATGCTTTTTGTGTTATCCTGCCAAGGAAGGCAACACTATATAAAACTTGCCAGGCCGAAATTAACTTTTGCAGCTGCAAATGACGAATGCCGAGAGTGAGCGGCAAAAACACGCAAAGCTGGAAATCCATTATGCCGATTTACGGTGAAGCGGATGCGGATGCGGCTGTCGTGAGACAAATGCGTAGAGCAGCTGCCGAAGCACACACACACACACACAAGCGCACACTGCCGCGCAAAGCAGGACATGAAAAATACAAATGCACTTGGAGGGGCGCAAAACTAACTGAAGCGCATCGCGCGCTGAGAGCCAAATTGAGTCAAGCTGCAAATGCCTGGCAGCGAAGGCGACGAAGAAGAAGCCGAATACTAACGAAACCAATCAGCATGCTGAAATGTGGTTTGTGCGCTGCGGGACAGCGGCAAGGAGTGAGGAGCAGCGCTGGCGAAAAGGATCAGTCAAATGCATTCGCAAAATCCGCGCTCTCAGTGCGTTCGTTGGTAAATGGGACGCGGATGTAAGGCAGCAAAGCAACAACATCATTGATTTACGCTTTCACCTGCGGAGCTGTAAAAAATTGCCGGGAGGAGTGCAGAGTTCGTGTCTGCGTTGGAAGATGTCAAGCCACATGCAAGAAAGGGTAAATCTGAAGGGAGAAATAAAATATTAAGAAGCATTCAGTCGAGCAGATTCCCGAGGCAGATAAATAGCAGAACGGCGCACAGTGGGTTATGCTGTGTATGCAGCTGGCCAAAATATTATATTTTTGTATCATATTTCTTTGTTTAAGATATGGGCATCTGGCTTTAGCTTGTCTTAATTTAAAATTGAGGCGTTTCATTCTTTCATATCTTGACCATATTTTGAAAACTATCTCTGTACAATTTCACATATGTTTAAGCTTCCTTTGCATGATGACAACGTGAGAAATGTTAACAATCAAATATAGAAAACAGTAGTGCGAGTTCTTACGGCATCGGAGTACAGCTGTATATATGTACATATGTAGGTATATATAACAAACATTTATTGAATTCACAAATTATCCTAGCAGGGCAATAATTGGCACAAATTGTTTTATAAGGTTAATTGCAAACAATAGGCTAATATCTTGTATGTAGAAGAAGGGAGAAAAAAATATTAGAATATGTTTGTGTTTTGGATAGTCTTCCAGAGTGAGTTCATTTGCGCGATAAATACGGAAAAAAATTGGGAAGCGAGCAAAAACAATAAAAGAAAAATAAAGTAATTAAGATGTGAAAATTGCCTTTAAACAGGAAGGAAGTTGGAAGGACATACAGCTTTGAACTCTTGTAAAGAACTTAAGTTTAAAAAGCTAAAGGGAAAACATTTCGTGTTTTCAGCTCCATTGAATTAGCTTCCGTCACTAGCTGCTCAAAAAGGGCTAAAGGATCTATGCCACGAAAATAAAAGTTGTGCAGTTGAAATTTATTTTTGTTCGTTAAAACTTTGTTACAATATTTTCATTCGACTAGATCATTTAGTTTTTGATCATAAATCAAAGATACTGATAAATAGCTCCGGAGATCACCGGTATATTCAAAGGATATTAATGCCGCAATCACGTATTTTTGCATCCAGAAAAATGGCGATGGCCATAATATGCCATTTTATTTGTTTCCTCAAACATATTTTCAAGGCTTATGCCTATACTCAAGATACGACTCTTATGTTCCCGACTCACAAGTCAAGTGAGTTATTATGTTGAACATTTTAGTATCTTTGAAAGTTTGATCTGTTTTGCTTTTTCTTATTTTATTGTACGTTTTAATTCTTATTTCAAAAAATTTAAATAGAGAAAATACATAATTTAAAAATCGATTTACAATTAGCGATAGATTAGAACTTTTATCCCACTGTGCGACAGCATGCTAATGGATTGCCCAGGTTTGCCTCGTCGCACTCGAAAGTCAATAGGCGAAGGGGGAACGAATAAAATGTGAGATTTTTTGCCTGTGATACTGTTATTTATAAAGCAGTGTTTTTTTGTGAGTGTACGTTTAGTTAAGAGCAGTTCCAGATAGTTGTCATAATGGATTGAAGTGTGCGCTGACAGTGACGCATACATTGAGAGATAAATGGAAGAAATATGTTTGCCTATCGGAAGTGATTGAAATGCATCGCATTGATGAAGATATTACTGCTGACATGCACTTTTGGCCTGCACAAAATACCTTAGCAAGTCGTCAACCTGTCTTAAATTAATCAAGGTTTTTCAAAGAAAATACAGGGGCAATTGAAAAGACACTTACCATAAGAAAAAGTAACGGCTTACAATCTAAATATGCATACATACATAAATTAGAAACTGCCTGAAAAAGATTAACATCCAAAGTAGTTAAGGGGAGCTCCTAGTCATGCAGTTTGCCGAAAAGCTCTTTACTAAAGACTGTTTTTAGGTGGAAATTATAGAAGCAAAAAGTGCAGTTTTATACCGTACGATAAGGTTATAGGGCGTGTCTACTTTGTGCGGAAATTGCAACGCATTAAAGGAGCCGTCCTAGGTAAAGATATAAGTCTATACTAGAAATGATCAGAATCAATTCCTGATCTCCGATTGTCCCTCTGTCTATCTGATCGTTCGTCCGTCTGTCAGTCTGTCCATCTGACCATCCGTGGTCGCAGGCGAGAAAGAATCAGTGGTCCAATTTACCTGCCCGCCTCTGAATTTTTTTTGGTTAAATGGATCTAATTTGTCTGAATTCACATTTAATCGAATAGAATTCGATATTTCCGTTAAGATATCAGCTTTACATGTGTATGAGAAAATGGGCATGGAAAGATAATATATTATGGAACGTAGCCAAAATTTTTTAAACGCTTTTCAATGCATGTACGAGAGGTGTTCAATGCATTCTCGGTATCCGTAGGAAAAACACAGCGAATTGAGTTCAATAAATTGTCAGATGTAATAAATGTGTTGAGTTTGTGGGGAATTACATTGAGAAATAAGAAATATTTGAACTCCTCTCGTATGTGCTACATGGAGGGAGGCTTTCTGCAATTTTATGTGTTGTGCTATGACGGTCCAAATGAATTGCTGCTTTGAGTTGGTTCACATCAACTTCAATTGAATGACCAGAGTTCGCCTTTGAGTGAAAAATTTCCAGAACTAAATTTGGCAAACCAATTTTGACACTGCCGTTCTTTAAAACAATTGTCACCATACACAGCTTATAGCCTTTTTGTGAGCTTGTGATGCGTTTTCGGAAAAACGAACCAAAATATGACGAAATATTCCTTTTGATTTTTCACTTTTCTACAGGCGCCAATAAAAAGCTGTGCACCTAAACAATAAAATGTGTCCACAGTTTGAAAGTTGATGTATCAATACGTACATTCAATTGAATGAATCACTCCGTAACTTAAACCATTATACCATCAAAATATAATGTGACTGCACGTAAGATATATGTATGTATTAATTTTGGAACTAAAGCCCCCAGATCGGATCCCTGACTGGCACTAGCCATTTCTTCAATAGTATTTATTGCCGCGATACAACCTAAAATTGTTGGTTCCAGTTTTAGTTAACGTAAAAGCACTCGCCTTTGGCATTTTAAGAAAAGTTTTGCCAAAACAAATACACACATACCATTACATATCTATATACATACATATGTACATATGTGCATGTTGTGCTCATATTGTATCTGTTTGTGGGCAGTCCTCAGCGTCGACGTACGCTATTATACCCTACACCTATGGTAATAGGGTATAATAACTTTGTGCCAAAATTGTAACGCATTAAAGGAGCCTTCCTAGGTATAGACATAAGTATATAGAAATGATCAGAAACACTTTCTCTTTTCATTTCCGGTTGTCCGTCTGTCCGTCTGTCCGTCTGCGTGTATGCAAAAAAAAGAAAGAAGGAGTTGTCCGATTTGGACCAAATTTGGTACACAGTTACAGTGAACCTCGGGTTAGGTAAAGTGTTAAAATTAGTCAAATCGGTTAAAGGACACGCCCACAATGGGCCTGTAAGTCCCACTACCTCGGGTTTTTTTCGGTAAAATGGCTATAATTTGTGTAATCACTCATGGAAAAGATTAATACTTGGTATTCAAGTTAAGAGGTAGGTCTTCTATATCTCAGGAAAAAATGGGCGTGATCCGCCCACTATATAGCCGGCAAAATTTTTTCGGTAAAATGGTTACCAATTGACTAGTTACGAATATAAATGAATGAAATTCGGTTCCCAAGTTGATATATAGGTCTTAGATGCCATACAAGAAAATGGGCGTGGTCCGCCCACTATATAGGCGATAAACAAAAAATCTTCTTAACTTCCATAATATATACACCAGAGAGTCCAGATTTGGTTACTTCGTTCCTGGTAGGAATATCTTTTAATTCTCCAGAAATGGGCGTGGTCCACCCACCATGGGGGCAGTAAAATAAATATGCCGATAACATCTGTTGTACACTCGCCAGAGCATCAATATTTGGCATGTATAGTCCTATTAGGTATATCTTGTAGTCTGCCAAAAATGGGCGTGGTCCGCCCACTATGTAGGTTGTAAATCAAATGCACCCACAATTTCAGTGAATTATCACCCCACTTGGGAACATGGTGTAGGGTATTACTCTGTCGGTGAAACCCGACTGATACTTCCTTACTTGTTTTAATTTGTGTAATGGATCGTTGTCAATATATCACGCAACTACTCCAATTAGAAGCAAATTTTACAATATTTATGTTATTTTGACAACTTGAGAAATTGAGAAATGCTTTTTGTTAATTCACATTCCGATACAGCAACTGACATGTGAATTTTGCTGGTGAGTGCGTGTGTTTTTGGCACAAATATCCACGAACTTTGCCAATTTACGTCCTGTCGCACGCACGCACACATATCACAGTTCACACAGATGCACACCCACCCATGCACCTGTAAATAGTACGTTCGAGAAGAATTTTGATATGCTTTGTTTTCTGTTTCGATTGCACGTTCACGTACATTTCCGATGTCGATACCAACTCAGCTTAATTTGATGCTATGCTGTTTGTTTGGCTCCTTTCCATTTCATATAGTCCTAGCTGAATTGAGCAGCTGTAAAGAATCTTTAATTTTGAAATTAAAATTTTTGTGTATTGAGTGTTCAGGCTGAAAGCGAGGCCGATTTCATTACATCATCGGTTTCTTATATTGGAAGAGCTACAAAGAAAACAGAATGTTGTGGGCGATGAATATTTTATCCCATGATTGTTGGGGAGTTTCAACCGATATATTTTGCTTGGGCTTGTTATTTTGGCATGAGTTGCAGATGGAAAATAAGTTGCCTAATACCAAAATACTAAACATATAGAATGCACATGGCCTATAATCTAAAATCTTTCATAGCGGTTCGTTACATTTCCGTTCGCTGTCCATGCTTTGTCACTATTGTTCTGAGCTATTACTTTCCGCTCTACATAAAAACTCTCTCAAACTTCACAACCCTCTATCCAGTATTCGCTTCCAATAGAGTCAACCTTTTTGGCGATCCTTTTTCCAGCATTCCGCATCTACCATAGATGACAAAAGTGATGTTTTCAAATTTGAGATTGAGATGGGGATTCTATATTAGTGTGCCATATAAAAATATATAATATTGAGTCCGTAATAAAATGCTGGATACGCATCTGGATCGGGAATGAGTCGATTTCCAATGATTCGGCTCTCAAATGTATGCGAAGAACTTTTTCTAAATATTCCCACTTATTAAAAATGAGGAAAGAAACTATCAAGGCTAAAGGACTCTTTTGATTTCTTGCGAAGAAATTCAACATATTAATTCCGTTGATATGTAAGTCAGGAACACTTGAGTCGTGTTTTGAGTGTAAGTAGATGCCTTGGGCTACTTTTCTGTCGTACGTCATTTTTGATGGATTAATGCGGTTGATTTTTTGAATTCATGCAGTGCTTTCAAAAAGACAATTACTTATTGTCACGTAAAATGCCACAGCAATGAGAAAATTGCATTTTGTGTAACATTTCAATTCATTTCTTTTCTATGGCAAACGAATTTAAAAAGTGCCGCTGTTGGAGGAACTTTCCCGCTCGAAGTTGGCAAATCCAATAAAGTTCCTTTTCAGAAGCACTCTTTCAGGAAACGCGGCGATATTTGCATTCGAAGTGCAAAGTTCAGACTGCCAAGCAACCGAGCTGCTCCCGAGGGTCAACAGCTGCCCCGCCTGTCGCCTTGGCTTATACGAATGCACTGCTCTGAATTGCAATGCCGAGCGGGAGAAGCAATGACGGAAAGAGTGCGTGAGAGAGAGGAGCAGAGTGGAAGGAGCAGCATCATCTGACGGATGATAAATTCGTTGGAGCACACGCAGGCATGATGTATACGTTTGTGTGTGTGCAACGGTGCTAGTTGCACCAATACAAAGAAGCAAACGCGCGAGAGAAAAAATCACATTGCAGCGGAAGTCGCCAGATTTATGGACGTCAAGCTTGAGTGCGACTGTCGTTTGACAAAAAGCGAAAGCCGCTTGCAGCAGGACAATAAAGCGGGAGTGACGGGAGTGCTCCGCGGACGACAGCAGCGAAGTGACAGTTAGATGGGTAGCAGTGGCAGTGCCAGCAGCTCCGATTGAAACAGCAGAGGATTCCAATGATGAATTCCTTATGCGGCAGCGTGCATTGATTTGGTCCCACTGACAGGCAGTGAGACGTGCGCCAACAGCAAGAGGATAACTGAGAATAATGTCAGCGAAGTGGTAGCATGGTGTCTAACCTTAATTTGACAGTTCCGAAATTCTTGCGCTTTGCTGGAAAATTTAAAATGACGAAGGATGTCCTTGCAATTCTCTTGCAAACAAGCAGATACGGGAACATTAGTAACAATACAGAATTTAGGATTTTCATTTGATCAAATCGGCAAATTCTTCAATTTCTGTTACTTGGATGGAATTCGCATCCAGTTCATGTGCTTCTGTTTGAAGTGCCTGATCATTATTACTTATTTTAAATTCAGTTACCCAATTTGGATATATGTATATATATACCCAATTCTGTTTTTACATGGTAGATACGTGTAAAAAACCATTTAAGAAAGACATGAAGTACATGCATAGAAAAAAAGAAAGGGTATAAGTTCCATATTCTTCAACCCTGTAATAAAACCGGTTAGTAAAATTATTTTTCTTTAAAATTTCAATCAAATAGCTTTTTTTAAACGTGCTAAATCGAATGAAATCGTGTAAAAATGAAATCATTTTTTTCTAGACCGTGGTAAATCAAAATCCGTGCCAAAAATATCGTGTAAAAACAGAATTGATTGTATATCAATGGCGCATCAGCTTGTTAAATTTTAAGCACAAGCTAACGGCGCCTACAAATTAACTTCATATCCGAGTCTTAAAGGTGAGCAAAGAATACTTCGGGAGAGTTGCCAATCCATCGCTAGAGATGGCGCTGTGCAAACGATTTGAAAAAAGCTCTTTAAAAAAAAAGTTCAATCCTTTCTACCTATAGTAGAGATTCGTAGGTCCCGTTCGCTTGTACTGAAGTAGAATGAACACACACACGCTTATTCGAGAGGCTAAGTGTAAGGCTTAGTTATACGGGCTGTTGCGCCAAATATGTTAAAGATGGCCGTTACAATGAATGAGCCGTTTTTTTGAATGTGGTGCATGTCCATTTGCTGTTATTGCGAGATATTTTAATTTTTCGATTTGACTCTCAGTGTCAAGAGAGCTAAAACTTCCGTCTCCCAAATACGCGAATCTAATTTTTTTTTACAATAAATTGTTTACCCATAAAAAGATTATAACAAGTTTGATCTATAACTGCCATTGTCTAACTTTTTGTAAAAAATTGACTTAAACCACTTTCTAAGAAAACGGCTCATATTACAGATTTTTGCCTCGCGCACCTGGTCTCTCCAGGCGTCCCTGATTTGACCGCGCCTTTTCAACTGCTTAGTCCCAAGCGTAGATAGGACTTTTTGCACTTGGTCTCTACGCCGTAGATTTTGTCTCCCTCTTTTGCAACGTCCCTCAGTCTTCGCATCGTATATCTTTTTTGCTCTGGAATTGTTGTTTATTAACTCGACCTGCTCGAGCCAGGGAAGGCGCTGGATGTGCATTCATGTTGGCGTAGAGCTCCTTCAACTCGTAAATTTCCACGCTGCGGCGCCATAGGGAAGCTCGGACTGGATGAATGCCTTCTAAAGTGTAAGTTTTTGTCCGGTCGAACAGTGTCTCTAATTTCAATTGCCTACAAAGTCCAAAGTACCACATATTAAAAGAGTGAATTTAGATATATGTACTATAAAAGCCCAGCATGCTGTCGAACCAGGAATTTGGTATCCTTTAAAGATTCTACGCAACCAAAAAAGTTTAATATCTTAATGCAAACCCACAAATTAATGACTAAAGCAAGACCAGCTACGTAGTACGAAGTCTAGCCAACTTGGCAGCCGGCACTGAAGTCCTGCCAAGGACATGAAGGCCATTCGGCGTGCTGCCTCCGGCTTCCGCCTTTGCTGCCACTGCGGAAGAAATCAGCAAGCGACGCAGCATAAAACATGCTGCAAAACAACATGAGCAATCTGCTCTTGCTCGTGCGCTCTTGCCCCGCCTGCTGCACAGCTGTTTCCCCTTTCTGGATAGCGTGCCTCTGCCGCATCCTGGCTGGCTTCCTTTGCCAGCGCCAATTCCGACTCCAAATTGCGGAAACGCTGAAGTAAACAAATGTCTGTGTTGTTTGTGCTACACTCTTATTGTTTCCATTGCTGCTGTCAAGGCTCGCACACACTCACACACACTCACACACACTCACAAGCACTCACAAGCACTCGCATACATACGCATGCACATGTGTTTATTTCCACTTTTGTGCTTTATCCTGGCTTGCCCTGGCATGGCACTGGCCGCCTGTTTTACGGCTTCTGTCGCTGCGCTGCTGACATTGTTGTTGTTGTTGTCTCAATTGCAGTTGTTGTTTTTATGTGTTTGCATGCTGCTGCTGTACCTGTTTGCTGTCATGTCGTCCTGCTTGTAGGAACACATTTGCCTCAAGGATTTTATGCGTCATTTTATTTTTATTATTATTTCTTAGAATCGCTCTTGTTATTTTTTTGTAGAAATTGCGCAATTCTCGCTATGATTTTGAATGCTCAGCGAGTTTTGCATGAACTTCACATGCACGTAGTTGGTGGGGGGTGAATATTTGAGCTAGCTTGTCCTTTTGCTTAACAACTGAAAAACGTTAGCAGAAGGACATGTAATATTCGTATGTGCAGCAGGCATTGCCTGGCTTAGCGAAAAAGAGTTTTGTCCATCAAACCGCAGCACTCTGACGCGTTTCCTGGCCGTACCGATTCCATTCCATAAATATATATAAAAAATTTGTTCTCTGGCAATAAACTGGCATTTTGTCAAAGTATTGTTCAGCAATAAATATTCATTCTATTTTATAAAAATTTAAATTGTATATTCTGCAAGCTAGCATGAAAAAAGCTCTACCAAAGCTATACTTGTATATCACAACTCATTCAAATTTCCAAACCTGGATTGTTGCTGAATTCGGAAGGATTGTTTGATTGGATTGTTTTTTATAGTGGATTGAAAGTGTTGCAAGAATATGTTGCTGGTAGTGTGAATTGTTCGTCTCTGCTTGAGAGGATTTATTTCAGTACTCCTGTAAGATTTCTTCGACATTTCGACACTTTCAATGTTGGTTTCATTAAATCCAACCACGCACAAAATGGCACATTTTCATTAGAGCTTTAATAGAATTCCACAAAAATTTCGCATCTAATGGAAATTAATTTTTCTACCTACAAGAGTAATGTTTGGAATTTGCTAAAAATTTATCTTAATTAAGTAAGACTAGTTTCAAGATATTTCTGTATATATTAGAAAATTATATTCATAGACTAAGCATTTAAATGAAATAAAGAAATAAAAAAAAATTCGTTTACAGATTCAATAATATACAAGACTAATTTATAATAATATTGATTCCTTTTGTTCTATGATCCTTTCATTACTTCTTGCGTTGCTCACACATACATTCAGATGCGTTGGTTCCTTTGGTTTCACATTTAATTGAGTTATAAACATCTGCCTTGAAGGTTGTCTCCATGTCACTGTCCAAACGTTGGCGTGTGCCAAATGTTGCTGCCCTTGCATTTTGATGCGATAAAAACGTGTCTGGAACAATTTTTTTTCGAATGTGATCTGTTCGGTTGAAAAATTTTCGACAAGTTTTATTTCATGTACGAAATGTGTGAAAGGTGTCTGTTGTACAGTTACCCATAGCTTTCTGTATCGAAACTATAACATTTATCTTGTTTATGTTTATAACAACTTCCTGTTCCTTAGCCGACGTCTCCACATATAATTTTCCATAAAATGAAACTCATTTCTCATAAAGCATTTTTACGAATGATTTCTGCAGTCCCATATGAAATTTTTCATCGAATACAGCAAACTGCGCTGTCTCTTACCATCTTTACATACAAATTTCTGCAGTTTTGCTTTCAAGCTTTTATGAAAATATTTCTTGTACATGCAGAGGCGGAGTTAAGATATTCAGTTGATTACAAAAGGGCTGCCAGAGTTTCAAAAGTAAACGCATTACATTTTAAATAGAAGCCAATTAAAAATGAAAGATATTTTTGTAAAATATTGTGCTTTCGTACAAAAAATAATGACCAATAATTGTTTTTTAACTTTGATCGGAACAGTAATGTCTGCAGATGACGTCGTGTTTTTTTTTAAACCGCAACATGCCGGATTCTTTGAACCCTCAAACAGACCTGAAAGGTTTTTATAAATGAAGAACACTAAATAACTTTATTTAAGTGTTAACAAATGCCGCGTTGTTTCTCACTAAAAGAAATTGAACCTTATAAATTTTGCTTATGAGTTAAATGATATACAATTAAGTCGAAATAGTTCTTTCAAGGATATGTGCCCTATTTGGTTATTTAAAATGAATTAAAACAGAGCGACTTTATATATTGTGGTAAAAGGCATTTTCAATGATCGGGTTAATAAGGCTTCTCGGATTCTATAACATTAAAAGTTTCTTACGTATTTCTGTTACGGAGCCGCTTAGATTCCTGCTGTCTAATGTGGAATCCGTTCTGTTAAACTCACATGAAAAGTTGAAAAATCCAAAAAGAGAGAGAATATATTCAACTTAAACGCAATTACCAAGGACCTGAGCGAAGCAAGTGCTGCTGCTGCTGCTGCTGATGTCGACGATGAGGAACATAATCAGCACTGAGGCCACAATGCCAATCCAGCAGAAGGCCAAAGAATGGGTCAGGCTACGATGCAGCAGCATCAGCAAAAGTTGGCCGAAGCATGAGGAAAAACCTGTCAGCAGGCTGGCACGCAGGCAGGAATACATGACCGCACGCACACACGCACGCACGCATGCGACATCTGCTGCCAAGTGGCAGCTCATAATTAAACGACTACATTCAATCAAGAAGAGCGGCAACAACCGCTACAACAACACATTGCACGAGCGTTTTAGACAAAGCCAGAGTCCTTTAAAAGGAGAAAAAAAACTACGGGAAAAAATTCATAAATCTGCGCTAAAAATCAAAACGTTAACAATGTACAATATAAAAACGCCGACTTGTGAGGCCAGCAATCGCAGTCAACAGCCACGGCTCGGCTTTAATGAAAAAAGTTGAAGGCTTTTAGCCAAGCCAAACAAATGCAAAAAAGGCGAGAGTGCAAAATTGAAAAAGTGCGCTGGAAAAAAGGATTTTGCTGACAGCTCAGATTGCAGGCGAAATTTACACAAAGCCAACAACAACGATTTGCCCGAAATATCACGCGAAGCAACGTTGAGCTGGCGAGGATTGCATCGGTTGGGAGACTGCACACGTCGAAATGAGCAAACATTGTTTCGCAGGGCGGCAGCAGTTGCTGCAAAATTTCGCAATATTTTCGTTGTTATTTTTTATGAACGTTTTTCTATGTACATCGAAAGAGCTGGGTTGGTTATTTCCATAGTTTGCATGGAAATATCACAAACACTATCACGCCTTGGTCCACAGCGCGGCAAACCAAATTGTCAAGCATTCGATAGTTTGGTTAGGTGGAGTAGGCGCTGGAACTGAAAACGATTTGATAAATAAAATTATTTAAAAAAACTTTTTTAAAATAAGCTTTAAATTATTTAATGTACTAAAAACTAGAAAATATATTGTTTCCAAGTCACCTGTATCGTACTATTAATAAAAGCTTGTGCGCTCAATATCCATATTCACACTTATCTTTCATTACTAGAATCTATTTGCAAAAAATTAATTAGATTAATTATTGTATCAATTGGTTGACAAATTTTGAACACACTCCCCAATTTTTATGATTGAATCACGTATTGTCCGCCTGTTTACGCATGTATGCAAAGTTTCAGATCTCTAAGTAGTCGGGAAGTGGGCGAAAAATTGATTACTAGATTCCACTACATACATACATACTAGAGGTCTGCATGAATGCATTTGAAAGAGCGACCAAGACATTCATTCGGGTTTGAATCTTTCGCTCGCATGTGCACTTATTTCCAAACACGTGTTGAATAAGCACATTTGCCTTAAGAGTGAATGAGATAGCAAAGCAATTGAGTAAATTGTAAGCGCAAGCACATTACTCACAAGCAGTGTACCCACTATTCAAATGTTTTGGTAAACAGAGTGCAATGCAGTGGGTGCACCGAGTATTTAAGGGGCTATACGCAATTAAGAGGCTGAGCTTATTTTTAAAGAATTTCTGATGGAAAGACGTTTTAGTGTATTAATTATAATTTCTATGCATATTGTGGTCATTTTAAACATTATTTGCCGAAGAAAAGACTTTCGGACGATGCATTATTAACCGGCGCGCAGCAGCGGCTTCGCCAAAATTCTCCAGCTTACCATTCACTGCACCCACTTTACCCACTTCACTCACTATACAATAGCTTTGCTTTGTTATATTCGTTTTGTTTGTTTTGACTGTAGCAAATAGAGCAAGATAACAAATGCTGCTCTTACTCTCTTTGAAAATAATGGCACGAGTGGGTATTTGTCTTGGTATTGAGAGGTTTTGTGAGTGTTTCACCCATTCAAATGTTTCACTCGTGCGCCGAGTGCAATGAAATGGGTATCCGTAGTGCACAGGCAAACCAAATGCATTCATGCAGACCTCTAATACATACATACCTGATGTGAACCTAATATAAAGCTTATAAAATTAGTTTTGCTTATGATATTTGCTTGCATGCTGTTGGAAATGCTCGTTTTCATGAGCGCTTTCATAAAGGGGAGAAGCTGACCAATTATTTGCTTCGATATTTTAAATTTATGACTGTAGCAAATATTGAAAACAATATTTAGGTACTTCCATTATTTTTGAACCAATTTGCATTCTTTTTCAAGCGCAGTTTACAATGTATAAAACTTTACTTAAAGTCGTTTAATGCAAACTAGGAGTAATTTTCGATACCAATTTCAACTTTTCTAGCCACATTTTATTATATCTCAGTCATAGCATTTGTTGATGAAATAGCTTTGAGTTCTCTATCCTTATCCCCTTAAGATGCTCTACACCTCAACTGTCCGCTTGAATATGCAGCTTTCATTTGGAAATCTAATCACCCATGCCAAATTAATCGCAGAGAATGTAACGACCTGCCGTATGGCCTCTCTACAGGCGCCTCTGCTATGCGCGCGCCTCTGCTATGCCCGCGCCTCCTCTAGTCGGAAATTCCAAGCGTAGCCAGTGTCTCCTCCACTTGGTCTTTCCATCGTAGGCATGGCCTCCCACGCTGTCTCTGTCCTCCAACTGGCACCGTCTCGAACACTTCTTCGCTGGAGCTCTTTCGTCCATACGCACGACATAACCCAGCCAGTGAAGCCGCTTGGTGGTGATACTACTGACTATGTCAATATTAGAGCTTCAATAGAACTAGAAGAAATTTCGAATCTCTTTGTCAGTTTGGAATTAATTATTCTTTGATTAAATAAATAAATAATCTCATGGAAATTGATATGTTTTGTACTACTTTTTAAATCTGTTTAATTTTAATCGTAATTGATTAAATTTTTATTTTAGTCTTACTTATGTATATGGCATCACAGCCTGTTGCAGCACTCCGCCTCACGTACCAGCTCCTCGTACCAGCTTCCAGGCGCTTTTGCATTGCACGCATCTTTTCCAGTCTCTGGTTCCAAGCTCAGCTGGGGCTTCTTCCACTATGTCCCTCCACCTGGAATTCGGTCTTCCTTTTAGCGCTTTTCGTAAGTGATAGCCTTTAATTTTTTTCCTGCCACTTCTCTTTATTAGTCTGTAAGAATATCATGTTCATAGACTGAACGGATAAATAAATTCAATATAAAAAAAATAAAAAAAAAAATATATATATGTATAATGGATCAGAATACTTCTCTCAGCGACATTTTTTTAATGTATGCGATGCTAGCGACACTAGCATTAGTGTTCCTGGTTCAAAATACATCACAGCGGCGTATGCAATTAGTGACTTCCTCTTTATGCTCGCATCCAACGTGCCCCCTTGCCGCTGAGGTTCCATTGAAAAACCGCGCATTGTTCGAATTTTGAATTATTTGCGCTGCGATTGATGTGTGTGTGTGTGTGCGATTCCAGCTCGACTGCAGCCGCCGGCATGCAATTCAGCGTACAATTTTGTTGCATGCACCATAGGCGGCGTCCAATTAATGCTGTTGCATGAACTTTAGCTGCACCCTTTTTGGATTTGCTTTGCAAATCGACATTGTTGTTGTTTTGTGGTGCAAGGCGCGCTTGCAGCGTATTTAGTTGCACCTTTTTGTGGCAGGCGTATTAAGCTGAGCTAGCTACGTGAGTTTATTGTTGCCAATATGCCTACAATTGTTGTGTGCGTGTGTGTGTGTGTGTGTGTGTGCAACATATAAGCGCGCATCCGTTATTTCAGCAATTTGTAAGCAATCCTGGGGTTGCACGGGGTTAAGGCTTAGTTAGTGTTGACGTATCGTATTCATTCGTATCGTAAATGTCTGAGAGAGATCTATTTCTATTAAAATTTCTGCGTTACGATCCGAATAAATATGTCAAGAGCGAACGCATGCATTGAGCTCGGGTAAAACAGGTTTTGTCTGCGATACGAATAAATACGATACGTCATCACTAACTAAGCTTTTAGTTGCCGCAATTGCTGCGCGGCCCTGCTCTGCCAATCTGACCACGTTGCTGCCACTTACATGTATTGGTCTGTTTTCGTGTGTTTGTGTGTGTGTATTGTGCACTGCACAATAGGAGCACATACAGCCACAAAAAGTGGCAACGTTCGATGCAATGCATTTCCATTGTATACGAAATATTGGCGTTATTAATTTACGCCGCTGCAATTTTTACACATTGCTACACATGTACATGCTATATGCTGCATAGGCTGCCCGCTGGCGCCGCTACATTTGGTTGCATTTTAATTGAGAGCTCATTGTAGCTGCTCCCGCCCGCCGGGCATGCTATTTCGGAATTATTTTGTACGTCTGACGTGTGGTGGGGCGCCGTCTATTTACGTAGCAGCACGCTCGATGCCGCTAACAAGCACGGATCCACAGGCAGGAGCAGCACCCGGAAATTAATTGGCAGATATGGCTGATTTTAATCCAATCAACGAAATAGACATAAACAGTTGAAAAATTCCTCGTATGATAAAAAAGCATTAGAAAGCATCCATTTAGTATGCTTTACTTTAAATAAACCGACACTCAGGGGATGCCTCCTATACATGCAAAGCACTTGTTGGTTTAGAAAGGATCATAGGTAAGTAGCTGGGCGGAAAGGGGAGCAGTGGCGGTGGACGTTTGCCTTGAATTCGCGAATATCACAATGACGTGGGAAAACTTCGGCAAGAAGACTATTTCACAACCTCGATGAACGACCGAAGAACGAATTCTACCTGTGGCTAATCGCCATGGTGCATTTTCCATCCCGTATGCACCACTCCTTTTCTGTTCCCATTTTCCCAAGTTTCCTTCCCACATTCCCATTCCGTTCCCAGTCCGTTCTCAGTCCGTTCCCTTGCAGTCGCCCTTTTGACAGCCGGCCGCTCTCGTGCAAATAGTGCATGTCACACTGCACTACTATCAAAAGTGACTTCTACGAATGACCTCAGCTGTGCGCGGACCATTTTTTCCTTTTTATACCCTACACCTATGGTAATAGGGTATAATAACTTTGTGCGAAAATTGTAACGCATTAAAGGAGCCGTCCTAGGTATAGACATAAGTATATAGAAATGCTTAGAATCACTTTCTGCGCTGATTTCCGGTTGTCTGTCTGTCTGTCTGTCTGTCTGTCTGTCTGTCTGTCTGTCCGTCTGTCTTGCTGTCCGTGGCCACAGGAGAGAAAGAAGGAGTTGTCCGATTTGGACCAAATTTGGCACACAGTCGCAGTGAACCTCCCACTACTTCAAGTTCTAAGATTAGTAAAATCGGCGTAAGGACACACCCACAACGGGTCAGTAAGTCCCACTACCCCAGAATATTTTCAGTAAAATTCCTTTAAATTGTTTAATTACTCGTTAAAAGGAATGGTATTTGGTATTTAAGGTAAGGTATGGGCCCTCTTCGTCAACCAAAAAAATGGGCGTGGTCCGCCCACTATATAGACGGTAAGCGGAAAATCCTTATAACTTCCATAATATATACACCAGTCTGTCCATATTTGGTCACTTCACTGCTGGTAATAATACCTTTAAACGCTCCCAAAATGGGCGTGGTCCGCCCACTCAGTTACTTGGTGTAGGGAATTACTCTGTCGGTGAAACCCGACTGATGCTTCCTTACTTGTTTAATGTTCAGGAGTACGGCTACAATTCACATCTGCCAATGTGTATATTGTTTATTACTCCTGTAATCTTATATTTTTCACAAACTTCTTTTTCGCTGAAAAAATTTGTAAATAGTCCAAAAACCGCCATACGGCAAGAAGTTTTAGCGGTACGACAAAATGTAATACCTTTTACATGAAAGTGGAATAAAAGGCATTACTGTTGTGCAGAGAAGAAAGGTACGTTCGTAAATGCAGTAAATTCGTGCAGTGACAGTAGCAGTGCAGCCAACTTCAGTTGTCACTGCCCGATCAGCTGATTTCGTTTGCAGGTCGGTTGCAGAAACTTTTGTTGCATTAACGAACGCGATTCAGGATGGAAATTTTGGTTAAGGCATTAATTGATAATTGCGAAACTCGAAGTGAGAGTCTTTTAATGAATTTCAATAAAGAAAGGGTAAAACGAGTAAAAGAGAGATGTGTCGTGCTAAAAACCTAGCTGAAAAAGAAAAAAAGATCGATCCCGAAAGTAAATAATTACTTTAAAACAATAAAAACCTATCCGGATGATGTATTCCATCTTTATACAAGATGACAAAAAAATTTTGATCCATTTATAATAAATTTTCTACGTTTCCATTTCGTGTTTTGCAAACGGCAACAGTAGGATAATGACTGCGAAAACTGCAGAAATTTGTCACTGCGGTGCCAAGCCGTTGCATTAACGAACGCGTTGCACGCGGCAGTATTGCGCCATTTTGCTTTTACGAACGCGTTGCTTTGCAGTGCAACCGCTGGGTTGCATTTACGAACGTACATGAACATGACAACATTGCAAGTCTATGCTAAAATAGTACTCCCTCACTCTCATCATATGTTCCCCAAAACAATGCTGTGCAAAAACAATGCTCCATTCAATGTAAACAAAGTAACGGCAACTGGATCATAACATTGCGTACGCAATAGCGTTTTATTTAATAGTATGATATGATACCTAGCTTTAAGCAATAATTTTCGAAGTCATCCAAAGGGTCTTCCATTACACTGTCATTATTGTTCGCTTCCTGGTGGGCACCTTGAATGGGATTCGAGATTTCATGTTCTATGTAGTTAGAGTTCAAAATATCAAATGGCGATTGCTCTTTCCTGCCTACCAGACATATTTGAACATATTTGTTTCAGTTCTGCACGTCGTTCTTTCGTAAAGAAATACATATATATATATATATCGGCATTTACCTGTGGAATCGTTCGTTATGTGGTAGGTAGTTTAATGCATATTCTGCCTAGTTATATGTAATGAAATTAAACAAATTGAATAACTTAAAACTCATTTAAATCTCCCATAATCCTTCCAATTAATGATCTTAATTTATGTCAACGTCAAAAAAATCAATTTCCCGCTTCTCTTCTGAAGAGATAGTATTTGTATTTATTTATTAATTTTTATACCAGTGCAACAAGGTAAGAACCTTATGGTTACTGCACTGGCATCATGCGATTGAAATGAACGGTTTAATGAATAATAATTAAATATATAATTTAAAATATCTTAGTAAGTAATAACAATTTAATTAAAATTTTTGGATAAAGAGAAAAGGAAATAACAGAAGTGGTTTTAAAGAAGAGATCGATAATTAACACAAACGTGAGGATAAAATAGCGTTAAAAAGGAGTTAAGCTATTGCAACGAAGATAGATGAGTGGATAAACATTTTTTGAATTGCACTGCGTTTTCAATAAATCTAAAGGAGGGGGGTAACGAGTTCCAAAGACGAATTGCGAATATATAAAATTGCCTTTCGGACGTCAAACAGAAATGTCGTAGTTGTATAAGCAAATGGGACCGATTAGAACGTGAAACAGTGATACGATCGTGCAAGTAAGACGGCTCTCCAGTGTATAACAAATTAACAAATTATGTAGTAGGAGTAAAGTACAAATTTGTAGTATGTTATCAAAAGTCATGTTGTAGATTTTATTTTTTTTTTATTGCATAGGTAGAGACATAATCAGATCGCTTTAGGCCAAAAACATATCTAGCTATATTGTTGAATGCTACATTGAGTGTTTGCTTGCTTACAGAGTCGCAATTGGCAAAAATTTCACACCCATAAAGAAGAGTGGGGAGAATGTAAGCTTTTGCGAATAGGAATCTAATTTTAAGTGGTGTATAGTGCTGTGAGACCCTTAGTACCCAAAGCATGCCATAAACCCTGCCGATTGCACTGCCAATGTGTGTCACCCAAGTTAATGTTCTGTTAAAGATTACACCAAGGTTTTTAGCTGAAACAGCAAAATCAATTGCGGTGTTGTGCAAAATAATTTTTGGCAATTCAGAAACATCGATAATTGTTTTGGAGATAACGATACACTTCGACTTTTTTGGGTTAAGACATAGACCATTTTTACCTGCCCATGTTGCTATACTCACAAGGTCATTGTTGATTGACGATACACAGTTAGAAATATGATCACGCTTACAGCTTATATACAATTGGACATCGTCAGCGTACATGTGGACATTGCAATTTTGAAGAACCTTGGGCAAGTCATTAACATAGATTGAAAACAGAAGAGGTCCAAGAACAGAACCTTGAGGGACTCCCCTGTTAACCGTCAAAAACTCTGATGTCATGTTATTGGCGGAAACAGCTTGAGATCTATTGGAGAGATAAGACCGCAAGAGGCTAGCCGCTGTGGAGGAGAAATTAAACATCTTGATCAGTTTGGTGTGGAGGATACCGTGATCGACTGTATCGAAGGCCTTAGAATGATCGAGAAGAATTAAGAAGCTTATTTTGTTATCATCTATCCCTTTCCTAAACTCTTCACTTACATCTATTAGTGCAGTAACGCAACTCCTCTTTTCCCTGAACCCAGACTGCCTATCAGTAAGCAGCTTATTGTCATATAAAAATTTGCTGCATTGACGTTGTATGATCACTTCAAAGGCCTTAGCCATGTACGGTAAAATGGCAATAGGTCGATATTCACTGCTTGATTTAGGTATTGGAATTATTTTCGCAAGTTTCCAGATATGTGATTTATTTTCCGAAGTTGGAAGAATTTAATTTTTAAACTTAATACGAGGAAAAAATTGTTCAAGTGCTTCTCATTCCACAGCTGCACACTTTTATGCTCGAAATCATGCGCAAGACAACAACAAAGTCTGCGTTGAAGATAACTGTTGCAAAAGTGTACCAACAAAGCTTAAGAAAGTGTTGTTGTTTTGCACTCGGGCATTGGCATTTTTTGTGTTTTTCGTACTGCTTAGCGCGAAGAGTTGTGTCTGTGTGAAGAAATCGCAGCCTATACCCAAGAGTTTTCGGCAATAGCGAAAATGTGCACAATAAATGAAGTTACATTCTGAAGTTTCTGTGGTCACAAGTCATAACCGCTTAAGTTTGTTTTTAAATTTTTTTAGGAGAGCAGTTAAAAGTTACAATTTCTCACTGGAGTATATGTAAAAGCTATTTGGTTTTTGATGGATAATTGCCGTCCTAAACTCGTACTAGGCTGTTATGGTTTGTGGCGACTGATATATGGAATATTTCAATGCCAATGGGAACAACTTTTGATTTATCTTTTTAAAAATAGAGGAATGCAAGATTGTAAAATTGGAGCTCTGCTTCAAACAGCTTGCTTCGCTGATTTTGCTGGAGATGCTGAACGCCACTCCTAATTAAAATTTATTTTAATTGAAAATTTTGTATATTGCTTTTTGCTCAGCGGCTGGAACATAAACAACCAACTATTAGTATGGGAAATTACAACTCATGCTATAGCATGAACAGTAAAGCATACGCCAAAGTGCAGAAGCCGGAGTGACCTTCAGTAGACACTTTAGTGCCAGTGCCTGTCTTCAAGCATGAAGCAAGTTTCGAGCGAGCAAAGTGAGCATTAACATTTTTACTTTTTTCTGCATTCCCATGCAAATTCTGAGCATTCACTAAAATCGAATTCTGGCATTGGCGTACATTTTTTCATGTGATTGCCAGTAATTTTAATTGAAAATCGCCTCGACGAAAATGTTGCAATTTAATGCAAAATTTACAATTTGCGCATTCCCTTGAGAACTATGACAACAATTTACGGACGCAAATAAGCAACTGCAGCAGTTTATTAAAAATGAACTTGAAGCGGCGCGCAGCTTGAGGAAATAAATTAAAGGCGGCGCTGTGCAGAGCAGCTGGAAGTTACCGCTGCAGCAGCGCATGGCAACCGGTGTCCGGTAGGATTTTTCGTTGGCTCGGCCCGCAGCCTTGCTTGGCCTGCTGCGTCCATGGCCAATTAGACGAGCCTTCGAAAGGTGTAAACAGAGAAGCAGCAGCGGCATGTATAAACAGAATTTTCGATAATTTTTATTTTTCTGATTTTTTCCAAGTGTGTGTTGTTGTTGTTGCTATATTTTCGTTGCTGCCACTGCGCTGTAATCACTTGACCAGCAGCAGAATAACAGGCAACAACAAGAACATGCAGAAACCATACCAGCAGCAGCAACATAAAATGCAGCCACAATCGCAATAACAACAACAAGCATAAGGACAGCAGCGGCAGGTGCAAAATTCGCTACTCAACCTTTTGCCTGATTTAATCTTTTAATTTCTTTGCTTTTGCCTCTGTGTCTGCTTCTGCTTCTGTTGCTGCTGCTGCTGCTTTTCTTCTTCTTAAATTTTTTTTCAGTTTTCGCGTAAATTTTGTATTCAAACCTTTCTTGTAGCAGTAGTAGTAGTTGTAGCCTGCAGGAATAACAGATCCCCAGAAAAGTTGATTAAAATAGTAGAGTACTTTAGTTATATAGAGTTATATAAAGAAATGAAGGGGTCTTCAAACAAATCTCATCAACACGAGGGAATATTTCTTTTTTCCCTTGTTTCAGCGCATTTTTATGTTTCATATAAAATTTTACAAAATTAATATTCGAACCCAACATGACACGTATGAGGTGAATCTGACCGCCATGACTTTGGCAACTCTGCCAATTGTTCAGATGGGTTTAAAAGGGGGAAAATTGCGGGACTAAATGCAACAGCAAGCGATGCTGAAGATATTGGATTATATCTTTATTAAAAATGCTATGAGCAAAAATATTAAAGGATTGGTTTCACCTCCCTTTGCACTAGTTTTTAGAGGTTAGAGTGGGAAATGCCTTAGGTCTTTACGATATATGCAGAGTTACCTTTGGAAACCTATCCGCATTATTTTGCAGTTGAGGGTATATATTAACCAGATAACGAAGTCTGGTCCTTTGTTTAGATTTGTTCTGCGGTTTTTTTATCTTCTTTACAAATTCTACACGGGATTTTCTTTGCTGTACCCATGATAGACTTAAGTTTCCTTACCCAACAGTGTACGTTGAAGAATCCCGCGACTATTTGGATTCACTTTTTGCTAAGCATTAAAAGCTGATTTTGCCTGCCTGTTACCTTCCACTTATTTTCAGTAAGGTAGCCAAAGTTTAAGTCAATAGCCCTCCATAACGGCGCGTACAACCATCTTGGTCCGATACAACTTTCGGATGCTCCTTTCCCAACAATCTATTCTGCCATTTCGGAAATAACTTCGCGAATAACATTCAAGGCTCCGTGCCCGGACCAAGGATCGACTCCTCTCACTGGAAGATTGGCGTCAGCAGTTTTTATCGCTTCACTTTTCCTACAGGGTAGCAGTGAGTTGTGCATATGGTGAGTGTTTGCCTTATGCTTCACTGCGTTTTCTGTGCTTCATCGCACAGAACCAACAACAACAAGAATGTTGGCAATGATGTTATCACTCAAGGCTGCTCAGCCTTTGCTGCAATTTTTGCTGTTATTGCTGTCTTTTGTGTTTGTTGTTGCTGCTGTTGCGCCTCCTTTCAGGTTGCTTTCCACCGCTGCCTGTCGGCTTTCAAATTGCTAAATGGATTTAAGTGATTGCGTGCGTGTGCCACACGCATACAAGCACACCGCCAAATCGCACTTGCCCCTCTTGCTTTCTATCCACTCATGCCCCTATCCCAGTTTCCGTGTGTGCGAGTTTTGTGATTGATACTAATACAAATGCACAATTTGTTTGGCAGCTGCTCAAAGAGATAACAACCATCCTTGAATCTTCGGCTCTTATTCTTCTTCCTCGACTGACTACCTCGTGCTGTTGATTTTCTTTAACTTTCGGCCCTTCTATTCCCTCTTGTCTATCTGGACAGCCTTTAGCTTCGTGTATTTTTGTGGTAATTGGCGTATTCTGCTCCAAAATGTTTGTGCAGTCATGTGGTCAAATGATTTCGTGTCCAGTGCTGCCAGATTTAATTTGCAGGTAAGTGGCATTAAAGTGTTTTCGGTCTTATTTGTACTTCAAGCAGATATGGCGTGTGGCTTAAAGGACAGACATGGTGGCCGATTTGTTTAATTTGCCATAAAACCATAGAAATAGTGTTGTTTTAAGCAATTTATATATACATTTCAAATGGTATTACTTACATTTTAAATCATTTCAATAAAGATTTTGCAAAGATGTATTCTCTGCAGTGACACCACTTAAAATAATATAACAAATCTTCCACCAAATCGATGTTTTAAATAGGATAATTCACTTTATAAAGTATCAAAGCCTCTAGTTTGTGAACCAACCGACGAGCTGTTATTTCATCTGTATTGTCAGTCCATTAGACAGCAGGGTTCCAAAATAATCGTTAATATAAATTTTTTCAAATATAGATGTACAAGTGGGGCCAACTGTCGTGTGTGCCTATATACACGACAGCTAGTATATAAGACAAAACAATTAGTAACAATAAACGGCAAAGCAAAGTAAAAAATAAAAAGGCTTATAAAAAAAGTTAAAAAAGAAAACCTGCGGAGCTGGGATTAGAACCTATGTAGGTACTTTAGGTGTTTGCGCTAGCACCTTACTCGCTGCGCTATCATCGCTCTTGCTACCTTATGTTCTAAACTTTTATAAGAAGCCATTCGCTGCCTCTGCCGCCGCGCTGCCAAGGGGACAAACGCTTTTTAATCAGTCCGCGTTTTATATATAAAGATGATCCGAAAATATGATGAATGGTTGATTTTGAATTTTAATGCAAAAAAACCAACGACAAAAATTATTGCTATGAGAGACAATTTTAATTAGTAAAATAATATTTAGCTAGACCCTTGAGAAATTTCACAAAAAATGATGAAATCATTCAGTAAGCTTAAAATATATTTAATTAAATTTTTACGCAAATTTTGTACTCGCATTTACAAAAATGTAAACTGTTTGCAAATTATTCATCGAATCGATTTGCAGTTTGGGCAATTTGCCAAGTTAGCAACATGCCCGCCGAACGCCAGCAAAATCACTTAACAAAATTGAAGTTGCTGCAGTTCAGGGGCGTACGTAGGCAGGCATGGGGGCAGCTGCACCCTAGAGCTTCGAAGTCGTGAAGACACAATAAATTTACCTCACTTTTACTTTTTTGACACTTTCCCACAAAATGTTTAGAAAAATTTTTTGAAGTTGTATTTAAATTTACATACAAACATTTTAAGAGAAGCTTTTTCCAATATATTTCTAACAAATTTATTAAATACAATATTTATCTCTTAAAAAAATTGCATTGATGAGGAAAACGAAATGCCAGATTTTATGACATTATTAGGTGCATCGATTAGAAACGCCAATATTTTCCTAAGCCGAAGGAATTGCGATTTTTTTAAATTTATTTTTATTATTATTATTAAATATTGCGGTGTACAATAAGACTAAGTCTTTTTTAGTACTTCATGTAAGTTAATTATAACAAAGGATTGATCAACAATATAACGCAAAACTAACATTCGCTTAAGACTTAGAACTAGTAACTATTAGGAATAACAACTAAATACATGAAAAGGAAATACAATAATGACAGGTGAAAAAATAAAATAATATGATATTTAGTTTAATTACAGTATTAATGACTTATTATATATAAGATTAACAATATGAGAATAGTTAATAAAGGAGATAGAGTTAAGTTAAAGTAAAAGATAGAATAAGAAAGACACATAGATTTATAGATTAGAGGTGGTGAAGTATTTAGAGATGGCATGTTTAAAACTGGCTCGTGAGGTTATTTGATTAAGAAAGTTGGGTAAAGAATTCCATAATTTAATTGCGCTGATGAAAAAGGATCAAATGTCAATACGAGTCAGTTTAGAGTTATCCAAGGTTTTTCGCTTTACACGCAAATTCAAGTTGGTGCAGTCCAATAAACTGGGGAGGGATGTCAATTAAGCATGAATCAGTCCTCGAAATGTGAAGTACTTTAGATTTCAGAGGATTTATGAGAAGCGAGTTTTTTATTTTTACGCCGATATTTTTGGGAAAAGTGCCCGGTAGTTTATACATATATTTCCTAACTTTAAAATATATTTTGTTCGGAATCCAAGCATAATGATTTATGTTCGATTTCCACGTTTTTTACCGAAGTCGATGCCGAATCTACTGCTTATAAATGTTCGGCCGTACGGATTAATTATGGAGAAGGATTGGAGAAGGCGCGCGCGTAGCAGGGGCGCCCGATGAAAAGCCCTTCGCCTTTCCGTAGTAATATATAAGAATAACAACTAGATTAGTTTCCGACTTCCCCATTTTCGACCGGAACCGATGCTAAACCTTTGGCTTACAAAAATTCGGCCGAACGGATTAATTATTTTTTCCGTAGTAATATATTGTATTACAACAAATTATTTCCTGGTTATACAGGTTATATCAACCAACTTGCGTACCTTAAACAAATCGTTTTTAAATATACTTGCACCTAAAGAACATTTCAAGGTTAACTGTTCAAAATATCTTAATAATGGTAATTAATTAATTGATTGGCGCAACAGCGCGTGTAGGCTTAGGCCTAGCTTTCTCAAAATATCTTCCGCTTAAATTTATTGAGTTTGTTTTGAATGAAGAACAATATCAAAGTCGTCGTTCCTATGTCTATTCTCTTAAGACATAAATTTAAATTCTCGCTAAAAATAAAGTGAATGCCCCTTTTAAAAAATCCAGTCTACGGCCATGCCGTTGCAATAGAAAGAGTAAATGCACACGCACACACCTTATGAACACAAATACAGGCACATGCATGTACAAATGTACTAAACTATAATATCTATACTACTATATACGGCTATATACAATATATGTTATTTTGTCTGTTCAGATTTGTTTGAAAGTCTGATTGTGGGCTTCAAAAGCAAAGTTGGGCAGCACCTTTGGCATGTTTTTGAATAAAAGTGCTTTCTTCTTCAATTACTGGTAATGAAGGGGCAGTCAATTATTTGCATTTTCCACTCAAAATGTGAAGCTACACTACTACTGTCACGCATTACTGCATGCATGCTTGGTAATGCGAAGGTAATAACTTTTGGAAAGCCTTTTTAGAGCCTGCTCTTGCTGCATGAAATCTCTGTAGAGTAGTTATGATGCCGCTGTAATTTGGTTGCATGCAACACCGACCGCGCACTGTCAACATTTCACACTCACGCACACGCACACAAACTCACAGGCGCATAAGCAACCAGCGAAACGTAAAAGTCTCCGCATCTGCTGGCAAGGATAATGCAGAAAAACGAGCAAGAAAATGCAAGCTGAAAAGCGAAACCAAAAACAAACAACAAAAATGAGTGGGGAATCGAAGAAAACATCTGCCTTGCGTGCGGAACAGATGCGTTCGCCTTGCAAATGCCGCATTCCCGTTGCCTCCGACTGCTCGCATTTCGATGGAACAATGCCAAGATTTGAGCGCAACTGTTTGCACTCCGCTGCAGGCTGTTTTTCTAAATTTCGACACGCTGAGTGTCCTTTTTCAATCGTGTCTATGCAGCGACGGCGGGATTCAGCAGCTGGACACATGCGCTGCGTGCGTGCACACTTGTGCCAACGATTAACTGCTGGCCTGCTGCTGGAAGGTGCCACTTTCATTTATTTATTTCGAGAACTAAAAAGTTTGGAAATCGTAAAGGATCACTGTGAAGAAGGACGGTTTGATTGTTTGACAGGCATGGAAAGAGGAATGAATTGAAATTTTATCCTAATTACGATTTCACATGCAATAAAATCTAGTATTCGATTGGGTAAAACAAAAACAATATTTTATATAGGCCTTATTATGACTCCAAAAGATATTCAAAGTCGTAATCGTGATTGACATTTCGGTTACAACAAAAGAAGAAATTCGATTTGGATTGAGCCTTGATTACCTATAATTATATATTTCCTTGCAGGCGTATAATTTTTAAAACATTGCAAAATGGGATAACTGTTTATTCATTACCGTTTTTTTTTAAATAATTATTTGGGATTCAGGATTGCGCGTCGCTTCTTTCATCAACATTTTGATATTTTTGTGTTGGGCTCGTTAAAACTCAAGAGCTGAGAGCACTTATATATATAATTCAATCTACAATATTCTCCAACCTAATGTACATATATTGATTTCTCTCCTTCCTCTTTTTTAAGTTTCCTTGATATTCCCATAAATTAACTTAACTTTTACTTCGGTACTTTTATTTTAGTACTAGATTTAATTTGTTCCCCCCTTTGTCCTTTTTAGGTTATCATGTTTACGGAATAAGCATATTTATATTCCCACAGACAGAATTGAAATATACATAAAATAAAATTATATAAAAAAAAAACTTTTTAAAAATAAGTTTTAATTTATTTAATGTACTAAAAAGTAGAAAATAATTTGTTTCCAAGTCACCTGTATCTTACTATCAATAAAAGCTTGTGCGCTCAATATCCATATTCAAAATATCTTACATTACTAGAATCTATTTGCAAAAAAATTATTTAAATAAAATATTGTGGTAACTGGTTGACAAATATTGAACACATGAGCGCCCCAAGCTTTTATTGATAGCGATACAGGTGACTTAAACCCAATTTATTTTCTACTTTTTAGTACATTAAATAAATTAAAGCTTATTTTTAAAAAGTTTTTTTTTATATAATTTTATTTTCTACTTTTTAGTCTTCCATAAATTTAATTTTAGAGCTCTGAAATTTTTCACAAAAAGAATTTAAAACTTGCAGAGTAGTACACAATATTTAGGGTATTCACAGTGTTTCCTATCGTCATATGTCATATCCTCAATTTAACCAATAATACGGCTGTGATCGGCCCTAATATTCGTTGCATATTTGTGGCGCGATGAGTTGTTGTTGTTTTGCTTGCAAGGCGCGGGGAGTAAGTTCCTATCGTTTTTATACGAAATTTCAATGCTGCACGACCTTTAGTTCCAAAGCTAATCGAGATCAAAAATTTTATTTGTATGGGCGGTGCCACGCCCCCTTATCCAGTGTCCGCCTTATTTTCTCAGTAGAAGGATATGGATATGTAGTAAGTTCCTACCGAGTTTCATTGATGTGTGATGTGTAGTTCTAAAGTTATACACAAATCTGGAGTTGATAGAAAAGTGCCACGCCCCTAATCCTACGCCCATAAAATTTATAGATTCATGTATTGTCAGCGTGTTTACGCATGTATGCAAAGTTTCAGATCTCTAAGTAGTCGGGAAGTGGGTGAAAAATTAATTACTAGATTTGACGACCCACATACCGGTTGTGAACCTAATATAAAGCTTATAAATACCTAAATTTGTTCGTCGACCGGTTTGTTGCTAATATTCGGGTATGAAACCCTTGTGTGAAGGCGATTCGCTATTGTTCGTTTCTTTAATCATTTTTAAGTATTTGCAGGAATGTTTGTGAGTTGTGTAAGACCTGTAGAAGATCCTTAAATTTGCTAACGATCCCTGCTGAACAAAAATATAACAGTAGCTGCTCCAGCGTTTACTCTTCATTGTGTTCGTCAGCTGCTACCAGTTATATTAAATTCTGTACACAGTTGCATTTTGGTCATTCACTACCTTGGGTTTCCACTCGAGTGCCCCTCTGTATATACAAAGTAATGTAATACTTACATATAATTTTGAACTGCGAATTTTCAGTGTTCAGAATTTCAATTGGGTTAACTCTTTCGCTTGAATAAAAATGTCTATATGTGCCACAATTCGAGCTGGCCGCGTTTCCCTAGGCTCGTCGCTGCACGACTTCCGGCAAATGTTGCAAAACTTTTTCCATTCGGCGGCTTGTGTTGAGCCGGAATTCAAAAATATATTCACAACTTTTGCTATTTTCGCTAAATTAGCTTGCATACTTTGCCGAGGAATGTGGCAGTGCAGAAAGGAGTTGCACCCTTCAGGGGCAATGCGACCAGCGCTGGGGCGCATCCGTGCCGCAACATTAACCCGACAGACTGGCCATAGTGCCGCTGCAGGCTAGTGCTCACAAAAGAATTTGAGTTCATGCGCCAGTGGCAACTGCCACACAAACACACTCACTCATGCAAGCGGCCTTTAAAATATGCAAACGCCATAAAGTAAAATCAACATGCGCAGTAATTGTTAACTGCCACTCTTTGCAGCCACACAGCGCCTCACCCCTTGCCCGCTTCAGGCTTGGCCCTTGCCTGTTGCTCTCACACCCCATTTTCGCCATTTTGCGCGCTGCACTTGTCTCTATCCTTTGTTAACCCATCGCTGCCAGTTGTGCAGCAAGTAAATCTACTTAGCAGTTGCACCCCGTCGCCACAAGGCCGCCCTTTCGCCTCAGCTCCCTGCTCCGCACTAGTCGACAGCATATTAAATTTAAAGCGAATTCGGTAGGGGGGACAACAAATTTGCAAGCACTTGCACACCCGCTCACAAACCAAGCAGATAACGACAAGAACAACAGCAACAACAGCAACAACTTGCAACAACAACAAAAAGGTAGCAGCAACAGTCTGTGGCGGCAACTCATAATGTGCAGCCAAGCGCGTTCAATGCTATCACACTAATGCGGCCACATGCAGTCATAAGCAAAGTCGTTGCTGTTTTTGTTGCTGCTGGGGGGGGAGCAACAACAACTGTTGCAAAATTAATGCGAGGGTGCAGCGCAACGCGAACGCGAACACGAACGCAACGAATGAAACCGTCTGTTGTCTGTCAAAGACTGACGATGGCCATAAAATATGCACCGGCAACAATATTTCTATCTTGCCACAACGACGACAACAACAAACACGCACACAAAAGCATGAACAACAAACCGCATTGCTCTGCTCTGCTGCACGCTGCGCGGCCGTGGAACATCTGTCGCCGAGCGAAACACCGCCAACGGTCGACTTTGTTGCCACAATTGACTCTTAAATGGCCAAAATGCCATGAGAGCGCGATTGGCAAAAGAGCGATTGGCAGGAGAGAGTCGGTGCGAGAGCGAGAGTTACCAGTTCGTTACGCTCGCAAACAAGTTCCACAAACATGAACTTCATGCTCAAAGCATATCTCTTAAGTTACTAGCTGTAACCCGCCAAAAGTGCAAAAGCCGGTAGAAATAGTTTCGGTCTAACAGCAAAATAGGCCCACTACTACTATGCAACAATTCTTAAATGAGTTTCTCTTAAAAATCTATAGCGTTCCCGACTCACATGGCATATTTCTTCCTTCTTTCTTGATTGTTCACTAACAACCAGTTATCGGGTTACGGTCTGACGTAGAGCTTCTCTCCAGGCGCCTTCTCCAGTTGAAAATTGCAAGCGTTGTCAGTGCCTCCTTTTCTTGGTCTTTCCATCTCTGTGTCACGAAAGGAAAGGGGAAGGAAATATTTAGACATTTTATTTATTTATTTATTAATGATGATAAGACCAGAGGGGTTTCAAAGATATTGCCGCACTTAAGCTTAGTTTTAAAAGAATTGCAATATGATAAAAGCGTTGTCGTATACAAGCTTCGATTCAAGCCCCATCACACTTCGAAAGTTCTCTGAAGTAAATAAAAATATGGCAGCAAAAATATGTATAACCCGTTATTGCCTACATAAAAGCTGAAAGTGGAGTTTAGTTATGGCCCGATATACATATATATACATACATTATATATCAGGTAAAAAGAAATCCATTATTTTTTTAATAGATGGCTTTAGTAATCCGCGCAATTTTGGTTTCGTCGAATCCGTTCCGGTAATTTTGATCCAGATGCATCACGCTCTGGAATGCCAATTGTCGAAAATGTCTTCGAAACCGAGTGTGATGTAAGCAATGTTTCGATTTCCCCGGAGGATCTTAACTATGCTATAACTATGCTAAATAAAGCTTTCAGTTTCATGTAAAAATATTGTTCTCTTTTTACTTCGCCTCATACATTTATGAATCGGGATATACAAATTCTGATGTCTCATCAACTTTCCCAACCCGAATTCAAAGCAAAATTCATAACGGTCTCTGCCTTGCTTTGAAACGCTCTGTCATTAACAATTTAATTTTTACCTTCCACAAAATTACCTGTTCTCTCGCTCTCGAGCGATGCGCTCTCTTTGCGACCACGCGGCTTTTACGAACAACCTGTTTGCCAAGTGCTTCGTAGCTTGAGGTTCGCCCACAACAAGTTCCACACAACGGTATAAAAGGACGAACCGATTACGGGGCCGCCTTAGTCCTGTGTCATTTGCGGAACTGTGCGTGTCGTGCGAGAGCAGTGCAACAAGCGAGAACAAAACGTAGTAAAGTCAGTGAAAAAGGCAAAAATAAGTAAAGAATTAAAAAAATACAATGCCAACATAAGTCGAAGAAATAATAATAACAAAGGGAAAGAAAACCAAAACGAAGTGAAGTGAAAGTGCGACCGTTAGAAACCGACTCCGTCACGCACTGTGAACGCAGCATGCCAGCTTTTGGCCATACTTTCGGTTAACGCTACTTTTTGTTTTGGCCATTTGAGTTTGAGCCACAAGCATTGCTATTTGCCGCGTTGTGCGTGTGTGTGTGTGTGTGCGCATATAACGAAAAACATACCGATAGACCGAATCGCGGAACTGAAGTTCGAGTTCATTATACGCTGTGAACGGATTAGACGCTGTTGTTAGAGGGCATACTCGCCATGACGTCGCGTCAAGGAGGACAACAACAATTGGTGCCGCGTGTGCTGTGCCTGCTCGCTTTGCTGGCGTGCACGCGCTGCAGCCCGGCAAGCGGCAGCGTCGTCAACGACGTGAACAACATGTTGCGCGACAATGGCGCAACAGCGGGCGGCCATATTGGCAGGAAGCATGTTCCGGCGGCTCCACGTGAAATGTTGCGAAACGGCGCGGTGCGGCGCAGTGCTGACACGCTCGACGAGCAGGATTTGCTGGAGGATGAGACGAGCGTGGAATTGTTGCGGTTCGTGAGCGACGACGATGAGCAGATTGGGAGGCGCGCTCTCACCAGCTCCAGCACGGCGAAGACGCCAGCCACAACGAACTCGGACTATGCCGCCATGCTCGAGAGTGATGAATACGCTGGCGGCAGCGATGCTGGCGAGCAGCAGCTGGACGCGCGCGCGCTGCAAAGTCAAGTGCGTCTGCTGAGCAAGCAGCTGAACGCGCTTATGACGCGCCGCCGCGAGGATTACGAATTGCTGGAGCACAACTTACGCAAATCCCTGCGGATTACAACAAATGCCGCCACTGTCGATCTGGATATACGCCACGAATTGGAGCAATTGAGGTTGGTAGACGTCGTCCTTAGATGAGCAGACGTCCATTCTCAGTCCTCCTACTCACTGTCCCTCTTCTTCCACTTGCCAGCAACAGCCACACAAATTCGCTTGACTTGTTAATGTCCTTTCGGGCTTCAGCAGGCAGGGATTAGGCTGAGCTTATTGTGTGCTTGTTATCAGGATTAAATGGCTTCAGGCATAATTGAACGCTGTTTGCTGTGGCAAAATGGCGCATTGCAAATTTAATTGAAATGCTAATGAGAAGCTATCGATTTACTTCGGTTCACTTTGGTAGTAGCCATCAACAGCCGTTGGCGCTGTTGTTGCGGTATCTGCAAGTGAAGTGCAGTTTCTATTTTCCTCTAGGAGCTAAATAAATACAAATACACAACAATAGCAGCGTAATGGAATTTAATTGAGCCCACATGAACATATTCCCTAGAGCTCAGCCCTTACTGGTTGAGGGCAATACTTGACTGCCAAGCAAATGTGCACTTTAAATTGAACGACCCTGGAATCCTGAATCCTTAAATCGTGAAATCTTAATTTCAATTCAATTTAAATTTTCAAAAATTTCGACATTTAGTGGCACTCCAGTGGCATCATAAAACGCATCTTCCTATTATTTTAAATGTAATTTACCATTAACCATTTTGCATGAAAAATGGTGAGCCCAAGAGTATTGAGAGCATGAACTTATATTTTCGGAACTTGTTGGACTTACGCTTTAAAGAAAAGATGAGTTAATTTTTGATGATGCTGCTCGACGACTCTTGTTGGTCTACTTCTCTGCAATATAACTTGAATGGTACCTTGTGTCTGTTTCTAGGATTCGAACTCTAGCTTGTGCATAAGAGGTCATAGCCAGTCGGTTGGTAGTACAAATACCAACGATATACTTTTAATCTTTGATCCTTGAGTACATTATCTCAAGAATTATTCCACAAAATTCCATGAGAATCGGCAAATTTATTCATTAGTTTCAGGTGTTTAAATAGCGCTTTTTCAAAAGATGAATAATGGAGACTTGAAGGACTTAAGCGCGAGCATCCTAAAGCTGTTACTTTTTTTGAAAAACCGCTTTCCCATGGCCACGCTTAATCGAAATTGATAAATTCGAAAGATTTAAAAAATTCTAAGTTTATGGTTTCTCAGACTGACATTGGGAAAATTAGTGTGGTTTGATCTAGGTTCATATTTTTTCAAAACCTGGCTGTAAGATATGCTTAAAAGTTCAGACTTCTTTCAAACAAAATATTTATGTTGGCAGGTTTCGATCAGGTTTACTATTTGAAATGCTACAAAATTGTTGGAAAGCTGTAGAGCTTGATTTTTGTCAGTGGCGAGGTTTTTAAGAAACGTTCTGAATATGTACCCACTCGCCCAGGTGATGGTAGGTATACATTGATATGAGCAGCTCGTGAATAAATAAAATGTAAAATTTTCTGTACAGAAAGCAATAAAAACCTTTGTATAGTTATTTAGTTATATAGATAGTAAGCTTGATTTTGGCTACAAATGACTAAGCTAGGTTCGGTTGCATTCGGTTAAGTTAGAATGTATTCCATTGGATAATATTGGGCCAGTTTAGATTTGGTTAGCTGTCGTTTGAGCAGCATCTTTTAGACACTATTCCTAGTTTCTATAATAAAACTTCTAAGAGCACGTGCAAAAAGGTTCAACAACAATATTACACAGTTAAAGGAAACTAGATACGACAGAATAATTTCTTTTTAGAAAAATTAAGATTTCAGAATTTCTTTATCAACACATCGAAAAAAAGAGAATAAGTGCAGCTTAATTGAAAAGTTTGTGCATGAAAATTCTCTTTTACGTTTTTTAACAAAAACCGGTAGAAAAAATTTCTGTGTTATATGCCATGAAATAACACAGAAATTGAGAAATTGCAATAGAAACGTGTTTGAGTGTCTGTAGACTACACACACATTCGCATTTAAATATGCCAACATTTGTATGCATATGCATATGCATGAATGCCAGCAAGGCGCTATGCTAAAAAATTTAATATTCGTATTTTGATAAGTAAAAGGAATAAAGGAAATGCCTTAACACCAACACACATACACTCACACTTGCCAAAACAATACAGACAACAAAAAGACGAAAGTCAAGATAAGAAATTGCGAAAATAAGC
Source organism: Neria commutata (assembly GCA_963457695.1). NCBI lineage: Eukaryota > Metazoa > Arthropoda > Insecta > Diptera > Micropezidae > Neria > Neria commutata. The sequence continues at coordinate 20,058,018 of OY735247.1, read as the reverse complement.
GTATTGCTTTCACAATATGCACACGTGCGCACAGACATATGCATGTATGTACAAGTATGTGCCTGTGTGTGTGCGCGCGACATGGAAACAAAGCAAATACGTGTGCACTAGCGCCAGCGTGTGCCGGCACAAATACATATACAGATCTAAATATGTATCGGCGAATATATCAAGCCGAAACCCCAACAGATGTGCGCATGGATGTGTGCATACATTTGACTGTGCGGGTGTGTGTGTGTGTGGGTGTGCATTCCTACGTTGTGATTTGTTTGCGCTTCCGGTTGTTTGGCTGTTTTCTTGATCATGATAATTCGTTGGTGGCAATTTTGCGCTCTCCACTATATGTGTATATATAATATACAATATATGAGCAGGGCGGTCAAACTTGGAGGGTTTAGATAATCCAGGGGTTTTTAATCGTTTTTAGAATCGGGATGTTTCATAAACATCAGCTACGTGTCCTTTAAAATACAATGAAAAAAATGTTATAAATGCCTAATTTACGAAGCAAATCAGAAATAATTTTAAGCAAAGAAATGTAAGTATGTTAAAACTTACACTTAAAAAGTAACACTTTAATTTTATGTCTAGAAAAGGACTTATTTCAAATGTTTATTCCGTGCCACAGTTTCAGTTTTTTTTGCGGCCGCATCTAAGGTAACATTCTTCGAATGCGACCCTGAAAAACCAACCAACGGTTCAATGAAATTCTTGGGAAATTATTTTTCAATTATTATCTCTATTTCCCATTGTTGATAATTCAATTGGTTCAAGAACGCAATCAGTTATAAAGATTGAGTTTATTTTCGTGATAAACCATTATGAAGATCCCTGAACGATGCCATTAACAATTGCAGTTCACGTTGAACTCTAAATGAGTTTAGAAAAATAAAATACGAAGTTAAAGTGTATGATTTGTGAGTAGTGAGATTAAGAGAAATTCATAGAACATAAAATTTATAGAAAGAATTCATAAAATATTAAAAATCCTCTAAAAATAACTCTCGTAAAAAGAGAAATAGCTGCATTAAAAATGACAGGGGAGCTCGGGATTGGCAGCTCTAGTGTGCAATCAGGCGCGTATGGCTTATTGTGTCACTTTATTAGCTACTCCCTTAAAGTATGCAACCTTTTCGAAGTGGCGCTGCTGTAGAAATGTTCGCTGTGTGCGTGTGTGTTCCAGTGGGGTAGACAGAAGGTGTCAGCTTTTTGCTTGTGCATTTGTAAAAGCGACTTTATCATTTTTGAAATCTTTCCAGTTGCCAAAGAACTTTGCCTAAATTCCTCCCACTTTCCACTTCGTCTATTCCGCTTCAATGCTCTCCTTTACACGTCTGTTTTGCGTGTCCTGCGGCAAAATGCAAATTTTGTTTTGATCTCTGGTTATTTGTAGCAAATTTTTGTGAACTTCACACAGGCACAGAGAAAGAAGAGGAAGTACATTCTCTTTGGCATTTTTCATTTCTTTTGCTTGCAGTTTTGCTTTTGTTGCCATATTCAAAAAGAAAGTAGCCCGCGCTCAAAAGTAATTCCCCCTTCTCTTGCTTTAATTTTCACATTTTGTGTGTGCATTTTTAGCATGTGCGTGCAGGTGTGAAGCCCACAAGGAGCGTTATGTGCCTTTGAGTGGCTACAGATATGTCAAAGGTTCATATGGCAAATTTGTTGCGGCTTTGTGCTGAAGGTATATAGTACATATATTTTAGTACAAAAATATGAATTAAATACATTTACATACCAAACTCTGCTAACAACGTATGCTACATATTTCTTTGATATGTGAGTCGGGAATGTGGGCGCTTTTTTGGAAACAGTATTCAAAGAGTTGTTGTATATTGTACTTTTGTATATTCACGTTTGTTAATTATATAAACGAACTTAATTAAAGAAATATTTATATATATATGCTTTATTGGCACTTCGAAATTTAGTGTTTGAAATGACATGTGACTCGGTAACGCTAGAGTTTAATAGAACAACATTATTTTGATGATGAGTAAATTTGGAAGGGTTGTAATTTTTGATACTTTTGGCCCGAAACGAAAAGCAAAAATTCTACTATCATATTAAATTTTGGTTTTGAGAATTATGAGCTAATTTGATGCAGTTATAAACTGAAGTTTTTATTAAAATGAGAAATAATTTCATCTCATACAGATGTCGAGTTCATTGCGCATGTTGAAATGTTGGAAATTTGAACGCTATCCGAAAAGCGATTTGCTCTTCAGTTTCACGGCTTTTTACGTTTCTTATAAGATACGTTTTTAATTGTCGAATTTCATCATAATGGCAGGACATGCGTGCTTTTTATGTAATGCTGATTGTGATGCGCAGGTATGCTAGCGTACATATCCTTATACGCATTTTTCCTTTTTACAGACTTCTAAGCATTTTTTAGCTCACAATTGGAACTCTTAGAAGTCGCTTTGAGAGGCTGAAATTGTAATTATAATCCTTTGCTTTCGCTTTTTTAGAAAAAAAACTCGCTTGTGGTAGGTACGACATTCCTCACATACTCGCCTTTAACAAAATGGCGGCGGCTCAAGTGCGTGTGGCATGCGGCGCGTGTGGCATGTGAGCTGCTGCGGCGGCAACGGCGCAAATTAATTGTGGTAAAATGAGTTGCGCTCAGCGTCAGTTTTAATCAAATGAAAAAAAGTACTTATTTCAAATAAATTACATTTTGTAAAATCACTTTGTACAGCTGTCACTAGCTGCATGCCAACATCCGGCGGACGCGCTTATAAAGCCGCTGGCTATAATGACAACTAAATGCGCTTAAATTTGCATTTGCAACAACTTTTTTCCAGCGCGAATTAAATATTGAACAGGAAATTAAATTAGCAGTGCGGTGCGTGTTTAACCCTTTGAGGCCCAGCGAAATTTGTTGCTGTTGATTCTACAGAATTTCAAATCATAACGAGTCGCTTTTCAATTTTTTTTTTGCACACAAAAATGGCAACTATATTGGGGCATAGCCTACTTTTCGAATTTTTCGATAAAAATTAAAATTTTGCATTAGAGAATTATTTTAAGTCAAAAGTCACATCGCACAATTGTGTATGCTGGGTCGCAAAGGGTTAAGCCACCCCTGGCCCCTCCGCCCACCCCGTCCCCCTCCCCCTCGCGCTCATTGCATTGTTTTGTGGTTGTTACGGTTGTATAATCTAGTTTGTGTTTGTGTCGGAGCAGCGAATACCTTGATAGCCGATAACCAGCACACACACACACACAAACACCACATGCCACACATGCTCTCACTCATACACACACATGTGCATGTGCTGTTGCGACTGCCAGCGCGCGAAGCAGGCAACGCTCAAATGCGGCCGTAACGCGTTTTTTTTGTTTTGATGTAGCATACTTTTAGGTTTTCTGGCGTGAAATAATGAAAAATTAAACGCGGCATTCCCGAAAATAATGAAAATATATTGCTAAAAATGCTGGCAAAATGGTCAAAAAGGCTAAAATGGCTTAAAGGCAGGGTAAGCCGAAACAAACAATTCAATTTTTCTTCTTCAAAGCGCCGCGTAGCCATGAAAAATGACATTGTGTGTGTGTGTGTTGGCATGCAAGTGGAGTGCGTGCTATCATGCCAATGATGTGTGTGTTTGGTAGGGGATGAAGGGGATGAAGGGGATTCAGGAGTGCGCAGTTCTTATTTTCTGTGGCTTATAAAACAATAATACAGAAAAATATGCTAATTAACTTGGAAACGGCGCAAATTGCTGTCCATTTGTGTGGGCCTAATTAAGCTTTGAAGTATTCCTAAGTGAGCAATAGGCGGCCTCGTGCTTCAAATCGGCCATGGCCTTTGCGAAAGATCGAAATCGAAAATATTATTTAATTACTGGTATAGCTTTGCATTAGTGTTGATAGCTGCTTTTGCCTTGTAGGTGTGTATCGAAATACATACATATAAATACCTACATACATATATCATATACTTATGCATATGTACAAATACATATAAATTTTTCAAATTTAATTGTACTTCTGTTTGTGTATATATGTGCGCTTGCTGTTGGTCCTTAAAATTTATTAAACTTGCTTTGATGCCCACAGCATTGACCTCTAACCTTTTTCTAATTAAATTTAATTGCTACTTTAATGGAAATATATTTTGTATTTGCTCAATTTCAATGTGTTACATATGTTCCTCTTTAAAGAAAATTCTTTTGAAGCTCTAGCAAATAATAAGTTCTAGTTATTGTCAATCAAAAAAGTACGATTCAATAGTATAAGCTTGAAAGAAGTGAGCATCAGATCAGTTTAATTTCCATTTTTATTCTCAAGTTATAAGCATGAAAATATGCAACATTTCTTTAAATGAGAAATGCTTGCTTAGCAAAATATATTGCTATTTTGAACTAAATGAAAATTTTGAATTTTTCAACTGAGCCAAAATCGAAATCTTTTCAAGCTGATTTAATGCAATCATGTTTGAAAATACACAACAACAACAAAAGGAAAGGACATACATGCGAGTGTTGCAGTTTGAACTTCAGGCTAAATTCAGAGACGTTGCTCAATCATCGAAAAGCAGTTCTAATTGAAAGGCAGCTGAAAGCATTTTTGTTTGCTTTCTTCCAAGCGATGCATCAAATGCAAATGGATCAGAAACCTCAGAGCTCTTTGCTCTTTGTGTGGGTTGCTGCGATGTCAACAGATTTCTGCTGCAATGGAACTGTCACTCAATATTATGTCACTCATGTATCTCTAGTCATATGCAAGCATGTATGTGTATGTTGCTATTATTGTACATACTCGCTCGACTGCTACTTCCGGCAGCATGCTCTCAGCACTGCACGAAAAACTCCTGCTCCTTGTTGGCGCAAGGATGTGCCGCCTCCAACCGACGTCAGCAACTACTAGCAGCTCCACTCAGCTGCAATGTTTTTGCCACTCGCCGCTGCTATTGTCTTTCGTTTTGTCACGGATTTATGTCATTCATCACTGCCAAAAAAGTAATCACTGTGGAAGGAACACAGCCCGAAAAACAGAAAAAACAAATGAAATATTGTGTGAAATATGCTCCGAAGTATCTTCCATGGAAGACTTGAGGTTTATTTTCGAACTTGGCTTTGCAACTTGCGTGATGTGAAAAGTTTTCAGCGCTTAGGGCACGGCACAATCGCAAAATGTTAATTTAATGAAAAATCGGCTGCTTTATTCCGAGATGTGATGGATGACAAGGATAAACCCTTTTATAGATTGCTGCGAGTAGGAGTATATATTGCTAGTTGGCAGGTGGTGTTAGTGCGAAGAAGACCTTGACAAGTGCAGAGGCTTTAAAGCACATGAAATTCAGTTTAAATTTTGTATCAATTTGAGGCTGTTACGATCAGATCTTGATAAAGTTTGCCGGGTTTATAATGATATGAAAAACACGATTTTATAAAAATATAATCAAGAGTTTTACAAAATATGTTTATGTGTTCCATGTAGGCATCTCAATGGGTGAAACTTCTTTAAAAATATTCGTAGAAGTTTCAATTGGCGGATGAAGTTAGAATTTTGCAACAATACGCAAACTTCATATAAGTTCGAACTCGTTTCCTTTCAGCTGTAAATGAATTTTTTTGACGCAGATGTCATCTTGCTACTGAGACTTCGTAGAATATGTCAAAAGAGTACAAAAACTGCGCTTAAAACAATGGTACAATAGAATTGTAGTGCTGGAACAATAAAACTAATTAAAAGCTAGCGAAAGAAAAAATCTCGAATTGTATTTCTTCCAAATTGGCATTCTCGAAGGATATACATACATACATACTGTGAGAAGATAATAATTATGAATGTAGCTTTGCATTTAGTGCAATTTATTTAAAAATATTGGTTATTTTTTATTGCATACGCACAAATTTGAATTCTTCTTAACATTGCCGGGCTCTGTTTTTTCCACCTCTTCCTAATTCGAATTTTCGATATTAGTTCCATATCAGCACGTTAGTCAAAAATAAAAAATATTTCGATAGTGTATTTTGATGAAAACATACACTATTTGTGAAATGTTTGTAATGCCATCATAGCTCATAGGAAGTAAGCATTCTGCCTGGAACGTCAAATCGATTCTTCGATCAGGGTAGCCTTCATACATATGCATTAACCTTGTTGTTCAAAAATACATTTTCTTACTAATACACTGCGCTATGCTAGTGAAAAAGAGTTGCAAGAATTGGATATCATTAGCTTAGGAGGATATCAAAATTATGCGACAATTTTGATATTGTTATGTGTAATTATCTCCACTTTTTTGGAGAATCGCCTTTTCTCCATATCGAAACTGACTTTCAAGGACTCCGAGCGCAAAGTTTCCTTATAATTATAGGTTGCATGTTCAAAGCCACGCTGCATCAGCCTCCTGTGCTCATAGATTTAACACACCTGAGCATTTTAAATCCAATTAGGGCGAAAATATTTAAAGCAGGTCTAACGTCACATCTCGACTTGCTGCCAGCCAGCCCAAAAGGTCATATTGTTTTACCAATTACTTATCTTAATCGAATTTTAATTGCTACAAGGTGTGCGTGGGTGGCAGATGGCTGCCAACACATATACAATCACACAGCGAGGATGTATGCTGTGTCCTGTAAACAGTAGTGTCCACAAAAGCAATTACGGCACAACAAAAAATACAAATAAAATTGAAGCAAAACAAAACTAAAACCGAAAAAAGTAAATTTCGTCTACCTTTTGTGTCAACAGAGGGTAGCATAAAAATGACAGATTGAAATTTACGAAATATGCGCGTCTGGTGGGTGCCATTTAGGGGAAGGGGGCATTCATTGTCTGTGTGCTGCCGAGCGCCCTCGTTGGAAAATGCAAAATAAACAAAATTTGGCGTGGCCATTGGCGCAAGTGTGAGGGCGCCGATTGCAAGTGGGTGTGCCGGAATGAGCCTGGTTGGGCAAATAAGTTCGCATACATTTTCCACACACACATACACACACTCAGGGAAGGTTCCATGCGCTTCGCTCCGTGCTGCTGCTGACGCGATGATGGGCCATTCTTTCTGCTTGCTTGCACAGCGGAAAGTAAACAAATTTCAAATTATTCTGCATAAATGTAAATAAATGCTATGGCACTGCCATTGTTGTTGTTTTTATTTTTATGTGGAAAGCATATTTTTGATGTTGAACAGGATGTAGCCCGAAGAGAGTATCGACAGCAAGCACTGACATAGAGTTAAAAATACTTTGCTTGTATGCTTTTTTATGCTAGCATAAAAAATTCAATCTTAAAACAACAACAAAACATTAATTTAAATGTGAAGCGCCATCTTTCACGTAGATTTGGCAACTCTATACGAAAGTGTTTTTGTTGTTGTATTCTTGTTTGTGCTCGTTTCTTCCTCTTTATCGCTATTTTCACTTTAAGCTCTTCCTACCTTTTTAGCCATCTGCTCTAACTGTTTCTTTTCTTGTACTCTTCTACCTCTTCTCGTATTCGCTTTTGAAGATCTGATTGATCGTCTTCTCAATTTTTCTTTATTGTCCTTTTACTCGCATAAGCGCATTTACCACGCCCACTAACCACACCTTCTTTTCTTCTTCTATAGACATGAAGTGAAGTCTCTGCGCGACGTTCACCTCAATGGCAACAAAGAGCGCCTTACCGTGGAGTGGCTGCAGCAATCCGTGTCCGAGCTGCGCAAACAACTCGTCGAGCTGCAGCAAATGGCCAGCAACGCTGCCAAGGATGTGAGCCATCGTGCGCAGAGCTACGAGGATCTGGCCACCGTACGCAGTGACTTTCAGCAGTTGAAGCTGGAGCTGACCGCGCTGAAGGAGCGTCAGCAGCAGAGCGAGGTGTATGTGCGCGAGTTGCGCGACGAGGCGCTGCAGCAGGAGGAGGATTACAAGCGATTGCTGCACAACAAGCACTCCCAGCATCAGCGGGCGGAGAAGAAATTCAGCGAGCGGACACTGACAGAATCACAAGAGCAGGCAGAACAACAGTCGGAGCTGGCCACTGACAGCAACAATGTGCAGGTGAGTTCATGCAAACTAGCTCATAAAACCACTGCAGTCCTTCGGGTGGACATTTGCAATTTAGCTTTTTCACTCACGTTTTCGTTTGGAAAGGCCCAACAAAAGTTCTTAGAAATAAACTTGCTGTTCCAGGCTGTTTGTAGAAATTTAGTGCCATTTGCAATTTCCCAAAGTAGCTTCACAAAATACTTCAGAGAGCATCGTATTAACCTAACTTGACTTCAATTTGCCAATGCGCCCATAAGCATGCAAGGAATCTTGAGTCTTATCCTTAACGCCTGCGGAATTTGCCGTACTCAACAGCACTTGAGACGGATGAATTGACGTCTGCTTTCAAATTATTCCAATACGCTGAGTTTTCTACACCAACACATGGGCGTACGCTAGTAGGGGCACAGGAGTGCAGCTGCCATCGGATAGCTCCGAAAACATTTTTATATAAAATTTAAATTATATCTTTTAAAAGTCAGTCCAGAAATAACTCGCTTAAGAAATTGTATATATTTACAATAAATCGGCGCCATCATCTACACTCGAAATTATTTCTATGATGTCACATTTTCTGCTTTCACTCAGTTCGAAAATAATTTAACTTAATTTGCAAAATATGCTGCTTTTCGCACAATCGTTTTCAAAATGTAGCAAATTGCACTAACATTCGAAAAGCGACATCTTAGGAAAAGTTTGAAATTTTATACAATACTATTTATTTTTCTAGTAAATATATTTTATACAAAACAGATTCCTAGAATTTCATAAAAAAATTAATTGATGAGAAAATTTATTTTCAGCCCTTAGATCAATTTTGTTTCGCACCGAAGAATATACATAATACACTTTTGCAAAAAATAGATTTCATTAAAAAATTTGTAAAATATGAAAAACTGTTATGCGAATATGTTTTAGTGCAGGTAAATTTTTTTACATAGAATAAAATATAATGCAAATTAGTCCAAGCTAAAGAGATAATTGCTCAAGTTGAAAATTCAGTCTCTTGAAGCACAAAAATTGCTTGGACGCCTGCTTGATGCAATTCTGATCCTGTGTACGCCCATGCACATACACACACACACACACACACACATTTACAAACTCAAATTCGCAGCTTATCAGAACATATACAACAACATTTCCTTTAGCTGCTCTCAGTCTGTCTCTTTCACCTTCCACTTCATGCACTGTACCCATTTCAGTCACTGCCAGAGCCACAAGTGCCCGGCATCACTGCTGGCACCAGTGTTGCCGTCGTCGTGTCTATTAACAAACTACTGCGTAACAAGCACTACTCAAAGCCTACCCGCAGGATATCGCCCATTGCGATAAGCCAATTCGTTTTGTCTAGCTCATGGCCCTTTCAAAAGATTCTCTCTCGACTTTTTATTGTTTTTTCTGACACTGTTTTTATTTCTTTGCAATGTGGCAATCATTAGCAATAACCATCGAAACTGATAGTCATAGTTTCAAGGTTTCATTGGCCAAATTGTCATCCTCCAGCGTGCGGTCGCTCTTTCAGCGCTAGCATTTGATGTCTGAAATTGGCACTTTCATGTATCCTTGTCATATGAATTACCAATTAGAGCTACCGTCCTTGTCCCTTTTCGCATCGTAGCCAAATTGTGTGTTGCGGTCTTGTCTGTTAACCACAGCCATTAAGTGGTTTGGTTTGTTTTTGTCTGCTGTGGTTTTTCATGCCTCTGCTCATTTTCGTAAATGACATTTAACTAAAAAAAGAGTTATTTTAAATAAAGCTTTGTAAATGGAGCGCGATTTTCGAAAAGAACAGTGCCGCGCAAAAGTATTCAGATTTTAAATTATACAAAAATCAATTCATAAACATTATTTTATAGTAGAAGAGATCTGCACTAAAAGTGTATTCGTTAACTAATTACGCTAACATATTAATTGAAGGATGCACTTGTATTTGTACTAGCATAAGTTAATGGAAGCTTCAAATCTATTATTTAGGCCGCATTTTCCCACAAGATATTCCATGAAAAAATGCATTTGAAGAAGAATGTATTGTCATTTTCAAAAGGTGAACAATTAGCGAATTCTACTGAAGGGATTTTCTACGTAACATACAAAAATTGATGAATTTATATGAACACAACAATTTTAAAAGCTTATAGTAACTGGCCGATGTATTAGCTCTTCTGTGAAACTACTTTTTTGAACTGGCGAATACAATCTCAAGGGAACTTCTTAACTGATTGTACTGAAAAGTAAAGCATATCTTCTTTATACCATTGTCTATAGTGTAGAAAAGGGAAATTCATAAAAAATTTGTAAAAATGACACCTATTTGTTAAAAATATTTTTTTACTCAATTTTAACTCACAAAATTTTTCGTTATAATCTAAAGTACGTAATATCTCAATATTTTTTGTTGAAACTATTATTTTCCATAAAATTTTTTGGGAATATTTTCAACGTTCCAATGTGATGTAACCGCTAAAAATTTTGGTGATGCTCTTGACACGAAGATCAAATACTTCCTTTTTTGTAAAAGTTTTGCTTGCTGCCAAAATAATTCTACTCAATTGTTGCTGCTACTGCATTTAAAAGTATTTATGAATTTTCGCTGTTTCTCGATGCTATGGGTGGGCATAAAATGTTCCTCCAAAATTTTTATACAAAAGTTACTTTTGATCAAATTTGAATGCGTTCTTGCATTATGTTGAAAAGATCGAGCCATGATTGTTTGCATCGAAAGATGATTCTAGCGCATCAGCAGAACCGTTAAAATTTATTTGTTCAATTAGCTTAATATCAAATTTTCAACTTTTAATTCATAGCTGTTTTTTTTTCAAATACAACTTAGTCGGTTGAATTGTTACAAAAATCGATTTAGTTAAATTTTGATGTTCATTTTTCTGAACGAAATCGCCAAATGCTTTCAACAGTTCGTAAAGTTGCAAAAATCACAGAATTTTGCGCTCGAAAAGAAGGAAGCAGGCAGGAAACGTGCGAGAATATGAAAATTTGCGATTTCCTTTCGCCAGCACGTGCCATGCCCGAATGTGCAGTGAATTTAGCTTGTCATATTAGTTGGCAATATTAAATAACAGTGATTCATTTTGCTGCTGGCTGCGGGTTGCTCAAAGGCCCGCTCTGCCCACTCTGCAGTATGTGAATGTGTGTGTGTGTGTGTGCCTTATGCATTTTCACTGCTTTTCGCCGCACGATATATTCGCAAGGCTCGTGTGTGGAATTTCTAAATAGCAGCTGTAGTTCTATGCGTCTAGACACACACACAGGCGGCTCACATACACACACACACACACACATGGCAAACATGTCTTGCTTCCGCAAGCTGACTCACGTGTCGCTCCAAATTCTTGCGCCATACAACACACACACACACAAATGTAGCTGCAGCATGCCTAAGTGAGAAACCTTGCAAATGTGCGTTATGACATAGACGAATGAATGAGAGAGAGAAGAATGTTTGTGTGTGTGTGTGTGTGTGTGTGTGTGCAGCATGCGGCATAGGCCAACAGGCACATTTTCACATTTGCGCATTTTGCTGCAGTCTCGACGGCAAGCCATTTCGTGTAAAATAAATAGTCGCCATCAAGCAGTTGCCACAGTTTATTTTTCATTTAACGTCATTTGCAATAATGACGAAGGATCCGGCTTACAGCGAGCCTGTTAGCTTGTAAAGGATGTAATCGGCTAGGAGCCTGGTAGCTTCCAATGTCGAGTGAATATAGTTATTATTGATTTATGTGATTGGAAACATTTTGCAATGTGATATAAAGTTTGCTCGATAGTGACAAGAACTTCTGAAATAAAATGATAAAATGAGACGAAAAATAGGATAAGAAAAACTAACTTGCAAAATGAGTGTGAATTGGGAAATTGCTGAAGCTTTTGCCAATTTTGAAAAGATGGAACAGAGGCTTGTGCTAGGCGTAAATTTCATAACAAACGCGCATTGGATGGCGGGTTAGGCTAGGCTAGGTCATGTTGTACTAGCGGGCTTTATAGGCCACGCGTAGACCCTGATGACTCCCCAGCAATACCAAATGGCAATCCATTTAAGAGTACGGAAAGTAGTGATATGTTAGGTTACGACAGTTTCCAGTGAACGTAAGTAGATAGTTAAATCCCACATTGAGGCCTTCTAGAGCATAACAAGTCATGTGGCTTCCAAGTGGATTAGGCGAAATCTAGAGATGGCGCAGCAGAGGCACAGGATATGCTTGAGAGTCGTTTGATTGACTCGTTAATGCAATATCTTGTTTGTCGACTTGGAAAATATAGTTTCGAGAAAAATGCGTGGATGTTTTGTAACGGTTTAGGGGACGCCTTGAAATTCCTCAGTAAAAAGCGTTTTTTGATTTTCGAAGTTTGTGAATTGTTCGAATTACTTTAAACTGCTTCGTATATAGATTCTTGAAATCACCAGCTTATAAAATATGAATAAATGGAATAAGCCAAAATTTCTTATTTTTAGTCATAAGTAAATCAGTAAGAAGACTAATAACTTACGTATAGATAATTTCGATTTAAAAGAGCAGTCAAGTGTGAGTCGGGATTCCATACCAGACCTACTATCTTAAGCGTGCATAAATTTTTTATATTTTAAGCTATATCTTCGAAACCAAGTCCCCGAAAATTATGAAAATGTATACATATCTCTGAATTCCATGAAAGTAGCCGTTCCTTACGTTCCCAACGCAATGGAGAACACTCTAATTTTTCAAATGAGGCTATGTTTTCATTTTTTAAAATTAAATATCATTAAAATCTTACGGGTTCTAAATCTTAAAGGTTGTATCATCAGTCGATCCAAAGTAGTTCTTATCTAGGGATCTAAGCTGATAATATATTAAATTTTAGTATAATTTTCAGGTCTACTTTTTTTCCATTTTTCCACACTCCTCTTCGTATAAGAAAGTGTTATTGTGCGTATTTATTGCATTGCTCTTTTAAGATTGAATCCCGGAGCCATTCATCCGCTTGTCCCTCAACTGTCAGCGAAAGCATTCGGCGCGGGAAATCGCTTGCCAATTGGCTCGCTCTCATCTTTCATTTTGCAATTTCGACACGAATAAACTTTTATGCGCCACACTGAATCATCAATGGCAGAAATATGTGGCAGATACATATGTGGCAAGAAGAGAGAGTTTGCTTCACATTTTTACGGCCTATCGACAGCAGACACAACGCATAAAATCTGTTTGATTTGTTTTCATTTTCTGCAGATAATCAAATTTTACGATTATCAATTTCATGCGCCCCTCTTTTACGATTGCACACACGCACATGCAATATGCCTACGTATGTGTGTAATAGGCATGTGTGTGTGCATTGAGTTGAGCAAATTGAAAGCGCTTGTTTTGTTTGCGGAGGAGGGGCTCAATTTTCCAGCGCATATTGAAAAGCACATACACACAGATTGTTAGCATTTGTGAAAATGCACTCTCACACACACACTTACATCACTGTAGATATACTGTGTGTGCGAAAATAAATTCATTTTAAACAAGTAAGGAAGTATCAGTCGGGTTTCACCGACAGAGTAATACCCTACACCATGTTCCCAAGTGGGGTGATAATTCACTGAAATTGTGGGTGCATTTGATTTACAACCCACATAGTGGGCGGACCACACCCATTTTTGACAGACTACAAGATGTACCTAATAGGACAATATATGCCAAATATTGATGCTCTGATAGGTGTACAACAGATGTTATCGGCATATTTATTTTACTGCCCCCATGGTGGGCGGACCACGCCCATTTCTGGAGAATTAAAAGATATTCCTACCAGGAACGAAGTAACTAAATCTGGACGCTCTGGTGTATATATTATGGAAGTTAAGAGGATTTTTCGTTTATCGCCTATATAGTGGGCCGACCATGCCCATTTTCTTGTATGGCATCTAAGACCTATATATCAACTTGGGAACCGAATTTCATTCATTTATATTCGTAACTAGTCAATTGGGAGCCATTTTACCGGAAAAATTTTTCCGCCTATATAGTGGGCGGACCACGCCCATTTTTCCGTATAACATAGATGACCGCCCCTTTAACTTTAATACCAAGTATTATTCTTTTCAATGAGTAATTAGGCAAATTACACCGATTTGATCGCAAAAAACCCGAGGTAGTGGGACTTACAGGCCCATTGTAGGCGTGTCCTTTAACCGATTTGACTAATTTTAACACTTTACCTAACCCGAGGTTCACTGTGACTGTGTACCAATTTTGGTCCAAATCGGACAACTCCTTCTTTCTATTTTATCCGAACACGCAGACAGACAGACAGACAGACGGACAGACAGACAGACGGACAGACGGACAGACGGACAACCGGAAATCAAGACAGAAATTGATTCTAAGCATTTCTATATACTTATGTCTATACCTAGGAAGGCTCCTTTAATGCGTTACAATTTTCGCACAAAGTTATTATACCCTATTACCATAGGTGTAGGGTATAAAAAGGATTTCTCTTTAATGAGAAAAGAAAGCGCATACGCCGAAGGATTTGTTTGCCATATTGCAATATATTTTTATACCCTACACCTATGGTAATAGGGTATAATAACTTTGTGCCAAAATTGTAACGCATTAAAGGAGCCTTCCTAGGTATAGACATAAGTATATAGAAATGATCAGAAACACTTTCTCTTTTCATTTCCGGTTGTCCGTCTGTCCGTCTGTCTGTCCGTCTGTCCGTCTGTCCGTCTGTCCGTCTGCGTGTATGCAAAAAAAAGAAAGAAGGAGTTGTCCGATTTGGACCAAATTTGGTACACAGTTACAGTGAACCTCGGGTTAGGTAAAGTGTTAAAATTAGTCAAATCGGTTAAAGGACACGCCCACAATGGGCCTGTACGTCCCACTACCTCGGGTTTTTTTTCGATTAAATTGCTATAATTTGTCTAATTAATCATTGAAAAGAATAATACTTGGTATTCAAGTTAAGGGGGCGGTTATCTATGTCATACGAAAAAATGGGCGTGGTCCGCCCACTATATAGGCGGCAAACTTTTTCCGGTAAAATGGCTCCCAATTGACTAGTTACGAATATAAATGAATGAAATTCGGTTCCCAAGTTGATATATAGGTCTTAGATGCCATAGAAGAAAATGGGCGTGGTGCGCCCACTATATAGGCGATAAACGAAAAACCCTCTTAACTTCCATAATATATATACCAGAGCGTCTAGATTTGGTTACTTCGTTCCTGGTAGGAATATCTTTTAATTCTCCAGAAATGGGCGTGGTCCGCCCACCATGGGGGCAGTAAAATAAATATGCCGATAACATCTGTTGTACACTCGCCAGAGCATCAATATTTGGCATGTATAGTCCTATTAGGTATATCTTGTAGTCTGCCAAAAATGGGCGTGGTCCGCCCACTATGTGGGTTGTAAATCAAATGCACCCACAATTTCAGTGAATTATCACCCCCCTTGGGAACATGGTGTAGGGTATTACTCTGTCGGTGAAACCCGACTGATACTTCCTTACTTGTTTCAATTACATAAGTACTATTTTTTGTTTGTTATTTCTTGCGTGGCTTTACTAAATATAGAATAAGCAGCCATTAACTTGGCTTGAAATACTTATTCTAATTTAGATTCCTCAGCTTGAATTTCGCCGATTCTTTGCAATCGGCTCATATTTCAGTTTGCTGATATTGCGCTGGCAAGTAATTTGAGCTGGCTTCCAATTAAATTGGATTTAATTTCTTCTCTGAAGTAAATTGATAAAATAATTGAATGAGCGTTTGTTTAAACGAAATTGACTTTAAAATTCTTCGGCATCGATTCAATGACAAAATGATCAAATCAATTTGAAACAAATTCTCTTCTTTTAGAAGTACCCGAAGTTTATAATTACTATGGGAATACAACACTGAATAAAAATCTGACAGCTGATGAAAAAGAGCGAGAGAGAGAAAAAGAAGAAGAAGAGGTTTGAATTTAGATTGGAATGGGAAAAAAAGAAAAACATGAGAAAGAGCGCGTATATTAAAGAGTTCACGAATTGTTCATTAAAGCTTTCTCTCAACATAATCTTTATTGAAGTTGAACTTACTGAAGAAAATAATTTTCCTTTTTAGCAATCAGCTGTGAGTTTCGTGATGCAAACTAAACTGCTCACAATTGATGACAAATATTTACTATTGCAAAAAATTTGCAATCTCGAATGCAAAAGATTGTGAATAGATCTATAGTGTTAAAAATACGCACAAACTGCCATTATATATCATAATATGTTATGAATCGGATATTTATAGTGCTAAAATTAAATCACGCATTTTCAGTTTCTAAATCAAAGCGATGCATGCGCAATAAATTTCGGGCAGCAGTCAATGCCGTAGACTTACCTTCATGTTGCTTAAATTTTCTTGGCCATAATTCCAATTCCAATTTCAAATGCTTTGCCTCAAACCACTTTGCAATTCATTCGTCTGATTGCGTGTCTGAGCTTATTTCTGGCTACTATCGATTTTCTGCTTTTTGGGACTTTGTAGTAGATTTTACACGCGCTGCCTCTATACCAATGCACTTGCCTCGGCAGTTGGCCCGAAATTTGTGCGTTAAATTTCTGTGCGTCGATTAAAAGCCCCATTGAAATTGTATTACCAACATTGGGGCGAGAAATGTCTGCGCGTGACGCCTTTCTTGCTTTTTGACATTTCGCTTGTGATGAACCACCTTTTTTGGTATTAGTCAATGTCGAAAGTGTGTGCTTCTTTTGAAGGCAACTTTTTGCGCGTCAGTCTGCCCCTGGCAAAGAGCAGAAATAGGCCACGTTTTAACAGCTGCCAGCGGTTGCGGTAGTCGCTTCGACATTAAAAGCCAAGAAACTGCAGAAAGGATGCTCATAAGCGCAGGTGCTGGAAACGAAGGCAGACTGGCGAGTAAATTAATTTTTTTTTGGCTGGACCACCAAAAAGAGTTGAGTTGATTAAGTGCAACCGAAAGTATGTTGAAGGAACAGGCGAAAATGTAATAAGGGTGAAACAACTGTTAAAAAATTAGAAGGCGATTAAAGAAAGTGGAACATATTTTAAATGTGAAATTTCCGCTGGAATCAAAGCCTTTAAGAGATAATAATTCAAATAAATGTTACATAGTTTCAGGCTTATCAGAAGTAGTAAAAGTTTTAGGCTTATATGAAACTATGCAATACTTTTTCAAGTTTATTAGAGAAATGAAAATCAGGAAAAATAGCGTCAAAAGCGGTTTTTTCGTTCGTAATTTTTATTTTAGAGTAGAGTAGAAACATAGCCCTGAAACTATGCAGGTTTATTAAAAAAATAATGAAAAAGGAATATAAACTAGCTTTAGAAGCAATTTGTTCGTTTGAAATTAATACATCAATATTAATGTTTTTTAAAAATTATAAATAGACGGGATTAAATTTAGGCAGTGTATACGAATATAAGGTGCAGTAAAAAGAAATCCTTTATTTTTGCTTTATATTGAAAGAATTTTTAAGGATAGAGAATAATATGATTTAGGTTCACCTGCGCAATCGAAACAGTGCTTACATTAGACTCGGGCTCGACGATTTCGATGATTTTATCGACATTTTTGACAGTCAAAATTACCGGAACGAAATCGCCGATACCAAAATTGCGCCTGATTGTCTGTTACAGCATCGTGAATGTAAACATTATTCACGTTTTCATCGCATGGCTTGCGTTTACGCCTTTATCAAATACAGATTGTAAAATATGCCGTATTTTCTTTCTGCTGGTGTCCTTTTTATCTTTGACGCACGCTAAACCAAAGCTAAATCAAGTAACCACAAAACTGTCCGACAAGTTTTTTTATTACGAAATCTAATGTTTCTAACTCTATATAGCGTAACCCGATCGTACTTATACAACGTGAGATACAGATTACTAAAACCATCAATTGGGAAAAAAATGTATTGCATTTTAGTACTTCTGATAGAAGCCCTTGATGTATTAAAAAATCTAAGAGATACTTTTATTCCAAGACCCCATAATCGGTTTGATTAAAATTTCGTTCGTTTATCTGTGGTCACAAGTCATAACCGAATAAGTCTGCTTAAAAATTTTTTTTACGATAGTAGTTTAAAGTTTCAAAATCTTACTGCAGTACATATGTACATATAAAAGCTATTAAGTTTCTGATGGATAATTGCCGTCCTAGAAAAGATACAAACATGAAAATTTGATAGAATATAGATGTAGATACGCTGAACACTGACTCGGTATAGACCGTTATGGTATGTGGCCACTGAGATATGGTAGGAATGCAGCCTTCAGCTTTATAGTTAGTCGTCAACGATCCATTGCTCGCCTACCTTATATCCGAACTTTTATATGCTGGGAGCTTGATCTGCCTCTTACAAATCTTCGCTTAGGTCTTTCACTTTCTTTTTAAAATATTTTAAGCCATCAGTTGTAATTTGCAGCTAGTGCATCTGCTCTTTTCAGCTTAAACTTCAAAGTAAATAATAAAAAAAAATGTAAAAAGAAAGAAAACAAAAAAGCAATTTTGAATAAGAACCGCTTGCAGTGCTTAGCCAAGGAGGCAGCGGCACCGGCGGCTGATGATGCTCGAAATGTTGATGAGGATTATTTGCGCATTGAATTTGTTGCTTTTGTTGCTTTTTTGGGCATTATTTTTTCGCCAAGGTTTCTTTTCTTTACAAGCCTTATTGCGGCTACGCCTGCGAAGCAGCACAATGAAGCAGAAATGCCAGATGGTTTACGTTGAAAAGGTGCGCGTCGTCTTTGAGGCGGCACAGGCATTCTGCTGCCCAAATAAGCAAAGAAACTTGAGCATTTTATAAGCCCTCAAAAGCCACAAAGAAAAGAAATCAAATAAAGCTGCTGTGCGCAGGTGATGCTAAAGCGCAGATAATCTTAATCCCTGGGAATGCTGCGCTCCAGTGAAAAGAAGCGCCTGGCTGTTTGGTGTGTTTGTATTGAAGTCTGGTTGAACATTTCAACACCTAAGTCCAGACTAACCGAAGGCCATTAAACTGCCTAAAATGCAGTTTTGTAGAAACTTATACATTGCATGTCATTATTATATTTTTTAATCGAACATAATTTAGCATTAGATTTTGTTTTCCAAATATGTATCTAGAATATAGTTTTTAACTCAAACTCAAACTCTTACTAACTAGCCTGTTTCTACAACAATGAAATTATTATTAAAAAAATTGGCAAAAGATCATTAATAATAATAGCAACTAAATACCTGATTAAAATTGTTTTTCAATCAAGACAATTTTTTTTATGTTCCAAATCACCGCGGATACTTTTTATATATTCAATACATTTGGTTTTATTAATGACTTTTTGCGATTTTTCGGGTAGCTACATTATTCCATCGATGTAAAATTTGGTACCATTAATATAGCTTTGCAGCGACCGAGTCAGACGGTGCAATATCCGAACTACACGGTAGATGCATTAAAACTTTCCAACAAAGTTTCGTCAATTTGTTCCGAGTCATCAAATTTGATTTGGGGACTTCTTCAGATATTTCTCAAATGCCACCTTTCAAATAAGTGTACAATTAACATAACTGGGCTACGATTCCAGATTTGTGGGTACCAATATCATCTTGTAACGAAGAACCGCGGGTACCTTTTATATCATCCAAATACAAAGAATTGAAAAACTTGCAATAACTTTATTTCCATACTAATTTTTTACTAATGTTTTGTTTATGGGTTTGCTATAATTTTGACAAATATTTAAGTAATTACAACAAATTATATGTATATTTTGCGAGCAATTGAAATTCAGGTCAGACTTGAGGGCTTTTAATCAAAATATGTCAACGATTTGACCATCTTTTTTGTCTGTTAGCCTTTATCTTCGGTCTATGCGTTTTCTACACAGTCTTATATTTAATGTAGTATAATTAGTATTCTGCATGTTCTCCACACATTTTCTACATTAACTGGAAGCACATGTAGAATGTTCTTATATGCACGAAAGCGCTCCTCATTCTTATTCCTCTGCACATATTCTGTAAACCTCTTCCCTCGCTGACAGGCACTTTTCATGTGTCAGACATCGCTTTTGCTGGCATTGATTTGTGAAATGTGAATCAATTGAATAAAAAGAAATGTGCCAATGACACAGAAAATAAACAGTCGCTTTTATATGCCTTCGTCCTTGGTGTTGTGGTTCGAGCGCTTAAGAGTTTGTCAATATATATGCCAAATTCAAGGGCGTTGATTAGTAGACACACTCAATCAGGCTACAAACGCGACGTGCACCTCACACACACACACACACACACACACACACACACACACACACACACACACACACACACGCACACACACACACACACACACACACACACACACACACACACACACACACACACATATTCATGTTCGCCGGTAAATCGCAGCATATTGCAGAGCGTAATGCCTCTCTTATGTGGAAAAGTGCGCGCGTAGTTGGAAAAGTTTCAAGTTTGCTTGCCTGCTTTCAAGGCTGTCCAAAATATGCGCTGAAAGCGGTTGAGAACTTTTCTTTCAGAGCGACGCATATGCTCTAATGCACGGCACGGCACTTCACTGCAAGTGCGTTTGTATATGTGCATGTGTGTGTATGTGGGAGTGTGTGCCAACCACATGCAGCGCTGATTTAATTGTTTTAGCTCGAGCCATGTTGGGCCGAACTGCGCTCATCTACATACACACATACACACATATATGCATAGATCCTTCAAAAACTTGAAGGAAATGTGCGTGAATTTTAAATGAAGAGGAAAAGTGTTGCACTTGTGTGCGTGAAGCGTGCGCGCAGTTTTAATAAGGGCTTAAAGTTGCTGCTGCGCCGCTGTTACGAGCAATTACGAGCACTTAATTAGGCCACAATGCAGCAGTGGCGTGTAGCGTTAAAGCCGCTAAATGAGCAAAATTAACCCTGCAATATCCATACGAAAATAAAAGTGAATGTAGAAAGTTTGATTTTTGTATCTTGAGAAGAAAGAATAAGCTCTTAGAGCATGGCATTCTCTGCCATCTCCACTGCCATGATATCCGAGTTTTGTAGCAAAAAAATTCGAAAGCGGTCTGAAGTGTTGCACTGCACTTTGTCAAGGTGTTGACAGCGGCGCCGTCGTGGCTCAATGAATCAGTGCTCGGTGGTCGCTGATGCGTGGAGTCGTTTGATCAAATTCAGTTCATAACAGCTAATGAAAATAAATAAATTACCAGGACCTACATACATATCACCGAATCCGAACGGGCTGACAAGCTTTTCATGGCAAAGATTATTCTCGGAGAATTGCCAATTCATCGCGAAAAGTGGCGCCGCGCAAAGAACAAATTCTCTTTGTATTCGAATTGATCTGCTCGATTTGATTTGAATATCGAAATATTTACATGAATATCTAAATATGGCAAAAGTCAGCAATAGTAATGCGAATTACAAGTATATTAGAGAATCTCTACTTGAAAGTAAAGCAAATTCTTGGTGGTTGGTATTTTGAAGCGGGCGAACTTTATATATGAGCTGTTATTTTTGAAAGTGGAATAAGTCCATTTTTTACAAAAATGTAGATAATGGCAGTTAAAAATAAAAATTTTTATGATCTTTCTATAACAATTTATAGTAAAAAGAATTTTTGATTCTAGTATTTGGGAGATGGAAGTTTTACCTCTTAATAGGATTGACACTGAGAGTGAAATGTAAACAATGAAATATCTCCCAAGTGGACTTTTTCCACTTTCAAAAATAACAGCTCATATGATAGTAGTAGTACATATTTAATTTACAACTCATGTACAAAATAACATACCAAGACCCATAATAGACCAGGCAGCTTGTAGGTTAAATTTAAAATGCGCACACGCTGCCACTTCTAAGTTTATATTCAGGCAACAACTTGCAACGCGAGCATTTGGCAACAACGCAGCGTGTTGCATGAAAAGGAAAATATAATGAAGCACTTCATTAAAAATTCTAAAAATTCCTTCGATAATTTCTGACGCAAATTAAGAAACCACAAATACAAAATTATTAACTAATAAGAGAAAAAGAAAAAAAAATTGAAGCCAAGCCAGTGCCGAAATCTTAACAGGGAGAATTCTAATAATGCTTACCGCTGTCGCTGTGTGGCATTAAGGCAAAGCACTTGCCTCCTCCTTGCCACTTTGCCGCCTAGTGGCGGGACATGTGAACCACTCACAGCCTCACAAACATGCGCCAGATAAAACAACGTATAAGGGTAAGAAGAAGGTGGAGCAGGCAGAGGAGCAACTGCTTGAGCAGCAATAACAAAGCCAACAGACCAAGGAATTGCAAAAGGAAAACATAAAATGAATTTTATTGCTTTTGCAGCATAAAATAATGAACATCAATCTGCTGTCAATTGCCAACAATAACAACAACAACATGAAGACTGCAGCAGCAACAAAAGCCCATAACAATAGCAATGACAACAATCAATGATTATCATTGACAATTGCTAAAGAGTGACAAGCTCGAACACACACACAAATACACAAGATACAAGCCATACACTGGCACACATACACACACACACACACACATACATATCGTTAGCTTCGGATGGAAAGGGCGTAACTCGCATTTTCGAAACTTTACCGTAGAAGGAAAAACTTCATAAAATCGGAAACGCTGGACATTTAAAAAAATTTTAAATGCAATTCACAATAAAAGAAACCGACTCATGACTTTGGCTTAGTCCTTTTTTTATTTATTCTGTATTTTCGTGGAGATTAGTTAAGGTTTTTGAGATAAACTTTTTTGTAAAACATGTGAGTTAGGACTTTTTTGAAATTGACTATAACTTCTTTATAACAAAGCCAATTTGTTCAGAACGAGTGTATTTGAGAGTGGCCAACCAGAAAATGCAAAAACCCGATTTCGAAAAAATGAGATACGCCCTTTCAATACTAAGCTAACGCTTTACACATGCCACACGACAATAGCATGCCACCATCCACTAACATACTTACATGGCAGACAACGAATGAAAGATAAAAGTTAAAGCATCTCGCAGATACGCTGCTGCCGTTGCAAAAAGGAAAGAAAAAAAGTAAAAGCCAAAAAGTGGCAAAACAAAAACCAAGCACAACCAGAACAAAAAAGAGATTGTTTCGCTCCAGTTTCTTGCGCTCAAATTCCCACTGGGTTCATTGTCTGCTGTTAAAAGTGGTTTTTGTGCCTCTGCTGGGTTTGCTTTATTGATGTTGTTGGTTGTTGTTGGCTGCCTCTTTGTTGTTTGCTTTGTTTTTCGCACTGAAATGCGAAAGCCCCCTTTGGGGCTTGTAAGTTTTGTTTTGTGCGACAGTTTTTCCTTGTTTGATTTCGAGTTAGGATTCCCAGCGCAGCGTCGCATTCGCCATGCATTCAATTCCAAAGTGCAATTCTGATGTTTTGAGAACGGAGTACAGCGCAACGAGAATGGCTCATGCCATATCTGTAGGCTTATTCAGCTCGTCATGAAACAACTGAGCTCACTGGCAGGCTGTTAAGGCTGCCACATACAGTGAACAGCGGCCTGAGGTTGAACTCGAATGATTGAAAATGTGTAGCCAAAGAAGGAAAGACCAAAGAGTTTTCGAAATACAGTTCAAAACATCTCAGTTGCCTGTAAAATGCAGTACTTTTGCTAACATTGAATCCAGAGGCAAATGCAAAAAAGCTCGTTACAGTTCACATCAAAGTCATACAAATCAGAGTGCATTTAATATCTTCCAATAAGTTCGTTACAAACGAAAGTTGTGGGTTCGTCTTAAGGGAAGATTGCTGTAGGAGAGAGATGAAAGGCTTTTGATATACATACGAGTATGTAGGCACCTACAACTTTCTCTGATCATAAATATTTTAAAGTAACAACAACAATATCGGTTGCTGATAATTTCCAGATTCTATTTGACAGAAACTCTCTACTGCAGAAATTGTCTGCAAAATGTCAAGTATTTTAGTTAGCACAACTTACTACCATTTATAAAAAAAAACGCCAAAATTTCAGCATTATTATAACATTTCTTATCACAAAAATTTACTACATACTTAATAGCGCAGGCAATTTAATTGCACTTAATTATAATAATTAAACCGGCCTGCACTTACGATAGCGTGATGGCCACACACACACACACAACCAAAGCCAAATTACAGCTTAATAACTTGGTCTACACATGCCAGCAGCAATCTAATTGGGCACACATAAACAACCGGCCGGGCAAAAACAACATTCCCTAAAACCAACTCACAAATTTGTCACAACAGCATGCCAGTGAAAAAACCGTATACTAACTTCCCTTCTTGCCACTTCCCTGCTCATTTATTTTCACCAAATGCAAGCTGTATCCTGGCTTGGTAAATTCGCAAAACATGGAACTGCGGCAAAGTAAATCTTAAATTTTATATTACGTATTTGGAAGTTGTGAAATCGAAATTGAGAGAAATGTAAAGTTCGTTTAGTTCAACTGAAGGCTGCTCAGTTGCTCCAAATTTGTTATTTGACGGAGAAGGTGGAGAGCAGAGGGATGGTGGAATATGATGACCAGCAAGCCGGGTAGTAAAGGAGACTGCCTAATGTGTTAATTTTTGGGACTTAAAGCATATTTATAGATTTTTAATTTGAAGATTTTTGTAGATATGTTTGGAATAATGCCACATTATTTATTTATTTATTTATTATCATCTATCGAGTCAAACTCTCTTAGACTTAGCAATAATACAGTAAGATTTTTAAATACTATAGTAATAAATAAAATTTTTTCACTAAATTCTATCAATTCAAACAGAGCAACAACAAAAAAATAATGTTTAGAGCAAATTCAGTACATAGTTCCTTTTTAAATATATTACGAGACCGGGAAATATCTAGTTCATTATGAACAGAGTTAAGCTCAATGCAGGATTTCGAAATAGGATCAGATCTACTGCAATTTGTTGCTGCTCGAGGTGTAAAAAAATGCTGTCTACTTCTTAATTGTCTCGAAGGAGCATATATTGGAAAGAGAGATAATAGCGCAGAGCAATCAATCTTATTGCAAAGTACGTCTCTGGCTAACATAATCAAATAGTATTTACGCCTGGTTTCAAGCGATTTAAGGTCTATTAGAAGACACCGTTGCTTATATGATGGCCAACAATCGCCGTCCCAGCCGGTTTTCTTAAAGGCAAATCTGGTAAATCTCCTTTGTACTGCCTCAATACGGTTAACCGCATATGAGGGACTCCATATACTACATGCATACTCTAGAGTTGACCGCACTAGGGATACATCTAGGGATTTAAGCGTATAAGGATCTTTGAACTCACTGGAGTCACGTTTAATAAACCCTAATAATTTATTGGCTTTTGAGACAATAAAGTCAAAATGACTGTTGAAATTAATTTTGTTATCAAAAATTACCCCTAAATCGGATTTACTTTGTACGTTAGATAACAAATTTTTAGCAATGCTTTATTCAGAAGAATATTGTGTAACGAAAATTTGTTTAAATTAAATTCGAAATTCTTCCAAAAAATTGCATCAGAACCACAATTTTATGTATATTTAAAGATATTTGCTATTTGTTCCATATCTCAAAATTGTGACGATATTAAGGGCAACCAGTATGGATGTTTTATAAAGGAACGCTTTGCGCTTTACGCTTAATCACACCAGTAATATAGCTTCACCCTGGTCCTCATAGCGACGGTATTTACCCGTACAAATATCTCGAATATTTTGTATAAAAATAAACAATAAATTTGCGCAACAGTCCATACGAGCTAAGGCCTAGCTTGGTCGCATTTACTTG
This sequence comes from Neria commutata, assembly GCA_963457695.1. Lineage (NCBI taxonomy): Eukaryota > Metazoa > Arthropoda > Insecta > Diptera > Micropezidae > Neria > Neria commutata. Next base: position 20,032,254 of record OY735247.1, on the reverse strand, counting down.
TGAGTGCTTGTTATATACTTGTACAAATTAACGGGACCTACAAATAACCGTATCCGAACAGGTTGAGACGCTTCATTTAATGCCAAAGATATTTTCGGAGAATTGTCAATTCATTTCGACGTAATATGTCTAAATATTTCAATCGTAGTGACAAAACTTCTGATTCAAAAAAAAGCTAGCATTTTTGTACAAAACACTTTATATATTTTTAAAATCTCTTTTAAGTCACCCAAGTTTATTTACATTGGCAAATAGAGCATATGAACGAATATTGGAATGAATTTTTGGTATTTTTGTAGTTTGTTCTAAAAGATATAAATTCGAAAGGGGGCCACCAGACGCTGAAATCTACACTCAAACATGTGGAATTTTCATTTGGGAATGTGAACATTTAGCCGCAAACGGATGTGTTTTTTTGTTATAATTTTCGTCGTCAACATTTTACATGCCACTTTTAAGCATGCCCTTTGGAGCACTTACTCTATTCAGCTTGTCCGCCTCAAAGCATGCAGCAATTAATTGCTGTCATTGTGAAGCCATATAAACTCAGTTAAATTTCATTAAGGTCCGCATTTACCCCCGATCGCGTCGTTTAGCCTCCGCTTTTTGCTACTACAACTCAGTGGAGCTTCCTTTTGGTTTATGATGCTTTTTAATATGCCACCCAGTGACATTAAAATTTTTACAGCTCCATTGTGACTTGACTTGCGCTGCTGCTAGCCAAGCCCGCTGGCTAATAGCGTATTCCTGTTAACCGAAGCCCTACGATACACGCACATATTTGCTTATGACTTTAGGCTTTGTGCGTATGTGTGTGTCTGTGTGTGTGTGTGTGCCTGCGTGCTTGCGGTGAAATTAATTTACCGTATTCTCGCTGATATCCTAGCTTCTATGCTTCGGTCTCATTTTTCTTGGAATTCAGATTTTCCTTTGCTGCTTGCTTTTAATTTTCATAATTTTCTGCCAATTATCACAAAAACTGTGGAAAATTTTTGATTTATATAAAGCTTATCACATGCACATATTCGTCAAAAAAGGAATTAGCAATTTCATACTGCCATTTTTTGGCACATTTAATAATTCAACTCACCTTATTTAATTGGCCATGACAACCAGTTGTAAGGATACGGCCTGCCGCGGGGTTTCTTTTTATATAGGAGCCTCTTTTATGCGTTCGCATTCTCCAAATGAAGCTGGGCCTCGCCTCGTTAGTCGCCAGAGCCCTTTTGACTGAGTATCTTTCAGTGACATCTCGCTTGGTGCGACCAACCAGATCAATATCATCGGCGACTTTTTTGAAGAAAATGGTGCCATACCGGCTCTCCGCCGTACACTCTTCATAAGAAAGTTGAAAAGGTCCCAATACAGGGCATCGCCTTGTCTAAAAACTCTCATGATATCGAAACGATCGAATTGGATTTAGTGGCATCAGAAATCTGCCTCCGCTGGCAGAATTGATGTCATCGCCTGCTAATAAGCTGAAGACTTACTTCATTTATGCACTTAGTACACTCTGCGCATCGGGCATTATTCTTGTCCCTGTACATCTCGATTTTTGTTTGCTCCTTTTGCTTGTACTAAAACACGCCCTCGTCCTAATTTTGCATTAAAATTCGCGCTTTTAATAAGTCTTCACGGCGTTTGTCATGCAACCGTCGTGAAGTTCTTAAGACTCTCACAGAACGCATGCTTGGTCACTTCGACCTTCTCTTCTGTCGGTGGGTGCTTGCAAATCAGGCTGATATTGCAATATTTCGCCTTAATGTCAAATGTAGCAAGTCTTTCGCTCACAGGGCTACTTATGTATAGAATCCATTGAAGTACCTCTAAATCCTTTTATATGTAGGCCCCCTCTTCAAGACATCATGCCGAATTGAAAAATGTAAAAAAACTATATTTTTGGAAACAGATTGAAAAGAATCTCTCCCTAATTGAGTTAGGCCCTTAGAATCTCTCCCTAAGTGAAAGCCGACTGTTGCTTGCTTAATGGCTTCTTTAATAAAGTTATTTTAATGCTACAAAAATGGTAACAGAAATTGCTGAAAAGTTGTTAATGCATGCATGTAGTTGTTAATGCATTTGTGTGTGTGTGTGTATATGCATGTGAGCATCATTCCTGTTTGCATATTGCCGCTTTGCATTCAAAGCAGAAATGGGCGTGACACCATGAACATGCACTGTGCACTTAAGTCATGCATGCGAAAGCACGCATGTGGTAGTGTGTGTGTGTGGGTACTTGTGTGCGTGTGTAAATATTTATTTATGAAGTGACATCGAGTTGACTGCGGATGTTAAGACTCATTTACGCCTGCATGTCGGAAAGCCAAATGCATTTGAGTGCATGCACGTACAACAGGTGCCACAGCAGCAGCGTTGCATTTCGGTGTAAGTGCTGGCGAAATCTTTAATAAAAGTTTCGTTCTAAGCTATTTCAGTGATCAAGGTTGTGCTGTATAATTTTTATTTGTGCTTCTTTAACTGAAAGAAGTGAGTTCTATCAAGTGAAAAAATTGATTAAATAATCGTGATTGTCGTAAGTTTTATCAAAAAATTAATGGGTCATAACTCAAAATTATCCTATATTTCCGCAACATATAATATTTTAAAAGGAGAGCAAAACCTTCTTTACAATCGAATTTTTTCATAGTGGAACTTTTTTGAATATTGCAATCATTTTAATATAAAAAGTTTTTTGCCTCTGCTGAAAATTTGTGATTTTTGAGTGATAACTTTTTTATTTAGTATGCGATTTATTTAATGTACAAATATTAAGTCTTATTATTGCAAAAAATTACAGTAACTGCTGTTGGCAGCCTTGAAGTTAAATAGTTGAATATTCTCTACCCAAATCTCCAAAGACTTTGTAAAGGCCAAAACAATATCAAGTGAAATTGTGTCAAGTTCAATATAAATTATTTCAAGTAACCGCACAAATAGTCTGAAACTACATGCACATATTGATAACAGCACCAAGCTATATTAAGTGCTTGACTCGACAATAAAGATATTATTAAGTGAAGAGCAAATTTTGTGCTTGACTTGAATAGAATTCATGCTTGAATGACTTCAATTTCATATGTGAAGACATGCATGTATAATATTTAAGAACACAGAGCTATCCTCTACACACACACACTCTCATATACACAGAGATGATGCAAATAGATTGTGTTGCCAACACATACACATACACACGCACAACAGACAATATACAACATAATCACTGAACACTCATTCAGGCGTGTTTAATATGGAAACATTTTATGCTTAAGTTGGCTAAAATATCAGCAAGCAAAAACGCACTCACACTTCCTCATAAAGCGCAGGTAGTGAAATGGCAAGCATAGGCAGCTCCATTTACGTACACATAAATCCGTGTAGGCTCATAAAAGAGAGTCCTTTTAAATGGAGTTGGTGTAGGCGAAGGCTTGAAGAGTATACGAGCTACAAGAGCGCAAAGGTGAGTCACTTCAGCGCTCGTGTATGCTTCTTCTTAATAAAAACTATCTACTTATGTACATAAATGGCCATTACCTTTTGTAGAAGTACACTAGGGATGAAGTTACACTTTCTTTTATAAACTGAACTGGCTTTGGTTTTGCAGTTGCATATATCCTTACAATTTACATTAAATTACTTTGATGTGAATAAGGCTGATCCCTGCTTTTAGTACAACAGTTTTCGATTTTAAAATAGGGCCTTTGTTAGTCCTAAGTTAATTTCAATACAGACATTTATCAAATCCAGTATTGCAATTAAGTGCAATTCTCTTACTAACTTTAAATTTTAATTCTAGATAACTCCAAAGAGAAACTAATTTCAAATGTTCGACACTTTATTCGAATATCAGTCAATTAATATTTTCAAAGTGCTCAGCTCAAAACCTTTGTCATTCATGTCCAGCCATGCCAGAGATCTGTCAGAAAGCAGTGCTGCCAATTATTAAATACAGTCGATAGTATGAAATTTACTTTTGTTTACATATATGGATTTATTTTGACAATTCGTCAACAGAAAGTAGCTACATTGATTTAGGACTTATTCCGAGGCTGTTTTAAAAGCGCAATTTGCTTCGAGCCACTAGAAGAACACTCGATAATTTCGTTTGTGTCCACAAATCCATTTGCTGTCATTCTTCTGATGAACATTAAAGTTCCACAGCGCTCATTTGAGTTTATAAAACCAATAACAAACGCGCCAGAAATCAAATGTGCCCCAATTCGATTGAAAATTACCCTCTTTCTTGCAAACGAAAGTTAGAAATATTATTTATGTTCAATTTATGGCATGTTATAATACGAATGCAAAAAGTGAATGACTGTTAATGCAGTGTTGTGGTCTTGTATTATGGCAATGTCTGCCAATTTGACTCCCCGTGACACTTTTGTCATTATACATTTTGTATAATATACATATACATATGTATGTATAATACATTTATTGATTTTAACGGCAGATATAGTTTTATGCAATTTTATTCGCCATTAATTTTCGCCATCATTTTTGATTGCTTACATTATGTCAAGCAAACGGGGGGATAATTATTGATAGATGAATACAAAATTGACTTCAAAAAAATGGAGTTATCTGCAATAAAATATATATCACTTTAATATTTCATATAAATTAACATTTGTTTGTTTAATTAATATCTGCCACATTTATGAATGACAATGAAATATAAATTACGCCTTTAAATCAATCGTTTTTATTGCTTTATAATAACTTTGGCTATTATTTCAAATGCGACACTAGGTACACAGCAAAACTGTATTTAATTTAAATTTTTGCAAATCAATTGGTTGCTCTGCCTTTGTCTAAAATTATGGCATAGTCAGAAATAACGAACTTCCTTTCAAAGTAACGGTCAGGTCCTTTTGAAGAAAATCTTAAAATTTACCTGTTAAAATAGTATTTAATGTGACACTGGGGCTAATAAGGGTTAAATCATGAAATACTAAACATTTTAAAATTGTGGCATATTATGTAGGTGCATACATATATGCATTTCCATTTTCCGTTGTACGTGCTAATACTAATACATACACATACACACACATGCAAGAAGCAACACACACGCACATTGCATGTGCGCGTCAGCAGCGAAACTTCAACAGAGTTCAAAGCCACGTGCTGTTGTATTCATTAAAAACCATTTTCGCCCTGCATCGTCCCCTCCCCCACCCCCCTCGCCCGTCCGCCTTGTCAGGCATAACTTGTTCTTTTTTCACATGCTCACATTTTTTGCTCAAATTTAATGAATTACTCGCTTTGATTTAAAATAATCTCGTCAGTGCCGTATAAACTTTAGCCAACACACACGCACACACAGCCACTCTCTCACATACACTCACACACACACACACACACACACATGCTTGCCGACAGACAAAACTTTTCATATGTAATTAGAGCTGATTATGTGTTGGTGTTTTATTGTTGTGCGACTGCTGTCTGTCTCTGCGTGTGTGTGTGTGTGTGTGTGTGTGCGGCAGTGTATATGTATTTTTTCAAAGCGGAAATGAGCTGTTTACGTTGTCCTAACTTAAATAAATCAAATTAAATGTTTGTTTAAGCGAGCAGTGGCAGTGGCAGCGGCGCTCTGCAATCCTTTCCTGCAATTTGTGACTACTAATTAGTTCGTTTTGGCTTTACAAAAGCGTGTATGTTTTATCGTAACTTTTAATTGGAATAAAATATTTTATTTATACAAACTATTAAAATTTTAGCTAGTTTTGCTTAGCTTAGAAAATGGCAACCCTCATTCCGAGAATATTTACTCGTAGAGCTGCAAAACTGTTTAGAGTCCTGCCATCGTAAATTTTAATGGCACACATTCACATTATCAAGAGTATCGATAGCATCATGCTGGAATTTAAATTTTTAAGAATTCCATATAAGTACTAAAATAACAGTATATGTATGTAATCATATACAATTTTCACGCGAAAGAGTTCTTTATATAACTACCTACCATCTATGATACTAGTGTCGAAAGAAAAATCTTGTTTTATTATATAGAAATGTACTTTCTCGACAGTTTAATACTTTGGGAAATATCAACTGTGTAATATGTAAGGTAGCCCTTAACCTGTAATATGTATGGCAACCTTATAACTCAGAAATGTCAAAAATGTAAACCTAGAGTAAGAGAGAAAAATATGGTGATCTGTCAACGCCAGACCGGAAAGAAGAAAAGTGTCATCATTAATAAAGAGAAAAGAAAAGTAAACACACGCGGAATTTTTCATCGGTCCAAATCGGACACATTATTGACGTTAAAGTTTAAATAAACATCAAGATAACAACTTCAGGTCTACTATAACTGGTTTATACGCTCTTCGATAGATTGAAAGAGATTAAAGATATTAATAGGAATTAGAAACTTAAAATGTCCATACTCGCGATAATGCGATAATGCCAACGATAGTCACCGATATAAAAAAATCGAATACTCGTTTCTTGCTAACTCTTTAAACTTTGAACATTACGAATAAAGAACCAATTTACGTATTTCTTACATATATCTTTAACTGGTAAGATAAAAAAGTTATACTAGTGCTATAATAATTTATTCATATCCTTCTTAAGACTAAAGCTTTAGTTAAAGCTTAGTCATAAGCTTAGTTTAGCACTAGTATAGTTTGACTTTAAAGTATACGAACTTAATGGTTTTTATTTAAACGACATTACCAGTGGGAGTAGATATTTTTTCATAACTTTCGATTGGATGCACAGACATAAGATAATGATACCAATTGGTTGTTATAGGAATATAGAATTAGCCATGTCGAACTGAGCTCTCTGTACATTCCAAGACAACTTTGTGGACATGGATGTGATTTTTTGAAAAGAAATGATTTCATTTCATACCTCTCCCTTTTCTTTTTGACATGTATCTAAAAGTTTTCGAATGAGAAAGGCTTCAAATCTTAAGAAAAAATCGCTTGGAAGTAATTGTATGCTTTAGTAGATTTAAATGAAAGTGTTGAGCACCCAAATGAAAAGTATTGTATAGTATCGAAGGAATTGCTATTTTGCATCTCCAGCCACTGTCACGTTGTTCTGTTCGCCAGTGGACAGTTTGTCATTTTGTTGCCATTGCAACTGCAGCAAAATCAGAGAAAAAACTGATGGCTAAGAGTATAGGCAAGGACAGCAAAACTGTCCAACTTTCCCCGCATATGCGCGTTTGTGTGTGTGTGTGTGCGTTGCGCTGAATCTATCTTCTTGTCGAGTTTGTTTTAAACTATTACGCTTTCAAACTGCAACTGTCTGCGGACTTTGCGCCGTGGCGCTGCAAAAAGTTTCACCATAACTTTTCGCTTTTCCTGCATCTTTTTAATTCCTTTGAAAGAGTTTTCTTCTTAGATATTTGCCCGTCTCTTTGTCAATGCCGCCGTCCAAGTTTGTCGGCATTTGCATGAATTCAATTAGTTATATGAAGTTTCCTGCATTTACGATCATGATACTGATTGCCATTAACCCGATAGTTGCAATAACTGGCAATAACGATTTCGAGTACGCTTCTTGCTTCCAAATTGTTCTCTATGGCAGCTTGTTAACGGTCGCTGTACCTGAAGCTTGCTGTATCATTTCTTATTATTTAGAAATAAAATATGTTTGTGCCTTTCGTTCACAAAATTAATTCCTGAGCGCTTTTTATGGAATTTGTGAAGATTCTCTACTTTATAGCAACACATTTCTTTTTCCGATATTCAACCTTTTCCCTCGAAATGCAACGATGAAATAGTCTTCTTCATAAATTTTAAATTCTTGCTGTTCAATAGAGCTATACACGATCTGGTGCAAATACATTTGCAAATGCATAAAGTTGCATATGCGTGTGTATAATCTCGAATGACTTTTGACTTACAAAGTTGCGAAACCCTTGCATATGCATTTGCCAAACAGCTGTTTTATTTGAGTATTTTGCAAAGTCACTGATGAGGTTTTCTGGCAAAAACCGAAATAGCTATATGACCTGCCCATGTGAGCAATAATTCTAATTCTTTGTTGTTGTACACTTAAAATTGCTTTGTTTCAGAACAGAAATAGACAACTAAGTATTGTCATTTCTCTTTGGCAAGTAAGTCCGAATAAAAACTATTCTTTCTAACATTCAAGCTGCCGAATAAACATAAACTCGTATAATATGATAGGGAGGACACACCCAAATCAGAAAGTAAACATAATGTAAAAACGAAGAAATGTTCTTACAGAAACAAAAACTGATACATTCATTTGCCTCAAGTATGTGCTCCGATGGAGCTCTCAAGTAAGGCAAAAACAATTGCATTAGACAGTGTACAATAGCAACAAACACTATGCGTTTGATATAGACAGCAGGTAACTGGGATGTTTGCCAGCGCAGAGTCGTCCAGTCCGATGGTGTGATGGTTAGCGCATTCGCTTACTACGTCATAGGTTCATGGTTCAACTCCTACGTTTCACAGACTTTACCATTAATGCTTCTATTTCGAGTAATTAGTCGTTTAGAAATTATTAGAATTCACATTAAAAGTCACTGATGAGGTTTTCTGGCAAAAACCGAAATAGCTATATGACCTGCCCATGTGAGCAATAATTCTAATTCTTTGTTGTTGTACACTTAAAATTGCTTTGTTTCAGAACAGAAATAGACAACTAAGTATTGTCATTTCTCTTTGGCAAGTAAGTCCGAATAAAAACTATTCTTTCTAACATTCAAGCTGCCGAATAAACATAAACTCGTATAATATGATAGGGAGGACACACCCAAATCAGAAAGTAAACATAATGTAAAAACGAAGAAATGTTCTTACAGAAACAAAAACTGATACATTCATTTGCCTCAAGTATGTGCTCCGATGGAGCTCTCAAGTAAGGCAAAAACAATTGCATTAGACAGTGTACAATAGCAACAAACACTATGCGTTTGATATAGACAGCAGGTAACTGGGATGTTTGCCAGCGCAGAGTCGTCCAGTCCGATGGTGTGATGGTTAGCGCATTCGCTTACTACGTCATAGGTTCATGGTTCAACTCCTACGTTTCACAGACTTTACCATTAATGCTTCTATTTCGAGTAATTAGTCGTTTAGAAATTATTAGAATTCACATTAAAAGTCACTGATGAGGTTTTCTGGCAAAAACCGAAATAGCTATATGACCTGCCCATGTGAGCAATAATTCTAATTCTTTGTTGTTGTACACTTAAAATTGCTTTGTTTCAGAACAGAAATAGACAACTAAGTATTGTCATTTCTCTTTGGCAAGTAAGTCCGAATAAAAACTATTCTTTCTAACATTCAAGCTGCCGAATAAACATAAACTCGTATAATATGATAGGGAGGACACACCCAAATCAGAAAGTAAACATAATGTAAAAACGAAGAAATGTTCTTACAGAAACAAAAACTGATACATTCATTTGCCTCAAGTATGTGCTCCGATGGAGCTCTCAAGTAAGGCAAAAACAATTGCATTAGACAGTGTACAATAGCAACAAACACTATGCGTTTGATATAGACAGCAGGTAACTGGGATGTTTGCCAGCGCAGAGTCGTCCAGTCCGATGGTGTGATGGTTAGCGCATTCGCTTACTACGTCATAGGTTCATGGTTCAACTCCTACGTTTCACAGACTTTACCATTAATGCTTCTATTTCGAGTAATTAGTCGTTTAGAAATTATTAGAATTCACATTAAAAGTCACTGATGAGGTTTTCTGGCAAAAACCGAAATAGCTATATGACCTGCCCATGTGAGCAATAATTCTAATTCTTTGTTGTTGTACACTTAAAATTGCTTTGTTTCAGAACAGAAATAGACAACTAAGTATTGTCATTTCTCTTTGGCAAGTAAGTCCGAATAAAAACTATTCTTTCTAACATTCAAGCTGCCGAATAAACATAAACTCGTATAATATGATAGGGAGGACACACCCAAATCAGAAAGTAAACATAATGTAAAAACGAAGAAATGTTCTTACAGAAACAAAAACTGATACATTCATTTGCCTCAAGTATGTGCTCCGATGGAGCTCTCAAGTAAGGCAAAAACAATTGCATTAGACAGTGTACAATAGCAACAAACACTATGCGTTTGATATAGACAGCAGGTAACTGGGATGTTTGCCAGCGCAGAGTCGTCCAGTCCGATGGTGTGATGGTTAGCGCATTCGCTTACTACGTCATAGGTTCATGGTTCAACTCCTACGTTTCACAGACTTTACCATTAATGCTTCTATTTCGAGTAATTAGTCGTTTAGAAATTATTAGAATTCACATTAAAAGTCACTGATGAGGTTTTCTGGCAAAAACCGAAATAGCTATATGACCTGCCCATGTGAGCAATAATTCTAATTCTTTGTTGTTGTACACTTAAAATTGCTTTGTTTCAGAACAGAAATAGACAACTAAGTATTGTCATTTCTCTTTGGCAAGTAAGTCCGAATAAAAACTATTCTTTCTAACATTCAAGCTGCCGAATAAACATAAACTCGTATAATATTTTGCAAAATGCCACGAGAAAGCGAAAAACAACCAATTTGCGACTTCATTATCGAAATCGCAACAAATGAGATCATGGTTAAATATTCATGACACCCATAAGTGCAACTTTTCAAGCTGGCAAATTTGCTCATAAGTTTGCAACAAAAATTTTGCCATGTATGCCATAGCTTTTTCTTTAGGAAACTAGTGATTGTGTTGCTTCGGTGTTTTGTTGTTGTCATTGCATGCGGTGAAAATATATTTTGCATATGCAACTTTGCAAGACCATTTGCACCAGATCGTGTATACCTCAAATTTCTTTATCCTTCTGGAAAAATTTATGAACAAAGTCCAAAACAATTTCTAACTATGCAACAATGCCACAACTAGTGAGCAATCATTGTCTCCTTTTTGCTTGTTTCAAGTGCTTCGACTTGTTTGTGTTTGGAAAAAGCAACGCCCCTGTCTGGCAATTGAGAAAGTCCATACAGAAATCAACTTGTGTTATCTTCAACTTTTTAATTTCTCGTTATGCAGTTTTGCCGCTCAGAACTTGCGCCAGGAAGCTCGAAAATGTACAGGAAAATGCTCGGAGAAAATTTCGAGTCCACCGGCAGAAATTCGACATCAGACATCATTTACTTAAATGATTGCAACAACAAATTTCACCTATTTTGCACACAATCGCTTTTTTTGCTATACAATCTGCTCAGTATCTTTCACACCAGCAATCTAGCAGCCTGCCAACGTTCCTGTGCCCACCCGTCTGCCGCTCCACGGTACACTTATTAGCATGCTCTGCACACTTTCAAGGAATTTTCTTTAATTTTTAATTATTTGCTTTCGCTAGAAGCGCCACCTCTCGCATCTTCTTGTCTTTGCAGTGCGCCTACACGGCTTTCCTTCCGCTCGCTCATCTGTAGGCGGAGAGGACACGTTGAACGAACGAATTCAACTTCAAATTTATGCAAATGCGCCTCTGACCTACATGCAAATTTATGTATGTATGTATGTGTGCCGCAAAAGGAGCACTTGCCTTTGCACGTTGTTTCTCGGTTGCAGTTGCATGCAGGTGTGTGTATCTGTGTGTAGGGATAATCATTATCACAATTGTTTGTTGCCAGGCGAGAAGAGGAATAAAGAGTTTTGATGCTGTGCGTGTGGGGCCTAAAAAATGGGAAGGCTGGACTGTGGGTTGTCGGCTAGCAAGCAATGAGCAGGTCCTTTCGGAAACAATGCATCTATTTCAGCGGTCTGAAAACGAAGTCTAACTCTTCCAAATTTTTGTCTAATATGTTTAAACCAATTTGTTGTAGTAAAAGATACGATTTAGATTTGAGAAAGCGTTTCTTGAGCGATTTTTCAATAATCAGAAAAACTTTAAAACTTTATCTGTCGAAGAATATGATGTCGTTTTATAAAAAACGAAACAATTTGTTCGCAATTGATAAATATCACGGAAAATAAGACTGAAAGCATCTTTTTCAATGAGCAGCAAAAAGGTTCACTGAAAATATGGTATAAATATTTCTTAAAAAGTTTTCAACAATTACTTGGAAGCCATATTAAAAAAAAATGTAACGCAATTTTAAAAACATTTTCCTTTTCTGTACATTTCAGCTGAGCAGCGCCATGCTCGCAGATCATCAACGCCGCCACTGCCGCTTCCAGCACCAACAAATACACGAGCTGCAACAGGCCCAGCACAGCCTCAAGCGGCAGCTGAACGAACTGAAGTACCATCGCATCGGCGAGCGCGTGCGCAGCATTGAGATCGAGCAGCATCGCATCGCGGATGCCAACTTCAATTTGAGCCGCCAGATAGCCTCGCTGGACAAGCTGCACTCCTCCATGCTGGAGCTGCTCGAGGACGTCGAGGATCTGCAAAACAAAATGGACAAGAACGTGCCGGAGCTGCGCCACGAGATCTCAAAGCTGGAGTTCTCTACGGCACAGCTCACCTCCGAGCAGAGTCTGGTGCGCGAGGAGGGCAAGAATGTGGCGCGCTCCGTGCAGGCCATGGCCGTGAGCGTGAGCACGCTGCAGGACGAACGCGACAGCTTCAAGCAGACGCAGAGCAGCGTCACGCAGCTGCAAAGCAACGTCGATCGGCTGCAGAGCATATTGCAGGATGTGCAGCGCGCTTTGCGCCACCACCACAAGGACACAGATAGAAAGGTAAGCAAGGACGAAAAGTTGTATTTTTACAGCAGCACATTTCTGGCTGTAATGCCTTTTCATTTGTTATTTTTGCATTGGAAAAAATGTATTGTTCATAATTCAGCAAAAACCCAAAGCTAGAATGAATTTTTTTTCAAAATCAATTAAAATATTTTTGTATGGAAAAAGTATTTTCTCGCAAAAAATTTAATTATGAAAGTATACAAATTTCATTTGAATTTCAAATTCCTAATAGATACATACGAAATTCTATAGAAAGAAATTGATTTGGAAATATTGACCGAAAATATTGAATTGAAATAATCACAACTTTTGTGATACTCGCCAGATTAGAGATGTTGGCTTTAGTCTTTGTATCGAGATATTTCATAGTGGAGTGAGCAAATTGCGAGTTCCAAAACTTGCTGCAGTTTTCTTTAAGCATGCCCCTCTGCTCTAATCGAATGCGACTTCTGCTTTCGTTTGTCGTTCCGTTTGGCGCAGTTCGCAGGCTGCGACAAAATTTCTAAAATTTTCACGGAATTGTGTGCGTGTCGCATTTCCGCTGCTGCTTTGTTGCCTTCCAACTTTTGCATTGACCCACTTGAAAAGTGTCACGTTCGCGCAGAACGAACCAGAGCGTAACTGAAATCGCAGCGCTGCCAAACCAACGACACCAAATTGTTGCCTGCTCGTTCCGGCAGGATGAGCAGGTTGAAACTAAATTCGCTAAAAGTGTTGCTAAAATGTGACATACGCGTTACTCGCTCGATTATTGCGATAAACGTGCCGGAAATTTTTCTTAAACATTCAAAGGTGATCATTTATATCGGAGAAAAGTTAAAATTTAAGCTGATTTGTAGGTAGAAATAATTTCATATAGGGAGTTCATAGTGTCTCACATCGTCATATCGCCGCTTGATTCAATACTTGTCGTATGTCGATTTTTTCACATTTTGAGTTAAGGATGGCATTTGGCTATATCTTCCTAAATATCGAAAAGTCGATCTTTTGGAATAAACAGTATTAATAACAAGGTTTCACTCTACCAAATACTCGATTTTCAGACAAATCTACCGTGCCAAAAAAAAAATGGGAGTACTTTAAACTTAAAACTGCAAAAAGTGAAAAAGTCGACATACGACAAGTATTGAACCAAGCGGCGATAATATGTCGTATTCCAAAATTTAAACCACCAAAATATTTGTCTGAAATTTTTTCAAAATAAAAATGCCAAAAGCCAATGAAATTTAATATGACTTTTGAAATACATAGGCTGCCGTGTCGTATTTGATTTTTGTATGGGAAAAGCAAACTTATTTTTATGACTGTTGTAAATTTTTATGACAACATACGACATACGACAAATATGAGACACTGTGAACACCCTAATATAGTTGAAGTTATTAGCTGAAATTCTTTTTCGCAATGCAAAACTTTTTTTAAAAATTTGAATGGACAGATTTTTACTAGTTTCCTATCAACGCAAATTGGTTGATCTAAAATTATAGTGAACTAGTTTTTGAAAGGCGCCCGTGGCGCCCACTGACTCAATTTTAAATGAAGTGATTTAAATCATTTTTTAATCATTTTGTTACTAAATTGTTTTTCTTCACAGCAAGACCTTTAAAAAAGTGCTCAACCACGTATGTAGAACAAACTTTCTCTATAGTTGCGAGTGGCGCCATCTTGTGGTCAACTTAGAAACTAAAAACTACTGTGGCGCCATCTTACAGCGTTAGTGAGTCAGTGAGTGAGTCAGTGACGAGAACTTTTATTATATAGATAGTAAATGCAAGTCTTCGACGACTTTGATGAATATGATTAATTATTAATGCATTTAGACACCTTGAATCACAGAAAATTGGCAAAAGATAGACGTAGAATTTTTTAATCAGACAGAAAATTTAAAGTTAATAAAAAATTTTTAAGGTTTCTGCAAAAGGTATATATAGTTTTGCCTAAATTGAAAAAAAAGAAGAAAAAACTAGCAAAATTTTATAACTAATCGCATAATTGCTTTTGGGGGTGTTAGCCTATCAATTGTGATAAAAGTCATTTCGCAGCACATAGCGCCTTTAGCTGTTTCGCATCCCACCAAAGCGTTCATGTAAATCTTGAAAATCCGCCCACAAGCAAAACAAATCGAAGGATGCGCACAGATTGTGTAAGCCTTCGCAGTGGCAGCGGCAGCGACCTTTAACGACTTATGGCGCTTGCTTAGCAACTGCTGCCTATAAAATTGCTATAATCACACACACATTCACACACAGTACACCCACTACCGCCTGAAATAACGCAGCGCACGCAACAAAATAACAACAACGATCGCCTCAAACGTGCCTGGCGTTTGTGTCCGGCGACTGCAACGATCTCCTGCTATTGGTCCCGGCGCTCTTGGTAGCGAACGGAGAGGCGCATTTGTCAATATTAACTATAATAATGTGGAGTCAATGCAGAAAGGACTGCTGCAGTCGCAGTGCATTTGCAGCAAGGACGCTTTAATAATGGGGTTGCATACAGGCAGGGCACCCCTTCTAACTGCGTTTGAATTGTATTTTCTTTTGCTTGGTCCTCGCTGGTAAATTATTTCAGAGCAGACTGACAAGACAGCAACACGCCACGGGCACCGCATTTCTTTTCATTTGCTGCTGTTGGAAAATGTCCTTCTTGCATTCGAGTTGGCTTTGCTGCATTCTATCGACAATATAGCAAATTTCAATAAAATCCCGTTTCTGCATTCTCAGAAAGAAGTCCTTTTCCCCTCGAGCGCCTATCTTGCGAAAAGCGTCTTAAATGAAATAATCAGCAAGAATATTGCAATGAGCTGCAGTGAATATATGTATATCCCTTTATCCCCATCCCCCATCATGAACATTGCGTTGCGTCCGAAGGGAGAGCAATAAATGTCTGCTTCTTGTTTGCATTTGAAAATAACGAATAAGATTGGTTATTGTAACTGGTTTTCGAGCACATCTTGAACTGCGTTTGCAACAATCAGTCCATATTGATACGCTGGGAGGGCGTCACTACTTAGCATTCATCTCACAAGCTAAACAGGACTCGTGGAAACCCAACTCCTACAATAAAACCATCTCTCCTATCGAATGCTAGGCTTAGTCGATACGACATATAGTTGCAGATATAATTAATGCGACTTGCCTCAACAACTTCTCTTAGTATTTGGAATTGCTCCGTACAATGCAAACTATGAAGAACGATTTACTTCCGCCAGAAGCAATGTTTTGAAAGCCAAATCTTCGGACTCCAATCCCAATTCTGGCGAAAGTCTCAATTGAATATTTTCTTAATAAATTTTTGTGAGGCAATTTATGAAAGGGAAAAGATAACGCTTGAAGTTTGACAGTCCATAAACTAAGCATAGGCCAAGGTTTCTCGCATTAACAAGAGTGTGATAGTTATAATTTAGCGCAAACTAACGAAGGCTACAAATTCGTTGTATATTTTCTTCCGAATGGGATTGAGTACTTGATCAAGAAAATGAGTACTCATGGAAAGTTACCATTTCATCGGGACTGATGGTACGGTAGAGTACCCCTGGGAAGTGTGACAATATAGTCAAAATGGCACTGTTAGTTTACCCTGGTACTGAACCATAGATCTTAGAGACAGGTATGTTTTACTGTGAACACCTACACATGGATAGTAAGGACCCCTTAGTCGTGATCCAAGATCATGTTTCTCGTCTTCTTCATGCGTTGGATTTTGACTGTTCAATTTGCGCTTAAATAAAATACAAACCATCTCGATTATGTAATCAAGTGGGCGAGTATTAACTTTAGTGCCGCCTCTTTTCTGCACTTTTATGGAATAAGAAGTCCTCGAACATTACCTATTTTAGTCTACTTTCTTCTATTTCTTTCTTGCTTATTTTAGTTCGAAGTTTTAGGTCGAAGGAACTTCAACTCATTCGCTCTTTCGAATTATTTCATTGCAGTTGCCAAATACGGCGCATCATCAGCAGCCACATGAGCAACAGCATAGTCCAACTAACAACAACAACAACAACAACAACAGCAGCATTACTTCTGATGTTAACTACTCCTATGCGCCCATGACACAACACGCCGAATCATTGGTGGCCAAACTGGAGAATGTGGAGGAGCAGTACGAGTCGATCATCGACAAGTTGCCCGAGGACTGCGGCGAAGTGTCGTCCAACGGGCAGGACGGCCTCTACTTGATCGCGCCCGCCGGCCAGCATCACCCGCTGATGGCGCATTGCGCGGCCGACGGTTGGACCACGGTGCAGCGCCGCTTCGACGGCAGCGCCGACTTCAACCGCTCGTGGGAGGACTATGCGGCCGGCTTCGGCGCTCCGGCCGGCGAGTACTGGATCGGCAACGAGCAGCTGCACCACCTGACGCTCAACAACTGCACCTCGCTGCGCGTGCTCATGCAGGACATCTACGACAACGTGTGGCTGGCCGAGTACGGCCGCTTCTACATTTCGTCGCGCGCGGACGGCTACCGCCTGCAGGTTGGCGGCTACAGCGGCAACGCCTCCGACGCGCTCGACTACCAGCAGGACATGCAGTTCTCGGCGATCGACGTCGACCGCGACATCTCGCAGACGCACTGTGCTGCTAACTATGAGGGTGGGTGGTGGTTCTCGCATTGTCAGCACGCCAATCTGAACGGGCGCTACAACCTCGGCCTGACCTGGTTCGACGCGGCGCGCAACGAGTGGATTGCCGTCAAGTCAAGTCAAATGCTCATAAAGCGCAGGTCGGCAGCGGTCTGCGGCTATGCGGCCGCTGTCGATGCCGACAGTTCATTGGCAGCGGCGGCTGAGGCGGCTGTGGCGGCTGTGGCGCCGACAACAACAACCGGCTCGACAATTGTTTCTAGCAAGTCGACCGACGAGGCGGACGCAACGACGCCGCCGGCGCTCGTTGCCGACGCGCCAGTGTAGAGCGCCTGCGCGTCCGCCTAAGCGGCGCGTGCGCTACGCTTGCTAGAATTAGAACCACCATAGCCATGCCTACTGTAGTTTGAAGTGTAGTGCGGGTCCGCGCTGCGGCGGGTGTCGAGGCGGCGGGGCGGCGGGAGCCAGCCAACTGCTCCGGCCGCATGTAAATACTGCAATGCAGCCACAATGGCCGCGTTCGCCAGACAGTGTCGCCGGCCGGCCGCTGGCCATTGTGGCCCCCGAGAGTCGGAACAATAGTTCGACACACTAAGCGTCCATACACAATAGTCAAGAGTTACTAAGCGTAATTAGCATATGTATGTATAACATTAGATGTATTTAACGATTTTACAGATGCAGAATTTGAGTCTATTTATTCTTGTAAATAATTTTAATAGATATATGCAAATACATGTGTAGCTGTATGTATAGTTGGAATTCCATGAGAGCTCATTATAGTAAGTACAGTGAAGAGAGATCATATAGGTGTAAGAGACATGCTGGAATAAGGACCTTGCACGAATATGAAAATTGTCATTACTCAGAAGTCGTTCTGCTGCAACTACTAATCACTATGTGGAATAATGAAAGATGCGGATAACAATTTAGTTTTACAGATTTTATGTCCAATTTAAGCTTCAGTCCAAAGGCAAACGACGGTATTTATGCAGGTAAATAATTTTTTCCATATGAATTAAATTGCGTTTCTCAAAGAGCATAAATATTTAGTTGAGCCAATGATGAAAAATTAGTTGCAGATAAATTACAAGAAAAATTTACTAGGTATTAGTTCGTTTAGTAACAGTTCACACTAACACTAAGTGGTTAATGATATTCGATTAGCAGCTCTGCTTCGACTAATCGACTAACCCTTTAATTTCGGTCAGCCGAATAAGCTTTTGAATCGGTCTACTCGAGCATATTGGCTTGTTGAAAATCTTTTCTGCCAAAGCTATTCATTTTACATATTTCGTAAAAATTTTTCTTGTTCCAAAATGAGTGAGCGAGTAGCAAGTTGAGTGTTGAATTTCTTAAAGAAATCCGAGGTTGAGAGACAAGCTTTTGCCTCATTATATTTCAACTGTTCCACAGTAACTTTGCATGCTCATTTTGAATCCTTGCACGAAAAAGAAAAGAATTGTTGAGCTCATTTCCAGAAGATTCTAGTTGCTAGCTTACATAAAAACAGAAAATTTTCTTTACTTCACGATAAAATAGTTTCGCTTTTTTATAAGATATGATTTCGTAAAAGCGATTGTGAGTTGCCATTCATTTTTTACAAAGAAAAATCTATATATTCTCCCGTATAAATACTGTGGGCGTAAGGCTTATTTATGTGCCGAAACTGAGAACCGAATTTCCAGCATAAATGAAGAAGAAGTTCAGCATTTTCTAATTTTCAGCAGTTGCTGTCTTAATTCCGATTAAAAATCAACTCCTCAGTAATGACAGTAATTAAAATTGTGTAAGATCAGCAAAGAACACTTTAACAGTGTGGCGCAAAAGTGCAGCAGTCAGTTTGAGCGATTTAAGAAATGGCAAGCTTATAAAATTTATTTTAGAGGGTACTTCCATGTTGAACCTTCAAAGCTGCAACATTGGCAGCAAGGATACTTGCTTGATAGAAAAAACGCTTTTCAACAGCCCGAAACTTTTTTAAATGTCTGCCTGCAGCCAGTTTTAAGATGTTTTGTTATTGACAATAAGTTTTTGACTTTCGCAAATCTGAAAATTACTGCAAGTTTAAGTGTCTTCATTTTTAGATTTAAATCCTAAAATTTTAAGCGAAAAAGTCTATTTTTTGCTGACAATTAATGCTTGTATGTAGTGGCAAGAATGTTGAGCTGAAAGGATTTTATCGAATATCGAAAAGAATGCCAAGAAGATAGGGGCACTTTCCTTTCCTGTGCATGGTCGCTCTGGCGATTCAAATAATTACCAATAAACTTCATCGCTTCTTACTTCGAACGCTTTGTAATGAAACTATCGCTATCAAAATACTTGAATTTTCTATTATTATAGAAAATTTTATGCAATTTCAATGTGAACATTGCAGTGGAAACACACACTTTTGTTTAAAACGCCATAATTCTGTTATTTGCTAGACTGGAACTAATGGGCTTAAAATTAATAGCTTCCGCTTGAGTTGGCTTCGCTGCATTGGAAAGAGTTCAAAAGCAGAATTTCAGCTTGGTATGCTGTTGATTTCAGTTAAAGATCTGGCATTTGAATACATTACATTTTGTTGAAAAGTTTACAAATCTTGTAGCTATCACTTTTTTGCTCAACTGCGGAGCAATCATGCCAACCCAACACGCCTGCGCACACAAAGTGAGGTTAAATCAGTTGTGCGAGCTTTGCTGAAAGCAAACACATTTCAAGGGTGGCTTTTATTTGGAACAGTTTTAATTTAATTTTAATTTCCCAGTGCATAGTTGCATTTATTTACTACATTTAATTAAAAGTTTGCTTAATGTCAATAATTGTGTGGGTCTGATTTTCGCGAAGATGAGAATTTTCAACTTCATGTACTTGCATCTATTAAGAGTTTTAAAGATTCAGCTCAAAATGCTGGTTTAATCGAAATCTGGATGGCACGTATTGCCACTGTAGCCGCCTCTGCTTGTCCACATATACATATGCGCCATTTTGTTCTTGACCCACTTTAACGTGCCGTCTGCTTCTTTCCTCATTGCAATTCTAAATGAATTCGCATCACTTTCTTTTGCACTTATAATTCAACTGCAAGGATACGCGCGGCAATGGACTCAACAAAGCCACTACTTATTGCGGCTTCGCTTAGTAGTCGAGCGCAAGTGGGAATAGTCATAGAAGCACCACTCGAGCCACAACTTTTTTTATGAGCCACATTTTCTTAGAGCCCAGACGAAATTAGAAAAAGAAAAAAGAAAAACTTAGAAAAATGTAGCAACAATAGTGGAACTTGTAAATAGTATTACTGTGAAGGTGAAATACGCACACACACACACACATAGGTGTGTTCAAGTGTATGTACTTTGATGTAATGCAGTGGAAATGATAGCGACGACATTTTTAAGTATTATTAAAAGCATATCAGCAGAAAAAAGTGACATTAAGCCGTATTTTAATAAATCTGAAGCAGACAAATAATAAATAGTATTAGTGAGTGTTGTTGGAAAGTGCTTGAAATAAAATGTATACTTACTTTCTATGTATGAGCATGTGTAGGCACGCACATACATATCAATCTACATATGTACGTGTAAAGATGAATCTAAGATGTGTAGCGAATTGTAAGGCAATAGCATGTTGTTTGAGTTTAAGAACATGACTAAAAGAAACATGCACACAAACACGCACACACACACACACACATAAATACACATACATACAACAAATATTTGCAAAGTAATACAAGTGTGAAAAAGACGCTCGAATTGTACAACCGAGCAAAGATAATTTATTTGAGTTATTTTTTTGGAAGGAATATTGTTCAGTTAACATTTTCATAGTGAAAAGGCAGTCGGAAAAATTTCGCCTTACTAGTTAATACATGTGGTAATGCAATTGGCGTTTGAGACGCTTTCACTTTGGTAAGCGATACGGGTCCAGTAAAGCAAATATTATTGCAAAATTGACGCATTACTCGGTAATCGAAAATCGAACGTTTTTTTTCCTTCGCTTCGGGTTGCATTACCACTTGGCTTACCATTTGCTACTTTTCCTTCTGACTTAATTTCAAACACTAATACATTAAAACCATCAAAAAAATAAACATACACACACACACACACACACACACACACACACACAGTCACTCGAGCTGGTGAAAGCAACTAGCAAGAAGTCTCCGTTATTAAACAGAAAACATGCCAAAGAGTAAAACAAATGCAGCCGAATATGATTTGTCATAAAAGCAGCCACTTACATGTATGTGTATAAGACACATACATACATAAATATGTGCTTGCATTGCATTTAAGTAAACATGAATTGCTGTCAGTACCAAATATACAAAATACCTTAAAAAACAAAATGAAACGAAACAAAAACAATTTTCATATTAAATATTAGCATTTTCATTTTCATTTGCATTAAGAATTACAGCAAATAAAATAGAAAAAATAGTTAAGAGCTGTATTATTTTAAAATGTATGTAATTGTAATAACTAAAAAATGAAATTATGTATTTAACTTTTAATACATATGCTAGCGATTTAAACGGAACTCGCTCGTCGCAAATCGATTCATGCATATTTTAAGCATTTCCATATTTTCACTTATTTTGTAAATAATTTTAATTACACTTACTTTATCTATGCCATATTCCATATTACACACACACTTCTGACATGTTTATAATTTACGTTTTAAATATTTTTAATATTTGCAAAATTTTTTATAAATTATTTTCGTATTCTTTTCTTCTTCAACAATATTAACAATTATCATTTTAAGTGGTTCTTTTAAATTTGTGCTGTAATGAATTTCATATGAAATATACAATAAATAAACTTGAAAAAGAAACTGGCATACAATTTATTGTTTCTATTATTTGCTGGGATATTATTCCATTTTTACATGCTGAACATTCCACTTGTTGCTATCAGTGTTGGCATAAGATATGGAAGTAAGCACTGATTGCGCAATCCCCGAAGCCAAAAGAAGTGTTTTTTTAAAGTAACTTTATCTTGAAGTGAAAAGTAAAAATAGTGAGTTATTGAAAATCCCCACATTCACCGAAGGACGACCGCAAACCCGATCCCAGGTTCCACCAACCTACAAGCTATCAATTGTGAAAGTAAGTTAAGTGAAGTGCGAAAATATAGCCATTCCATTGCACATAGTGCTGCCAAAGATCTATGGTTTTCTTTCAACGGACTCTCCCCAACAGCGATTCCAATCGCCGCCCCCGGCCAGTTACGCCATATTTTGTACTTTTTGTGGGCTCTAAAAAGATGTTACAACTCTTATTCGCCAACATTATAGTCTAATAAATTGAAATTTACAATTTGCTGTGGGCTTTATATTAATGCAACAAAGAATATTTTGAATGAAACAAAATTGGTTTTGATTAATCGTAAAAAGCTATGGTTTGGTTTCGAAGAACGTTTAATATTGAATTTTTTCCATTTTCAATGCTTCACATTTTAGAAAGATCTCTAATTTTTAACTACAAACTAAGCAATTTCCAGCTAAAGAAAATCCCTTAATTGCCACTCATTTTCGGCGTATTCAGGCTTCAGTCTAAACATCTTTTTTTCCCAAGAGTGCACTGCACATAAACAAGAAGTTTGAAGTCTCATGCAATCGATAAACTACTTATTCCTACATGATCCTTTTGACAGGGAATAAATTCTTTTAAAACGTCTTTATCATGCATTCTCTTACATAATATAATTTGTTTGATTGTCCTTTTTTAATAGGAATTCGTTTTCTGGCTTTTGCTCGCTATGGTAATTATTTTTTCGAGAGTGTTTCTTTGAGCTTTAACACGATAGTTCAGCTTGAATTAAACGTACTTGTGTATTTTGACCCAGTGTAGTAGGCAAACTTCCGAAAAATTAATTGAAAATATTCTTGGAAAAAATAGTTCGGTTTTCGCATTTTTTAGTCAACTTTTAACAATGCCGAATGGTCTCATATATGGGGAAAAATACAACATAAGTCCTCTTGGCTATATACCCATTAGAAAATACGCAGGCGTTCACAATAAGTGTTATACTAAAATAGATTATTTTTCTGCTAATGGTATTTTGAGTCGTGATGTAAAATGCTGCTCTCATATTTTTGAGAAGAGTGATTTGCTTCGACTAGCAATATAAAAGCTGTGTGGTTAATGGTTCGAATCGATGGACAAATCTTAAACTGGTAAGATTTAGGACCGGCTTGGTAGTAAATAAGAAAATGCTTCGAATGGTTCCAGTCATAACTGGCTCCATTATAAATATCTTTAATTGTTGAGCGCTAGCGTGGCTCAGTGTTCTTGTTACGTTATTGTTTAAGCCTTTCCCACAAACCCTCCAACCACCAATATTTAAGCAGTTCATAATCGACCGTTTTATCGTATCTCCCGCTATGCTCTGCAACTTTTGAAAATTTAAATACGTACTCTGATAAATTATGGTCCTCTAACAGAAATTAAACATTCCGTTTTTTTCCGAGCACACAAAATCGTTTCATGTCCGCGTGCTGCTAGTTTAAGCCCTTCCCGTCGTTGCCACACCGCGCAATCAAACATCCTAATTTAATTTTCGCATCAACAGCAAATTAGCAACTTCCACCGCACCTGTCACCTGCTCGCCCCCTTGCACACTTTTTGCGCAGCGGCAGCGGCATGGGCTTGATTACGAATTTCGATAGGAACCGCAATTTCCGACAGCTGCCCCCACTGTTTCCTTCTACTAACACACACACACACACTCACTTAAATAATTACAATCTCCTCGTTGCAGATAAATTTGGCTGTGTTTCTGTGTGGATGTGTGTGTGTGTGCGTTCAAGGATTCGGAGGGAGTGAGGGAGGGGGGCACTAGCGCACCTACTCATGGCTGCATTGCCTCCGCTGCTACCTCCGCAGGAGCCGCACAACTCGCCGCTGCCTTGGCCCAGGTCGCGTGCGCTGTCTGTGCACTTCCTCTTCCACTTTGCGTGTGTTTTTCCT
Source organism: Neria commutata (assembly GCA_963457695.1). Classification (NCBI taxonomy): domain Eukaryota; kingdom Metazoa; phylum Arthropoda; class Insecta; order Diptera; family Micropezidae; genus Neria; species Neria commutata. The sequence continues at coordinate 20,008,041 of OY735247.1, read as the reverse complement.
TCTTCTTCATTGTGTTTCACTTATTTCGGCCTGGCACATTTTTCCCATTTGGCGCACAATTCATTTTTCGCGGCAGTTGGCTTTGCCTGCGGGAAGGTCCTTAGCTTTCGCTTTGCTACTTGGCTAGCTTGTGAGTGCGCTAAAATATTATTCGCTCTTGGTTTGGTCCGAGTCTAATTTGTGTCAAGAGAGAGATGTTCTATTTTTACCAGCATCGCTGATATTTATGCCTGTTTGCCTGCCGTCTTGCTGCTGCTCGTTGCTCTGCTAGAGAAGCTACTGGCAACAATTGAATCTACTGGACGACATTTCGCTACGGCGATTAGAGCCTGCGATACCGAAATGTCAATTCATTACTGTCGCGCAGTCTGTACGTATGTGTGTCTTTGTATGTATGTACTTGTGTGTGTATAAGCCGATTTTCCCATGGGCCAGCCAGCCAGAAGGCCATAATCATTTCGCCCTCCCTCAGCCTCTTCACTTATTTATATTTCATTCAACTTGCGGCACTCAGCGCAATTTTTCTTCGGTGCGTATTATTGTCCCCTTGAGTTCCGGCCGAGGCAACGTGCGAATGCGTGGGTTCGCTATGCGGAAAATAACCTGATGAGCTAAATTTGGCCTTAAAGCGACATAAATAAATTCATTTGCATTTAATTTTAATTTGCTTTATTTCATAAGAATTTTAATTCGCGTGTTTATTTTTAATTCTTTAAGTAAATTTTGTGCAATGTCACAAAAGTGAATAGGGAATATTATAGATCTACTAGCTGTTACCCGCGGGTTTCACCCCGCGCTCTTATAAAAGTACGTAATGTGAAGAGGTGCTTGCATACGGAACTTCAATACTGCGCGACTTTTAGTTCCAAAGCTATTCGATATCAATGATTTGGTTTGTACGGGTGGTTCCACGCCTCTTATCCAATGCCCGTCCCATTTTCCCAGTTCAAGGATACGGATATGGTGTCAGTTCTTGCCGAGTTTCGTTTATGTATGATGTACAGTTCTAAAGTAATACCCAAATGTGAAGTTGATTGAAAAGTGCCACGCCCCTGTCCTACGCCCATAAAATTTTACCAGTGGGACGACACATCCAAGAGGCGACTGCATACGAAATTTCAATGCTGCACGACCTTTAGTTCCAAGGCTAATCGAGATCAAAAATTTTGTTTGTATGGGGGTTGCCACGCCCCCTTATTCAGTGCCCCCTTATTTTCTCAGTAGAAGGATATGGATATGTAGTAAGTTCCTACCGAGTTTCATTGATGTGTGATGTGTAGTTCTAAAGTTATACACAAATCTGGAGTTGATAAAAAAGTGCCACGCCCCTTATCCTACGCCCATACAATTTTACCAGTGGGACGACACATCCAAGAGGCGACTGCATACGAAATTTCAATGCTGCACGACCTTTAGTTCCAAGGCTAATCGAGATCAAAAATTTTGTTTGTATGGGGGGTGCCACGCCCCCTTATCCAGTGCCCCCTTATTTTTTCATTAGAAGGATATGGATATGTAGTAAGTTCCTACCGAGTTTCGTTTATGTATGATGTATAGTTCTAAAGTAATACCCAAATGTGAAGTTGATTGAAAAGTGCCACGCCCCTGTCCTACGCCCATAAAATTTTACCAGTGAGACGACACATCCAAGAGGCGACTGCATACGAAATTTCAATGCTGCACGACCTTTAGTTCCAAGGCTAATCGAGATCAAAAATAATGTTTGTATGGGGGGTGCCACGCCCCCTTATCCAGTGCCCCCTTATTTTTTCATTAGAAGGATATGGATATGTAGTAAGTTCCTACCGAGTTTCATTGATGTGTGATGTGTAGTTCTAAAGTTATACACAAATCTGGAGTTGATAAAAAAGTGCCACGCCCCTTATCCTACGCCCATACAATTTTACCAGTGGGACGACACATCCAAGAGGCGACTGCATACGAAATTTCAATGCTGCACGACCTTTAGTTCCAAGGCTAATCGAGATCAAAAATTTTGTTTGTATGGGGGTGCCACGCCCCCTTATCCAGTGCCCCTTATTTTTTCATTAGAAGGATATGGATATGTAGTAAGTTCCTACCGAGTTTCGTTTATGTATGATGTATAGTTCTAAAGTAATACCCAAATGTGAAGTTGATTGAAAAGTGCCACGCCCCTGTCCTACGCCCATAAAATTTTACCAGTGAGACGACACATCCAAGAGGCGACTGCATACGAAATTTCAATGCTGCACGACCTTTAGTTCCAAGGCTAATCGAGATCAAAAATAATGTTTGTATGGGGGGTGCCACGCCCCCTTATCCAGTGCCCCCTTATTTTTTCATTAGAAGGATATGGATATGTAGTAAGTTCCTACCGAGTTTCATTGATGTGTGATGTGTAGTTCTAAAGTTATACACAAATCTGGAGTTGATAAAAAAGTGCCACGCCCCTTATCCTACGCCCATACAATTTTACCAGTGGGACGACACATCCAAGAGGCGACTGCATACGAAATTTCAATGCTGCACGACCTTTAGTTCCAAGGCTAATCGAGATCAAAAATTTTGTTTGTATGGGGGGTGCCACGCCCCCTTATCCAGTGCCCCCTTATTTTTTCATTAGAAGGATATGGATATGTAGTAAGTTCCTACCGAGTTTCATTGATGTGTGATGTGTAGTTCTAAAGTTATACACAAATCTGGAGTTGATAAAAAAGTGCCACGCCCCTTATCCTACGCCCATAAAATTTTACCAGTGGGACGACACATCCAAGAGGCGACTGCATACGGAAGTTCAATGCTACACGACTTTTAGTTCCAAAGCTATTCGATGTAAACAATTTGGTTTGTATGGGCGGTGCCACGCCCTCTTGATGTATCAAAATTTTTTATAGCCTATAACCATCCTTGGAACATCTATAGTCTATGTGCCAAATTTGGTTATGATCGATCAAGCGGTTTGGAACGCAACTCCGAACATACATACATACATACATACATTTTTTGATTTTTATATATATAGATAAAGTAATATATGTGAATTCACATGTTTGAATTCAAAGATTGAGAATTGTTCAGGATCTCAGCATAGAAAGCATCGACTATTGTGCTATAATACAGACTTCTTTATGACTTCTACAGTAGAGAACCTATCTTGGTGCAATATTTAAACAAAATCTCCATAGGTAAGGTTACATTTTACTCCTTTAAGTCGATTTGTCGTCAGTTGTTGGCGGAATATTGATAATTTCTGTAAGGTTTTTGAATGAGAGTGGAAATTTCAGTCCAGCCTCCACACTACGTCTTACTTTACCAACTAAAAGCACTTCCAAATTGTACATATTAAATCAAGGCACTTTGATTTTGGTTGTCTTTTTGTCTACTTCAGAGGAGCTCTTACTTGGATGTTTTCGGATTCATTCAATTTTATCAGCTTAACGTTGATAAACTTATTCTGGGAATGGACAAGTTGCCAATGAAAGTCAACTGAAGAGCTGCTCTGACAATAAATGAAGCTGTTTTAAACGCAACTTTTGACAATAGAGAAAGATGTTTGGAAAAAATGCAAAACTTTAATTTTGATTGTGATTGCGATTTGATAGGAATATCGAGCGTCTGCTCTGCACTATTTTTTGCAAATACTGACCCGAAGGCAAAATGCAATGCAATTAAAGTGAAAATCTTTTCAAGCGCATGTCATAAAAAAGTCGCAAATAAATGCGAGCGCAAATGGAAAATCATGTTGAAAGCATGAAAAAACCGAAAACTTGTTAAAAAGCTAAAAAAAATGTGTGCGAATGTAAAAAACTAAAGACGAGCAAATTCGCAGTGCACTATATATGTATGTGTATATGTATATATCCGATGACGAATAAAAAGGGCATCGTCGAATTGCCAACCATCAAAAAAGACATTACGTGGCTGCAACGGTAAAAAATTAATATGCAAAATATTCTTTTTTTTGTTGAATTATCCTTATTTACGCTTGCAGATGTATGGGAAAAAAATGTTAATGTTGACAGACAGTTGTAAGCAATTAAGTCAGAGTTTTATTTATTGTGTATATACTCAAATGTTGTTTCTATAGTCTTTCATTTCATTTTGGAAGTAAAATTACATAAGAGGTCATGTTGATCAGTTTTTAAAAGATCCCGGCTTAATGGTTGCATTTATATACATACATATTTGTCCTTACAATACATTTCAATCTATCGATATATTATTGGAGCAACAGCCCGTGTAACCAAGATACAGGCCTACAATTTAGCTTTTTCTTAGAACTTGAACTTGGAGAGCGTACGATGCCACTGATCATTAAATTTATTTGAAGTCGCATAATTGATTCCTTCCCTTCTGCGGCCATCGACAGACAGATAGATAGCCGAATAAATGGAATGTAAGGACAGAAAGTGATTCTGTTCATTTCCATACAATTATGTATGAACATATCTAGGACGCCCTGCCACTCAAGGAATTATATTGCTTGTTTATGTATTGAAGTGCTATTGGAACCTAAATATGATAATTACTAGGAAATAAATATTTGCCCGGTTCAATACCGTTGTGATAAGGACATACGCCTTATCGTCGGAGTAATGACTACGCCCATTTAATGAATATCATATTAAACGCTTCATAAAATGTTCTCGCTCGAAGTTTCAGACTGTTCTTTCTCCTTTTACGTCTATTTGGCGGTATTTTCAGCGGTATTCTCGATTTGTGCGCCTTCTTTAAAATGTTTCACATTCATTCCACAACTATTGGATACACCATAACTAGGTCAATTGCAAATAGGCGTTGGAAAGAATTGTACATCACTATAACCGATCTCTCTATTCAAGGTATAGAAATGAGATATAGAGCAGATATTAAAGATGAGATATTGAGATGAGTCCCAAAACAAGTCGCAGTATAAAATACGAATTCATTCATGTGGCTGACTAAGATAACTTCGTAATAGCGCATTCTGTCAACCGAATTTTCCAGGGCCTTTTTGACGTTCTGAATATTTGCGAACGTTGTTCAATAAAATAAATCCTTTCGTTCCGTGGAGACATGATATCAACCCACAGTAATAACTTCACGTGGGAAGAGCTGTCAGTGCTAAACTACCCCATGATTCAAAAAGGAACCACTAGTTTTACCAGCCTTTATACATACGTTTGTATTGTTGAATAGTTCGATAAAAGCATACGACTTAAAAGCGTAAACCTGAAAGAAACTGCTGCCCTTAACAGAACAGAGTGGAGCAATTACAAAACTGTCTGAGATGTTTTTTAGCACGAAATCTTATCCGATAATACTAATCCGATTGCACTAATACAACGCGAGATACAGATTACTAACACCATCTATTGGAATAATAATGGATTTCCTCTTACCACACCTTACTTTAAATACAAAACACAAACAATCTAAACTAACACTATCCGCTCTTTAAATGATTTTTCTTAAAAGTTTATACCGTTTCAGACAGACATCATTTCAAGAGAAATGTGTGCGTTGATTTCTTTTGTTTGAATTTTCATATCTCTACATGCATAAATTGAATCGTATCGAAGTGATTCCGGCGGCCGCTCCTTTCGATATCTGGTATATGTATGCTGCTGACATTGTGGAGTAGAGAAGGCACAATAAAGGCATGAATATGTATGATTTCGTTTCTGGTTCTGCATATGCTAAACCAAAGAACACTGAAGCGATCGCTTGTCGAGTGTAATAAGCACACAGATTGCTGAAAATTCTCGACTGAGGTGGTGCTTCTTTAAGTGCACACAATTTCTATGACGTGAGAATGCGACAAAATGAATGAAGCAAGGATTAAGAAAATTGCAATCATAAACTTTAAGAGGAAGAATTATGAATTTTTAATATCGAATTTGGATTCACAACCTCATTTATACATAGCAAGCAAGCAAGTAAGTGGCACGTTTGTATCTGCACTCCGACATACTCATATATGTATGCAGTGGAACGAACGAGACTGCCACAGTTGCAATTGCAATTGTGTGCGTGTACTCATAATCGAGTTTTAAAATTCATGCGCCAAGAGTAGCTTCAACGGTAGGGCAGGGCACGGCGCAGGTGATGCGGTAAGATAGAAAAGGAGCAAACACTATTTGTGGCAAGGAAGGTGCCTCGCTTATTTAGCATTGTGTGCAGAAGGACGAGCCGTCCTGTGAAAAAGAGTGAGTTTTGAATTTTATATGAGCTTAAATTTAGGCATTAAAATGCAATTACAAATTCCCTTTTGATATGCAAATTCTACTGTTATGCAGAGAACGAGGAAGTTACATCAAAAGAGCACAGTTTAGGAGCTGAAGAGCTTTTGAAAAAACATACAATTTATGGGACAGTTATTTGGGATGAGCACTTGCTTGAGTTCCAATACAAACAATAAATTTCTTTACTAAGTAATGTGAGAGTACTTACTAAAGAATTATATTATTTAAATGTAAATGATGGTGATATTCCGATTAAAAAATCCTTAAACTTTAGTCGGAATCATTTTATTAGATTGCTTATGCTAAAGAAAATTGCAAAAATCTTCACTGAGGCGTCTTTTGGTGACCAAAGGACAACAAATATAACATAATGGTAATTATAAAGGACTGACTAAACCGTCCGTGCTCAGTGGACAAGTGCTCGGTCGCTGATGCATGAAGACGCTGGCTCAATTCCGGTCGAGGGATGTCAAGTTTAGGCATCAGTCATGCACTAGTTACTATTATTGAATTCGGAACTTTATGCATTTTAAAGCTAGAAAGTGTGAAATCATTCGAGCACTTCTACTTAAATTTTCGCCACAAAAATGCCAAACTTTCAGCTTAGAAAAAATTTGCTGTTTCTAATCAATCATACTCATAAATTTCGGCACTTTCTGTTTCTCCTAAATTAAATTTCCAAGAATTCAATACTATATTAATTTACCTTTTCTAAGAATAATTTTTAAATCTTCTCTTACAATGTTTGTTGTTGAAAAACTTCTACATTGTAAATTTTTTTGTCTATTTATAATTTTGTAGCTTTTGCGGGAACAAAGCAGCTGCACCCCTTCCTGCTATTATACCTTCTTTAAGTACGCATTCATTTGAGATTTTAGTAGAAGAAATATTTCTATATTCGAAAATAAGAACTAGAAAAGTCCAACTGCACAATTCCGTATGCCTGGCACATAGTCGAGAATTTAATTAAACCACATTTGCTGCACATTAGGCATGCCGAATGTTGCCTTCCACCGTGGCATTTGGCTCATCATCCGATTATTGCGCGCCTTTGACTCATGACAATTTCCTTCTGCAGCAGCTTCTGCTCGGTATGCTCGCTCCATCGACTTTTCCGATGCTGTTGGCAATGATGCCAATTCCCAGCCATCAGCCATAATAACGCATATGAACATTCGTGCCACATTATGGCGTGGCAAGTGGATATGAATGCCACTTGTTGGCGCAGCAGTGGCGGAAAGCACGTTCGATTTTAATTTCATGCCAGCGTGTGACAGTTGGAAGCACGCCACAAGCAGCGAGCGTTTGGGAAGCGCGTTAAGATAATGATAACGACAACAGCAGCGACGAAGGCCACAAAAAAAGGCAACACTAACTTGGAACACTTTTGGCATACAGATGAATGTCATGAAGTCGTTGGCTCTGTCTGGCAGGGAGCTGCATATGCCGGGCTGCATTTTACGATTCGGAGAAAATTACGTTGATGTCCTGCGCATAATGGAGTCATAGAGTCCCATTTCGAAGTTGAAGTGCCACAGCACAGAGCAAAATTTAGGCTTATGCTCAGTCTTGTAGGAGATTACTACCACTCACATTCAAAATGGTGCTACAACGACGAGCCTGCGTTTTTGAAATGTCAAAATTATTTTGAGACTCGGCACTCAATTTCCAAAAGCAGGAATCTGCAAATAGAGTCAGACCGGGTCTTTAAGGGCATTTCCGACCGTTTTCAAACAAATATCGTGAGCGCATAACATGCAGTTCGAATATTTACGAAGGCCCGGTGAATCCATAATTACTCACAGAGTCTTTCATGGTAGCTTCGTGGTTGAGCAACTGAAGGTGCAAGCCTCAACATAATAAGGTCAAAGCTTCGCTTTTTTTAAATAAACCGACACTCAGGGGATGCCCTCTATACATGCAATGTTGGTTTAGAGAGGATCATAAGTAAGTAGGTGGGGGGAAAGTGGAGTAGTGGCGGTGGAAGTTTGCCTTTAAATCGGATATATCACAATGACGTGGGACAACTTCCGCAGAAAGACTATTCCACAACCGCGATGAACGACCGAAGAACGAATTCTCTCTGTAATGCGCAGAGCGTTGGAGCTTAGTCGAAACGTGGTATCGAAGAACCCAGCTCGCCAATCGCGAGTTCCGAGTCAACACGCGGACAGCTGGGATATTATCTCTTATCTCAGCAGAGCATCTAAGGCTTAAATATCCCACGTTCCGACGGTGCTCCAAGGAATCAATAGAGTTGGCCACCCTATCGTTTCCTATTAGCTTTATCGCTTGACGTTGAATACAGTCTAGCAGCACTAGTTTCACCGAAGTCTTTCTCCTACTATTGAATTAGGTATAACTTAAACTCCTGTAGAAATCATCCCCTTTAATCCCTTTCAAATTCTATTATTAAATACTGCAATTTTATTAACTTCAGGAGTATCTGTTACATGAGCTCATCATAGTTTAATAGAAAGGAAATCACACAAGCAACTCAAGGATTATTCCTCACTGTAATTTTAGGGAATTATTTTACAAGCTTTTGAAATTTTTAAATTCGTAATCAATGGACTAAGGTCATTCAGGCGAAAAATACTGCTATTGTATATTGAGTACATAATAATATTATAAAAAAAAATTTTTTTTTAAATAATCTCATTTATTTAATGTACTAAAAAGTAGAAAATAATCTTATCTTATCCATAAAAGCTTGGGGCGCTCATGTTCAAAATTTTACAACCAATTGATACAATATTTAATTTAATTTATTTTTTTGCAAATAGATTATAGTAATGAAAGATAAGTGTGAATAGAGTTTTTGAGCGCCCAAGACACAATCGCAGAGCAATTCCAGTACACAATATTTTATTGGTATTCACAAAAAGTTGCTGAAATTAGATGAAAATGCACTGCGATAATTTTCAAACTTAATTGTGCATGCTTGAGCATAACTTGCTAATACATATGTCTTGTTCCAGAGCAAACCGCAAAACGATTTTAATACCAGTAAATAAATAAAAAGCAGCTGTCCAAGCTGTAAACGAAAATTTACAACCGTTGCTCTTTCAATTGCGTACATTCTTGCTTGCTGAAAAGAGTACGAAAATTTTTATGCAATTAATTTGAATCAAGCAACTTTTGATAAATAATTCCGCATCTGCATTCTGCCAAGTTGCCTAACAAATTTCACTTACTCAAATGCAACTTTTGCTGCTGCCATGTCCCTATACCCCTCGCCTGCTCCCCGCTGTCGGTCAATTTGTCTGTCGTAAGTGGCATTTAGAAAGTTCATAAGTAAAACAACTAAGCACCACGGGAAGAGGGTGTGGAAGAGGAGGAGGAATGAGCAGAGAAAGAGGGGGGAGACTTGCTGCAGTGAGGTTTCGAGCTTGTTTGTATTATTTAAGCATGCCACTTTAGCAAAAATTTCATATTAAGAGAGAGCGAAAATGCATCAACAGTGCACACGCATACACACGCAAGTACATATTTATACGAGTAGATGGCCAGCAGGAAATTTCGGCTATGCAAATTGCACTTGAGGCTTGAGCTACGATTTCAGAAATTTTTTTTTAAGTATTTATAAGTGAAGAGAACCGACCAATATTGTAAAATCTGTTGGGGGTGAGAATACTGTTCAACAGCGTTTCTGATCTGGATTGGATTCGCGATTGCTCCTTTGATAACCAAATCTGGATGCTCTGATGTATATATTATGGATGTTAGGAAGATTTTCCGTTTATCGCCTATATAGTGGGCGGATTACGCCCATTTTATTGTATGGCATCTAAGACCTATATATCAGCTTGTGAACCAAATTTCATTCATTTAAATTCGTAAATAATCATTTGGGAGCCATTTTTCCGGAAAAATTTTTCCGCCTATATAGTGGGCGGACCATGCCCATTTTTAGGATTCCGTTCCCCTAAAAGGGAAAAAAACGGAAACACTTATAAGGTCACTTTTGTTTTGGGAGTGTGTATATAAAACGACCTTTTTTAATCGTAGAAACCTGAAATTTGGCACGATGTTAGGTCTTAATAACCTAAACACATTTTCCCTATAAAAATTCAAGAAATATTTTGAGAAGTATTTTTTTATAATTTTTAAAGGTTTTCGGGTGGGGCAAAAAAAATAAAAATATTTTTAAATCGTATCGTGTGGGGTATCGTTAGAAAGGGCTACATCCATAGATTATAGAATGTATTTTTTTTTTAATTTTATGTAAACGGGTTAGAAAGATATAGTTAAAAATATTGTAAAAACAGATCTGTCCCCACATGATCCCATCTGCGCACGCCATTTCTGAACCGAAAATTTTGATAAAATCAGGTTTACTAGGTATTTGATCACACATGACTGAGTGGCTGCCGGTTTTTTCGAATTTTAAATTTTTAAAATTTTTTTAAATTTAAGATGACCCTCCTCAGAAAAAAATGTTTGTTGTTTATATCGAGTGGGGTATCATTAGAAAGGGCTACATTCATGGATTCAAAAAATATTTTCTTTTTAATTTTCGGTGAAGTGGTTTCGAAGATATAACACAAAATGTCGAAAAAATGACCATACCCCCCCTCCCCCTGGGTTTATACATTACTTAAGCTAAAATTTTGATAAAATCAGAGTTTGTAGGTCTTTAGTCATAGATTACTGGAAAACTGCAACTTTTTTCGATTTATTTGTTTTTCTATTTTTTTAAATTTTATTTAAGATTACCATAGTAAAAAATTTCCTTAGCGAAAAATTTTTGTTGTTTACATATTGTGGGGTATCGTTGGAAAGGTAGGTCAATGTAAAAATTATATTTATAGCTTCATTTATTATAGCGAATAATGGCATTGTCATGTACTATACCATGTAATCTTCATCGTTACCAAGTATAGCTTGGAACCTTTTGGCATAGTCCGGGGTCAGGAAATGTTTATATTTTAAAAGAGCACGTACCAGTTTTTATACCCTACACCTATGGTAATAGGGAATAATAACTTTGTGCGAAAATTGTAACGCATGAAAGGAGCCGTCCCAGGTATAGACATAAGTATATAGAAATGCTTAGAATCACTTTCTGTGTTGATTTCCGGTTGTCCGTCTGTCTGTCCGTCTGTCTGTCTGTCTGGTCGTCTGTGAGCACAGGAGAGAAAGAAGGAGTTGTCCTATTTAGACAAAATTTGGTACACAATTAGAGTGAACATTAACTTAGATTAAGTTCCGAGATTAGCTAAATCGGCCGAAGGACACGGCCACAACAGGCCAGTAAGTCCCACTACCCCGGAATATTTCCAGTAAAATTGCTTAAATTTGTTTAATTATTCATTAAAAGGAACGGTATTTGGTATTTAAGGTAAGGTGTGGGCCCTTTACGTCATGCAAAAATATGGGCGTGGTCCGCCCACTATATAGACGGCAAGCGGAAAACCCTTATAACTTCCATAATATATACACCAGTCTGTCCATATTTGGTCACTTCATTGCAGGTAAGAACACCTTTTAATTCTCCAAAAATAGGCCTGGTCCGCCCACTCAGTTACTTGGTTTAGGGTATTACTCTGTCGGTGAAACCCGACTGATGCTTCCTTACTTGTTTGGAATTGCTTTTGTAAGAAATTTCAATTATGCGAGCCATTTAATTTTTTGCATGTCTTCCAGTATCTGAACCTGCGACTATCCGAATCAGAGAATGAGCAGACATCCACTAATACATATCTATATTCCTCCCTTTGATGTATGTATAACAAGTAAGGAAGCATCAGTCGGGTTTCACCGACAGAGTAATACCCTACACCAAGTAACCGAATAGGGCGATAATCCACTGAAAGAAATGAAATTGTGGGTGCATTTAATTAACAACCTACATAGTGGGCGGACCACGCCCATTTTTGGAAAATAAAAAGGTATGAAGTAACCAAATCTGGATGCTCTGGTGTATATATTATGGAAGTTAGGAAGATTTTCCGTTTATCGCCAATATAGTGGGCGGATCACGCCCATTTTCTTGTATGGCATCTAAGACCTGTATATCAATTTGTGAACCAAATTTCATTCATTTAAATTCGTAAATAATCATTTGGGAGCCATTTTACCGGAAAAATTTTTCCGCCTATATAGTGGGCGGACCATGCCCATTTTTTCGTATGACATAGATGACCGACCCCTTAACATGAATACCAAGTATTATTCTTTTCCATGAGTAATTAGACAAATTACAGCAATTTGATCGCAAAAAACCCGAGGTAGTGGGACTTACAGGCCCATTATGGGCGTGTCATTCGACCGATTTGGCTAATCTTAGAACTTAAACTAAGTTAATGTTCACTCTAACTGTGTACCAAATTTGGTCTAAATAGGACAACTCCTTCTTTCGCTCCTGTGCTCACAGACGACCAGACAGACAGACAGACGGACAGACAGACGGACAACCGGAAATCAACACAGAAAGTGATTCTGATCATTTCTATATACTTATGTCTATACCTGGGACAGCTCCTTTAATGCGTTACAATGTTCGCACAAAGTTATTATACCCTATTACCATAGGTGTAGGGTATAAAAATTTATTTTTAGGAGAGGAATTAAAGTTGGTTCGGCCGCCACACTCGTGTTTCCAGAAAGTGAGAATTTTGTAAATGAGAGAAAAAAATTTATTGAAAATATAGTTTTTATTGATATCGTGAAAAATGAGCCGGAAAATATTTTTCTTCATGCATGTACAATTTGAAGAAACGTTGTTACTTTCTTTCTTCTTTGGGAATCTTGTATGGAGTGCGGCGGTTCAAGGAAAACAGGCCTACAGAAAGTGAACCGTGTATGAATTTATTTTTGCTTAAAAAATTCAGTGGTTAAAAAATTCAATGATGGGGACAATTTCCGAAGTTTGCATTATTTATTTTGAACGAGAATTTCACTCTCAAGAATGAAGGCTACTTTTTAGCCATTTATGATGGAAACTGCCCTTAATTAAAAGCACTGGCACGATTTTTCTTGCCGGGCGAATACACATGCACTTGCAGTCACATACTTAAGTGTGCAAGTGTGTGTTAGTTCAAGCAGCATATCCAAAACGGAAGCGTGCGTGTGTATGTGTTGGTGCCTGTGCTCGCAGACACGTGCAACTTTTGCACATGTTACGCATACGCCTCCGTGGCCGTAAACTTCCTGTTTCCGCTTGTTAATGTTGGCATAATTTTTTGTTGGCCGTTTTTTGCGTTTTGTGCGACATGTCGTCTGGCCGAGAGACCAGAGCCTCCAGAGTTTATTGTTTGTTTCTTCTTTCTTGTTGTTGTTACTGTTGGTGGTGTCGGTGTTGGCTTAAATTTGTGCGCTGCGGTTGCACCAGGACTGCGCTCGCAAGTGTGCCATAAAGTTTTGTAATGTGTTTGCGAAAGTTTGTCGGGGCGCTTGTAGAGAATCTTCTCACCACCTTCTGAAATCCAGTTAATATTTTCTGTACTTGCTCTGGCATACTTTATAGAGAGAAAGAAAGACAGAGAGGGAGGGAATGAGAGAGAGAGGGAATGAGATAATTTTGTGGCTTGCTGTTAGCTTTAAGATGCCATATCGCAGCAGTTTAGATAAAGAGAATTTGTTTCGCATTTTGCATCATTTGTGGCACTTTAAGTTCCACACACACACTAGCGCACTCTTCAACATAGTCAGAGCAATTTAATGTAGTCGTCGGCTGCGTCAGCAGGCTTGAAATCAATATTGCGACGTTTGCCAAAGCAGAGCTTAAAGCTTGAAGTTTTTGCAGGCATTCAAATTAATTTAAGCTTTCAAACAAAGTTATTTTTCTTTGAAGAAAAATCCGTCTAGTCATGCTACTTACAAAGTTTTTTGCAATCATAATATTTGCTATCTTTTTATAGCACTCACCTCGACAAAGAGGAATCAGAAAATATTGCACATTAAAAGTTGCTGTCAGGCCACAGTGGAATTGCTTGCCGGCAGCAGCGGCAGCAAATTCAATTCTGCAGTTGATGTATGCGTGCGCTGTCCGACAGCATAAAAGGCATACCTTCGCACATGCACATGCATACATATGCAGGCACAGCCACAGACACGCTCACAATGCGCTGCCCGAAATCGTTGCTATAAAATGCACGTATACACATTAAAGCTGAAAATGAATTGATGGCATCATTTCAACGTGTCTATCTGCATACGTGTACAGTTGTATGTGTATGTGTGCCAAGCCGCGGAGTTCACTATTTCTCTTAAATGTGAATCTGAGTTTCAGTTTCGCGCCACGTCTACATCGCATGTGAATTCGCTTAAATCCCTCAGCAAAATGCCTTTTCCTTCCTTTGCAGGAGCATATTTTTTGATAGCACCTACGATAGAAATTTTTTATATATTTGATGTATATATTATGAAAGCTATGAGGATTTTCCATTTACTCCCTATATAGCGGGAGTACCGCGCCCATTTGTTCGTATAACGTAGAGGGCCTACACTTCACCTGAAGTGCCAAATATCATTCCTTTAAATAAGTAATTTAAAAAATTTAAGGCATTTTTCTGAAAAAATTCGGAGTTAGTGGAACTTGCGGACCCATTGTGGCCATTCTGATCATTCCTATATACTTATGTCTATACTTAGGACGACTCCTTTGATGCGTTACAAGTTTCGCACAAAGTTATTATACCCAAGCTAATATCTTACCCAACTTCAGATTTCTACGCTGAAAAAGTCCTTGGACAAACAAAAGTAATATTATGAGGGATCCGTTTTTCCGTATAAGGAACAGAACTTTGAAAATGGGTTTAACTATTTTCAATTCCATTGTAATCAGTCTAAAAAATATATTGCAATCCATTACAGGGATTTCCATTTAGCTAAAAATGATGTACCTTAAAGAAATTTAAAAAGCAATTGCAAGGATAGAAATGATGGAAATAAGCTCCAAATTGGTGGAAATGTTTAAGCGTTTCAAATTGATTAGCTTCCCATAATGTAACTGATAGTAGGCGCTTCAATTTGAACCTTCAATGAATAGTCTTTAAGTGTTTCACGCCGATTGGGATGAAATCTTGATATGTTATGGAGGAAGATATATTGCGTTTATCGGCAAACTTTAAACTCTCTCCCCATCGAGTACCTACTCATATTTATTGAGCCATGGTCAAAATATTTTGCCGTTGCTTAAAATACAGCCAGTGACGTTTTTATGCAAGGGACACTACTTTTATGCAGTTTCGATGAATTTAATAGCCCATTTATGACACAAGATTCAACGGATTTCGCAAAAATATTGGTAATATGATGCTGAAGCAATATGAAATTAATGCTGTTCTTTCAATTGAATGATTATAATTTCCCATTTATTTTAAACTGTGTGAAATTGAATGCCTTTTAAATTAAATTAAAAGCCCCTTTATTGATATTAATGTCTTTCTTCCACATCAATTTCACGCCTTTCAGCTTCAAAAATAGAGAAAGCTCCAACTTTCTCAACACCGCATGCTCGTGGCACATGCTGCCGCAGAGTGCCAGGATTCAGCAGCATACAAAAGCATGGTGAAAAAAGTATGCGCGCTATCAGAAGCGTCCAGCATTTGCGGAAACTCGAAAAGTGCACGAAGAGTAAACACTTTCAGGCACCCTTTTTTTTCCACTTGCAACTGTCAAGAAGCCTTTCTAGTTCACGTTACTTGCATTTTAGAATCGCTAAAGCTGTCAGAGCTGCGCCGAAGACACGAACTGCAGCTGCCACAAAAGCAGCAGCGGCGGTGAATGCGCGGCACGATGCAAATTTTATATTTCCACATTTTCGCCGCTGACATTAATATGCAGAAGAAGCAGACAGCGGAAAACAGCGAACGCCGGGCAGGAAGGGCGCTTGTGTAACCCCGGCATGGAGAGCGCTGTCAGTTAGGAAGTGTCATAATTTCAGCGGAAATTGAAATTTTCTTCGCGTTGACAACAAAAGCGAACATGCGCGATTTTCACGCCGCACTAAGCAAAACGATTGCTTCTCCCACACATGCACACACATACATATTTGTAAGAGTGTATGTGTATGTGCATGTATTTGTGGTATGAATATATGCAAATATAAAGCAATCATTTGCTATGCGCTTTTCAACACAAAACTGAAATTTTAAATAATAATGCAAGCAAGATCATAATCGAATTTACTCTCTTAAAAGTCACGTATCAAATTTATAAAAAGAAGTTCCAATTCTTGTCAGTGATGAAAGCTAAATTGCACTTGAATCAAATTTGGACAGAAAAATTTTATAACAAAATAGAGCCGTTGCTTCTATGGTGCCAGATTGTAGAATCTATTTACTCTAAAGCTACGATCGAGCTATAGAAAGTGTAGTTGTAGATACATAACTTTCTTCCTTTAGTTATAGCTGGACAATCCAAAATATTGTGAAAGGGCTCCTATTTTTAGCAACTGCACATGCTTGACATCTTCCTTATTGGCAATCCTTTGAACTGCATGTCATCATATGTTTCCCGTATTCTATTCCAGGCTTGTTTTCTTGATACAGTGTTCGACAAATAAGACAGTCTTAGAGATAGACAGCTCAAATTCATTAATTTAGATCAGCCCGTATACGGCAAGTAGATGCAAAAATCATGGCCATTGCAAATTTTACCAAACAAATTTTTATCTTATAAGTATCAACTTGTTCTTTCTATTGCTATATTCCAACTCCTGCCCAAAGGTTGGGATATATGATATTTGCGCTGTACAAATATAAACTAATTAAAATTAGTTCTCCTTGCGGTAGTCAAAATGAATATGTATTGTTTACAAAGTTGCATAACGGAAACACAGATATTAACTTGATCCGTCAGTTGTCTGATCCAGATGATTTAGACTTTCATCAAATGTTCCGGCATAACTCTAACAAGCAAATCCAGCCATAATATACGGCGCTTCGGACAGCCAGGTGTGATTTTACATATTTCCCCAGCAGGAAAGAATTATCAATTGCGAAAAATAACTAACTTTTAACTAACTACTCTGAAGGAGTACTGATCAGTACTTTACTACAACTGTGCGCAGAAATCTGTAAGGGCTAAACCCAGTAGATCGAAATGAAATAAAATGAAATTGTTTATGTTAGATTTAATTATTTTCCACTTTTATGCAACTTTGCACAAACATTGTAAATCACCATCAGATGGCGTTGCTGTTGGGGCTGACTTTCGTTCAGTCTTCATATTTGCAAACGTCTGAGCCTTCTTGCTTACTGGCGTGACGAGCTATCACTCTCTTCATCACGCACCACCGTTAGAGTAGGACATAAGTCTATTACCAATAAATCTACTTTCATAAACTTTGACCTTGCTACTCTTTTTCTCGCCAACTCAGAGAATTCTATTATTTAAAATTGCTTCCCATCAAAACCAACAAATTACAGTTCATTTAAAATTATCCCCAAGATTATTCACATAATCAGAAATAATATTAAAAATATAGAAAATTGGTGGCACGTGTAGAATGGGTAGAAAGTTATGCAGAACTGGATAAAACTTAAGCTAGATATTCCCTAACTGCGAAAGAAAATTGTTATACCGTTGATACAAAAAGCAGTTTAAAAAAAAATTTCAAAGTTTTCATCTTCCTTGACTAATTCTTAGGTTAGGTTAGGTTAATCTGGCTGCCGAAAACAATCCACGCATAGACCCTGTTGGGTGCTTAGCGATTCCAGTTAGGGTTCCGTTTTAGGAGTGGTCAAAGTAATGATCTTTCAGTAATTGGGGCTGTTTCACAAATTTCAAAAGAGGCTTGATACCTAGTTTCGATATCTGCTCGAGCCCTGAGAAGAATGGTGCTCCTAAACAAGTCAGACGAGTTGTAGCGATGGCGGGGCAGGAGCACAGTATATTGACTAATTCATACTTTTATGTAAAATGTAATTAATGTAATTTACATAATTTTATAAAAAGGTTGTCGTTAGTTCTAACAAAACTATTTACAGATATGTATTCAAATGTACATATGAGAATCGTACATTTTTCAATTCAAATTTCAAAAGTATCGTATCGTATGCTTTGAACTCGCTGAGCAAAAATTTGCATATATGTACGTATGTACTATATATTTTCTTTTGATTGCAATAGGAAGCCGTAGCAAAGTGCAAGGGAGAAGTAGATGAGACAACATCACTTTGCAACTGTTAAATCGGTGAAGTGTAGCAAAAAGTGTAGCAAGGTATGCACTCATGCAGTTGCGTCTTTGCCTCATGCATTCGGCAGCAGAGCGCCCCCAAATTGGAGGAATTCCACGAACAAAATCGTGAAATAAAGCAAAATTAAACTTTTGTTTAAACCATTTAATGAATTTCTTATACATTGGAAAAATGCACTAACTATGACCTTTAACTCACCTTTGACCAAGCTTTTCGCATCACTCAGAAACTGATCTGAAGAAGTCGGGGAGTCGTCGACGAAATGTGAAGGTCTTATTGTGAAGTTTTACTAGCAGAAATCTTCAGAACTCAGAACCCGAATACAACAAAAATATTTAACTGAAGCAAAAGGTTGTTACATCAAAAATTCAAACAACGTAAACAACATCTGTATACGTTGTAAATTTTTGACTGATTCTATTTATAACATTTTTGCATTAAATTTAGAACCATCGTAAGCTATTTTTTAATAAATAAAATGTTTCGCATTTCTCAAAAAGAAAAAGGCACCAAAAAGGCCTCGGACTGAGCCCTGAAAGCGCTCACGAACCCATAGACGACACTGCACACACACACACACACACACACACACACACACACACACCCACGCATACTTGCACATCAAATTTTTCTATTGCATGCCGGTGCGCTGCTACTCTAACAGGAGCATATTTGTTGTTGTTTAGGTGCTTGTCTGTATGTGCATGTGTGTGCGCATATCCTTAGCAATTGCAAAATAATAAAAATCGAAGAAGAAATGTTAACTGAAACTCAGACAGCTCCTGTGAGAATTCAATAAATTTTTCCATTTTGCTGTTGCACGAAATTGACGAGAGCGTGTTCAAAAGATGAGCTAACATCAAGGTGGATTTGTGGGTCGCATGAGCAACCGTTGTTGTTGTTATTGTGGTAGTCATAGCGTACCTATGGCTTGCCTTGTAGCAATACATACAATGGAAGGCATCCCATATGGGTGTGTGTGTGTGTTGGGTTGTCAAAGCGCTAAGATAAAGCAAGAAGCTCATTGCGAATGGCTTAAACAACGGTAAGGCAACAAAAAATACCTTGGCAGCTCAAAAAGGATATCATATTTTATTAAGGGCTTTAAGTGCCTGGTGATGGGTTTTATTACATGTGAGTGGCTATGGCGAAAATAAAGGAACGGTTGAGAAAAACGCTCATTCCCCTACCCACCCCTAACAAGCTTTACTGGCAAAGCAGAATATATATTTTCTTTGTGGCATCGTCGATTGGTCCTGTTGTCAAGGCTGTGCACCTTTTTTCGCCAGAGTTTGCCAGCTTGCCAATAAATTTATCGGCGCATACTTGGCTCTGACAAAACTTTTGCCAACGCACATAAATTGCGATAAGTTTTCGGCATTGTTTTCAAGGTTTGAACTTCGACGTTTCAAGTGTAGCCTTCGGGCAGTGCACAGCGAACGAAAATTGGCTTTTCCACGCAACGATCCCCAGAGTATCTAAAAATTGTAGATGTACAAAAATAACAGCTGCTTTTGAACAGAGCTCTTGATTTTGGAGCTTTGCAATAGAGTAGAGTGAGTTACCTGGGCATTGTTTGAAAGTTGTTCGAATAGTTCGAGCATATCCTGGGCCATTTCCATCATCCGATCAAGGTTTCCTTATATCTCCATCGAACATGCTGATATGGCGTATGATAGCTGGCGTATAACGGCAAGTGAATCAGATTTCAACGGGAGACCGATCGCCGGTGGAGGACTAAATTTATAGAACTTCTTTCAAAGCTTGAAACCATGAACTGTAGAAGGCACAAAGCAGAGGCTCCTGAAGAAACATCGTACCTCAGGCCAAAACCAGCAAGAAGTTGAAATGACGATATTTATAAGATCTCTTCTCGGCGTATCTCTTACTTTAACATTTCAGTTGGAAAGACTTCGGTCTAGTAGGCATACAAAAATCATCTAAATAACTTTAACCCTTAAATGCCCACTGTATCTTTAAAGATACAACCATTAAAAAGGCAATCACTTCACTATTACCTGCCCGAAAGCTACAAAAAGCATGTCATTGTAATCAGGAAATCGTAGCACTTCAATACAAAAAATAAATTTCAAAATTGTTTACATTTAAAAAAAAGAAATCGTATCACAAAGTAAAAACCAAAAAATATTGGGAAAATTAAATAAAGTCAAGTTTTTGAAAAGTAAAATCTGGGCACAGGTAGTAGGCCTTCGAGGCCCATAAAAATTCACACTTCTTCTTAAATATATTTACTAACGAGATGTTGTAATTTGAACCGATTCCGCACATCGCCTGATGCACCAGATTGAATATAGTGGTTGTATTATAACTTTTCCAAAAATATTTTTTTCGAAAAACTCAATAAGGAAACCGTATTTATATAAACATTTTACACAACATATATTTTTTTGATCAAAATCGGGGTTCTTGGGCATCTAAGGGTTAATATAAGTCAATCTACCTGTGAAACATCTCTATCTTAAACGTGCCCAGAAAAATTTGAGAGCCTTAACTTTATACTTCAAATTCCATGAAGTGATGATTGATCTAAAGACAACTCGCAGATTTTTCTGGGCGTTTGCTTTTAAAGTTAAAAAGTGTGGGTCGTTGAATTTAGTAGATATTTCCTCACATGGAAGTGAATGTTTGGGGTAATGTTCTCCGTACGTAAGAAATATGTACATTAGCCGTACTACTTAAAATATTCTAAATTTTTTAAATATTTTGCTACAGTTAAATTGACGAAACTCCACCCTGAGACGAAATACAAATTGTTGCTCCCAAGTGTAGAGAGGGACTGAAATGTCATCGCACCACTTTAGTGTCGAATCTTATGAAAAGGTAAAGATTCTCAAGATGGCAGCGACGGTCTTTACTAAAGATATCTATGAAGACCGAAGCCATGAAATGAATGTCAATAATTCTATTTGTAAATATTGTTAATTGTTCTTAAGATCGATTGACTGGCGGGACAGAGACACAGGAGATGCTCGTGAGTTTGCGTAGATTCAGCCATTATATACATAATACTTGGTGACTTTAATTTCAAATTTCATCGATGTCGACCGATGAATTCATATTTTCTGGTGAATAGTAGGGCTATGTAGAAGCCCTTCACTAGCATTGATGATTTAAGAGTTGTGGTAAAGGTTACTTCTTTTTCTACAATTTGCAATCTCACACTTATTTAACACAATTTGCAAATTCAAATGGAATTTTATGCAAAATTGCCACTAGTTTTAATTGCCACAAAATGCGCCATAAAACTGAGCAAATTAGATGTTAGAAATTCCAAATTCCACTAACTAGAACAAGACAAGCAAAAAGGCGAAAAATTGAATGCATAATTGAGCAACAATCAAAGCAAACAAACGAAACAAAGAAACGTACAAACAAGCGAATAAATCAACAAACCATTAACGAGGAGGCGCATTTCCGGAAGGAGTTGTGCCACATCAGGCACACATTAACGGAGAAGGGGAACACAAACAGGACAAAGAGGGTTGCGAGAAACAAAATCCATTATTTTTGCCAAATTTGCAAGACTATTTAAAATTCGGCACCAGACAAAATGTTTAACATGTGGAAAAGCAAAAATCGATCTTGAAATTCCTAACTCTTCTACAAAATGAACATGACTTACTTACTAAATTTGTTACAGAAATTCTTAACTTGTTTACAAAATGAACATTACTTAATCAATCGGAAAATTTAAGCTTGCTGAAAAGTCTTTCTAAAAATGCTTTACCTGTCAAAATAAGCATTTGAGATATGCAAAAATCACATTTGTTTTAATTGGAAACAAATGTTTGGTTGCAACGTTTAGTACTTATTTGGTTCCAAAGTAAAGAAGTATGTAAATTTTTTTTCAAATCTTCATTCGGGTAGCAAAAATTTTATAATTAGAAGCAAATGTTTGTTTAGTAGTATATATTTTTAATTGTTAGAGTGCTTCAATAATTGTTTATCAATTCAAAAATTAAAATTGAATGTTAATTTCTATAAATGAGTTTTTGACCGAGTAGGCAGTGAACGTTTGTACATACAGTTTGTATTTATTTATTAAATTATGCATCAAAAGTGTTTATTTTAATGCTATAGCAGCGGGTACACAAAAAGGGATCGTGGTACCAAAAATATCAACATTAATATCAGTCACTTTTTTACGAAAAAATTCAACCGTTCTCCAAAAAGCTTTTGCAGAGAGGATTTGACAGCCTTTTCTCCCTAAGTAGCAAACCTTGTTAATGTGCCTTGGATTGCATTTATTGCAATAGCAATTTTTATCATTATATATTCAGCCTTGTATTCTAAAAAACCTCTATTATATTTGAAAAATGTTATTCTTGTAAACTAGAAGGGCACACGAGAAAGGTGTTTATTGGCAACAAAAAAGCGAAAGGATTAATTCATCTATAAGTTAAAGAAGCTTATAAAAACCTAATGAAGTACTCACCAGAAATTTTTAACTTACTTCATCTTTTTATTATCGATAAATTAGAATCGAGCTTCAACAAATTTCATCTTGGTATAATTTAATATGAAATGCCAAATATGTTGGGAGACCCTGAAAGTGAGTTGAATGTGGTGCCACCCCGTAGAAAGACAAACATTATTATAGCTCAGCAATTACAAAGCACCGTGCTCCATTGTGTTGCGCATAATTCAACATTAATTCCGCCTGAAATATTCCACGAAAATTTTAATATCGAATATTTTCGGCAAATTAACTGCTTCACTTGGCACTTTGTGATTTCCGCCTTCAGCGGCAAAGTATCTGCCATCAGTTAAAAATAAACTCTATC